>CM060611.1:26354869-27554869 GCA_030578255.1 Tiaroga cobitis | reverse complement strand
GCCCCCGGAGGAGGCAGACCCAGTCTTGGCACTGCTATGTCCAGTACGTGCTCTCCGCATCTATGTAGACAGAATGCAGTGTTTCAGGACCTCAGACCAGCTCTTTGTCTGTTATGGTGGGAGACTGAAGGGAAAGGCTCTCTCCAAGCAAAGGTTGTCTCTGGATAGTGGACGCCATTGCTTTGGCTTACCAACAGCAAGGTCGACCGTGCCCCCTTGGTGTGACTGCCCACTCCACTCGGAGTGTGGCGTCCTCTTGGGCTCTAGCGCATGGCGCCTCGCTAACAGACATCTGCAGAGCTGCAGGCTGGGCGACACCTAACACATTCGCCAGATTCTACAATCTTCGAGTGGAGCCAGTCTCCTCCCATGTACTGTCTTTTTCAAGCTAACATGGGACCCGTTAGGTGTCTTCGCTTGCTCGCCATTCCACTCCACGGACTGGATACGTGCGATATTCTCCTCAGGTGAGCTTCCCCGAAAGCCCTGAGTTCCTCCAGCACTCCTGATGCTGGCGCCAGTGTCTTTTGCCTGCGCGTCGGCTAGGTGCCTCCCGTGTGCATGGTACCTCCTCTGAGCTACCCCCACATGTGTATTTCCGCTGTAAGCCTCTTTTGAGCATGTGTCTTTCCCTTGGCAAGCCACCTTGCCACCCCTGGGGTTGAAATATTCCACCTGCGGCTGGACACCCCTGTGATTTCCCCATATGCATCCCTCGGGTCATATGTGTATTCTCTAAGTCCCCCCCCTCTGGGTTGGCAGTAATTGCGTATTCCCTTAAAAACCTTGGGATATGCTCCCCAGTGTACCTTGGTATTCCTGTGCTAATAGGAGTCCTTCGTCCGTGCTGTCTCACGACAGGGATCTCAGATTACGCAGGGAACTGGAAGACAGCCGAGAAGGTGGCGTGATTAGACTGGTATCCCCATTCGTCGTCATCCGACGGAACTCGGAGTGACAACGAAAGGGAACGTCTCGGTTACGGATGTAACCCTCGTTCCCTGAGTAGGGAACGGAGACGTTCCGTCTTCCTGCCACTTTCCGCTGTACCGCGGGGATCGCCTGAGCTCAGTCTTGGCTCCTCAGCGAGGAAACATACTGCTTTGCTGGAATTTCCGCCCTTTATACCCACGAGGTGGGCGGAGCTGCTCCATGCAAATTCTGCAGACCCATGGCATTTCTTTGCCATTGGCTCGTTTTGTATTACTCGAAGCGGATAGGCTTTCAAAGCGAAACCCCCATTCGTCGTCATCCGACGGAACGTCTCCGTTCCCTACTCAGGGAACGAGGGTTACATCCGTAACCGAGACGTTTTCTTGCTTGAATGTTCAATAAGCACATTATTTTCACAAATTTTACATTGTTGCAGTACCTTTAATCCCAGTCTGTCTGTAACGCTCTGTTTAGTTCCAGTCTCTATTAAGCCCCTTCTTCCAAAAACAGATGTGCTCTGATTGGTTGGCTTAACCAGTTTGTTGTGATTGGTCAATCGCTTTGTGTTTCGGAAATGCCCCGCTGTTACCATAATCATGAGTTTAAACCACTGATCTATAAATGACTGGATTGCACTCGACGTCATAAAAAGTGAAGCCACCTCACCGCCATACTGGTATTTCTAGTATTCCCTCACATTCTATTGAATTAATAGAAAATCATTAGATTTTTATGAGAAAACATTACCTAAGGAGTCAGCGTTTTTATACCTGAAGTCTCCCTGTACATTCTTACAATGCAAACGCACTAAACATTTAAATGGTTGTTTGATTAAAGTCGGGAATTTCCTCTGCTTAATAAAAGTTACTTTCATCTTCACTGCAGTCGTGAATATCAGCTGGCGGATGAGACACCTCAGCATTTATATTAAAAATGATTCTTCTGAAATCTGGATACAGATTTATGCTTTATAAGGCATGTGCATAAAACTTAATTCGTTACATGTAGAGTAATTCACTATGGTTATGCAATTATGAAAAAGAAAGAAGCAGAAAGAAGTCAGAATTGCAGGATATAAATTCTCAATTGTGAGAAAAAAAAGTCAGAATTGCAAGTTTATATCTTGAAATTCAGACTTTTTTTTCGTAGAATTGTGAGATATAAACTCAGAATTGCAGGTTTTAAAAGTTCGAATTGCAAGATATAACCTCCCATACTGAGTAAAAAAACAATTGTAAGATTAAAAAGTCGCAATTACCTTTTTTTATGTTTTATTCCGAGGCGGAAACAAGCTTTATATATAAATGTACCATCACAACAATTTAAAACTGAAATGACTTTCTTCTGAAGCTTCAGTATATGATACCTGGGTGTCAGAATCAAAGTGAACATTTAAGTAAATTTAAACTTAAAAACAGCAACTACACATTTTGTAATTCACAAAAGACAGAAAACTGTAAGCTAATGGAACCCTTCTTCGAAATTAGCTTAATATGACACCAGTGTATGATTTGGTGCAATACGTCTCTTCATGAGAGGCACACAGTGATCCTTGAAGAAAGGCTTGACATTCAAATAAACACAGAGAGCAAAGGGGGAAGAGATACTGTGAAAGGTAGAGTACAGAATATATTTGTGAAATATATTGGGCCTTCTTATTCTAACACACTGCGATACCTTGATCTGTGTGGTGTTTGTCATAATGAGCTTCGGTGAAGAGAGTGCTTCTCAAAGGGCCTTGTCCTCCACACACACTAGGGTCTGTGTTCGGCTCATGCAATCCTTACAATTTAATCATGAGCTGATGCTACCACTATGATCCTCGCTAATGAGAACACTGATTATTCAAACAAAATACAGCAAAAAAAAAATACGGCATACGGAGCCTTAATGACTACAAACACAAGCTGTTAATTTAGTCTCCTACCCTTGTTCAGATCTACGAGACAGATGGAGAATTGCAGGGGTCAGAGTACTCTGTGTTTGATAAACCCCTCAGCTTGTAAAAAAAATATCTCAAGAAGCTTTTGAAAATTAGTTAAAATGCACGCTTTGACCAGTTTTGTGATCTCTTAAAGGAGAACTCCGGCGCAAAATGAACCTTTGGTCTAATAAAACATTGGTACCTAGTCAACCGTTATCTGAGATTTGTTTTCATGATAATCGAATGTAAAGAGTTTTAGCTCTAAAAACTGTTTAGCGTTTAACGCCAGTAATGGGGGCATATAATAAGTAAAAAGAAATCGCTAGTTTATACCACTAACAAGGCTCAAAATAGCCCCACACGTACACAGTAACATAATGAGGGTCCCTACATGCAAAACGAAGCATTGAGAACTTTGTAAGTGTACAGACCGTTTAATAAGAAGATGAAGATAAAGACAGTCCACTTCGTGTATACAGACAGGAGCCATCTTTGGAAAACAGTCTCGACTAGTCAAACCACGAACGCCATTCATACAGTTCAGAAGTTCACTGAACTTCATACAGTTCAGCTCACTTAGCACGTCGTTCGTGGTTTGATTAGTCGAGACTGTTTTCCAAAGATGGCTCCTGTCTGTATACATGAAGTGGACTGTCTTTATCTTTATCTTCTTATTAAACGGTGCTCCCTTGCTCCCTTCATAGGCAGCTACTTAAATTGAACCTCATTAGTGACTGATTTGGTACGCTTTTCATGGGCAGCGAACTCGATTATCATATTGTGCACTCAGAATGTGAAACTAGAATCATAATACAGCGGAATAGGCATACATATACGGTAGCATGCATGAAATTGAGGTAAAATAGTCAATCATTCTAGTTTTAAAACTAATTTTATCACTACTTTTTTATAATTAACATTTCAGATTTTTTTTCTCATCACAGTGCATAATGGAGACATTATTCAAAATATCTTCTTTTGTTGCCTGCCTTTTGAAACAGTCAAAAGGTGAAACAATACAGATGAAAACATTAAAGATATGCCAAACATCACAAGAAAGCACATGCATTGTCTGTGACATGATCTATTAAGGCATTTCTATGCTCAGACAGAATCAAATGCATGGCAGAGGAGACCATGGACCATTGTAATACATCAGTATATTTCACTTATGTCATTATGCCTATAAAAGTGTATTCTTTTAAAAGATGTATTTTGCTGTGAGTTTAAATACAGTCTTATATCACTATTAAAGGCTGTGGTTCATGATCTGACAGTATGTCTTGTTTTAGGATGCATAGTGTATTAATTAAGAATAATATGTATAATATGAAAACGAGTAATATGCATATATTACATTACAGAGGTCTTTAAATGTACTGTGGATTTTTTCACATAAAGGCATTATAGTTGTATTGTTTGGGTGTTAAAAAATCTAACAACTGCCTTTGTGACTCAATTAAGTTACATTAAAATTTCATTTAAATTGACATAGGTAATGACTGCTATTGCATCAAAGATGTGTAAGGCACAATTTCAAAGGTTTGGGTTTAAAAAATCTAAATAAATGAGCAAAAACATCCATGCACTAATATTTACTGTATTAGTTTTCGGGTTCGGGTTCAGGTTCTAAGGAAATGAAATTAAAGGAAAGGAAAGGAAAGGAAAGGAAAGGCTGAAATTAATTAAATTAAGCTTAAAATCTAATGGTTTATTAAAGGTTTCCCATATGGTGCATTAGTATACTACGAGCTTCATTAAATGCAATATTCCCAGATTTATTCATGTGTACATCCACATTTTACACATTAATATTTCCCAGGCTGCAGCAGCAATCAATTATTAGCACATCAGCACAGATATTTCGGTGTGTCTTTATTTTCTGCCAACTGTTGTTTACCATGGAAATGTCAGTCTTATCATATCTGCATAAATCCCAGGTGTAAATATGTAAGCTTCACACCTGGGTTGAAAATCAAAATAGCGTTAGTAAATAAGCCAGAATGATAATTAATCTTTTCGCCTTGGCATACCACAAGGCATCCAAACTGCATCAGAACAGAACAAGGACCCAGTATTCCCACACTCAAGGAGATTTTCCAGAACATTCTAATTATTATTGGACATGGAGATAATGGTAGAATGATCTAAAGCATGCAGGCAAACAAATTATGAGTGCTCAGGAAACAGCAGGATTTTAACTGGTGCTAATTTTGATGAATTATGAATGCTGTGTGCCTTTAAATGGGCCAGCTGTAAGAGCGAGGAACAGATGGCTTGTGACAAACTAAATGCATGAGTTTGAACCATTAGTGGTAAGGACCTCAGATAAATGTGCAGCTTGAGAAACCCCTCAACCTTTCAAATGTTATTTAGAAACCCATGAGCTTGACATATTAGTGTCAGGAATCATTTTTAATAAAGATAGTCTGCCAAAGTTTGGATCGATTGAATAACGTGAATCTCAACTGGGTCGCTACCAACAAATGGGCCTATTCTGATTAGAAACATTAAGGAATCACTACAAATTAAAAAATGTCAAATAAAACATAAATATACAATACCAGTCAAATGTTTGTAATAGTTTATTTCACAGTATAATAAATTGCATTAATATTATTAAAAATTATTGACATTATTCACCTTTTTGTCAGAAACGTTTCTTGAGCACCAAATCAGCATATTAGAATGATTTCTGAATTATTTAAATTATTCTATACTTTTGGCCCGTAGTGTCTTAGCTTTTAAAAAGGACATTGAGATTTTTTTTTTTTAATTTTTATACTTTTATAATATTTATAAGTCACATTGGATAAAAGTGGTTGCTTTATGTAATGAACAGACCATGAAAGGTAATACAGACACAAAAAGAAAATATGGTCCATACCATTGAGTTGTGCATTGAACTAATGCTTGATGAAAGCAAGAAACCATTAAAATTGAAGAACATTTGTGTTTACTATTGATGCCATGTTGATTTCCAATGTGAATTAGTTGAGAACCCCTGCATTTTTTTAATAAATTCACAGAAACATATAGCTACTCCTTAAATTGTATTCTGGGACAACACAGTCTCATCCCAAGGCGTCATCTAACTGACGCTTTTGACCATGCGTCAACATGCCGACGCACATGGCACCCTTTAAGCGTCAATATGAGACGCTCATCCTCGGGCGTCATCTAACTGACGCTTTTGACCATGCGTCTAAATCCGACGCACATGGCACCCTTTAGCGTCAGTTAGATGACGCTTCCGTTATGGGTAGGTTTAGGTCTGGGGTAGGGTTAGGGTTAGACCACTAGGAGGCGCGTCTCATATTGACGCTTAAAGGGTGCCATGTGCGTCGGCATGTTGACGTATGGTCAAACATGGTCAAAAGCGTCAGTTAGATGACGCCAGGATGAGACTGGGCTGTCTGGGAAGCACAGAACATATCTTTTTGTGTGTGTGTGTGTGTGTGTACAAAGTGGATGTTTCTTACTTGTGTGTGAAAACGATTAAAAGTGTTGGCTGTTGTTACGGCCTCTAATGTTCATTTATTTTAAAAACTGCAATGATATGTTCGTATTGGTACATATTTTGCATTTTGCAAAAACGTGCATGTGTTTCTTTAAATGAATAGAGTACCACTCTTTAACCATTCGGCTACATTTACATTTAATCATTAAGGAGACGCTTTTGTCCAAAGCGACTTACAAATGAGGAGAACAATGCTGCAGCTATTGTTGCAGTATATACTGTGCAAAGTATGCAAATTATCTTTATAATACTAACCCAGATGCATACAGTATAGCTTTTATTACTATTCTGAGTGCGAATAATATACGACTCAGTTATGGGGGATTTTTCCTTGCCTCTTTACAACAGTCATCCTGTTCGTAAATGAGTTAGTGGACTCTGTGTGCTGTGGGTATAAACTTCTTATGAGTTGATTTAATGCTGTGCAGTATTGACCTGACTGTTTGTCGAGGGTTTTTATTGAGGTAGACGTGATGCTTTGATCATATTTTCTTCTATTCACACACTCCATTAGAGCAGTGAAATGAAATGCAGCACTTTTTTAGCAGTTTCCTGATGGAAACATACTTGTACTAATAGTCTCTTTATTGTACTTTATGCTTAAGTGCGGAACAAAAATTTAAATTGTTTACAGCTTTCCAGAACTTAACCCTCATCTACTATTGGTCAGACAGGTAGTTCCACCCCCAAACCAACACAGTCTCATCCCAAGGCTTCATCTAACTGACGCTTTTGACCATGCGTCTAAATCCGACGCACATGGCACCCTTTAGCATCAGTTAGATGACGCTTCCGTTATGGGTAGGTTTAGGTCTGGGGTAGGGTTAGGGTTAAGCCTGGTTCACACGGCAGGATAATTAGGCCGATTTTAGCCCCGATTTACCCCTTCCGACAATCTTAAGTATGCTCCGATTATCGTAAAATAATCTGATCAGATATTCCTGCCGTGTGTGGTGTGTTAAGAGTGCTCTCATCTGCTCGGAAGGACGTCGGGACCGCTCTGATCTCAAATCGGGGATATCCAACATGTTGGATTTATTTGGCCCGATTTCTCCTCGTGTGTGTGGTGTCCCCCGGGGACAAACGAGCACGCAGTCTGTGGACTGTGGCGTGTAGCCAATCAGAAAGGGAGGTGACGAGGCGCAGAGGAAGCACCGGGAAACAAAATCAAAACACCCGCCCATGCTCGCGTTGTCTCCACTTCTTTGACATCGCCTTTTCTTTTGATAACGTTTTTTTTTTTTTTCGATTAAAAACAAACTACACACTATCACCACTCTTCGTCCGCCATGATTGTTTACTCTGAAGTCATGTTTGATCTCGAGGGATTTTGCGAGATTTTCCCTCTGACCTGGGAATGCTCTGGAGTCAAATCGGTTCGTGTGTGATGTGTTGATTTTGCCGTGTGGCTGCGCACCACACACTGTACGACCAAAACTGTTAGACCCGTGATTTTTTATCGCCGTGTGTGGAGTCTCTCAGGTTTGGAAAATCGGCCGGCAATTTTAAAATCGTCCCGTGTGAACCAGGCTTTAGACCACTAGGAGGCGCGTCTCATATTGACGCTTAAAGGGTGCCATGTGCGTCGGCATGTTGACGCATGGTCAAACGTGGTCAAAAGCGTCAGTTAGATGACGCCTTGGGATGAGACTGGGCTGCCCAAACATAGTCTGAAGTATTTCGATAAAGGTTTTTTGTATTTTTTTTTTTTTTCTGAAGATGCAACTTATTACAGTACAAAGTATTTTTGCATGTTGTGATCTGCATATCGGTGCATTCCTTTTTTAAAACCTGTGCCAATATCACCATTTGGGCATTTTACAACCTCTTGCTTCAATTTCTGGGGTCTCCTATATGAAACTTAAGTGGTGTAGTCAGTTGTGAGGCACTGTAAGTTCCCTTCTCTCTTGCCTGATTAACCTTATCGTTGCATGTGAGTTCATTATAAGTTCCAGTATGAGATAGACAAAGTCGCTGTAAATTGTGCAAAATAGTGTCTGATTTTATAAACATACGTGTAATGGGGCAGAAAGCAGCCGATTCAGATTGAGCTTCCAACAAATATTCAGTCCAAAGGATTTTGGGCGGTGTAAATCTTTTACTTTAGAAATGTCTAGAGAATTAAAATATCATTTGGGTTTTATAGAAAAGCATTCCAACAAGATTGAACCTTTTTTCAAGGTTATAATGTTTATGACCTCTGGTTATCAACCAGTGTATTTGTCGAGTTTAGGCTTACAACCAGGGTTAGGTGCTTCTACAGCAGTGTTATGTACCTGTCATTTCCCTATGATTTTAGGGGTAACTTAAGCATGGGTAGGGTTAGGTTTAGGGGTACGGATAGGGTTAAGATTACATTTTCAGACAGGAATTTTTTCACTGGCAAAAAAAATAAATAAATATGGCATTACCCTGACTAAGGTTTATGAAGCTTCCTTCTCTACACACTTAATTTGCTCCTCATCAGTCAGTCTGATTTGTCCCTGAGGCCTGGTAGAATTGGGCGAATAAGTCACCGGAGCAGCCTGTAATGCATTCTATTAATTACTAAGATTCATGGGGGAAATGAATGGGGAAAACAAGAAAATGGGGGATTGCTAGTATTTTTTCAATTAGATTGTTTCTCTACTCTGGAAAATTGAGTGCTTGATTTACACAAATGAAAGGCAAAAAACAAATTATTAGATTTTCCCCTCTCCTTTCAGTGTGTGAGCTGCATAATCTTTAAGACGGGTTCCATTACAAGTAATAGAAGGCATTTGTAATGGAATCTCATTTCAGAAACAAAACAAAAGGTAAAGTTGGTAATGAAATCAACAAATAATATTTGTTTTTACAAACAAAAAATAATCAGATTTTCCATCTCCTTCATGGAAAATGTCACTTTATGTACATACAACATTATTCTGACTCGTGGGTCAAAAGTCAGAGCCTCCTATAAAACAATTCCACTGTTCCCACACACAAACCTAAACTGAATAAGTAGGAAATGACATGGGGCCTTTTTTTTCTGTGAAGCTTACCAAAGCTAAAGACCATTGCCCGGTTGCATAAAGCACCTTAAGTATGATACTTAAGGGGTGATTTACCCTTACCTTAGAGAATAACTTAAGGGTGTTACATATAATCTCTTAAACGGTTCTCTTAGGTAAGGGAAACATTTAAGTGTTTCACGACAGCGATCCTGGATTCACGTTATAAAAGTCTGTTGTTGCCATAGATACGCAAAACACTAACATGTCGGAATATCACGTGTCAGTCCAGTGACGCTATCACGCAACACCGCGTTAGCTCCGAAAGTGGCGGCAGTTTGTGTTGTTCACCTTCTCATGCTTTGGCATTTGTTTAGGTTTTGTGAATGCACTTCTGGCTCTGTGTCTCGAAATACAGCTGAGTATATTTCCATAGCATACCTGTTTTCTTCTGTCATGATTCCTTTTAAAACACAGAATCAGCTCGTTCTCCTGTGAATCTTTTTCTGCACGGGTCGGCCACACACTCTCCGTGCGCGCACTGATTTAACGTTGTGATAGTTTACATGCGAGTCACGTGTGATGACAGACAGACAGCCGAGTTTGATAGCGATGTCAAATATTGCGCGTCGATCAAATCGGTATTCTTGCAACAATTTTTCATTGCTAAATTGGTCCAAAGGGTTCTCCCTATTCCCTATGATCTTCAGCTGGTTCAATAAATTCAGCCATGTCGTCTTATTTGTGTCCGCGTTACTCTTAAGGTTACGATTTCCAAACCTTAAGTTATACTTAGGGAAATTACCGTTAAGGGGTTCTATGCAACACTTAACGATTACTTAAGTGAAAAAAACAGCATTTAAGGGAAATTCCAAGTGTTTATGACGTTTCACTTAACCTGTTAAGCTTCAACCCCACTTTTGAAAAATCCCCAGAAATGGCATACCCAAACTGAAACAGATACAGTTCATGAACCCTTTGTACTAAAAGCACAAGTAAGATCTCATTTGAAAGCTGACACCTGGCAGTTTATTGTAAATGTGGAATTAATTAGTGATACTGAAAAAAAATTATGAAAAATGTCTTCAAAGTTTTGTAAAGTTATTAGAAATGTATTTTTATGAAACATCTTCATGAAAATAAAATTGAAGTTGGCATTGTATCAATCTAGAAATGCACTGCAGCTAAAGCCACATGTCTGACCATGTTATATTTAAAATTTGAAGAAGATAAGTTTAAAACTCTGCATTTAGTTAAATGTTTTTCAAGATCATGTCATATGAATTTATTTTGATTAGACTCTAAAATGCAAACTGGGGTTTATTGTCATCTTCTAGCATCTATTTAGACTATTTTCTCTATTGTTTTGTGGTGCAAACGAGCCCCATTCAGTGTCAGTCTCCCCTGCACACATTCACACCTCTCCAGCCTGGTTATGGGTCTAAATATGCTTTTCTTTTGTCTGCATTATAATCACTAACGACTGGCTATTCACACTGTTTCAATCCCTTTTTTCTTTTATCAAAGTTCTCACTTCACATTTGAAACTGTATCAAATGCCCTTTTTGAAAAAAGAAAAATTTCAGTAAGCATTCCTATTTAGAAAAATTCATAAAAATAACAGCTAATGTGCTGGCAGGTGCACAGAGTTAGCTAGCATGTTAGCTTAGCACACCATCAATACACGACAATTTATGTGATTAAAACCATGTTTGTGCTCCAAACTTACTTTATAACGCAAGTCGAGTGTTTTAAATAACCTTCTGTGATCTGATTTGGCTTCAGATGAAAAAATAAGACAGAAAATATATTAATTTATAGTATTCTGCAATGATAAACTCTATATCGATTAGCATTACATTATAAATATAATCTATTATTATGAAAATACCTGACATGGCTCGAAGAACACAGGTAAATCGAATATCATTGCAATCATGTTTATTGTCTTCAAAACATCTTTATCTGCATGTTACAGCGATCTCTGGAAGCTTTGTTTGTGTCAGGGACTTCCTGGAATGTCACATGATTATGCCACTTCTTCGTGTGTTCCATATATGGACTATTACTGTGCATAGAGCGCCGGCGCTCTCAGGCGGCCAGTATGGATTGAAAACACAGTACATCAGAGTATCCAGCGCTCATGATTACATCGACGCATTTGGGTATAAATTCAATAAATATTATTCCCGTCTATAGATATCTGATGTAAACCTATGAGAATCTATCAATATTTCTCCAAATCTGCACATGTTTGAGCTAAAAGCCCTGAGGGACGTTGTTTTGTCAAGCTCTGTCATGACGATCGCACAGGAGTTTTTTTCTGAATGGAAGCGGCTGACGCTCATAATTCATATTAAAGGTAACGACTCATTTTTTAATTACATAACTCCTGACACAAATTAAGACATAACTGTCACTATAAGTTTATCAGAATACAATAGTGGTCAAATACTGAAACTTGAGTCTTATATCTTTTTAATGATGTATAGTTTGTCAAGGTAATAACATTAAATCTGATAGTAACTTTGAACTATTTAAAAAAAAAAACGCTTCAGTGCGCCCGCGCTCTGGTGAAGCTTAACAGGAAGCTTAAAACCCGTTAAGTAACACTTAAGGGTATTTTTCTGCAACGCCCTTAGGTTTAAGGGAAACACGAGGGCGACCTTAAAGGGATAGTTCACTTTGAAATTAATTTTTGATATGTTTTAGCTTACCTCTAGTGCATCCATTGTATGACTGACAGACAACAACGGTTTTACCTAAAATTATCAAAATTGAAGATACTGTGGAAACAAAGACACCTACATCTTGGATGCACTGGAGGTAAGCTAAAACATATCAAAAATTAATTTCAAAGTGAACTATCCCTTTAAGGGAAAATTAGACTTGAGGTGCTTTATGCAACCGGGCACATATTTTTTTGTAAAGAATCAAGACCAAACTAAACCTATAGGTTCCATATGGTTGAACAAAATTTAAGGTCCACTGAGGCGTCCAAGTGATTTCAGAAAGGAAAATCCTCTTCGACCTGGACAAGTTTGAAGTTAAGGGCAAATCATTCTGAACTCATTTTTTTGTTCAATGGGTTTTCCCAATGGAGGACTCTTCTCTTATGCTTTAAGCCGAATATTAAAAACATCCATGTCCTACATTAATAGGCAATTACCACTAGGTCAACCCCATTTATCAGGTTTATGGTAATGGTATTCGATGGCATATCCGCCAGCTTCATAATTCAAAAGTACAGTAAAAGTTTAGACTCTGAAGCACACATTAAATCAGATTGTTAAATGTAACCCTCTATTGTTTTTAAATCATTGGTTAGGCTTTAGGTGTTGGAGGCTATACTGCAATTTTGCTTTAAACACTATAGCCTTCTAGCAAGGTGGCCTGTTTGTTTCCATGACACAGTCTTGGTAGAAACAGTCTAAATTCACTTCCATTGTTGTTTGTGTTCAATCCAAAAAGCGTCAAAAGCCTCAATATACCTATTTGCAGCAATGACCGACAACTTTGATGAGTGACACGTTCTAGTCTAGCTTTTTGTCCTTGGTTTTCTCTGCCCTGTTGTAGGTCTGTTACTGTATCATTTTTACTCATAAAAAAATCGAAGTCTCAAAGATAAACTTGTCATTGATTGTTCTGCCACATGCAGTTGCTGTTCTGATAGAGAAAAGATGTTATATGTTAAGTTACATAATACCAAACTTTATTTAAAAAAACTTTAATATAATTAGACAATCTGAGAGACAGATGGGATATAACGGTAAACAGAGGCTAGGAGGATGTTTCATTAAAAAGGTAATACATTTGTGTCATAACCAAAGATAAACAGGTCGCATACTGCATAGCTGATGAAGCAAATATGAACATCACCCATACAGGCTGATAGCAATTCAAAGTGGAATTCATGATTTATGATAGACTGGACAGGTGGCATGACAATCGTACAACAAAGGCAAGAGACACTGAAACAGAAACCAACCAGACAAAAATAGTTGCATAAACAAATGCATTTAGAACACAAGTTTCTGTCCTAGAATAAACAGCCGAATAGTCACAGTTCCGACAGCAGTGACATCATTTCCCATGTATTCTTCTCATTCATTTTCTCTACAGGTACTTAAAACTGTATTCTTCAATAAAGAATTCTAAGCCAAGAAACAATACACTTTCAAAGTTAGGAATAATTGGATATTTTAAACGTTTTTGAAAGAAGACTCTTTTGCAGTTGCACACCAAGGCTGCATTTGGTAAAAAAAAAAAAAACTAACAAAACAAAATCAATAAAAACAGTAATATTGTTAAAGAGTGAAAGATTGTGCCTTCTCAGTGGAGGTGACACACCTCTGGAATAACCTCCTTCACATATCAGATTCTGTGACTCATTTGAATGTTTTAAATCTGTTGAAATCGCATCTTCACTGTAAAACCCAACAGCGACTGTAGCTAACAATTTTTAGCTAACTTAACTTAACTGTAAAAATCTTGTAATCTGTACTGTGATGAATGGTGCGTTTGAATGAATGGTGGAATGGTTAGTTTTGTTTGGCTTTGGTCCCGCCCATGTGAACCTTTCTGCAGCACGTTTCCATTGCATGGACCGAAGGCAAGGATAATTGAGCTCACCTGGAGTGGGGGAGATTTAGGAGAGAAGAGGTGAGAGAAAGGACGAGGCGGCGTGGAAGTGGTTTTATTTGAATTATTTCATGTGTTGTGTGCATGTGTGATGAGTGTATGTTGTAATTGTGAGTTTTAGAGGTCGTATGAACATTGTTCCGTGTACGCTGGACCGGGGACGTGCTGATTTTTCCACTTGCTAAACTGATTGCTGTGTCATCACAATTTATAGTGTGCTGTGCGGGGCTGGGGATAATCATTGGAGTGCAGTGTAGTGACGTTTTGGAGTTTTCACTTGTGTATCGCCATCTGTCCTAGTGTGAGCGTACTGAGAAAATGTTTGGTTAAATCTCTTTCAATGTGTATTTATATAATGGTAGTATTTTTCTAAATCATTGTCAATAAAATTATATTTTTCCATAAAGTCATATGTGGTGATGTACCCTCTGTCCTCCATCTAGTTTGTTAAACCTCTTTAAAGAACAAAGGAAAGGTTTACTACAGTACTATTCCCATACTATGCTTTGTTTAGAAAACCCAAGTTAAGATTAATTGATTGGTTTGAGTGTGGCTTTTGAGGCCGGGAAATTCTTAATGGACTTTTCACTAATTTCCTCCACTTCTGCAGTTATTTTTCTCTGTTTGCATTCACACATTTCCCAAAGTCATCCTGAATGTTGAATTGTCAATACAACTGAAACATTTGAGAGAACATCACATAAGCTGACTTCATATGATGTTGATGTTGATTTTCCTAAAATGTTGTAGTCACCATTATGGCGATTAGTGTTCCATTTAGTTGGACTTTGTGAAACTTTTAATTGGGTTTATATAATCCCTCTATATTTGTGACAATCTTGCAATTGATCATGCTTGAGTCACACAGACTTCAGCATTCAGCATGCAAAACACAACAATGGTAACAATTACATTTTATTTAAAGTAAATTAAGTACTCTACAGTTATTTTTCAGTTACTAGAACGCTTGTGTAAGTGAATAATACTAACTAAGCATTTGTCAGTACCACATACTATTCCTATTTCACTTTACTTGTTTTTTTTAAGGCAATCGGTTTGTATGATTTTTTTTTTTTTAAGTAAGTCTATAGATTTTACAGTGTACTCTGTTGCATATAACTTAAGTGTCTTATGTGTATGGGTATCTGTTTTTGTCATTTTGGGAGTGTAAAGCACTTTAGTTAGCTTAAATGTGCTATAGAAATAAATGTTGATTGATGTTGATAGGTTAATTAATCACAAATCTCACTAAAATATCATGGAGACATTGACCTACTGATGTAATAAGTATAAATCTAGCTATGGGGTCTCAGGTCCCTCTAGCCCTCCTGTATTGTGAACACAGCATATAGAAAGAAAAGTTCAAGGTTTCTTAGAAAAGAACCGTGATTCAAGGTAAAGATATTCATGTTTCATGATTTTGCTCACGTTTTGTGTGGAGCTGGATCACACAAGCTATTTCTGATTCTCAGTAATCCTCAGCTCTAATCTTTCTTGAAAAAGAGGTGCATTTAGGTCTGTAAGAAGGAGCATGGCCCTGATAAGTCTTTCAAATTCAAATAAGCCTCATGAGCAGGTTGAGACGGTGGGTTTCACGGGAATACACATGCTGTTGATTCAAATCACATGCTGAGTGGCGTGCCCTCAAATCTCTTGGGATGTCTTTAGCAGGGCTCAGACTAAAGGAGTTTCCAGGCAGATTTTTTTGCCCGATTTACCCCTCCCGACATTCTGAGAAAAAAATCGCGTCCAGGACATCGGTTGGTTCCGATGTTCAGCCCAGATTATCTGGTAATGTGAGGCGTTTACAGATCAAATCTTAAACTACCCGATCTGCTTGTGGAAACATCGGGGCCACCCTGACAATATTGAAGTCGAAATTTGGTAACAACATGAATGATGTTTTATTAACAAAGTTCAGGAGGAGCACGTTCAGATAATTAACACGGGTGGAGAGCACTCCGCAATCAATGATAAGAGGTGTATATAGATTCAGCAGTCTCACCTCAATCCATTGACAGTTCTACAGCATCCCTCCACCACCCCTTCTCCACTCTTCTAGTCCTAACCATTTACATACAGGGGGGAGTACCCTGTGTTTGGGTCGAATTCCGAGCTCGGAGCCCTCCCTCCGGACAGCACGCCAAATACGTATTAAACTTTACTCCCTCTAATTGTAGTATAAGTGTGAACTCGTGAACTACCTGTATAATGTCTCCTCATATAATGTCACAGTATCCATTTTGTTTACATCTGTTTCCCATGAGATCACGCAAGGCAAATGTGCCGGAATCAAATTTTCATGCTGCGATTAATTGATTGAGCTTTTATCACGGTATATGGTATTATTACGATATTTTAATTGCACAAGAAACAGATAGATTGGGGGGATCTAAAAAAAAACAAAAAAAAAACTTACATCACAATGTGTAATTGTGATTGTCAAAATATTTGGTAACTAAAAATAATTTTATTGTTTAGTGACAACATGTTACAATGTTTACATGATACAATGACTGAGGCTACTGTTTGTATTATTGATTAACACAATTTTCACTATTTAAATTAAATTCTTGGATTTGATTTCAATCTTGATTCAATATTGACTCATTTGGATAAATAAGGTAGGCTACAGTAGAAAGCCTGCATTTAAAATTTTCTCAAGAAAAAATATATCTCACATAATGCTGTAAACATACAGAGAGAAATTAAATGTAATGCATACACTATAAATATAATAAAATATTATAATAATATAAAAATATAATATAATTTTCATTACAAAAACAATTATGTAATGACAAGTAAACATTAAAATATGTAATATAGTGCACATATTTAGCAAAGTACACCTCTCTAGCAATTTTTTCTAGTCAACTAATGTGCTGGTCATAAATGGCTTTCCTGAGGTAACGTTCTGTGACATAATTGTTCTCCTGCAGTTTTGACCTCCTTGCGTGTTTGAAAAACACTGATTGATCGAAATGATGTACCTTTCGGTAAGTTATTGTAGGCTACTGTATCTTTAATAAAAAGTAACAGATGATCGGTTTACTTGAACTGATGCGCAGCGATCTGTCACGTCACATTTACATGCGCCAAAACGGTATTTATTGTCTGGATTTCGTAATAAAATGGACAGAACCTGAGAGCTGATTTTTTTCCCCCATTTCATAAGTATCCTGCTCTGTCTAGTCTGTCGGTGTCAGTGTCCTCTTTGCTCTGCGATTTTTCTCTGCGTGAGAGAATGGATGCGTGGAGTGAGAGCGTGTGAAAAGTGAAAAGTGTCAATTGCGTGAGTCTCACGGTCAATGCGTGTTGGCAACCCTGCTTTTAGAAGAGGGAAATCGTCAGCAGCATTCCTCCGTCAGCCATGATTCTTCTCCATGTGAGGCTTACATTGCGCACTGCGCCTCATGCATACAGTGCTACATGTGAAGCATGTACGGAGTGTTTTTTATCGGTTTATGGAAAATAAGCTAGTTTTAAAAATCTAAATTCGGATCTTTTATTTTTCACGGTATTTTAAAGTCCTCGCGATAACAATATCGTGCATATTCATTACCGCGATTTATCGCATTATCGAATACCGGCACATGTCTAGAGGCAACCCGATCTCACGGCAATTCATACGAATGTAACGAGGTGGCTAATTCGTACGAATTCATACGACCTCACTCATACAAATTCATATGATTTTTGCTAATTCGTACATATTTTACGAGTTACCAAATTCGTACGAATGACCTACCCCTGACCCCGCCCCTAAACCTTCTCATCACGTGGGTTTAGACAAATCGTATGAATTCGTACGAGTGAGGTCGTATGAATAGTACGAATTAGCCACCTTTTAATCACTGTACGAATTCGTACGAATTGGTCGTGAGATAGCGTTGCGTGAGGTGCTAAATCTGGCATGATAATCTTAAGAATATCTTTTAATCGGGTAACGATTTTCAAATCCTGTAGTGTGTGCAGGGTTGAGATTTTAAAGAGGAAAATCTGTGAAGATTCTTCTTTTGTGCGTGATGCAACCAGATTTCATAATCGGTTAAGATTTTATAAACTCTGAGCCTAGCTTTTGGGTGAACTTCTCAAATCAATCAAGGTCATTTAAAACATGAAGCATTTTTCAAATTAATTCAAAATCCAAAAGGCCCGAAAGATGAGACAAACACCAATGGACAAATTAAAAAGATGTGAATTGAACTTATTGATGTAAACATTTCTCTAGGCATCACATCTCCTCTGTGCATGAGAACATTGTAGAAACAGCTTTCTGAGAATGTATTTAGCAGTGGCAGTTTCAGTAACATAATCATGCAGTAATTGTTTTCAATGTGAACAAGCACAAAGTTTTATTGAAAGGCAATGTTTGAATCTCCTTTAAGTGTGCATGTCCCTGGGAAGTACATAATAATAAATAGACAATTTCATTTTAGATGAAGAGTTCTGATCAGACATAAATGGCTCTCTATTATCAAAAGAGCCAACCACTGACAGAGAACAGTGCTGTGGGGAAATGCGTCTTAGAAATTATTTCTCCATTCTCTATAAACCATATGTAGTCTAAATTAGACACAAAATGATTTTTTGATATCTTCTTCAATGCATCTGGAAAGATACCAATTTTCAGTCCCAGTCTGTGTCTCTCTCTCTCTCTCTCTCTCTCTCTCTCTCTCTCTCTCTCTCTCTCTCTCTCTCTCTCTCTCTTTCCCTCTGGAGACCAATCGCAGAGAATAATCTGAAGAAGAAATATCACAAATCAAAGAAAGGATGAGAAAAAAAGATGAAAATATGAGATACAGTCTTACTGTGTCTCCAGCTTGGGAGATAAGGTAAGGATGTGCTTTCTCCTCTCTTCTCTCATCCCATCTTTTCATTCTGCTTGCATCATATTGATGTCTGAATGTTGACATTACCAAGAGGATCTTTAGACGAGTAATTGTTCGAACAGCGTAGGAAAGAAAATTGCACCAATAAACAATTAAAAACACAATGAAACAGGCCCGGAGTGGGTAATCGGGAGTATCTGGAGAATTCCCGGTGGGCCGCTTCACTTTTGGGCCGGTCGAGGATTTTTTTTATTTTTATTTTTTTTTTACATTTGTCACGTTGTCTATCTTCTCTTAAAGGTTACGCACGTTCCACATTCTAACACCGCAGCGCGCAGCCTCTGCATGGGTTGTACCATGTAAGGGAATTCTCCCCTCCTCTTCCAAATAGAGTTGGTTGGGTCCATAGCCCGTCTTTTTCAAAACGTTTTCTCAGGTAGGCTAGTATAGACTACCGATAGCTGGGCCGGCCCTACCGTAACTGTACGCGTCAGGGAGGATGGATGGGAGGAAGAGGCCAGGAGGGGCTGAAAAAGCCAGGTTGAAAAAAAGGAAGGCATTGAAGGAGAATGCTGCCAAATGTGCCAAGCTTACAGATTTATTTTCAAGAGGACAAACACAAGTGGCTACAGGTAAAGAGAGATAGGCCTAGTAATGATTAGCATGTCAACCTATTAACAAGCAAAATAGTAAATATAATTAAGGCGAGACACGGCAGGCAAAAACATCATTTTTTTACTGGTCAATTTTGAGATTTTTTGTTGTCTTTCAGACTTGTGGTGAAAAAAAGTCAGAAATACACATACAGGTCTTTATCTTACAACACTTTGTCTGTTTGCGTCTGTAGATTTCTCAGAAATTCATCAAAAGTTGGCGTTCTCAATCATCCCGCTGCTCCGCGATCGCTGTCTGCACCCTGTCATCACACACACCGCTAGAAAGTTCTCTCTCTGCTGTACAATGCTGTCAGATCCAAATATGGTCATTTCCTTTTTATCAGCAACCAATCGTTTATGATTAACAGTTTATTGGTTTTTCAGAACATTTAAACACACACAATCATCTACATCTGAAAAATTAAGCAGTGCTCATACAACAAAATAGAATGACAGGAAGACATAGCACATCCATAGACAAAAACTACACTCTACATATGTGGCGTGGCGCAATGAAAGAATTTGAAGGGTTTCCCTTATACTTTCTGCAACCTAAACCAACAATACTGTTGGTTTTAAACCCCCAATAAATCAAAGTAGCCAACTACGCCGCCTGGGTTGGAGTCATGGAACCCAGGACCCACGTTCACTTAAGTCAATTATTCCTGAGGGCTGGACAGTATCGACACTCAACCAGTGGTAGATTGATTACACAAGTATTTTATTACCATAAAATCAGAATCTAAATATTAAAAACAGTTATTAGAAGTAACAGGAATGCAGTCCCCAACACGGTGTGGTATGATGTCCTTAAAGTCAATGAATGAATGTCCTGGGTTGGTCCCACAGCACACAGGTCTCCACAGATCCAGACAGTATAGTTTACTCCTCCACTTTATCAAGCAACCTATAGGACAGTTGTTCAAGGGCAGCCAGCTGACCCAGAGCGACGTGCCACAAATCCAGTGCTGGTGCAGAGGGGGCTTTCCATTCTTTGACCAAAAGTTTCCGGCCTAGCATGAGGACAGTCTGGGTCCAGTTAGAGAGTGGAGGGGTCAGGTCACTTAATGCAGAGGGGTCCCCCAAAATAAACAGACTAAGGGGGAACAGGATATTCTGCTCGACAATTTTCTCTACGATTGCATGTAGGGAAGACCAACATGCCTGAATTTTTGGGCAACTCCAGAGCATGTGTACTAGGGTACCATTTTTGCCCCGACACCTGCAGCATTCCGAGTTATCAACCAGACCAACCTTATGCAGCCTGGATGGTGTACAATAGATTCTATTCAATATTTTGAATTGGATAAGTTGTGTTCGCAATTCCCTTGCTATTTTTTCCCCATTTCTAAGAATTCTGCATCCGTGAATGACACCTTTAGGTCAGTTTCCCATGTCATTTTAAGGGACAATATATTAGAGTCCGATGCAGCAAGGATCATAGCGTAGTAGGCAGAAGCTTCATGGCCGCGCCCATAAATTGTTAGAACCTTCTCCAACAAGTCACCACTCGGTGGGACTACTGAAGGAGAGCCGAAGACCTGCACCAGGAGGTGTCTTAACTGAAAATACTTCCATTGTTGATTACGTGGTAAGTCAAATTCCTGTCTAAGTGCCTCAAAGGATTTTAATGTCCCATCATGGTACAAGTCTCCGAGCACCCTAATACATTTTTGCAACCAAAACTTCCAAAGGAAGGGAGATTTATTTATACAGAGCTTGGGATTTTGCCAGATCCCGGCAGCCTGGTGCAGATACGGATCAAATTTAAAGATCTTAGCTACTCTCTTCCAGACCCATTGAATGTGGGACATAATGGGATGTGACTGATTCTGTTGGGCTAATTTAGCTGTGATGCATGCTATGGGTGTGAGAGGGGAGGACACCGCGCTTTCGAGGTGGAACCACGGGGGGGGGCTCTCTCCGGGGGTAAAGACCACTGTGCCATATGCCTAATGGTAAACGCATAATGGTAAAAGAGCAAGTTGGGCACAGCCAATCCTCCTTTGTCCACTGGCCTCAGCAGCTTGCGGAGGTTCATCCTGGGGCGTTTGTTATTCCATAAAAATTTATTACAAAGTTGATCGAATTGTTTGAAATAGCGCAAAGGAATTTGGACTGGGATAGCCTGTAGCACGTAGTTGAATTTCGGAGCACATATCATTTTAACCCTCTGGGGACCAGAAACGCGCCGGCGCGTTTTGCTCGTTTTTTTCACATAGCAGAAAAATAGACTTAAAGTACTACCATCATTTCTGTTCATATAGAGTTAAGAAATATGAGAAAATAATCTGTTAAATGTCTACTTTTTTATGTGCCCACATACAATCGAAATAAAATATTGTGCTTTTGTAAAATAAAGAATATAAACAGGGTGTGCGTTCTGCCTCTCAGTCACCGTGAACTTTTTTCCTGGAGCACGTCTCTAATCTTCAACAAAACTCAGCAAATACTATTCACCCAGCCAAGCAATATATCTTTTAAATCATTTGAGTTTGTACTTTTAAATGATCCGATTCAAAACTAAAATAAATATTCTCCGTTTATGTAATCTATATAAAAAGAGAGACGTGTCAGCCCGTCTCATTATCGTTCTCTCAGCTGATTATCTCTGGTAATGTGACACGCCCACGGAGAGCACGCACTATTCAAACGCAAATACGTGAAGCACCACATTGAGAAGCGTTAACGCCCATAAACTCTGAAAACACACTATATTTTTTAGTCAGATTAATCTACTGTCATCTTGAGCGGCTATGAGGAATAATCCTGGGACATTTACCTACCTCAGAACAAGTGCTGGTTTATTTTCACCACGAGGAGGAGCAACAGATTCAGCTGAGAAGTGTGTAAGTGTTTTATGCTTGTGCTTTGTTCTAATCGCGATATAGAATAACGTTAGTGTCTGTAAACGGAAAAATAGCATACTGTTTAAATGTGAATCATGTTTCTGTGTGTGTGTGTGTGTGTGTGTGAATGAATGAATGAATGAACGCACAGATACGCACTGTTATAGACGAAATAAAAGACATTTTGTTGACTAGTTTTGGATAGAGTATAAAGTTTTTACTCTAAAATAGACATCAAATAAACTTTGTTAGGAGTTTCTGCTCATATGTTAAATATATAGTATGTTTTGTCAATAAACTAATCAACTAAGATGTTATAGTCTAGTGTTTGTTCTAGGGGTGTAACGGTACACAAAAATCACGGTTCGGTACGTACCTCGGTTTTAAAGTCACGGTTCGGTACGTTTTCGATACAGCAAAAAGAAAGAAATGCCAGAGAAATGTCCTATTTGTTAAAAGAATTTTGTTTTTTTTTAAATAACTGAGTTTTCCTACATCTTGAAACTTTCAGGTTTATAAATGGGGGTTATCTTTGAAGGATGAACAAATAATGTTTTGGTCATCACATTAAAAATAGCATTTAAGTATATATTTATTTATTATTTGAGTTTTGAAGTGCTGGAAAAAGATGTGTGAGGTACTTGAAAGCATTTCACCATTCCAGCCAAACTGGTTACAGTGAGTGTTGCTATATTAAATCCATGGTGAATGTTGCTGGTCTGTGGACATAAAGTATTACTAGTTCATTCACGGCACAATGTTTCTCCTGGTTTCCACGTCAGCGCTGTTTGATCTAGTAATAGAGATCTACGGTTAATAACGGAGAAATGTGAATGCTTCTCACTAGATCTCGAAGCGATGTCATTACTTCAGTGGCGAATTCAAATGTTTTCTTCACTGGATCTCTTAGCGCTGTGTTGTAACAGTGTTGCTTGATCGAGATCGGCTCGCGCTGCACAGATGTTGCTGGTCCGAGCTGATAAACGATCCGTGAAGCACATAATGAGTAGCGCAATTTCGTTCCGCTTTCATTACGCTTGCCATTTGATGTTGCGCAACGTTGTGGTGATCGCGCCAGCGCGAATTTTTTTCGGCAGGAAAAATGGTCCAAGGAATCGTTCGGTTTGTATGCGTACCGAACCGGAAGCCTCGAACCGAAACGGTTCAATACGAATACATGTACCGTTACACCCCTAGTTTGTTCCAATCCAAGCTAAATCAAAATAATGAATCCTCAACTTTGAAATATGTATAATCAAACTAAGACATTTATGGAAAAGACAATTTTCTTTTCAAGATTTTTCCAACTCTAACTTTGAACTGAAATAAAACCTTGTCTATGTGGTGAAGGGTGTGTGATAGATGTGTCCAGACGTATGCACCCTGTATTTTAAAGAAGAACATTTAATTATTTGTGATAAATTTTTCATTCACAAAGAATTCAAGGACATTATTCATGTCCCTAAAGGTTGGAGTTTTCCTCATTTTTTTAATTAAGGCATTACGATTTTTTATTCCTCTTTTGAGTCAACTTTAGCATGGGTGTGTTCACTTATTCTAAGCAGTGTGTGTGTGTGTGTGTTGTAAATAAATCCAAACAATCTAAAAGCTATTCTTTTTTAAATCTCCTCATTCTTTCTGCAAGGCTCTTCATAATGATATGGCCTGATAGCACCTAATAGGGCCATTATGGGAGGGTCTTTGTCTTTCTCAGGTGTGAAATACTAATGAGAGATCAAGCCTCCTCGCATAAAGCTTTCTCAAACAAAACACGTCATACACATTCTAAAAGACTTTATTGACTTATCTGAATGAGTAGTCTGGATGTTTCTCACATAGTTTTGGAGCAAATATTCTAGACTATGTGATACAATTTTCAAAAGTCTTGTGAAGAAATAATCAATATGTGTTTTGTGGCCTTATTTCAGAAACTTTTATTTTTAGTTTTTTTCAATAACCACGCATAAATTATATTCTCTCAAAAATGCAAACATGTACATGCATGTTGCTAACATATTATGATAGCCCCGTATGTGCTATATAGAGTGAATTTACACCTTTGCCATTAACATGTTTATAAATAACTGAAAAAAGCACAAATGTCAGTGCATGTCAAAACATCCCAAGGGCCCCAAAAAACCTTTGGTCCCCAGAGGGTTAATGATGTTTGCCTTGCCCCACATAGAGAAATACAATGGAGACCACCGCTCTATATCAGCCCCCAGTTTGTCCAGTAGTGGGTCAAAATTTGTTTTAATCAGATCCGTCAATATGGGGGGGGGAATGTAAATCAGCAACCAATCGTGAAAGTAAAAGGGGGGATTTAACTCTGTATGCACAATCTCATTGGCTGATGCTAAATCTTTAAAGCCCATTTTCTCAAAGTGACCTTTCTCTCATACTCCAAGTCCGAAATCTCCACTTCAGTAGCACCTATATACACCACACTTTCCAGTCTTGTACTTAGTTATATTATGAAGACATTTACAGAGGGATTTGTAAATATATTATTCCTAGCCTGATTTATATAACATTTTATTCCAAAAAACATGGTGAAAATCAGTTTTTAAGGCTATTGACAGTATGTTCTGATTTACAGGATAAAAAAGTAGATATCCATAAATTCCTCTGTAATTTTAAGAAAGAGCAGTATATGACGGTATGTGATAAACCAAAATTAATTGTTTGTTCAGAGGTGGGTGTAGTAAAGGAGTAAATTACCACAATTTGATACCCATGCAAAAA
This sequence comes from Tiaroga cobitis, assembly GCA_030578255.1. Classification (NCBI taxonomy): domain Eukaryota; kingdom Metazoa; phylum Chordata; class Actinopteri; order Cypriniformes; family Leuciscidae; genus Tiaroga; species Tiaroga cobitis. Next base: position 27,529,794 of record CM060611.1, on the reverse strand, counting down.
AATGATAAAATAATGATATTTTTTGTTAACTTCTCAGCTTAAGTGAATTATTATTTAACCTTTACATTATTGTTGAACCATTGTATTAATAAAAACTACACAATAGTAAAAGCTGAACAGTTGCTTCATTTATCCAATTTCCTCCATGGAAAAAGTGGGCCAGTCTTGGGCCTGAAACTCCCGGGCTGAAAAGTGGCCCCACTCCGGCCCTGCCATGAAATGGCTTGACAAGTGCAGTTTTGTTTCTTGTGATATTTTTTGTGTGTATTTCTTATTGAAACAGGGAAATGCAGAATCTAAAGCACCCCCTTTTAAAATACTTTAAAACACTCCAGTTGTTTTCACCCCGTATGTAAGGGATTACTGTTAACCAATTAACAGTTTTTTACCATCACATTTTTACAGGCTTTTACAGTTAAAATTACAAATTTTTTACAGTGTAGCCACTGAATCATGGGTGCTTCTCATTTCTTATTTGTGCATCCTCGCATTCTAATCTTATCTAGAAAGCATTTGATTGGACACAAATATGTGTAACGCTTTATTTTTTGTCCCTTTTGAACATTCTGTTGACTACTTTGTAACTTTGCTACTACATGTCAACTAACTTTCCTTAGATTATTAGTAGATTGTCTGCTTAATATCTGTTAACTCTTTAGTGTGATGGTCTCCTAACAGATATTCTACTGACTATAAGTAACTTTGCAACTACTTATTCTAACCCTACAAGTCTACTAATACTCTACTAACATTTCAATGAGAGTCAGTAAACACGTAGGTGCAACATTACTTATAGTTAACAGAATGTGTTAAAGGGGCCATCAAAATAAAGTGAAACCAAAATATGTATATCTGCTAAAAGTGAATTTTTGTCAACATTTAGGAGTACACTAGCACAGGGGTTTTCAAACTAGGGTTTTGGAAAAGGGTGCTAAGGGGTCACATTACTAGAAAGTAAATATTATAATCATATTTCGGGGTCTGTGGCATATTTTTTTTTAAATAATCCTGTTTTAGTTTATATAGGTTTACAGTGAAACATGAAATGCATTAATACAAACAACACTTACAGTTACACTTCCTTAAATTGAATTTGAATTTGATTACAAACAGCACACAACCACAGTAAGTTGATCTTAAAGGGTTAGTTCACCCAAAAATGAAAATTTCTATTCCTTTTCTTCCTTGTAGGCCTGAAACGAGACTTCAAGAGATTTCCACGACGCATGCGCGATAATTGCGATCTCCTTCAACTAATTCAGTTAAGTTCTCGCATGTGCGCGTTGTGGAAATCTCTTGAAGTCTCGTTTCAGGCCTACAAGAAAGAAAAGGAATAGTCGAATAAAGTCGTTATTTTTGTTTGTTTTTTCGCACAAAAAGTATTCTCGTCGCTTGATAAACTTATAGTTGAGCCACTGTTGCAACATGGAATATTTAAACATTTTCTTTAATGACTTTCTGGGCCGTCAAGTTTCATTCCCTTAGGGAGCCTATGTAGCAGTCATGCACCTCTCAGATTTAATCATAAATATCTTCATTTGTGTTCTGAAGAAGAACGAAGCCCTTACGGGGTTGGTACAGCATGGGGGTGAGTAATTAATGACTTAATTTTCATTTTTGGGTGAACTAACCCTTTAAAGGGGTCATGACATGAGAAACCAAATTTGCCTTGATCTTTTGGTATTTAAGAGGTCTTTGTACCATTAAAACCTCCTGCAAGTTTCATAGCTTAAGACGTCCTCCCCATTATAAACGAACCATTTATTTAATGAAGCTCTAAATACAGCTCGTTCTAGATCCTTTGAACTTAGTGACGTCACGGTACGAAGTGACGTACCAGTCGTTTGCATATGACCGCCTCCAGCGCAAGACAACTATGCCTCATTTGACATCATCGCATGCGTTGACGTGCAGCGAGGGGGTCTGTATGCGCCACGCAGATGTGCTGTTCCTGGCTGTGGACAAACAACATGTTTGAATGCTGCCGAACGATCCAGACGTCAGGGAAAGCAGTTGGATGCAGTTTATTTGCAGCATATGCAGCCTGCCAAATTCTTATTTGTTCGGTGAGTGATGTAGATGAGTGTGACAGGGCGCATGTTACTGAAAGAACGGAGAGAGAGAGAGAGAGCCCCGGCCGCGCGCGCGCCTTCAAACTGCCCTCTCTCTCTCTCTCTCTCTCTCTCTCTCTCTCTCTCTCTCTCTCTCTCTCTCTCTCTCTCTCTCTCTCGCGCATATGAATCAAAATCAATTGAGAATTGACACGATGGTAAAAGATCGGAAGACCGAAGTTTCACGTGGCGGAGAATTGTGTAGCCTACTACATGTGATACAAAATGATTAACGTTAATAATTTATGCATAAGCAGCACTGACGTTAGCCAATCATAACAATGGCCGTTAACACTGAACTCTTAAAAGGGAAACACCTCCAAAACAGACTGTTTGAATCAGAGGGGGAGAAACAGGGTGGGAAAAGGTCATAAATCACTACATTTTTAAAGTTTTTTGTACAAAAAACTACAGTAATACTATAATTGCACATAACCATGTCATGACCCCTTTAATATAAGGTTTATTTAAGTAAATATTATTAGGTGAAAACAGACGAGAGCAAGCGATCAGGTCAGACAAACACATGTGTTCAGTAAGTCTGAGTAAGTGCTGGATGCTAGAGAGCACAGCATGACATTTAATCTGTTCTGTCTCCAGCTCCAGGGGAGTAACTGCCTCAGAAAATAAATGTCTGATCATTGCTAGCGTGCCACGACTTTTCAGCCACATCGGGTCCACCAATTCTCATTCTCCAAACCAGCATGAGAAATAGCACTTCATTGCCATCCTGAGCAGGCTAAAAATACTTCTGCCCAGTGAAAATTAATTAAGAGATTGAGTCAACTGTTTTCTGCAGGAAGTGAGCTGTGCTGGTATTTTCAAAGAGGTGCACCAATCCTGCTGCTTCATGTTAATGGTGTTGCACGTCATACTTTTAACAGACATGATGCTGCTGAGGTAATAAAAGTTAATTGCCAGTTTTCATAAAATGTGCAGTGAAGTTATAAGGTACATTGGTGAAATTGTCTTGTCCGGTGGATGTAAATGCAACGATGTGACGCATGTTAAAATAAATAAATAATTGTTCACATCCACATTTATGTTTCAGAGTCCTTATGTGTGATGTAAGAAAGACCTGGAAGATCTCCTTCTGAAAACACCAGCACAAATTCTTTTGCTGAGTTAATCCAGTATTGCTTCTGCTTACTTGATCTTAAATAAAAATAATTATCCCAGTTCAATAACTTTTCATATTTCCTCTCAATTTTAGTTCAAGTTCCTCTCAAGTTCTCAATTACTAATTTTGACAAGGCTAGCACTTTCTGCTTGATACATCTTTTGCAATTATTATAAATCATTCGTGAGATTAGTCTCTCTCCTTAATCTAAACCCTTTCTAAAATGTTTAATTAAAACACAATCATCCTGTTAGTTACTTTGATATATTTTGCAACTCACATTTGTTGGAGTCATTCATTTTACATCAACCTGTATTCATCAATTCACTTTTAAAAATTACTATTATAGATCTTTTCTTCAAAAGGATTCACAATCTTTTGACCTTGTTTTTTATCTCTTATTTTCAGACAAAATGTTAATGTCGTCATTTAAACACTGATCTACTTTCAAACCCACATTATTATCAGAAATGTGTCACTATCACATTTTCAAACACCTTCTCGGTGGGCATTTATAGTTACGTGTTAAATGGTCCTGATGACCACAATCAAGACACTCTCATGTGGGTTCATGTGTCAGCCTCAATTACAGCATCAGACACCTAGCCAAATCGTAATCTTCATCATTAGCATTGGCCGCACATTAATTTTAATCAGTTTTACGGCTCACTCAACTTATTCTAAGCGGGTTTCACAAGTTTTTTTTATTACTTTGGTCACACTTTCAGAATCTCTGGACATAGCTGTCTTTACACCTTACTAATTTGGTATTATCATCAACTTAAAACATTCTTCATATCATGTTAATCCCTGTCAATCTCAATCTTTCCCTACATGCCAGTTCCTTCTGTATCCTCTCCTTTATTTTCCCTACATGCCAGTTCCTTCATTATCTAACCAGTACATGATTGTTTGCACAATCCTCACACACACGTGTCTCAACCTTTTGTTTTTCACTTCCCTCTTCCATCAAGTCTCTCACTTACAGTTCCCTCTATTTCACACAGACAGCCTTATTGCTGCTTGCTACTTCAATCCTTATCATATAAATTTAAGTTCTATAGACATCTAATGTCATGCATCCATTTACTGGATGAAGAAGTAAAAACATTATTTCTCCTGGCAGTTCGACATTTTATCTTCAAGCCAACAATCCATTATCTGTTCACATTTTTTTTACACACATGTTGAACGCAGCCACAACAACCTTTTGTCCCGCTGCTCTGTTCCACTGATTCTCGCACACTCTTAGTCTATTTGTGCTCAGTGTTCCCTCCCTGGGGAAATCATGGTATTTTCTCAGTTTTTCAATATCTAAAACATAAATGTTCCCTCATAATTTTCCCATTTGATAGAAAACCGGTGTATCAAATTTTGCATGCTTACCTTGAGACTTCCCCATATTGGCTGCTTCTCTGTTCTCTGTGGATTTCTCTTCAACGCGCGTTTTCCTGATCTGTTAGGCGTCCCCAACAGACCCGATTTTTTCTTTTAACCCAAATCGGTCGGGTTGCACTATTAGTGCCCTCCTAATTAAGGTTTACCAAAAAAAAAATCTTTTCTGGCTCCCCCTAATTAGCCTCAGCACCTAAAAACAATTTGCTCCGTGGTGGAACAACTGATTTTCAGGGTACCTATCTGTTTGAAATCTCTTGATCTGTTACAGACCTCAATTAATCTCAGATAATTTTCTCTCGTATCTGTTTGAAACCTCTTGATCTATATATAGATCTCAATTAATCTCAGATTACGTACCACAGAAACAGCCCTCAGCCAATATGGTTCACTCACATTTCTTACCCGAAACAAAATACTTTTCCCCAAAAGAAAATATTTTAGACGTCTCTTACCAGCGATATGTTGGTTGCCACGGGTTCGCTTTCTTTTGATTCCAGTGGAGCCCCTCCCGGACCCGATAGCGGTCGGCCCCTCTCTCTCAAGCTTACGAGGTAGAGCTGAAACTGCTCAGTCCAGGTGGCCAAACACCGTCCGCTCTCAGGTCCAGAAAGGCACTTCCAAGGAACCCCACTTCTGACACCAAAACTGTTGTGGCTTTTTTCTCATTAACAAACATCATCACTGAGTAAGAGACACTCTGAGTCCAATTTAATAGTTTAAATAGTATTTATTCTCTTGCAAGAGAGATCTTCGTCACCAATACACATTCGTGAGTCAGTGAGGAGAGATAAGGAGAAGCATTGTCTGTCTTTTTTATATCTTGTGTCCTCCAAGGCCTTATTTCTGCCCTCCCCTCACAGGAGAGATATACTTTGTTTTTTCCTATTTCTCCCTGGCCCTGAGAGGTAAATGCCCCCTTAACCCTTTAGGCTATAACGTACAAATGCACTCAAGATGACCCCTTGACCACCTGCTTTTCCTTACCTCCACTGACTCCCAACCACAGTAAATTATCAATCAAAGGCCCCCTCTCACTACATTCGTGAGAACAGATGAGGCCATCATTAGGAATAACTGAAATCAGAGCAATAAAGGAAAAATTCCATAACAGTGCGTTTACGATGAGGATTTTCTTGTTAATGGGATGTTTGTTTATTATCTCGAGTTTTTGTGTAGCTCATCAACGAACAAACTGCACGTTATGGTCCACGACCACGTATAGTACCACGTTGTCAACATCTCTTGGTATGTACAAGAGGCATTCGCGCGGTTTGTTTTTCTTTTATTTTGGTTTGTTAGTAATTATTCTGTTTTATGTTCGACAGGTTGAGTGACAATCAAGGGTGTAGCGACAATTACTTTTGTTTTGGGGAAATTATTAACTCAAATGGGGAATATTATTCATTAGATCATGAGTATGTAATCGCATGCATAAATTAAATTATCCCAAATAGGGAATGGACTAAACCTCACCATATATGAATAATTAACACGATCGCTCGTAGTAATTATTAATATCTAGGTCAGTTAAGTCAGGTTAATTATCAGGGTAAATTTACATGTGTTTCCAATTCAGTTATCCGTCTAGCTGTCCGTCCAGCGGACTGGAGCCGAAAACTTCCATATATCACAATATTACCTGCCTGTAAACAGAGTGAATATTTCCTGTGGCACAAGGAAATATGTTCTCGTATACGGCACTTTCAGATGTTTTAAAATAGTTAAAAAGGGTAGAGCTGGGTAGAACTTAAATCTTTGACATTCACAGAGGCTTCAAAGCAGGACCATGAGACAGATTCACTGCAAAAGATTATGGAATTTAATAACACAACTAATGGTTACATAAACTACTTAAATCACGCAGGAGTAAATATGCATATCAAAACAAACAGTTAACAAAATATTGCAATACGACGTATTTAGAGAGAGAGAGAGAGAGAGAGAGAGAGAGAGAGAGAGAGAAAGAGAGAGAGATCTAACCCTAACAGTTCAAAAAGAGACCCCAAAGGCTTCTAAAATTAATCTAAACAACCTAAAAGCAGCCGTTTTTCTTTAGATTTACTTGCTTTTACGGCCCCCTTTGTGTGCGGCTGTGTAACACAGGCTGGTCGCGGAGTTGGAGTGTCTGGAGCGTCTTCCGATAGGAGGCAGATGTTTGCGATCGCTTCAGCTGCGGCCCGTACGAGAAACGATAAATCTTAGCCTTGTTTCGTTCGTGAGTACACTGACCGAAGTCAACTATCAAACTGAGGTAGATCAAATAAAAGAAAACTTAGATTAAAACAAAGTAGGAAAACGACGATAAAGAATAGTGCAGAGCTCCGGCTGGAGTTTGCAGGAAACTTTGGAATCTCTCCCTGGCTTAGAAAAACTTTCTTTTTGCACAGAAGAGAGCGTGGCGGTGTGTTTTGAAGGAGCTCGAGACACGCCTCTCTTACATGTCTAGTCCAATCGTTTTGGAGGAGGAGTGTCGGCAAACCTTGTGGTCCGCGAAGTACACGCCTACGGGTCATGTGCATAGCAGATAAAACTTTCAGCAACAATACACTTCTAAAATGGTATTAATAAAAAAAATGCATCATATTACATTTTGGGTTAATGATTCAATCTTCTTTGGTTTCTCTGATTATAACCGTCCCAAATACGGCGCGATTGTGAGTTAGTGAGAGTAAGATACATGATTCTTCGTGATTAAATGAATATCCAATTGGTCACATATTATAAAACTTACAGTTATACAGATTTGGTCACGAGGGACCCATGAGGCACAACCAGAAAACATTTTATACATTTGAAACGTTACTTTTCACCACACGTGGTCACAAATGATTGTCTCTTTGTGTGTGCGTGTGTATGTATGTGTGTGTATTCAGAGTTCATTGAACGATGGTGGCCGGATGAACTCCTGGTCATCTGCAGTCCCGTGTCTTGGGTGTGTGTGTGCTTCGAATTTGATGTTTAATATCTGCGACAACTGCCAATTGTCCTATTGCACAATTCTCTTCTGTGTGTGTAAGCGAAAAACCCCCAGGGGGGAATCACCGGACTTTTAGCTTAATGGTGATGAGTCACATGTGCCTTAGTAGTTCTTTTTGTTTACTAATCAGAGACAAGGACCTCCTGAGCGCATCAGTATCAGTAATTCAATCAAGTCCAGGCACCATCCGTTTCGTGTGGCAAACTCCAAACAGAGGGGCTTTGTGAGTGACTCAGTAACTTAATTAACAGTCCCAGGACACCTACTTTTGTCATAGTCTCTGAATTAAAATAATGCAAAACCAGTAGTTTAGGAAAATGGCAAATCTGACCATCTGATCATGGCTACAAGGGTTTCATCTGATCTGCGGGACGAGATGCGCGTCTTTTTGTAACGCACTGCTGTCTTGCCTGGGCTTATTCTGGTCGTTCTCATGTGGAGTTAAGTCGGAGTGTTTTAAAATAGCGGGCTGGCACGATTGCTCGCTGCGGAGTGAGAGAGAAAGGGAAGCGTGGCTGTTTTCTGGCTGGCTTGCCATCAAGTGTGCGGCGATCGTGGCCCTGTTTGTTTGTTTTTTTGTATTTTCTTGTTTTCTGTTTTGTTCCGAAATATGATTGGATACTTCTCTTTTTGTTTGTTATGTTTGTTTTTTCTGAGTATTGTATGTAATGTCAATTATAGGTCTAAACTTGTTTTGAGTTACAAGGGTGATTGAATTGAAGATTGTCTTTGTAATTCCTTTTGTTTTGATGTTTGTGAACAGTTTATAATTTTTTTGCTTTACTACCAGCTGTTTAGGATTATTTGTGGGGAGAGTGTATCGGGGAGGGGTAATTGGCTACTATTTACAGGTGTTCATCTTGCGTGCTGTGCTTCTTGGAATTGACCTCACCAGAGTGGGTGTGTGTGGGTATTAAGTGTGGTGTGTGTGTGAATTGGGGGTTAGAGTTGGCCATTCCCCTCCTTTAAAGCTTTCTTTTGTTTGTTTGTAGTTATTTATATATTCGTTTAAAGTGTTTCTTTTGTTTGGTTTCTTTTTGACCTGTGAATATTGTGCCCTTGATGTTAATGTATTGATGGATTTTAACCTTTTTTTGTATTTGAATAAAGCTACCCCATCTCTTGTATTCCTTGGCCTATGTCTCTTTGCTCACCCAGATTCGGTAACGAACCTGTGTGCCCCCTATTCTGGGGCTGGTAGTTCCCGGTATATACCGGGTGGCGTAGTCGAATATTAGTATAACCATTGGTGCTTCTTACAATTCCTTCAAGTACCTGATGCCCCTCGCCACATCTGTAAATAGACTAATATAGGACCCTAAATACAAACCTAAAAACCTCATGTACCTAAATAAATACTGTACATCAAAGTAACAATTCCAGTTCATTTTGAATTGGATATAACTGTCACGGGGGTGTGCATGCAGGCATATAGTTCCAAACGTAGTTTGATAACAAGTAATCCAAGAGTAGGCATACAGGTATTAGCACAACTAAACGTGTACAGTGACCAGACACTTAATGACGGTGAAGGGGAAACTTAAGCACTGAATGTAAACGGGGTAATGACAATACAAAGCTGATACACATGAATAAATAATGACAGTAACCAAGGAGACAGATTAGTGGCGGGAATCTGAACAAAGAAACGTGTATGACGAATACAAACAGAATATCCATAAAAACTGACACTTAACTGAATCAAACCGCTATACCGAGTTAGTTCAATGCCATTTTGAGAATTATTTCAACTGACTCATTAAAGCAACACCAAGTGACTTTTCCTCTGCGGTCGCCCAACAGGTTGGAAGCGGAATTATCCATTACTGCTGTCGTAAATAATTGAGCCTACCGCAACCTACTGTCGCACGCGCATGCACATGCTCTGTTTATCCAGCACCGGCTTTGGAATCAACAATGGCCACAGACAAGGTAGAGTATGATGCATGATTTTATGAAAGTGTAGTTGTAGTCTACTGTTCACTACGCTCCACCAATCAGCAATTGTACCGCTTGCTGTAAACCAAGTCAAATTTGTAGTTTTATTAGTTCTCATTTGCACTACAGAAACGCGAACCGCTCTGGCAATCTTACATAGCGTGGATATATCAGATAAAAGGACCGCAAAGCGGTGGCATAAGTGCATTTCACCATGTCACGACTTGATGAACCACTGAAACGATTTTGAAAACATTATTTTAAGGTAAAAATTCTTACTTAATGTTAAAAAGGATTCATAAAAGTCATTTGTTTGCGAATCGATCATCACAGTATGCACTGTTTGTTGTTGCGAAGGAAAGACAAAGAAACACTGGCACTGACCTTGATGAGACAAAATCACATATTGATGCCCAAAAAGCTTTCCCAACTTTCAGTGGTGACTAGATTTTAAATTATTGTTGAACATTTAAATTTTTTGCCGCATTTGTCACAATTTGAACTGCAGCCTGGAGCCAAGTTAATTCATGTCACCGTTGACAGTACCTGTGTTCAAGAACACCAGTTGCTCATTTTGTTGCACGCAAACTAAATTTGAGTTGATAATCAATACAAAGTTGATCATTTAGGTTGACAATTAATACAAAGGTTTGTTGCTATCATATCTTTGATGCTCTTTATCCATTGCCTGTGGAGACGAATGAATCACTGAAACTGTCAGACCCAATTGGAGAAGATATCCGTGTCCTATGAAGAGAGTCGATGGAGGAGTGTTAGTATCAAAGTTAAACTGACATGAAAGGCAGTGATGAAAAATGAAACATGATAGGAACCAAATAATGTAAGATGAAAGTATGCAATACCTGTCCTTGCTGAGAAGTAAAAGCAGCCTCAATGACTTCAGATGGCTGCTCCTCTGAATTGCAAGTGAAATGTATCTTCTTTTTTTTCCTTTTCTTTTTTACTGAAAACCTATCCCAGCTTACTAGCCATTAGTGGCCATCCTGATGTCTGTCAAATAGTTTGAATTGATTCCATTTCTTTCCTCAAAAAGAATATATCATGAGCAGTTGTATCATGAGCCTGTCTTACAGTTGTTTTGCTAGTGTTACCTTTGTAGGGCAGATCTCAAAAGCTTTGATTAGGTTTATTCAGCAGTGCATAGAACCAATCCCGTCAGAATGACATTAGAAGTGTAGAATATTGGAATTGCACACCCCATGTCTCAGCGAACCGAGCACTTCATTATCTTCCTGACTTCCTTCATTTTGTTTCCTTCATTTTGTTTCAGTGGCCTTGCAATGCATTTCCTTTTATCCGCAGGATTTCTCATTGTGCTAACACTCCAACTGAAACACAATTAATAATGCATGAAATACAGAAATTAACAAAAACATTATTTTTTCGTCTTTCAAAAAAAATATTTTTATTGAACTTTTCTCTCAAGTTGGTGAAAGGGAGTCTAAAGACAGTGATGTGCAATGTCAAATTCAAATTCAATCAAAGCCTCTGAGGGAAATCTGCGCCAATTTCTCAGGGAAATTATAGTTAATATTCTTCCGCCCCTGCATTTGACCCTGTCTCAACATTCTCTATAGGAAAATATCATTTTATAAAAGGCAAGAGAGGTCTGGCATGTAATTGGCATATAAATGCAATAGATTCAGATAAAAGGCATAGCAATTTAAGAATGTAATTCAAAAGAAAAGAATAAAGCACTGTTACAAAAAGAAACATTGTATATTTAAGTTGGTGCTGTATAAAAATGATTTAATGGATATAGCGTGAAGATTTTATCTAAATATTTTTTTAAATATATACACTCACCTAAAGTATTATTAGGAACACCTGTTCAATTTCTCATTAATGCAATTATCTAATCAAACAATCACATGGCAGTTGCTTCAAAGCATTTAGGGGTGTGGTCCTGGTCAAGACAATCTCCTGAACTCCAAACTGAATGTCAGAATGGGAAAGAAAGGTGATTTAAGCAATTTTGAGCGTGGCATGGTTGTTGGTGCCAGACGGGCCGGTCTGAGTATTTCACAATCTGCTCAGTTACTGGGATTTTCACGCACAACCATTTCTAGGGTTTACAAAGAATGGTTTGAAAAGGGAAAAACATCCAGTATGCGGCAGTCCTGTGGGCGAAAATGCCTTGTTGATGCTAGAGTCAGAGGAGAATGGGCCGGCTGATTCAAGCTGATAGAAGAGCAACTTTGACTGAAATAACCACTCGTTACAACCGAGGTATGCAGCAAAGCATTTGTGAAGCCACAACACGCACAACCTTGAGGCGGATGGGCTACAACAGCAGAAGACCCCACCGGGTACCACTCATCTCCACTACAAATAGGAAAAAGAGGCTACAATTTGCAAGAGCTCACCAAAATTGGACAGTTGAAGACTGGAAAAATGTTGCCTGGTCTGATGAGTCTCGATTTCTGTTGAGACATTCAGATGGTAGAGTCAGAATTTGGCGTAAACAGAATGAGAACATGGATCCATCATGCCTTGTTACCACTGTGCAGGCTGGTGGTGGTGGTGTAATGGTGCGGGGGATGTTTTCTTGGCACACTTTAGGCCCCTTAGTGCCAATTGGGCATCGTTTAAATGCCACGGCCTACCTGAGCATTGCTTCTGACCATGTCCATCCCTTTATGGCCACCATGTACCCATCCTCTGATGGCTACTTCCAGCAGGATAATGCACCATGTCACAAAGCTCGAATCATTTCAAATTGGTTTCTTGAACATGACAATGAGTTCACTGTACTAAAATGGCCCCCACAGTCACCAGATCTCAACCCAATAGAGCATCTTTGGGATGTGGTGGAATGGGAGCTTCGTGCCCTGGATATGCATCCCACAAATCTCCATCAACTGCAAGATGCTATCCTATCAATATGGGCCAACATTTCTAAAGAATGCTTTCAGCACCTTGTTGAATCAATGCCATGTAGAATTAAGGCAGTTCTGAAGGCGAAAGGGGGTCAAACAGTATTAGTATGGTGTTTCTAATAATCCTTTAGGTGAGTGTATATGTATATTATAAATAATATAAAAGCTACAGACAGTACAGTTTTACATTACAGCACTAAACTCATGATTAAAAAAAAGAAATTAAATTTATTCAGCAAGGATGCATTAAATTGATTAAAAGTGACAGTAAATGACAGTTTAAATTTTTATCAAAGGTTTCTATATTGCAAATAAATGTAGTACTTTTGAATTTTCTACTCATCTAAGAATTCTGCAAAGAAAATGCATCACAGTTTCAACAAAAATATTAAGCAGCATAACTTTTAACATTGATAATAATTAGAAATGTTTCTTGAGCAGCAAATCAGCATATTAGAATGATTTCTGAAGGATCATGTGACACTGAAGACTGGAAAAATGGCTGCTGAAAATCCATCACAGGAATAAATGACATTTTAAAACATATTGAAATAGAAAGCAGTTATTTTAAAATGTAATATAGTGACGCTGCTAGATATTTTGGTGCCCTAAGCATAATTCCTATATGATGCCATAATTCATAAATGTTTAAATACTATTTAAATATTCATAAATATTTCAATATTCTATATATATATATATATATATATATATATATATATATATATATATATATATATATATATATATACACAAGCAATATAGTATATCACATTTGCAACTGAGCTTCACAGACTGATCACAATTTTTTGTTCATTACATGGATAACATTATACTGTCGAGTATCTTTGACATTTCAATTCACAGGAAAAAGTTACACAAGTGACATTATAGCAACATGAGGTTGAGCAGATGAGTCATTCTCTTCCTTTGCCATGAAAAAATCTTCCATTGCATTTCACATTTGTCCACATGACACCTACTATTCACTTTATTTATTATTTGTCTGTTCCAGACTAATAGAGATTTCATTATGCCTGAATTTCACCATATTAGATATAAAACTTAAGAAGGGTCTCATTTTAGAGCCACATTCAACGTTGATATAAACTGACTCCAACTGTGTTAGGCCCAACATTCTTCAGAGGAATCAATCAAGCTTTAAACAACAAAGCATATTAAAAATGTCAAAAATAATAGTCTGTTTCTGCTTCCAGTTTAAAAAAAACCTAGAAAACTATCCAATAGCAAAATAAATAGATAAAAAAGATAATAGCAGAGAGTAATAAGAAATTAATTTATGAATAGAATGAATAGAATAGTTAATTTAATTTTACTTAATTACTTAATTGTCCTTCACTAAGTCCATACTAGTGGTATAATGCTGACATGTGAATCTCTTTGAAACAATCTTTAAAAGTAGAGTCATGTTTGATAAATTAAAGTGCATGTCAGGCAGTGACCTTTCTTGTATGGCTGTATTTTGTTTTCTGTTTTCTTGTGACTGCAATTAAACCACCAAACGTCTACAAAGTGCAACACTCCAATTCAGATGCAACCTTTCAACAATCTGTTCCGTTTCAATATTAATTGAGTTTAAAAGGTCATGTTGACTTGTCCGGGACATATTGTAAATCATTATATGTCTAGTGGATCCACCTTAGAGTCTCCACAACAAATGTAGTAAGTATGACGCAAATCTAAATAATCACACTAGTTTAGAATCATATTATCTGCTGTAAACTCATTTAACAAGGCCAAGCAAGCTCCAAAATTAAGTTGTTCAAATTTTGTTTTTGCACTTTTTCCACAGGAAACATGTGAATAGCTCCTTCAAGTAAAGCTCTTGAGGGCACATTGGCGGAAATAACATATCATAATTGCGTTTCCTTTCGCCTGCATTCGTTGCCCAGTAATTGGACTGAACTATGAAAGAGGTAGATGAGTGGCAATTCATAAGAGGAAACAGAGGGCCAAATGGGTGTATTCTCAACAGGCACTCATGCAGGTAGCCGTCTGTGTTTAAATGAGAGGACCAGTCTGGGCCAGTGCACTAGGGAGTAAAGAAAACCGGTACAACATGAGTTCAGGTGCTGCAGCTGGTCCTGATAACGAAGCTTATAGTAAAACGGGGAGCCATTACAGTTCCATTGAGACTGTGGTACCAGGACAGTTTGTCAGCTCTTAGTCTCAAAGTGGTGTTTTAGACTACTTCCACATTTCTGAACTGCTCTAGTCAAAAGATCGAAGCCTACTGCCCATGGGATCCCACTATGAGTGACCTCTTGTTCCAATCCCACCCATAGTTAGTACATACACACAAACATTATAAATATATATATATATATATATATATATATATATATAAGATGCTCGCCAGAACTGCAGAATGTGTCTTGAGGTCAGAGAGGAAGCAATTAGTGGTGGAAAGGAAAGAGAATGCATTAAACCAAACGCCCCAGAGAGAAAACCAGTAAAGGGTAGTTCACGGTGTGAGCTAAATCGATAGTCATATCGAATGCCCAGACACCACAGTGCCCGTATTCCTTCAGGCTAGACTCACAACCACATTTCTGATGTTACCATATGGCACAGTGAATGAATGAATGAATAATGCTATCTTGGCTATAATATATTCCAATGGAAGATGTTAGAAGCTTCTGTTGTGTGGAGACAAGTCGGATTATCATTTAATAAAGCCCCCAAAAAAAATGGACCTTTAGACTCACAAAATTGATTTATGCAGCCACAAAAAAAAAAAAAAAACACCAATACGGGGTCACTGCAGGGTGGTGGGGTGAACGGTACAGCTACAGCAGGTTACAAAGCACTTGAGGGGGTTAGGAGCTTTACATCTGAATACATTTTTTGCAGATGTGAAGAAAAAGGCGAAAGTGGATTGGGAGAAATTGGAAAAGAATGCAGTCAAGCATGCTGTTGACTCTAAATAAATCCGGCCAAGAAAAGGTCATTTGACACAACAGTTATAGCATAGCCTATATATAAATATATGCTAGCATATATATATATATTATATATAGTGTATGTACGTATATACAATAGGGCTGTGCAAAAATATCAATAGGCTACAGCTAACCTTTGCGATATTTTTTTTTCACGATAGTGTATCGATATTTCAACCTCTAGTATCGATACTTTTTTTTTAAATCATGTTAGCATTTCATCAAATCCAAGTGTGTCAAACAACCTCCTCAGTTCCGGTAGATCGCTGACTCGCTGTCTACGTTGCCCGTCGTACATTCACACGGCCAGTGTCTCAGAAGTAGCCTAACTGTGCGTTCACACCGCCGCTGGCGAGAAGTGGCCGGAAGTCATTCATTTTCAATGAGAGCCGGCGGCAAACTCCGGCGAGGACGGCGCGGCGCGTCTTGGACGGTGAGAGCGGCGAGGAGAGTTGAAGTCAGGTCAACTTTATGGTTATAAGCAATGACGCAGTTGGGCGGCAGCCAATCGGAATGTAGAAGTGCTCGAGGTAAGCCAGAATACCTCAGACACACAGCAAGTTGTATTTTCACCTCTATTATTGTGTACATTTTTGTTTTTAAAAAAAAAATCCGCAATATATCGCAATATGTATCGTATCGCAATATACCGTGATATATCGTATCGTGACATGTATCGCGAAAAACTCGAAGAGTCTGTTGGTTTATTTGTATGGTTTGCATAGTAATTACAGTTATTACGTTCCTGTGTATATTGCGTGAATGAGGATTGGTGTTTGGGCAGATATTGTGTTTTGCGGTAGATAGTATGCCATACGGAACCGTTGCCACTGAAACTACTTTAACGAAGACAGTGGGGCTCGACAGCCTTAGTCAAACGGGTTGCCGCGAGTAATGTTATCATAAACGTTGTGTCACTTTTTATGATTTATGATGTAATTTATGGCCCTAAGTTGGTACATGTCAGTCAAGACTGTATCAAGTAAAAAAGTGTTTCTGATTTACGGTGGTAGCTGACAGGCATTGGTATGTCTGGTAAGTTTTACAACGTCTTAAATGGGGGTCACACCACACAAATTGCCATTGGCCCTTTTTTATACTTTTATAGTATGTTCCTTCCTCAACTAACATCCTTACCCCAACTACGTCACTACCTACATCATGATGTTGATTGTTTAAATAAAGTTAGGAGACATGCTGCTGAACACAGACAACATTTTCTACAAACTTTGCTGACACAATGGCTACTCCGAGAACACCTAAAACCCCTAGAAAGGTTATGTGTATTTCACCAACAAGAGGACGCGTTGAAATGAGAGAGGATCTAACTTTTGCTCCAAAGAAGAAGCAAAATATTAGCTTGACAAAGTTTCTTCATGAAGACTGCGGTTTTGTGAAACGTGATTTCACAATGGCGGGTAATCGTATGGTGAGATATGCTTTTGACAAAGTGTTGCGTACTGTGAAACTCTACACGGCAGATGTTGGAGACGATTTTACATCGCAGGGCCCATGTCTGATTTTTCACGACAAAGACTGGTTTCTGTTTTTCAACTACGTTTGGAGAGATTTGAACGACTGTGGTGATGATCCGTTGTATGTAGCCGAGTGGGATGGCTTAACTCCTAACACAAGATTTCGTGTAGTCGGGGATCATAGTAAAAAGCTACCAGATGAATGTGTTTACATTTTTTGCTGCAACGATAAGACAAAGCTCTGCGAGCCTGCTTGGCCTATTCAGGAATCTGAGCATCATAGATGCTACGACATGAAATTTTTGTTTCAGTGGAAAGATGTGTGCATGCTTGACAGCATATTTACATGCATAGACAAGATGTTTAGATGGTGCAACATGTATGATCGTTACAGTTCTGTAAAGATGAAATTGTTTCACCCGGAGCAGGGCGTTACCGCCACTGAAGACCGCCTCTTAACCCTTTCGCACGTACGTTCTAAAATAGTCAGACTGGTAGCCTGGCGTGAGTTTTTTTCTGCGACCGTTATTTTGCAATCAATCGCGTTTTAATTTCCATGGAGACGCATGAACATTGTCACGTGACATTTCGCAGTCACAATGGCGCACACGATGGATAATCGTCTGCAGGTGAGTAGTTTGAATGTTTCGCTTTATTTTTTATTCAGAACCTCTCAAATAATTTGTTAGCGTGTACCGACTATGGTTGATATTGTTTTGTTTATGTCCCCCCCTACTGCACCAGTTGTCCACATAAAGAACATGACATTTTTTTAGGTAAGGTGCTAGAAGTGTCATCACAACGGACCCAGAAATGCCAAGTCCTGGGTAATGTTGGATGTCAGTGGTAGATCTGGTGTAAATTATCATGTCCTCCACATAACCAGTTAGCACATCACACAAAACAAAAAACTTGACCCCAAATCTGTGCCGTTTAGATGGAATGAACTGACGAAATGCCAGCCTGCCTTTCCACTTCATCAGAGACTCATCCACACACAGATCCCTGTATGGCACAAAAATGCGACGAAAGGAGGAGGTGAGAGCAGTAAATATGTGTCTGATTTTTTTCAGCGGGTCACTGGAAACTGCTGTCGCATTGTTTGCGAAGTGAAGACAGCGGAGGAGCAGAAGGAAGCGATCCTGTGAGAACAAAGATCCAAAAAATGGGGTCAAGAGCATGGGGTCTGTGCTCCAGTAATCACGAAGTGATGGTTTTTTTATCACCCCCATTAAGAGAACTGCCACTAAAAATGTGTACATTTCAGGGATATTTGTTGGAACCCATTTAACCAGCTTTCCTTTAATTTCCCTTTCTTGCAAGTCAGAGGCATAGCGGTTTGTTTCCTCCACAATTTCTCCCATGACATCTTCTGTGAGGAACAATTTAAAACAATTGACCTCACTGGGTGATTCTGGTGGATTTTGCACACCACAGAGCTGGTTGTCAAAATTGCCTGGCCCAGGAGGATTAAAAAGGTTGGTTGCCTTCCATAACAATGAGTTTACCTCTTCTGCCTCATTTGGGACTGGTGTCGTCTCTTCATCTGCAATGTTGTCAAGAGCTTCAAGGTTTGGGGGTAGATCTTCATCGCTGTCACTCTCTGCCTCGCTGTCAAAAATCTCCTCATCAGAATAAAAAAAAATGTCCTCAATTTCCTCATTTGTCAGTTGTCGTCTTTTATATAAATTTTCTGTCATTTTCTCTGAAGTTGGTGAGCTTGATTAAAGTTGTGTCTTTAAATAAGAACAAAGGCGAGTGTGAGGTAACGGTGACGTCAGCTCTACATCATTTGTCAGCGGGAAAAAAAGACTCGCAATGCATGACAGTTCAAATCTTTTTTTAATTTATTATACAAACTATTTACAAACTTGTAGTTATTAACATGGTTAAATATATGTAAGGGAACTCCTAATGTGGTTTTAATACTTAGAGAAAAAAATATCATGTTAGTTGATCGGTAAGATATACGGGCGGGGCTATGGGCGCCGCCATTATTTGTTTACAACACTGATGGAGAGTTGGACTCAGAGCCTGCTGGATTTACAACATGCAAGATCATCCATGTCTCCCGAAATATATGACAGTAACCCCCGCTTCACTGCATCTCACGCGACGCTCCTGCTTGAGGCTCACGCGCTGCTCCTGCTCCTGGTGTGAATCCACTCATTGATTAACATGCACGCACGCCGAAAAAAATATGCGCTACTCACGCGTCGCTGATGCTTGCTGTGTGAAAACGCCGTTTTCTCTACAAGGTGTGTTTGACTCGAATAAATATTAATATTACATCATGTTTAAAAGGTTATTTTGTTGTAAATATTAGTGTGCAATAGTAAACTATATATTTGTTATTGTGTAATGTAATTTGAAGTGAATGAAACCTAAAATAAACATTAAAATACACTGAACAGTTGTGATAATGATGAGAGCTGTGCACGTCCTCTCTGGCTCAGTGCCAGTCAAAGCGGGAAAGCAGTAAAGGCAAAAGTTTGAAATTTTGAATTTAGCAGTTGATCACGTTATTCACTGAACGTTCTAATCACACCGGTGAGATCGTACGCTCCAGGGACCAGCCAAGACTGATCACACCGGTGTGATCGTACGCTCCAGGGACCAGCCAAGACTGATCACACCGGTGTGATCGTACGCTCCAGGGACCAGCCAAGACTGATCACACCGGTGTGATCGTACGTGTCAAAGGGTTAAGCCCTCCCACATATTACAGTCATTAAAAAGTTCTACAATTGTACAATTGCTACACTCATTCATGAGTGTAGCAATTGTACCGAGCTGTAGACCTTTTTAATGACTGTAATATGTGGGAGGGCTTAAGAGGCGGTCTTCAGTGGCGGTAACGCCCTGCTCCGGGTGAAACAATTTCATCTTTACAGAACTGTAACGATCATACATGTTGCACCATCTAAACATCTTGTCTATGCATGTAAATATGCTGTCAAGCATGCACACATCTTTCCACTGAAACAAAAATTTCATGTCGTAGCATCTGTGATGCTCAGATTCCTGAATAGGCCAAGCAGGCTCGCAGAGCTTTGTCTTATCGTTGCAGCAAAAAATGTAAACACATTCATCTGGTAGCTTTTTACTATGATCCCCGACTACACGAAATCTTGTGTTAGGAGTTAAGCCATCCCACTCGGCTACATACAACGGATCATCACCACAGTTGTTCAAATCTCTCCAAACGTAGTTGAAAAACAGAAACCAGTCTTTGTCGTGAAAAATCAGACATGGGCCCTGCGATGTAAAATCGTCTCCAACATCTGCCGTGTAGAGTTTCACAGTACGCAACACTTTGTCAAAAGCATATCTCACCATACGATTACCCGCCATTGTGAAATCACGTTTCACAAAACCGCAGTCTTCATGAAGAAACTTTGTCAAGCTAATATTTTGCTTCTTCTTTGGAGCAAAAGTTAGATCCTCTCTCATTTCAACGCGTCCTCTTGTTGGTGAAATACACATAACCTTTCTAGGGGTTTTAGGTGTTCTCGGAGTAGCCATTGTGTCAGCAAAGTTTGTAGAAAATGTTGTCTGTGTTCAGCAGCATGTCTCCTAACTTTATTTAAACAATCAACATCATGATGTAGGTAGTGACGTAGTTGGGGTAAGGATGTTAGTCGAGGAAGGAACATACTATAAAAGTATAAAAAAGGGCCAATGGCAATTTGTGTGGTGTGACCCCCATTTAAGACGTTGTAAAACTTACCAGACATACCAATGCCTGTCAGCTACCACCGTAAATCAGAAACACTTTTTTACTTGATACAGTCTTGACTGACATGTACCAACTTTGGGCCATAAATTACATCATAAATCATAAAAAGTGACACAACGTTTATAATAACACTACTGGGGCGTATGGTTGGGTTGCGGAGAGAGTGTGAGATTGCGGTTAGGTCACACGTGAACTACGAGGAAGGAGCAACCTCAGCAGCAGGAGGGATGTAAAGGTCAGTAAGCTGGGCTGAATTGAGTGGGGGACGGAGGGGGGTGACTCTGGGACGGCCTCTTGAGTCACTGTCGAGCCCTCTCGAGGTGTCGTGGGCTAGTCGAGGAAACACTGAGGACGGAAGGTGCCCACTTGAAGACCTTAGAAATGTCCCCTACTCGGCTCAATCCAAACCAGCATCTGTCGTGCTGGTCCACTGGGGAGACCACACTGTAGTTGCAGCCGTTGTGTGTACTGACGCGCAATGTATACTGTAGCCGTTAACGCCGGACAGAAGGAGATTCACATCACCATATGGAAAGAAGCGTAAATGGATGGAGAGATGGAGAGAGAGAAGCATAGGTTACTGTAAAACTACATCTTAGTTTGTGCTTATCTTGGCGAAAGCTGAGTACAAATCAGCATGAGGTTTAACATACTCTCGTGTAATGGAAATCATGATACACATACCAGAATACCTCAGACACACAGCAAGTTGTATTTTCACTAGGGCCGGGACTTTAACGCGTTAATTAAGATTAATTAACTACAGACTTTAACGCGTTAATTAATTACACAAAAAAAGTATTTTTAATCGCACTTATTTTTGCACCGCGGAACGTTTCTCACTGGATGAGTTTCGGCGGACCGATTATACTGGCGCACCAACTAGCGTTCATGACGAAGAAGCTGACGAGATCGCTTTGGTTGGCCGGTGGATGGGAAATTTTGTTACCAAAACGAACGGATGGAAGCGTCGATAAGAGCATTGTTGTGTGCAAGCTATGCAACAAGGAATTCGCTATTGCTATTAGTGTAGTGTAGCAATATGCTATTGCTACACTTAATGGCAAAAAACACTGGTCTGCTGGACTTGGTTGAACAAGGAATGCAACAAGGAATTCGCTATTGCTATTAGTGTAGTGTAGCAATGTGCTATTGCTACACTTAATGGCAAAAAACACTGGTCTGCTGGACTTGGTTGAACAAAAATAAACAATATTTTGTTGCTTAAGCTTATGTATTCAGTCAGGGTTGCCAACTCACGCATCTGGCGTGACACTCACGCATTTAGCCTCAATCTCACGGTCTCACGCTCAGCAAAGAAATCTCACGCTAAATTAGACATTCCTCTGTGCTGTTTTTTTTTTTTGCACTAATTTCCGAATTACTATAAGCAAGTTGAGGCTCTTAACTACTGATTTGACCACTGCATTTTCTCACGCAGAGAAAAATCGCGGACAACCCCCCCCCCCCCCTCAATGGTATACTAAAAATCCATGTGAAAAAAATTACTTCTCACTGTGTCCTCAGGTCAAATATTTATGCAATTAAAATGCGATTAATTTCGATTAATTAATTACAAAGCCTCTAATTAATTAGATTAATTTTTTTAATCGAGTCCCGGCCCTAATTTTCACCTCTATTATTTTGTACAGTTTTGTTTAAAAAAAAAAAAATCCGCAATATATCGCAATATGTATCGTATCGCAATATCCCGTGATATATCTTATTGTGACATGTATCGCGATATGTATCATATTGTGTGCCCCTTGCCAATACACAGCCCTAATACGCACACACACATATATAGTGTTTGTATAATTAAATACAGGTTTGAAACAACATGAGGATGAGTAAATAACAGATTTTTGGATGAACTATCCCTTCAAGACATTAATAGCAGAAGTTTAGAAATTGCTTATCTATAAGCGGAATTGCATGTTAATTATTTGTAATAATGACAAAAGGCATATTTTAAGGTATTTTCCCAATAAATAAAACAGTAAAGACACAAATAAGTTCATCGCATACCTATAGGATGTTTTTGAACAATTCCCTTTGTTTAATAGGTTAATCACTCTGACTTTTATTCTAACCTCGCTATAGAGGTTATCTAGATTTTTTCACCCTAAGATACACCTGTCCTACAGTGGTGAAGTAAATGGCAGTGGAGTATATCAGTGTCTCTCCTGAATAATTGATCTAGAATGAGAAGCATTTTTTCCCTCTCAGAAACAGTAGGAGGTGGAGAGAAGAGTGCAGCAAAATGGACTTCAGCCATTACTCATTGAGAGTAGTTGAAAGGGGACAGCGGTTAAAGAATTACAGGCATACCACACACTTACCACCACATGGGGTTTTGTCAAAACATTTGGGGGAAAATTATGCCACTAATTTTGGCATGGGCGATGGTTTCATTCAGTGTATTGGTTTTGTGCTTACCGACATAGTTCATTATGGCTTCCTGGTGAGAACCTGACAGGTAAGTGAAGCCAGGTGACAAAGCTCTCCCTCAAAAGGGACACCAGCAGAGAAATATGGCTTATTAATGTGCTCATGTCCAGATGCATCGGGCATAAAAATGAATCTCTTTGTTTCTAGAAAGAAGAGAAAAACACAGCTGCCAATCATTATGTATTCCCAGTTTGTGGGCTTTACTGTTTAATCGCTATACAGTACATTTGTTTGGAAAATTATGCAATGTCGCTCATCGTGCATAACCAGGGTGAGTCTGAAGATCCTGAGATCCCGAGGGGAGTTAGGGAAGTCTATATATAAAATGTAAAGCAATCTTTGATTATTTTTCTCGGTTGAGGTGGAGTGATGAAGTGGAAGATAATTGAATGCAATGGAAGTCACCTTGGAGAAGTGTCTGTGTGACCGTTTATGAGACCGGACTCTTCAGAATGAGAGCAGAGGATATCAACTGATAAACACCATTCATGCACTGATGAAAACCCATATCTCAGGATATGACAACAAACTTAGTACACATTACATTTAATCGGACTCCAGTGATACAAAAGACAGTATTTAGAAACAAACTTATTATCTATGGGATACCAGAGAATTGTAACTGATAATATTCACATTACTTCTAACGTGTTCAGAATCAGATAATGGACTCATTACTACAAGA
This sequence comes from Tiaroga cobitis, assembly GCA_030578255.1. Taxonomy (NCBI): domain Eukaryota; kingdom Metazoa; phylum Chordata; class Actinopteri; order Cypriniformes; family Leuciscidae; genus Tiaroga; species Tiaroga cobitis. The sequence continues at coordinate 27,506,037 of CM060611.1, read as the reverse complement.
AAATGTACTTGGCTTCCAGATCTTTCAAACAGTGTGTGCATTGATATGTACAGACAAATGCAGATAGATACCCATAAAAATGAGCTCATTTGAAAACCTATTTTAATATACAGACATGTATAGATGTATACCATTACCTAATTTGCTCAAAGAAAACATGGATCTGCAATGCTGTAAACAAAAATCCAGCTCAGATCCTGATAATTATATATTAGGATCCAGCTGCTCTAATTGTGCACTTTGCCCCATGAAGACCAACGTAAGCCCGTTTGGATTTAAATTAAATGATGCGGCTCATTCCTCAGTCTTTATAGAGCCACATATGTCATGATCTTATGGCCTTTCTGGCCCACCCTCCAATTTATCCCATTTTAATTGGCAGTAAGAGAAGATAAAACATGCTTTTATGTTCACCCTGACCAATTGTCCCCTTCATCCCCTGGGTTTTATTGAGTAAATATGGGAATATTTAGCCTGCAGAAGACACAAAATTTGACGCAGCAGAGAAAACAAATACAGACTTTCACTTGTTAAAATATGAATAAAGATGTTGATGTGCCTAGGGTGTATTCACACCAGGAAAGTCTGATAGTATGGAGGACCAGCTCTGCCATATTTAAAAATAAATACAGAAATAAATAAATGCTCAATAAATAAATAAGCATACACTTAATTGCCCCAAAAAATACAATAAACAAATAAATGTAGGTAGAAATTAAATTATACAGTGACACATAAATGTATATATCTCTTTTAATTAGCTTCTTTATTTATTCATCTTTGTAATAATTGCCTTATTTATTTGTTGTCCGTTATAATCTTCAACTTTATTTATTAATTACTAATTTTTTTAAGTATTTATTTATGTGCATGTTATAATATTTTTGTCTGTTTTATTCTTCCTTTGTATTTTTTTACCCTATTTATTTCTTCAATGCTATTTATTTCTGCCTGTCGTTTTTACATTTCTGTATGCATTTCTGCCTCATTGTGCAAATGAGGAGGGGCTGTCTTAGGGGGTCAACTTCTGCCCATTGGTTGGTTAGCATTTTACTGCGTCGGTCGAATCTACATGGCTTTATCCCGCCATAAAGCATTGTTTATAATGTCAAACTCAGCAGGCAGACGTTCAGTGTCCGACCTCTTAAGGGAAGCTGCCAAAAGACTGGAAGAATTAGAACGCTGTAAGTTTGAGATCTGAAATGTTTCCTCGGGTTGCACACCACTGATACTCGAACTGGAAGCTGTTTATGTAAAAGTAAAGTAAAAGTTAAAAAGAATGTTCAAAGGACCACAGAAAAACATTTCAGATCTCAAACCTACAGCGACATTACTAAACAATGCTTTATGGCGGGGAAAAGCCATGTAGATTCGACCGACGCAGTAAAATGCTAACCAACCAATGGGCAGAAGTTGACCCCCTAAGACAGCCCCTCCTCATTTGCATAATGAGGCAGAAATGCATACAGAAATGTAAAAATGACAGGCAGAAATAAATAGCATTGAAGAAATAAATAGGGTAAAAAAATACAAAGGAAGAATAAAACAGACAAAAATATTATAACATGCACATAAATAAATAAGGTAATTATTACAAAGGTGAATAAATAAAGAAGCTAATTAAGAGATATATACATTTATGTCTAACTGTATAATTTAATTTCTACCTACATTTATTTGTTTATTGTATTTTTTGGGGCAATTAATTGTATGCTTATTTTTTTATTGAGCATTTATTTATTTCTGTATTTATTTTTAAATATGGCAGAGCTGGTCCTCCATATGATAGTTCACTTGCTTTGGTCCGGACCATATAATTTTTTTTTTTTTTTTTTTTTTGGTACGGTTTGCTTTCACACTGTTCTTTTTGCAAGTGAACCAAAATTTGTAAACAAAACCACACGTGTGCTAAGGTCCTCCATTCATTGGACAAGGATTCTCAAGTAGGGAAATCAGGAAGTGCAAAAAAGGCTTAACGTAAATTAACGCAGCATCATCCTTGTATTGTAACTATTGTTGCATTATATGAACTGCAAATGCTTCTTTTTTTTTTGCATCTATGCGCGATTAGACTAAAGAGAACGCCCTGTATGTGAATGTCCTGATGCACACACTTATTCATTCATTCCATTCCAATGATGCACACACGATGTGCAACAGATGTAATGTAGTAGGCTACAACAGATCACTTTCCCATAACGCAACTCCGACTACGGAAGCCTTTTAACTCAAAGGCGCAGTGCTTTCTTGCAATTGGGTCGGTTCATGTTCACACCGTAAACGAACCGTACCAGAGTTTGTTTGGAACCGTACCAAGACCACCTCTTCAGCTGGGTCTCGGTTCGGTTGTTTGGTCCGCACCCGAGTTCGATTGCTGTATTCACACCTGCCCAAAAGGTCCGCACCAAGGGGGGAAACGAACTAGAGTTCGATTCAATCGAACCAAACAAGGCAGGTGTGAATACACCCTAAGAAATGAATAGAAAAAGAGTGAGAGGTTATCTTGTTTTAGACGTTAGGATCTCATTGACACGAGCAACTATTTCAATTCTACATGAGAAGACTTGAGTCAATGGCACATACAGTATTAAATAAGCAAAAGGCATATTACTGGCTTTCTGACTCTTGAAGTTTGATATGTTTGTTGAAAATAATGTGCCACCTTAAAGTGAGGAGACATTAGCTGATTACAGAACTCTCTTTGCAGATGCTAACATGCCTTTTGTTGAATGTTTGTGTGTGTGTGTTTGTGTGTGTGAGAGAGAGAGAGAGAGAGAGAGAGAGAGAGAGAGAGAGCGAGAGCGAGAGCGAGAGCGAGAGCAATGAGATGAAGTGTCTTGAGCAGCACAATTAGTATGTTCTTTACCTCCTCTAATTATCCTGCTGAATCAGACCAAGAGGCTCCGGATTCAACCAGGGATGGCGGACATAAATATTCACATATTCACAATTGTACCATCCAGAAGAGATTGCAGTTGATTGCATTTCTTGTTTACACTTCAGAAGCATTGTGAATATAATTAACAAATACAAAGAAGCTTGTTCTTTCACACACATGCAAATAGTATATATTGAAGAATGTCAGTCCAAAATGGATGTTAATATTACTATTTGAAATAATTTTCTTTATTTCTTACTTTATTTCTATTTGTATTTGTGTACTTGTATCAGTATTATCTACATATGTAAATTCCCTTTTGTCAAATAATTTTACTTTCGTCTATTTCATCAGCAACACGTCAGGGGCTAACTAGTTTAGTTGCTCACAGATAATGTTAGCTCACTCGATCCTTCTAGCTAACGTCACATTCTGCCCAACATAAGTTGAAGCTATATTTATTTGACAAGGCATCTAACGTTAGTCCATTTGTTAAAACGTTTTAATTTTTGAAAACTGACGTATATGATTATTTTGCACGCTTGTATTTCACACAGACAGTAAGGTATTTCAGAGTGAAACGCAGTGAAACAGCCAATCAGAGCAGAACTCCTCATTAGTATTCATCATGACCCTTCCAAATAAGATAAAAACGTCTCTGGTTACGAATGTAACCTTAGTTCCCTGAGAACAGGGAACGAGACAATACGTCATCGACGTTATGGGGAACGCCTCAGGCGTGACAGGTGTCTGAAATCAAATACCAACTCACAGCAATCATGTTGACCGGCGACAGCCCGTGCATCATCAGCTCGAATGATGAGCGCGTCAATCTGGATGTATAAAAAGGGTGCCTTGAAACCGTGACAACATCCTATCGTCTGAAGGGACTGTTGCAGGCAGGCCCCGAGGTATGGCAGGGAGACGTATTGTCTCGTTCCCTGTTCTCAGGGAACTAAGGTTACATTCGTAACCAGAGACGTTCCCTTTCGAAGGGAACTCAACAATACGTCATCGACGTTATGGGGAACGAAATACCCACGCCGCCATACTGAGGGGAGTGCATGCCCAATGGCAGTGACAACTGTCAGAACCAGTAATACAAAGGACACACTCACCCTAGGTCACGTTGGGCTGTCAGTGACAGCACTCCCTACCGGTCATAGCCCAAGCTAATGAACCGAGAAACTGCCAGAACAAAGTTAATGGGAGGTATATCTGGGCCAGCTCAAAGGCTTAGGACCACAACTTCCAAATAGAAGGGGTCCCTTCTAGGGAGTGTGGCTAGGGGACTCAAGGGAATCCCAGCCAGTCACTATTCAGGAGAGCATGCCTCCTGACATGCCACCAGGCTGGCCTGGTGATCTAAGCACAGTCTGGCCATAGCCTGTCTGTCCGAGACAGAGCCTCTGGAAACTGCCTTGAAAAAGGCATTCAAAACTGAAGGCCTGCAAAGCTGGCAGAAATCATTCAGTTCCGGATCACAGAGACGGGATTACCCGGAGAGTGTAACTCAACCTCAAGAAAAGACGGAAGTCGTCCACTCAATCCATGGGTCTACCCAGTGCTCCTCCTGCTGAGGCCAAGGACCTGATTACCCTCTATGTGGGGAGCTCCAGTTCTTACCTGAGAGCTCACATCAGGAAGGCCGGTGAGGCCTGTAACCTGTCGAGCACAGAAGGTGAGAGCTCACATCAGGAAGGCCGGTGAGGCCTGTAACCTGGCGACCACAATGTGTGGGAGCTCTTACCAGGAAGGCCGGGTGAGGCCTGTAACCTGGCGACCACAGTATGTGGGAGCTCATAACCAGGAAGGCCTGGCGAGGCCTGTAACCTGGCGACCAGAGTATGTGGGAGCTCATAACCAGGAAGGCCGGTGAGGCCTGTAACCTGGCGACCACAGTGTGTGGGAGGTCATATCAGGAAGGCCGGTGAGGCCTATAACCTGATACCCAGAATATGGGAGCTCATAACCAGGAAGGCCTGATAAGGCCTGCAACCTGACAACCACACCACGTGGGGCTACATTAGAAAATACATGAAACAAAAGTGCATGTACTTAATTATTCTGAGTCCAGAAAAGGCCTGGATCAGAATTAAGAAGTTAGCCAGAAAGGCGCCTGTCGTACAAATTTTTGGCGACAGGACGCATTTAGAGTGGGACCCAAAGTGAAAGACTTGGGTCTGGCCACATAGAAAGGGACTGAAGCATACAGCGCATGACCCTTACCATAAAAATGGATTTTTAGAAAGTACACAAGATGCTCCATCATGTGACTTACCATAAGTATGGTTCTGACATGACCAGGAAGGCCAGATGAGGCCTATAACCTGATAGTCAAAATGTGTGGGAGCTCACATTCAGGAAGGCCTGATGAGGCCTGCAACCTGACATGTGAAAGCTCACAACCACACCCTAGCGACCACAGTGAGTGGGAGTTCACATTCAGGAAGGCCTAGTGAGGCCTGAAACCTGACATGTGACAACTCATAACCAGGAAGGCCGAGGAGGCCTGAAACCTGGTGACCACTGAATGTGGGAGCTCAAAACCAGGAAGGCCGGCGAGGCCTATAACCTGACAACCACAGTAGGAGGGAGCTCATATCAGGAAGGCCTGACAAGGCCTGTAACCTGACAACCACACCATGTGGGGCTAGTTCCAGAAAGGCCATAAATATGGATTTTAGAAAGTACATGAAACAAAAGTGCATGTACTTAGTAAATCTGAATCCAGGAAGACCTGGATCAGAAAAAGGCGTCTGTCGTACAAACTTTGGCGACAGGACGCATCTAGAGTGGGACCCGAAGTGAAAGACTTGAGTCTGGGCCACATAAAAAGGGACTGAAGCGTACAGCGCATGACCCTTACCATAAAAATGGATTTTAGAAAGTACATGAAACAAAAGTGCATGTACTTAGTAATTCCGAATCCAGGAAGACCTGGATCAGAAAAAGGCATCTGTCGTAACAAACTTTGGCGACAGAACGCATCTAGAGTGGGACCCGAAGTGAAAGACTTGGGTCTGGCCACATAGAAAGGGACCGAAGCGTACAGCGCGTGACCCTTACCATAAAAAATGGATTTTAGAAAGTACACAAGACGTACCGTCAAGTGACTTACCATAAGTATGGTTTTAACATAATCAGGAAGGCCAGATGAGGCCTGTAACCTGATAGTCAAAATGTGTGGGAGCTCACATTCAGGAAGGCCTAATGAGGCCTACAACCTGGCAGGTGACAGCTCACAACCACACCCAAGCGACCACAGTGAGTGGGAGTTCACATTCAGGAAGGCCTGGTGAAGCCTGAAACCTGACATGTGACAACTCATAACCAGGAAGGCCGAGGAGGCCTGAAGCCTGGTGACCACTGAATGTGGGAGCTCATAACCAGGAAGGCCGGTGAGGCCTGTAACCTGGCGACCACAGCATGTGGGAGCTCATAACCAGGAAGGCCGGTGAGGCCTGTAACCTGGCGACCACAGTATGTGGGAGCTCTTACCAGGAAGGCCTGGCAAGGCCTGTAACCTGGCGACCACCGTGTGTGGGAGCTCATATTCAGGAAGGCCTAGTAAGGCCTGTAAACTGAAACCCAGTATGTGGGAGCTCATAACCAGGAAGGCTGGTGAGGCCTGTAACCTGGCGACCACAGTATGTGGGAGCTCTTACCAGGAAGGCCGGTGAGGCCTGTAACCTGACTACCACAATATGTGGGAGCTCTTACCAGGAAGGCCTGGCAAGGCCTGTAACCTGGCGACCACCGTGTGTGGGAGCTCATATTCAGGAAGGCCTAGTAAGGCCTGTAACCTGCCTACCACAGTATGTGGGAGCTCTTACCAGGAAGGCCTGGTAAGGCCTGTAACCTGGCGACCACCGTGTGTGGGAGCTCATATTCAGGAAGGCCTAGTAAGGCCTGTAACCTGCCTACCACAGTATGTGGGAGCTCTTATCAGGAAGGCCGGTGAGGCCTGTAACCTAACGACCGCAGTATGTGGGAGCTTATATCAGGAAGGCCGGTGAGGCCTGTAACCTGGCGACCACAGTATGTGGGAGCTTATATCAGGAAGGCCGGTGAGGCCTGTAACCTGGCGACCACAGTATGTGGGAGCTCATAACCAGGAAGGCCGGTGAGGCCTGTAACCTGGCGACCACAATATGTGGGAGCTCTTACCAGGAAGGCCGGGTGAGGCCTGTAACCTGGTGACCACAGTATGTGGGAGCTCATAACCAGGAAGGCCGGTGAGACCTGTAACCTGGCGACCACAGCATGTGGGAGCTCATAACCAGGAAGGCCGGTGAGGCCTGTAACCTGGCGACCACAGTATGTGGGAGCTCATATCAGGAAGGCCGGTGAGGCCTGTAACCTGGCGACCACAGTATGTGGGAGCTCATAACCAGGAAGGCCTGGCGAGGCCTGTAACCTGGCGACCACAGCATGTGGGAGCTCATAACCAGGAAGGCCGGTGAGGCCTGTAACCTGGCGACCACCGTGTGTGGGAGCTCATATTCAGGAAGGCTGGATAAGGCCTGTGACCTGACATATGGAAGCTCATAGCCTGGAAGGCCTGGTGAGGCCTGTAACCAAGCAACCACCACATGTGGGAGCTCAACTCACTTTACAATACATTATCTTCGTTTGTTTTCCCAAACATGAACCAGGCAAGGCACTCCTAACAACCAAGCTGAAGCGGGCCATCAGAGAATTCTTGAACTCATCATGGGCCCCGCCCCAGGCCTGATGTAGGAGGAGCCTGGGAGCGATGGTGGTCAGGAGACAAGATCCAGGGAGGTGATGTCTAACGTTCAGTCCGAGAACGTTTACTCTGGATCACCTCCCTGAGATCCTGCCTCCCGCGGGAGTTACGCCTCCTGCGCACCCTGCTCCCCCTGCTAGGAGGAGGGGGTGCACGGGAAGCGACACTGGCCTTCTGGGTTCGTCTGTGATCCTCAGACCACGACGGACCAGGCCCTCCCGCCTGCCTGGGCTGGGCCGAGGACCTCCGCGGTATGCAGCTCTTAAACGCCGCAGAGCGCGCCCTCGCCTCCCTGAACTTATCGACCACTGTCTCGACAGAAGGTCCGAAAAGCTCAGAAGGCGAAACCGGCGAATCGAGGAGAAAGGTCTTTTCTTTCTCCCCGATGTCAGCCTGGTTGAGCCACAGATGCCTCTCCGTGGCCACCATAGCAGCCATCGCACGACCGATGGAAACCGCAGACTGCTTGGTGGCCCGGAGAGTCAAATCCGTGGTGCGGCGCAGCTCCGCGACCGCGTCAGGGGACAGGCCGGCCCCCTGATCGAGGTCCCGCAGCAGGTCGGCTTGGTAGGCCTGAAGGACCGCGAGGGTGTGTAGAACCGCACCCGCCTGACCTGCTGCCGTGTACGCTCTGCCATTCAAGCGCGAAGTTGTCTTGAGCGGCTTGGATGGCAGGGTCGGAGCTTCTAGTGAAGATGACCGACCAGAGGCGAGATAGTTAGCCAACGTCTCGTCCACTGGCGGCATCGACACATACCCGTGCTCCGCGGCTCCCTCCACAGCAGCGAAACTAGCCCGCTGATGCAGATAGAGACGCGCGGAGAACGGGTTCTTCCATGCCTTCTCGATCTCAGAGTGAAGATCGGGAAGAAATGGAAGGCTCAACCGAGCTGGTGGCTTACGGGTGGGGAGGAACCGGTCATCCAAGATACCACGAGCGGGTTCCTCCCGGACGCGCCTCCACTGCAGCTGCAATCTTTCCGTGGCGCGCCCCATAACATCCACCAGCTCAGCGTACACTGGGCAGGAGGGCTGAGATGGTTCGGTCTTGACCAAACTGACATCATCAACACCCACCTCCTGCCCGGCCCGAAGAGAACCAGTTACAGATCCATCAGAGAGAGAAAGAACATCCTCAACATCGACCTGTAACTCACCCTCGTCAGCTGGCAGATCATCCGAGAGGTTAACACCCCTCTCCAGATGATCTGCCAGCTCCATCTGAGAACCCCACGAGATCAACCGCCGCTGAGCATCAGCCCGAGCGGGACCGGAACCGCGGGGTTCAGATGCCGCGCCCACTTCCCTCGAGAAGTGGGACAGACGAGAGCGGAGAGTTTTGATCGTAAAACTCTCACAGTTCGCGCAGAAAGCTCCCTCGAGAGCTTTGCTCTTCCCCCAGGCAAAACACGCACAGATCGTGTGAATCTCCCGGTGTCAAATATCTAGGACACGGGTCAGCACACTTGCGGAAGGTATTACGCCGCTTCTCTGTACGCTTCATCTTGCACGTTGATTATTTTTCAAACAGACAAACAGTCCCTGAAGACGAAAGGATGTTGTCACGGTTTCAAGGCACCCTTTTTATACATCCAGATTGACGCGCTCATCATTCGAGCTGATGATGCACGGGCTGTCGCCGGTCAACATGATTGCTGTGAGTTGGTATTTGATTTCAGACACCTGTCACGCCTGAGGCGTCGATGACGTATTGTTGAGTTCCCTTCGAAAGGGAACAGACCATTTCATTGTAGGGCCAATTTCTAGAATTGAAAATGGACCTGTAAAACCATATCTGGACATTTTAAATGCCCTGAAATAAGCCAATACCCTCCATGTAGATATAAGAGACAAAATTAAAATATTATTTCAACACATTCTAGGGCACCTTTAAAAAAAAACATATAATGGCAAAACTCTTTTCGGCAGCAATAACAATAACTAAAAACATTGTTATGTTGCATAATAAAAAAATAATAAATTATTCTAAAATGTTCTAATGTGATGATTTTGTACTCAAGAAACCTATCCCTGTTCTCCCCTATTCACCCCTTTTCTGGCCTATTTGAAGTTTACGTCTGAGAAAAGTCTCGAGAGCATCTGAGTCAGACACAAGTTTTTACCCAGAGGCTGTTTGGCCCTTTTACCCGGCTCTCAATCCATTGTTTTCTTATGTGCCTTGCTGCCTGGCGTATCCCAATATGTATACTGTGCTTTTTTTTGCCTATATTTTGCTAGACATTATACTTGTGCAGTATATTGTACAGAGATAAATAATTCAGTTTCTTTCCCCAATTATCCAACTGACTGACATCGTCATCCAATATCTAAAAAAAAAATCTATACGTTTTTTTTTTCTGAAAGCATTTCTAACATTGTAAAGTCTTCCCAGACCTTCACAGCTGATGAAAATTGATAATTTTACACCATGTACACCAAAAGCTGATATTTCCCTTTAACCGTGACAATTACATCACGCTACAACCTTACATAACTCAGCTCAGCCGAAACTTTCAGATCTTTCCGCATTAATCCTGCAGAGCTGTTATGATTTATTGATGCGGAGCTGTTTAATAAATCCCTGCATCTCCCAAGATGTTGCAGAAAGCACAGAGCCATAAAATACGCAACAGTCATATTGCTTGAGCGTGCATAATTTTGATCAATCCTGCAATTCCCCATTCGCACAACCCTTTATATTTCTTAAATGTGAATCCCCCTTTACACCTTCCATTACCCAATTGAGGGGTTTTCTTTAGGGTTGTTACACTTGGAAGGTTTGGTTTGATTAAAACAAAATCTGGTGTGAGTGCTCTTAGTGTGGTTCATTTGAATATGAACGCTGCCATCTGATCCCTGGTGTGCACCAAACAAGCAGACCGAATACACACATACAACATGGGCATTTAGCCCACCAGGCCACCACACACAGCATTGTTTTTGGATGTTCGGTAAGTTCTCTTGCAAAATGTATGTCATAAAAGCTGTTTTTGTTTTGAATCATTGAACACTAAGAGAATAAGGACTTTCTTTTTTGGTCCGGACCAAAAGAATCAAGAGAACTGAACTACAAGTGTGAATACACTTAATTAAAAAAACTCCTATCAATAACCTTGTAAATCAGTCCAACCTGATATGGACTGATATGTGACCGGTAACTCCCTTCATGAGGGATCCGGAGAATTACAGCACAACCTGAGGTAGTAGAAAACCAGCTGATAAGTCAAGTGTACATTGCAGATGTGCTGCATGCATTAGGCCATATCTCAGTTTCAAGCTGCTCTAAAACCAAACTTTCCGTGTCTAGACTCTTTAAAAAAAAATGTGCTCAAAAAATAACTGCAATACTATGATTTTCATAGCCTGTCATAGATAAAGTGCCAATGTGCAAATGGAGGACAATCACAGATTACCTCACCATTTCTTCTTTGTAAATTACATGTCAGCATCTTTGCAGAATGGAATTTAAAATAAAATGCAAAAATTGTAGGCACTGAACAGAGCTCAGGGTATCGAGAAATTTCACAGTGCCAGGCATATATCATGTAATAGTGGACCAGATAAAAGCAGAAATTATTTAAGCATGAAATTAATTGTAGAGCTTGATAAAAGACTTTTGTGTGACAGGGATAAATGGCTTTGATATATTTAATAGCGGCACCCGCTCTCATAATACTCCATAACACACTAAGAGCTCTTCTATGGCTTATTGCTTCCTCGATCTAGAGATGGGCTCAGATCTACTCTAGTAACACACCATCTTAGAATGTAGACAAAGAAAAACTCATAACAGAGACACTTTTAATATAATATCCCCTTTATATTGCTGTGACTTCACAAATGAAAATGCACTTTTCTAAGTAAAGCTACACATTTTCCATTTCAGTTTTCAATCAATCAATCAATCAATCAATCAATCAATCAATGTCTGAAAACAAGTTATCTTACACAATTCTGCTTCTCGGGTGTTTAGGATATTTTTACTTTAAAACAAGACAAAAATACCGATTAAATATTATTTTCTTTCAGTTTAACTATTACAATGATTGTAGTCTTTTTTGATTATACTTTTAGCATAATTCAAAATGACTAAATGTATTAGCAATTTTAAATATTCGTTTTAAATGTTCATGTATGGAATATAATATAATATAATATAATGTTCATGTAATTTTTCTAATGGCTAAATTGCATTTTAGCTCAATTCAGAGTATAGGTCATTATTTTTCAAGCAGTTTACATTAACAATTGCCTTTCTCACCAACTCAAACTAAACTGAAATTCTGAGCAATTTCATGCTGACAATCCAGAGAATGGACCATGGCATTACAATGTTCAGACTGCTTAACCAGCAGAAATTAGATTATTGTTATTTCATGTTTTACACTTTGTTCTTGGCTATATGGAAGAGAAAAAATGGACCTGAGCAAATCACAAATATTTGTTTGAGTCTTCTATTAATTTACAAGCATTCAGAAAATGAAAAATACAATTTTATTCTTTTTGTTTCCAACCTGGCATTAAAGTCTTATTATGATCATGAGAGAATCTTAAAGGGGAGTGAAAGGAAATTTAAAGGAGCTTCACATTTAGTTTTAATGCACTTGAGGAGCCAGGGGCCATGCCAGATTTACTCTCATCCAATCACACTGAGTTTTTGATCCATGCCAACATCAGTGCCATTTTCAACCTCAACGATCCATCTTAAGACTCACCTGCTGTCTGCCTTTCAGATTGCCAATGGTTTCATCTGCTGCAGTCTGTCCAAAAAAATACAGTGAAACCAAAAGTAGCAATGACTGCAAAATCAGGCGTAAGTCCTGTTCATTTTCCAAAGGTCTTCAGGTGAGTGGTCCAATGGCTTTAAAATGAATAATTATTCGCCACTTTAAAGGTCACTAACTCTTGCCCTGGTTAACATTTATATAACTCTCTTTATCCTGTCATTCTTACTGTATAAAGTTTTAATAAAGGTGACTCAACTTTCAGGTCATTTATATGATTTCCTGGCTGTTAATGTTTGTGCGGTGCGGAAGGAGAAATGTCACAGTTAACACTGGTAAAATTGAGAACAGCAGCTAATACATTATTTTTCATATTGCTTTTTACTTCGCACTGATCATATTCCAATATTTATGAACCGAACAGGGAAATAGCAGTACAACTTGAGTGATATGTTAAAGTTTTAAAATTATGCTAAGTAGTTGGAGAAGTTATGCAAATTTCAATCATATTCTTTTTTAATCATACACTGTAAAAAAAATTATCTGAAATTTAAAGAAAAAAGGGCAGCTGTGGTTTGCCAGAACTTTATCATAAAACATTTGGTAGCAACATTTTACGTTTTACAGTTTTAACTTAAAATTAGAGTAAAAAAAATGTATTTAATTTACTGAAATAATGTTAACATACAAACCTACTAAGTAAAAGGTCAAATGTAATTTCTGAACCCGTTTCCGTTTCTGAACCAAACGGAAATGCATTAATGAAATTAGAAAAGTAAAAAGTAAAAAAAAAAAAAAAAAAAACTGCCATTATTCAGTTGTGTAATTTCATCAACAGGAGAATACAAGAACATGTAGCACGTGACTACATCAGATCCTAAAGACATTCTGACCTCTAGGCCCAGTGTGTGAATGGCACAATTAATCTTGCCCAGCCCATTTCAGACATGCTTTCAGACAACAGATCCATCAATCACCCCAACCAGTCCCAAGCTAATGCTGAAGCCTGCAATTATTCAGCATGGACAGTCCACATTTTATCAAGGAAGAAGGAAAGAAACATAGAGTGATTTATCAACTGTGGGCACATGGTGTGTGCATCCACATATGATACCCTAAAAGCAAGACAAAATCATTAAATGGAATGATGATAAAATCAAAATCAAACGTGTATTTACAGCAAAGATGGAACGGCTGACAGATGGAACTAAATGAAAAACATTTAGGTGACTGAACTTTGCTTAAGGTGATCATAAAAGGAAGAATTTTCTGTCTCATCTGTCTTCCATACTGTATGTTGGCTGAGTTTGATGCCCCATCAATGAATGGACCCCAATTAATCTCCAAGACTCATTATCATGTGACAGATGCTATGGACCATTTACTAAATTCGAAAAGACTTTAATCGTGATTCGATTCCTGAGTAAGAAAGTTTCTTGCAGCTTAAACATTGCAGTTTATTGCTCTGGCCACATCTGCGGTCCTCATGCCTCCTGCAGCAGGTCTATGGCATGTTCACGCATGGTGATCAGGGACTCTGGGCATCTTTCTTCTGGTGTTTTTGGTGTCCTAAGTATAATGATATTAATATACACAGATGAGCCAAAACATTATGAACACCTACCAAATATGTTGTTGGTCCTCCACATCCTGCCAAACAGTGCCGACCCTATGAGAATGCACCCTACAAAACCCCTGAATGTGTCCTGTGGTGTCTGGCACCAAGACATTAGCAGCAGATCCTTTATGTCCAAAGTGGAGCAACAATCGATTCGTCCAGTACATCCCATATATTCAATCAGATTGAGGTCTGGGGAATTTGGAGGCCAGGGCAACACCTTAAACTCTTCATCATGTTCCTCAAATCATTCCTGAACAATGCACGCAGTGTGGCAGGGCGCAACATTCTCCTAAAAGAGGCCACTTAAATCAGGCAATACCATTGCCATGAAGGGGTGTTCCTGTTTGGCAGTGATATTTAGGTAGGTGGCATGTGTCAAATTGATGTCCAAATGAAGGGCTGGATCCAGCAGAACATTGTCCACAGCATCCTAGTCCTTCCACTTCCCAAAGTAAACGGGACACACGTACAGCCATCCACGTGATGTATGAGAAAATTGGACTCCTCGAACCAAGCGACCTTCTTCTACTGCTCCAAGTTCAGTTCCGATGCTCACGTGCCCATTGTAAGGGCTTTCGGCTGTGGACAGGGGTCATCATGGGCACTCTGACAGTCAGCCCCATATGCATAAGGGTGCATTGCACACATTGTGTATAATTGATATTTAAATATTTATTTAAATATATGAATATGAAGTTATCTGAAACAATGTGGTTGATATTTTGTGGTGCTGTATGGCAAAGTTGACCTTACTAGGCTTGAGACAGCAATTTTGCTTAACCAATGGCTTGAGTCCAGGCCAGGGCACAAATACAGTATGTGTTTGGTCGGCAAATGAAAGAGTTTATAGAGAAATTGCACATTTACGTTTAACATTCTGATCGTTTATCATATGCTCATCTGTGATATTTCTCACTTATATCAAACCTCACACAGTTCCAACACAAATTCTCTAGGGCTCTTAGTTTACTTCTCTGGTAATAATTACTAAGGCTTCTTGAAATCAGTTTGCATTAGCTATGAATCTTAATGAGTCCCTCAGGGGTAAAAGCACTCAACACTTTAACAAAGATTTCTCTTTCTAAGACATAGGTTTATCTCTGGTATTTTATAATTAAAATATTACTTACAGAGCCACAGGGAAGCATTAGTTTAATGGGGGAAGAAGACAAAGAGTCTAGAACATTTTTTACAAATGCTACAAATAAAAGTGTTGCCTGGGTTCTTCTGTTCTTTAAAAGAGAAGTCCATTTGTCATATTCACACACAGACGGTATGTGTAATTTCTCAGAGACAGTCACTGGAAATCTCATAGCGTGTACAGAGTATCCATCTTCCTATAGCTGTTGTGTATTTTATGACAGATTTTAAAGCACATACATTTTTCATCAGCACATAAAGTAGATTGCAAAACCTGCCATGAAGTGTCTTCTAAAGCAGGCCCGGAGGGGAATATCTGGACTGTGAAGAAGGACTGAGGGAGAATATGAAATATGATGAATACATAAACTTAGGCCATTGAGGCGTGTAAATGATAAGCATAGAGACTGTTCCGTGAACGTAGCGCTCAGCATCAATATACTTCAGGAACATGAAAATCTGGTCTACTATGCTAGAATATTTACACCAGAACTTCGCACAGTGTCTATACGCCTGAGATCTTTCCAGAATCCATGGAAATGAATGACAAACCCTGTCAACCAGAGACACACTTCAACATAGAACAGCATGAGAGTGAGAGGGAGCTCAGATTTCAGTCAAAATGTTTTCTTGCGGCTCTCCCCTCGGAGGAAATCACACATCTTGAGTCATTAGCCAAGGTTCCTTTGGGGCACGGGCAAAACGTTCCTATTGCCTCACCCGGAAAAAATAAAATCCCATCTCACTGCCGAAAGATTAGATACGGATGCCTTCAGAGCACAGCAACATTTTTTTTAAATTTACGTAGATGTAATACATCACAGAGCTAATGGAGAGGAAAACATGCAAAAACTAGATCAAAAGTGTCTGAGATGATTCAACTAGACTGCACAGGAAATGGACACACACTCTCTCTCCCTCACATATACACACACATTCACTATAACCACAAAGCGGAAAATTCAGAGAGATATGGATGCAATGATGAGATGAATGTAGTCATCCTGCCTTTTTTTCTCCTTTTTTCCACACAAGTTTTCCAACTGACTCAAATGTCAGCACCCAAGGATGTGGAAATTACTGACAGCCCATCCAGATCTCAGGTTCAGATAAGCTTAAAAAAGAAAAGAAAGAAAGAAAAGATGAAAGACTGTCCCTCCATGGAAACTTCAAAGCAAATCCACATATTAAATGGACTAGAATTAATGAATGCATTTCATTTAAAAGAACCCTGATAATGGAGCTCACTTACGCCTTAAATAAGTGTTGAATACACTCTTTAAAGCTATATGGAGCATTTTTTTATATTACAATACTTTCCAGCACTTAAATTTAACTTTTGTTCTTTTAGGCCATGGTTTTTAGCTTATCTATATCCTAGTGCACTCTACAGTTATTTTTAATTAAAACTAAATCTAAACGATGAACAATCAACTGAAATAAAGCTCAAATTAATTATTTTTCCACCAAACACAAAATTTTCCGTTATTTGTGAGAAAATAATGAGAATTTTCTGGGTTTCCGTGTTTTCACTGTTATACGCTAGGGGACACTATGACACATCTTCTGACACATCCACATCATTACTGAATCTCCTGATCAAAACAAATGCGAAGATGATGCAGAAACAAGCAATCTTATCTGTAATCATATGCATATGTAAAATAAAGTGATCATCAACATTAAACAACATACATCAAAACTGCCGAATGTTACTGAATGAAATGTCGACCTAGGAGAAGGTATAGGACTGAGCAAGCATTAGGGGTGTTGTGATTATTATTATTTTTATTTTTTATAAAAAACATAAAAGGTCGAGGCCGAGGGACGTGAGAGCGGCGCGAGGCCTGTGGCGTGAGTGATGAACGACACCTGTGAGACGCACCGGTCTCGCATCTCTCACGGAGGAGCGGAAGCATAAAGGAGGAGCGACGACAGTGAAGATCGAGAGAGGAACAGGCCTGATTTTACGTTGTGATTTTATGTTCTGTTTTGTGTGCCAGCAGTCGTCCGTGAGGGGCTGCTGGCTTATACTTTCATTTTGTATTTGTTTATTTATTATTAAACTTGTTGAACGTTCGCCGGTTCCCGCCTCCTTCTTCCCATAACAACTGAACCCTGTTACAAATGTACTAGCAAACCTTATCTAGCATTAGGCCTACATATCGCTAGAATAATTACTTACATACTGTTACGTTAGTTACCGTTATATTATCTTACTAGCTATTTATAACTTATAGAAAGGCTGCAACGTTATAAAGTTACATTACATGTATTGCAAAATACGTAATGATTTGAGGACCAAGTTTGTAGTCCGGGCAGGCCTTAGTCAAGATAAAGCATATTGTTGATGTTTCGTCCCTACTAGTGAATGTGCCATAACTGTTTATCCGCCGTCATCGGTGGCCCTGCTGACTAGCCTGCGCGTTCACGACAGGCTCCGCTGTGGAGGACGAGCTGTGGAGGGAGGGCTGTAGCGCAGCAGAAAGCAAGGGGGTGGGACCTGTAAGTTGTGCTTGTTCAAATTTTCAGGCTAAGTCAACGTTTTCTCAAAACTCCCTACTGCAGCTTTAAGAGACATGGGTTGCTAACACATCTAGCATGCACCAGTGGCGATTTCTTTAAGCCTGCAAGGGAAGCTCAGCTTCCCCTATAATGTAAAAAAAATAATGGTCAAATGTGTACTATTGTGTTAACATTTTATTGACTAAAATTGCGTTAGAACACGTTCATCTCGAAGACGAGTTCATTCAGAATCAGCTCCATATAGCAGGTCGGCTGACTCGATCTCCTTCTCATACATTCCCGTAGCGTCACAGTGCATTTCCCTATGGCATTTCCCCGTTGAAGCCAAGGGGGTAATCCATCCGCCGGAAACTGAAGCTTCCTCTGGGGGCCGCCATTGTAGCTGGCTATCACCTACTGTTAGCATCCCATTGACTCCCATTCATTTTGGCGTCACTTTGACAGCGAATAACTTTACATCTGAGGCGTCCAAAGACTCAATTTGTCCATTATTTATTTCTTAAGAAACGGGACAATGGATAAAAGGCTCCATTACTTTGTGTCTTACGTTATGGTCCCGTAGAAGCCGTTTTTGTAAAAATAGGCTAACGATTGTGTCATAACCACGGGACGCTCTGTCGCACAGTAGAGAAATTACCGTATAGACAGAAGTAGAAGCTCGTAGGCAATCGTTTACTGTCTATGAGGCAATCGGGTGGACATGGAGGCATAAAGTCAAGGGAGAAGCCCATAGATAAAGAGTTCATAAAAGCAACGGGACAAAATATTTCAACAACAGATTTGTTTCAGATTTCAATTCAGATTTGTCTCGGCACAGCTACTAGAAGGTCAGAACGGTTGCTCACGTGACATCTACGTCGTCAAGCTCAGTTTGAGCCTGTGCAGTACGCTTGGCTATCAGGAAGTGAGTGCTTTTATGGGCTTCAACTTTCTCCGTTGAAATCTATTGGGGTCGCTGTGACTATTCCTTTTACTGCCTATGGTTAAAGCTCATTGACTTCAATGGGGCTGCTTTGAACAGTTTTTTCAGTGCTTCGAAACTAGACGGTCATTGGATAAATGCTGCGATTATGTCCCGCCCATGGACGCTCAGCGTCTCTGGGGTGAATAGGGAAGTGGGCTGGCCTGGAGTCTGGGCGTCTGCGTGATGATTGGAGGACTGTATCTCCTTTTGATTGACAGCGATTTCACACAATAAGAAGTCGCTGACGCGGAAGCTATTCGAGATTTCGAGCTCAGTCTCATCGCGGATTTTAAAATGTACTCGAAAGACCAACTCCTGTAACATATGTTTTGGTATTTGGAATTTTCATCATACATTTCACAGTTTAACCTAATTCCCACATTTCCTCCGTCGATGTCAGGTGCCACTGCCTTGTGACATGTGCGGGCGTGGTGTTTGAATCACGGCACATCTGTCTAGTTTGGTTTCGGTTTTGTGTCGGGATTCGGACATGCGTGCTCCGCGTGTTTGTTTTCTATTGTTAGTGCACAGGATGAGCTTTCACTCGTTCTCGTGCATAACGTTCTGTCTGGTCGTGTTCGCTCTGTTTAGTGTGTTGTTTTTTGTTTAGCACGCGGTTCGTGTTTACATCGGCGGTGCTTTCATGTCATGTTTTGTCTTGTGCTGTGTAGCACAGCTTGTGTTTTACACTAGCTGTGTGGTTTCATGTTGTCATGTTCTGTGTGAACACGTGGCTTATGAGTGTTCTTCTCATTGTTCTTCGTGTCTCATTTTGTGTGAGCACAATTGCTTTTAATTTGTTTTACTGGCCATGTGTTTGTGTTTTGTAATGTTTGGTGTGAGCACATGGCTTGTCATGTGTTTTCCTTGTGCCATGTGCTCTCCTGTTGATAGTGTCGACTCCCATCTTGTTTCCTGATTATTAGTTATTTTGCCCCACCTGTCCTCCCTCATTATCTGCCTTTTTTGCTCCCTATTTATTCTCCTTGTCCTGTGCTGGTTCGTAGTTTTTGTTTGTATTTTTTATTTTATTATTAAAATAAAGCCCATCAACTCTGCACCTGAGTCCTCGCTCTTTTCACCATCCCCACATCCCCGACAGTCGCTTAAAAAAAAAAAAGAGCTTCCCCTCTTTGAAAGACCAGCAGCCGCCACTGGGATGCACTATATATTGCTTCAGGGGCAGTACTTCTGTCAACCTTTCTTCTGTTGTCTGTAACCTTCTATTTTCTTCCATGCAGGTGAAAGAGTGTGAGATCAACAAATTGTTCCTTCAAATGGGGTCACGAAGGTCTCCTGCTGGAAG
Source organism: Tiaroga cobitis (assembly GCA_030578255.1). Lineage (NCBI taxonomy): Eukaryota > Metazoa > Chordata > Actinopteri > Cypriniformes > Leuciscidae > Tiaroga > Tiaroga cobitis. Next base: position 27,486,125 of record CM060611.1, on the reverse strand, counting down.
TGTTATGGATGTGGTCAGACTTTCAGCACGGTACACAAAGAAACTTTATCAGACTCTAGTGGGGGAATAATAGCATTTGCTACTGGGGTCAGCCTAACAGACTGAGTAGTAGCCTATCATATTAAAGTCTAATGAAAAAGTGGCGGCGCATAGGGGCGCAGCACCATGGGGGGCGCCAAAGCGATGGTAATTTTTTTTTTATTAAAATTTAATTAAAAAAAAAATATATATATTGTATTTTATATATGTACTTGCTGTTGTGCGTTTCTAAATCATTGCTGCATTTCTTCAATGTTATATGAAATTTTAGAGGACTAACAGGCTAGAGTAGGCGCCCACATGGAGAAGGGGGGCGGGGTAATATCGCGAGCGGGCGGGGGCGCCGTGACCGTGAGCGCTGAGCGAGCAGGTACGAGTAGTGAGTTGTCGTTGAAAAAGATGGATTAAACAAAATGCTGGGGGGCTAAAAATAGAAAAAGAAAGAGGGAAACGGATATGTCATGTCAATTGATGCAACAGCAGCCAAATAAGTGCATGCTGAAAGCCAACAGGTAGGATTTAAAATGTGACATCCATGTAGGGTATATCTCTGTGGCCATCGGGACTACAGGGAGATTCCCGGTGGGCCGACGTGCTTTTTCGGCCGATACATCTCATACTTTTTTTTTTTTTGTCTTAACGGCCCATAAAACTCGTACATCGGGGGCCCATTCGGTTTTTTTTTTTTTTTTTTTTTTTTGCTTAATTGGCGGCGCTGGGTTAGTGCCGTAATGCATTGGTCAAAAAAAGTCAGCGTTGGTTTTTTTTTTCTGACACACCGGCAGAGATTTCCACGACGCGCACGCGCGAGAACTTAACTGAAGTAGTTGAAGGAGATCGCAATTCTCGCGCATGCGTCGTGGAAATCTCTTGAAGTCTCGTTTCAGGCCTACAAGGAAGAAAAGGAATAGTTGAATAAAGTCGTTATTTTTGTTTGTTTTGTTCGCACAAAAAGTTTTCTCGTCGCTTGATAAACTTATAGTTGAGCCACTGTTGCGACATGGAATATTTAAACATTTTCTTTAAGGCTCTCTGGGCCGTCAAGTTTCGTTCCCTTAGGGAGGCCATGTAGCAGTCATAAACCTCTCAGATTTAATCATAAATATCTTCCGTTGTGTTCCGAAGACGAACAAATGTCTTACGGGGTTGGTACAGCATGGGGGTGAGTAATTCATGACTTAATTTTCATTTTTGGGTGAACTAACCCTTTAAGTTTTATTTTTCAAGATTTTATTATATGCATTAAAATAATTTTCACTCATAGACTTAATTTTGGTATATAACTAAAATAAGTGCCCAATAATGCTATTTATTTATTTGATGAAGAACCTTGATGTGACAGATGCATTTCTGAAGGTGTGCAGTCGAGGCACAAAGCAGAGAGAGAGGGGAAAGAGATAAAAGCAAGCAAGCGTTGTTGTCTCTTCTCCACATGCACTTTAAGTAATGACAGACAAGAGATTAATCCTTTGTGACTCATCAGGACTGCATCTGATGTTTCTTCTCTAAGCTCACTTGTGCCCTGTTGCATTTGACACACAACTTGCTTACATTGCTTTCAAGCTTAAGGATTAAAACATGTGTCTGTTTGCAGTCTAAAATAGAATTAAATGTAAACCCCTTCAACTTTAACCCATGAGCAGTTCTAACATTTCCGAGTAAAGAGTGAAAACTAATCGGTCAAGGTTTAGCTGGTTATATATAAATATATTGTTCTATAACAACTAAATTAACAAATTTTGCTATTATTTTTCAATAATAACACTATAAAACATTTTATATATATATATATTGTATATACACATTTTTATTCTTTTATCTGTGACAATGTTTTATAGTACTTGTTTGCACTTGAAAACAATCATTTCCTATTATAATCTAAAATTGCCTGAATATTTCATTACCGTTTCAGAAAGAGTGTGTAATCATAACAACATACATTCTCCAACCGATAATCATTTTGTTTCAGACTTTTACAGATATGCACAGGCCTACTTCAAAACATCATCACATTCGTTACATAATGCAAGGAACAATCACATTAATTTCTGATGAGAGATGAAGCGGGGGGATTGAAATTAGAATGAACTTTTCTCTGTCTGCCCTCGCATCACATTTAAATAGTGTCAGACTTTTAACTGCTCTGACTCATTCTGATTGATTGCATGATTAGATATTTATCACTATATTATTATTATATATCTAGACACTATTATTTTGGTATACACAATCTCATTTAGAGCCTCTACCACTGAAAAGATTTGTCCATGAAAATATAATACACTCTTAGGAGAGAATTCAAACAAACGTACATGAGCTTAACTAGCTGTACAACTTTTCAGTTCCAAAATACCAAAGTCCACAGAGATTTTTATATACAAGGCGATTTACTTTTAAAAACCCCATCATTTGCTATTATCTAAAATAACTCAACGTGTTTCAGTAAAGAATAGAACAGAACAGTCTGCGGCCTCAAGAAACCACTTTGGTTGGATTTACTTTTAACAGAAGGGCCAGATATTTCTTTTTCTTTAGTAAAGAGTTAACATCTGACATTATTTATATTTTTTCTTGGAAATATCCAATACTGCAAGCTCAATTTGGTATCTATGGTAATACCGTAAGTACAGTCCTTGAAATGTCAACTTAGAGTCAATAATTTCAAATATGTGCTGCATATATGCGGAATAACTGTCTAAGCATTGATCCTAACTCCTTTGTAAACCAAACATGAACCACAGAAGACCATGTCAGTAAGTGATTCAGTTGATGATCATGCACAAAGTTGTCAGTCCTGAAAAACACCTCCCAAAACCTGGTAAACTTAGTGCCTATATGGTCAGCTGTCTACATAAATAGCACATCTCACACAAACATAACTAGAACTTAGTTAATTCTTACTTTGGCATGCTAGCCATTCTTAGCTTTTTTATTTTAGTAAGCACAGAAAATACAGAGCACACACAAATTTTGTTAAAATAAAAATGTTCAGTGTATAGCCTACATTTCTGCACGTCATTATGCCAGTCGTGACGACAAAAAACTCATTCAATATTGAGTCATTCATTCACTCAGGATTTATTCAGGAACAGAAAAAAGTTTTGGCCCGCCAAATAAACTAAGTGGCCTACCTAACAATATTTTGTCTAAATACCAATTCACACTGCACCAACAGACAGCTAACCAACATGGACAATGTCAATTACAGTGTCAATTCCCAACAAATGCCTGATCATGTTCAATCGGTGAAAACAAGCACTGGCCAACAGCAACAGACACGAGTAACACATTAATCCGCCAAAACCCAACTTCACGAGTTTACATGTTAATGAAATCTGATGTAATATTATAATGCGTATTTGGCTTGCTGTCCGGGGGGGAGGGCTCCGAGCTCAGAATTCGGCCCGACCCCAGAGTACTCCCCCCATAACCTTAGAGATCATAGGTATCTATGCACGGACCCAGCCGAATGTGGGGTGAAGGGGTGGAGGTGGGGTGCTGAGAAATTAGTCATGAGACAGGAGGTAAGGGAAGGCTTTATTTATACTGGCTTCTGCTTGTGCTGATTGGATGATTACCTGAACATGCTCCTCCCGAACTTTGTTTACATAAAACTTCATGAAGTGTCTGTTACCAGTCTGCATCTGTTGGCGCTGTGTGATTTGGCCTTAAAATGCATGTTTGCATCAATGATCGTTATTCTCCATGTTTATTACTGTGTGTGAAGTACGCTACACGCTAAATACACCTTACTACGCATGCAGAAAACTTCACAAAAGCTCACCGAGATGAAACAGACGGAAAAATAAATAATAAAGTTATCGCGCAATTCTTCTGGCAGGATAATTTTATTTAGCCAAATATCTCACCATTCACTGATGCGTCCAGGTCGCACTCAGTCAGGACAGCAAATTTGAGTATTTTCTTTCATCTTTGCAGGACTGTGATGTGAAGAGTGTGCAAAGTAACATTTTAGCAACAATGTTAAATTGAATAGGGACATAACAGGCACAATACCGGTATTATCAGGAATATCTATTGGTACATGCGTTGCATGACTAAACTTACGTCATAGTTTTTTAAATACCTCCGTTTTGACAGTCCACACAACAATGCGAAAACAGCGTTTTCAAATGTATCCACTTTTGGAGAGCGTTTTCAAAATTTGTTTTCATTATTCAAAACGCCATCTCAGTGTGGACCAATAGGCCACAGAAGGCCAAAACGGAGGGGAAAAAAGTGCGTTTTCAAACGAAAATGTATTAATGTGGACAAGGCCTGAACATACAGTACGTGACAGCTTTGAAACAATCTGTATTTTATAAAGCACTATATAAATAAAGATGTCTTGACTTGACAATATTGTGATATTGCTTAATTAGAACTGTTAATACTTTTTATCTGGAGGTGATTCTGATGCACCGACAATGAATCATGAAGATATGATATGACCCCATCCTAATAAGTATGATTATAAACAATAAAATGATAATTAAATAACCAAAAATTAAATAAACAGACATGCAGACATCACTAAGACATGAATTATGTGTCATTCCAATGCAGGGGTTCAGAACCTATTTTTTATTTTAGTGAAATGTGGGAAGGACATGATTTTGCCTAAAGTTATGGACAAAATGAAATACTAATATGAAATACTAATAACTTCTAAGGTGACTAAAAACACCATCTGTAGAGAGCTCACTAGGTTTTGAGACACCGTATCCAACATCTACATTTAACATCCTTTGAAACTGACACCTTTAACAGGCCTTTGATGGTTGGCAATTTGAGCAGAAATTTGTGTTACGAGAATGAATGCGGTCTGAAATTTCATCTGTAAATTGCATAATAGTATAATTTCATAATGGTTTATTGCCTACCTTTACTCATCCCAGGGTAAATTTTGCCACTAGCATAGAAAAACCTTGTTTATCTCAAAGATAAGCACAGCCACATTCATGTTTCACCTTGCATCCATTCTCATGCAGCTGCTTTTTCTTTTCCCAAGTCACATCAGTCCACTGCATGCTAATTGAATTTCTGATTAAATCTTTACATTCCATGACTCCTGACTCCTGAGTCGACGGGGAAAATCGAATGTGCTCATAAGCATCCTAATGTGCAGGTTCTCCTCATTATTATGTGCAATAGGTGAAAGCGTAAGCTGCATTCACATGAGCCATTATAGTAATTACTGACATACAGTGTACACTGGTACAGTGTCACGATGCTATGCACTAAATCTGTGCTCAGACTGTGATGTGCCGGTTATCATGCTGTGGAATATACCTGCTCGCTCAAACGACCGGTATCGTGCTGGAGGAAATGGGAGCAATTGCATCCACATTCAACAATTTTCCAGTAATGTATGACAGAATGGAAGAGTCAAGCTGTTGTTCCAATCTGTTCCACCTCTTTATACTAATAAATCTACTGCGGCATTGTTACTGTTTTTACTGTTTTTTAAAAGTTTGTTCTATCTAACAGGACAAGGCAGGAGAAGTTAGGCTGTGTCCATCATGTACATCACTCTCAGTCTACTGTAAGTTCAAGAACATTCTTTGAGTATACGAAAGCAACAAACTTTACCCATAATCTTTAATGAAACTTCAGAGAGAAAGGAATAGGGACGGGGAGAAAGAAGTAAGGTGAAACGAGGAGAGATGGGTAAGCAGATGGCGAGAGACAGATCCTATCTGATACAATTGATGGTGTAAACACCAAACAAAATGCAGATTATTTACAGTTCAGACTTTCATATTTGTATTGTTTCATCAATGGTGGGAACTCACTATTTCCTTTTACTCTCTCAAGGATAAAATTAACTACTGTTTAAAGGCAAATGGCATAAAGCCTCTTGAAGCGAATACATAATTTCCTCTACGGTAAGTTTTCAATAAAATAAACACTGCACAGAAAACTTCTCAAAAGCATAGCACAGGTTAGTGTGTAAAATAGTCAAAGGCACTTTACACAACATCATATATTTCACATTACATGCAGGCGTTTGGTGAGGCAAGGTATACATATATTTTATTAGTTCTCAAGGCTGCATTTATTTGATCCAAATACAGTAAAAACAGTAATATTGTGAAAAATTATTCATTTAAAATTTTAATATTAAAATGTAATTTATTCATATGATGGCAAAGCTTAATTTTCGCCTGCAATTGTGTCACATTATCCTTCAGAAATAATTTTAATATGATTATTTGTTACTCAAGAAACATTTCTTATTATTATCAATGTTGAAAAGAGTTGTGCTGCTTAATATGTTTGTAAATAGAAACCTTTTTTTAACAATGTCTTCACTGTTTGATCAATTGAATGCATCCTTGAGAGAGCGTTTAAAGTAATGGAGCCTCATGGTTAAGTTTAACAGTAAATCTAAAACTAGAATTAATATAATGACTTACAAATGACCCTGTTTAGTACTGGATTTAGAGTCACTTTTCTATGGTGACATGAAATCATTTTCAACTCGGTACACCTCTGGGTTTCTCCAATGGAGACCCAATTTATGTGTCAGGTGGAAGTTGCTCCTTAAGGAAACCACTGCACATTTGCACCTCTTACAGTGTGTATGCTGCTTTTGAGGCCCAAGATGAAAAAATTCTCTCATATTAGGCATAATTATAAACATGGGGAACCTGCTAAAGCGACTTGCTGGGGTGAATCATTATACAGCTCTGAGCTCAATAAACATGGAGATCCATCATAAAGAATATGTAACAATTTCCAGGGTGCTCAGCAACAATAGCCATCGGCAATTACAAACTTTGTCGTCTTTAAATGCATAACCTGTTGTGGAGGTTTCGCCAGTCCTGGTCTCTCGCTGCCTCTCTCTCATCTCCGTTACCCAGCAGAATCGTGGAGAACTGAGAGTCACTCTCATTTATGCAAGGCTTGGTGATAATATCAGTTTGATACAACTCTAGTGAACAGTCTGCAAGTCCTTACGTTGTCCTTGAATAGTTTCTGGTTTTCTGATGATTAGTCTTGCAATACTTCAAGACTGCACCTTGGAGGTCAGGAGATGGTTTGGGGAAGAAAAGATAAAATCCTCTCAAGTGGCCTCATGGGATAGTAAAGTGTCCATCGCATACACACTTCAGAATCTTGCTGGAAGAAGTACTGTAGGTGATCCTACTGCAGCTTTAGTCTGTCAGGTTATTGTTTTTTGTTTTTATCAAATATGTTTTTATTATTTTTATTTCAGTTTTAGTTTTAATGTTAGTACTTTAACTTAAGAGTCAAAAAATATAAAGCTGCTGTGCACATCCCAAACACCCAAATTGGGCTCAGGTGCAGGACAACTGAGTGAAATAAACAAAATAAGAAGGTGTGAAGTCCGCACACTGAAAACTACTGCTCCAGAAATTTTTATTATATTAAAAAAAGCAACTCTCAGGTCTTCATCAGGCTCAATGTACAGTACTTTAACTTAAACTGAAATTAGAAATGTTGACTTGGCAACTAACTGAAAAATTTACTGAAAGTAAATACTGCATGGTTTACTGCATTTTTTTATTTATTTTATTTTAGACAACATCGATGACTGTAAATGTTTTTTTAGTTTTAGTTAACAATCGTGGTCAACACTGGTCAATACAACTTGTTTCCTATATTTTAATCATGATACAATACTTTTTGTTGTTGGATATTTTTGGATTTATGTTATTGAAACATCAACTTAACAGATTTTCATATATTTCTGTCTTTTCTCATTCAAACAGATTTAAAATACAATTGCACAATAGAAAATTGCTGCTTGCAGGTGTTTCTAAGATGGCCATTCTGTGCAGTGAATTACTTTAAAGGAACTACTATCCAGTAGTTCTCACCTCATTTTTAGACACTCAACAAACTTAATATTGAGGTCCATAAACTAACAAATTGTAATGTCTAGGCTTTGGCCAACTGCAAGACGTATTTATGAGCAATACATCATAGCAACACAGCCCCTACACTGCATTGTCTAAAAAAAAAAAATCTAAATCTGCTCGTGATACATCGTTCTATGCATTGCAAACTTAAAAAAAGTCAACCTTCAATATTCTGTTATTAGAGATGGAGATCATGGGAGAGAGCATGTTTTTTTTCACACTGTCCATATTGAAAATTCATCTCATTCTCTTGGAGAAATAACTGTAAGGGAATGAGATACAAATAAACAGCTAAGATATTTTATCAAGCTGAATAAATGAATATTTTTGATTCGTGAGAAATTACTTACAACCTGAGTGAATTAATAGCCGCATAATGATGATGAGGGTATTTAGATGACTGTTATTAATATGCATACTGAACTATTTGGATTGATCGTAATTGCTGCAATCAGGGTGAAGGGGAGGGTTTTAGCAAGGGGAATGCGCACACACAGACGTGACAGTCTCCATAGCAGTCACTCTCTTCGGTGTACAAACACTGGACCTGAGAGAAAGCACCTGCACGCTTAGAAACTGAGTACAGACAACCACTTCAATACAGTACGCACAGATCAATTCATTTATTCATTTACCACCTCATGCGACCTTCAGTCTGTGATGCTGGCTTTCCATAATCACATTAGCAGGACACACAAGGGGTGCATGCACTCATGTTGAATTACACAAATGACTCAATGAAGGCTTATGAATTTCACACTGACATCCGATTAAGACTCATTTGCAACACGACTGTGGTGCCTTAATAACTGAACCTGGGGCAGAATTGTCGCTAGAGCAACAGTGAACACCATTAACACAAATGGTAAATTAATTGACATCCACAAAGTGTAAACAATGAGAACATTAAAACAATGGTTGATCCATCACTAAGCCATAGACCAGCAGTGTCTCATTTGGTTTCAACCCTAGCTGTCTTTCCCTGTGCAAAACTACCAAAAAAGATGGTTTGCCAGCACTGAAATTCAGACTCATTACTCATTCCAGCTACCAGGTGTGTGCAGCAAACAGAGGCTTATTGTATGTGAATGAGCACAAGACAGCAAGAAACAGAGATTCTTGCTGATTTTAGTAGCAGGGCACAGCCATTACAGGTAAACAACACAGAGTAATTGGATTTAGGCCTATATCTCACAATACAAATGTATGTTTCACAAATACAAACGTTGTATATTGCCATATGAATTTATATATCACAATAGCAACTTCATATCTGACAATATGACCTTATTTCTCACAACCACAGCATTATATCTCAAAATGGCTTAACTTTATATCTCACAATATGAATTTCTATCTTACAATTGTGATTTCATATCTCACAACATGACCCTGTACTGTAGCTCCCATTTGATTTATTATCTCAAGTTATGTTCTTATCTTTCAAATGTGAATGTATATCTCACAAAATGAATTTACATCTCACAACTGCAATGTCATATCTGACAATATGACCTTATAGCTCACAACAGCAACTTCATATCTCACAATATCACCTTATACTGTAGCTCTCAGCAGCAAGCAAATTAATCGCTCATAATCTATGATTTTATTTCTAATTTTATTTAGATCAGGTGCGACGGATCACGTTTATATAAATTGTACCTTGCTGAGTTGCTGTGTACTTGTTGTTTGTCTGACGAAGACCTTCGGGTCGAAACGTTGCACATTTTAATAAACTGATTTTTGGAAGCAACAGTGTGCCGACTTTTGCTTACTCTAGTGAAGAGCTTTATTTGATCGTGCACCTGCCTAAAGTTTTTGGGATGTGCGCATACTACTTTGAATATAATGTTATTTCTCACAATAAGCTATGTCCTTATCTTTCAATCGTGACTTTATAACTCACAAGGTTTATTTATTTATTTCTCACATTTGCTACTTCATCTGCAATATGACTTTATATCTCGCTATATATGTTCTTATATCAACTTTATACCTCATATAAGAAAATAACATTGAAAGATATAAAATCATATATTGTGAGCTATAAAGTTGCAATTGTGAGCTACTCTGTAAGGTCATTTAGTGATATACATCTCACAATTGCAACTTTATACCTCACAATATTCTGTATGATTTCATATCTCACAATATTATTTTATTATCTCTCAATTGCGACTTTAATTTAAACCTCACAAAATGACTTTCAGTCTCCGATTTAAACAAGTGTGCCAGAACTCTTCATTGGGTACTTGACGTGCATGTTAAATGTTTTGGGTAAATCCATTATATGAAAACAAATTTCCTGACTGAAGGGTATTTATATTTACTATATTTCTGATAAGTGCTTCCAGTCCCCATTGGAAATAGCTGAAGGACAAGTACTTAAATCTATGATCTTCTCTCCTAGAAGTAGACACCAGTATTTAGTTGATTCTTTATGACAGCTTTATTTAGTTTAGAAAATTTCAGCCCATTCACTCCGATTAAATAGTTGTCAGACCTTATTCCTCTTGCGTTTTTTTTTAAACAGACAGTTTACGCATTTAGAAAGGTCAGTTCCGTCACTTCTGAAACTTTTCCAAGGAAATGAAGTAAAAACATGTCTACTCTTATCTGTTTTAAAGAGTTAAAAGCACCAGACACTCCACCAGGCACATTAGATTCAGTTATTTCAAGCTATCTTCTATTCTAAGACAGTTCTGTCTGAAAATTGTGGCTCATTAGCTCAAGAGATTTGGGACGCACTTTAAAGTTCTAGATGCTTTATAAGATGGACTTAATGGCATTCAGTGAGCTATAGCGCTAATGAGAAAGTTACCCAGTTCTTACAGAATTATCGTTTGAGCTAATTAGTTTACAACGTTTGAGGAACAACTGTAGACTGAGCCTCAATTTATACGTTTTATGTGGTAAGCATGGACTAATTGAGATAATAATCATATTAAACTGATTCATCACTTGAAACTAATTTTCCCAAATGTAATTGCAAAACATTCATATTCAGCTTGAGCAATTAAATGGGCCAAGCTTACAAAATAAAGCACACATTACATCTTATGCTCTTCTCTGACTCTCTTTTATCATCATAATAAAAGCCTTAAACTTAATTACATAACTTGAAATAATACAAAAGCAGCTTATTTGAGTCATGGTTGAATGTCCCTTCCTTTCAAGCTTGATCAAGCTGACAGCCTTGTCGTAATAAAAAAAAGAACGTTTGTCTCTGTCAGTAAATACAAAGCCTATAGACTGCTATATTTTCTGTTCGGTCTCTTAGGAGCAAAGACAGACAATGATTCAGAAATGTCGTGAGAATGTGTCTCTGCTTTGCAACGAGCCAACATTGAGCTTTCATCAAACCTCCTTCGCAGCTATGCAACAGTTGCATGAATTAAAGAGATGAAATGCTGGTATTTTCTGCACTGCATACCCAATTCCTATTGAAGTCTTGCTCACAAACACACAGTTGGACTCCTGACTGTATCGTCTGTCTGTGAATCTCTGTGAGCAATGGAATAGGCTGCTTTGTACTCGGGCAAAAAGTGAGATCCTTCCCACATCCATTTTTCAGGTTTATCAGAACTGGTGTTCACATAACGGCTTGCCATTTCACTTTAGCAAGATGTAATGCATGTAAAATGTCCTATTATCCATCAGATTCAGTTGTTTTTGTATGTATAATTTTCCTCTCAGGGAAAATTCTAAGAAAATTCTCTTCTATAAAGCAGAATAAACGTCTGGAATATGATCAATTATTCATTGATTTAATTGATTTTGTAGATCAGTGCATATCCACATTGAATAAGATAAATTCCCACTGTAAAACAAATAAGAAATATATGTTTTAATTGAACTAAAATGAAATTAAAAGGATTTAGATTGTTATTCAAAATAAATGGGATTTACAATTTCATTCAAGAAGAATGGAAAATAAATATAAAAAAATCCCCTAGTAAACAAAAATAAAGTTATAAAATAAAGAGGATTTAGAAATGCTATTTTAAAGGGGTGGTATAATGCCCCTTTTTACAATATGTAAAATAAGTCTCTGTTGTCCCCAGAGTATGTATGTGAATTTTTAGCTCAAAATACCCCACAGATATTTTTTTACAGCATGTTAAAGTTGTCCCTTTTTGAGGGTCAGTAAAAACGCGTTGTTTCGTGTGTGTCCCTTTAAATGCAAATGAGCTGCTGCTCCCGGCACAGAGGGCGGAGCTTCAAGAGTGTGTGTGTGTGTGTGTGTGTGTGTGTGTGTGTGTGTGTGTGTGTGTGTGCGTGCGTGTGTGTGTGTGTGTTAGCAAATCCAATTACTGTTCTGCCTTTTATGTTTAAACTGGAGTCAGACAATAATGGAGAGACTCAAGAAGAAGTGACAACATGTAGAATGCAACAGGACGTTTCTGAATGGTTAGTTGATGAATTCATGTTGCTGATGTGGAGTTAACTCTCTTCAATTAGCATATTCTGTCATGATAATCTATAAAATCGCTGCGTGGGAACTGTTGTAAGAGACCTACAGAGTGACATGCTATTGCATTTGTGTTACATATTGTATTCCATGTGAAAAGACGTGCGACAGCTTGAGCAGATTCACAATTGACTAACAACTCTTCCTCTTCTCAACATGGACTGTGTGTTCCCGCACTTTTCAGCAGGTCAGGCTGCCCAACTAAACACCATCCTAGCCAGGGTAAGTCCTGCAACATCTGAGTAACTGATTTAGATGAATGACAATGCTAACGGGTAGCTTTTTCCAGGTAATGTAGACCCTCCCTGGATCTAATTCAATCGATCAATCACTCAAGATACTGTTCTGTAACTCGGTCTGATGAATAAGCGTGGAGAAACAATGAACAATGTTTAAATGATGACCATGATTATTACTTTTCAATTCAACACGCTTTGCGCTGAAAAAAAATGTACGCTCTGCATAGGCCCATACCTCCAAAATGAACGTTATCTACCATAAACATTCTTCATCTCTAGTTGAGCTCAGGCGGTAAAAGTGTCTTGATGGATAGCTAATGTTCTTGCTAACAGACTCGGGGCTGTTTGGACACCATTAGATTCCTCTCAAATAACACCAGAGTGACATATAATCCGCCTGAAGGAACGTACATCAAGCTGAAAACGTCTAAGGTTACGTATGTAACCCTGGTTCCCTGAGAGGGAACGAGACGCTGCGTTTGAGACGCGGTGGGAACGCTCTGCGTGATTGCGTCATGAAGCACGTGTAAAATCAGTCCAATGGAAGCCCGATACGTCATGGGTGACGTCATAGACCAGGAAACTATAAAGCACCCTTGAAAACAGACCGCGACAGCTTCTGAAAAAGTCTGAAGCAAGTCGATCAGGGCATGCAGGAAGTATGGCAGGCAAACGCAGCGTCTCGTTCCCTCTCAGGGAACCAGGGTTACATACGTAACCTGAGAAGTTCCCTTTCAAGGGAACTTCGAGCTGCGTTTGAGACGCGGTGGGAACCCCATACCCACTACGCCATAGTGACAAATGCCCGTTCTGTGTGAAGTCCTTGCGCACACTAAGAAGCAAGCAACCTCGCCCCAGGAGTGGAGAGGTCAAGGTCATAAAACCTGACAAATGTATGTGGAGAGGACCAACCTGCCGCATTACAAATGTCAAGAAGGGAAACACCCGAAATTAAGGCCGTAGAGGCCGCCATACTCCTTGTAGAATGGGCCCGTACAGCCATAGGTGAAGGCTGACCGGCCGCTTCATAAGCTAGTGAAATAGCCTCGACTATCCACTTGCTCATAACCTGTTTAGATGCAGGGTACCCTCTTCTGAGTGACCCAAAACATACAAATAATTGCTCTGACTTACGCCACAGGGCAGCTCTGTGAACGTAGGCATCCAATGCCCGAACTGGACATAACAGGTTCAAATGTTCCTGATCTGGGGTATTAAAAGGTGGAGGATAAAAGGCCTGCAGCACTATTGGGCCCCCAACATTGAATGGGACCTTAGGAATATAACCCGGTCTAGGGTATAGAAATGCTTTCACCATACCAGGTGCAAATTCCAAACATGACGGAGCAACCGACAGGGCGTGTAAATCTTCAATTCTCTTGATAGATGAAATAGCAAGGAGAAATAAAGCTTTCAAAGTGAGGAATTTTTCTGAAACCTCTTCAATGGGCTCGAACGGAGCCAGACCCTCAAGTACAATGGCTAAATCCCAAGCCGGTGCTCTGGAGTGCAGTGCAGGTCTCAACCTCAATGTACCACGGAGAAAACGAGTAATCAGAGGATCTCTCCCAATAGAAGTACCCCCCAGAGGGGTAGGAGATAATCCAGCAGAGAAACGGTCTTGCAGAAAATCGAGAACTGAACCAACAGGGCAGTTAACAGGATCTAACTGACGCTCACCACACCAGGTGGAGAATAATTTCCATTTCAGCGCATACAGTTTTCTCGTGGAAGGGGCTCTGGAATGGAGAATGGTCTCAACGAGAGACCAGTCGAGAGACCGGATTCTATGAGCCTGGCCCCCTCAGAGGCCAGGCCCACAGTTTCCACAACTCCGGTCGAGGGTGAAATATCGTGCCCTCTACCTGGGACAGCAGGTCCCTCCTGAACGGAATCTCCATGGGAGAGCCGTCCAGAAGAGACAAAGTCCGAGAACCAAACTCGAGTCGGCCAGTATGGGGCTACTAGTAGCAGATGAGCCCCTTCCCGGCGAACCCTCTCCAGAACCTCCGGGAGCATAGATATCGGGGGAAATGCGTACAGGTGCAGCCTCGGCCACACCTGCACCATCGCATCCAGTCCGAGAAGAGCTGGCTGCGTGAGGGGGAACCATATAGAGCAATGCGTTGTACAAACGATGTGAAAGGTCGACTTGACTTTAGTTAGACCAAAGTTCTCCCTAAGAAGCTCCACCACCTCGGGGTGAAGTCTCCAATCCCCTGGGCCTCAGCCCCTGCCTCAACAGGATATCTGCTCTGATATACGAGACCATCAGTGTGTTGTCCGCCATTCGCCGAGCAACCACTCATGATCGCCCCCACTTGTGAGGGAAGCATCCGTCGATAGCAATATGCGTCGACAAGAAGCCCCCAACACTGGGCCTGGGCGAGGAACCAAGGTTCTTCCACATGACCGAAGCACGAAGGCATAGCCGCGTGACCTTGATCATGCGAAAACGTATTTCCCCTCGGAGAAAACCCCTTGGTCCTGAGCCACCACTGCAGGGGTCTCATGAACAGAAGGCCAAAAGTAAAACGTTGGACGCAACTGCCATGAGACCCACCCGTCTGAAACTGTTTCACAGTGAGTGACTGGCCTAGATATACCCCATTACGGCTGTAGAATTGCTACACCTAGAAAAGTGGTCCTCAGAGCACACTCTACTTGGCGTTGAGAGGCAACCCCAACATCCTTAATGAGACAGAACGACATCTCGATGCCGAACTGCCATAAACTCAGATTGAGCTAGGAACAACCAATCATTGATGTAGTAGAATACGCGAATGCCCTGGAGTCTCAGAAGAGCCAGAGCTGCATCCACGCATACTGTAAAGGTGTGGGGTAGTAAACCTAGGCCGAATGGAAGAACCCAATAATGGTATGCTTCGCCCCCGAAAGCAAACCTCGGGAAACACCTCATCCTCTTTCGGAAACAATGAAGTAATGGCTGTCTGCTGGGAGGAGGAACCCCTTCTACAGCTCCTTTTGCAGAAGTGACAGTACTTCCTGCTCCATAACCAAAGCCTGCTCGGGGTCCACCAATGAAAGGAGGACCCCTAGAAATCTGGGCGAACGAGAACCGAACTGAATTCTGAAACCCTTTTCTATAGTGTGCAGGACCCACTGAGAAATATGTGGCAGTAGTTTCCACGCTGCCAGAAATTTACTAGGGGAACCAGTCTCTCAAGACTGGCCTCTGGATTTGTTTGAACAGTCACTACGGCGCCCTGAAGCGGCGAACCGGCAGGGAACAACCGAACTGACCATTCTACGACCCTCCTCGGAGGATCGTATGGGGATGCTGACACCTCGGTGCCCTGAACGGCGAACCGGCAGGGAACAACCGAACTGGCAGCGCTGCAACCCTCCTCAGAGAGTTGCACCCCAGAGGAAAAACGATTTCTCAAAACCGTCCCTTGGTTGAACAGTCACTACGGTGCCCTGAAGCGGCGAACCGGCAGGGAACAACCGAACTGACCGCTCGGATCGTATGGGGACGCTGACACCTCGGTGCCCTGAACGGCGAACCGGCAGGGAACAACCGAACTGGCAGCGCTGCGACCCTCCTCAGAGAGTCGCACCCCAGAGGTCGCCGAGGAGAAACGATTTCTCAAAACCGTCCCTGCCCCGGAAGAGCCCTCAGAAGCCTGATAGCCTCGTTTTTTTGCGACAGGACTTCTTGTCTAAGCTTTATTAGAGATGATGACAGTCCTCAGATCTTGCCTACCTCTAGCTAGCTTAGTTCCTACGACCCTCCTCGGAGGATCGTTGAAAAAAGCAGGCACTTCGGCGCCCTGAAACGGCGAACCGGCAGGGAAACCGAACTGACTGCTCTTCTTTTTTCTTATTTGAAGGCTCGTTTGGGGACACTGACACCTTGGTGCCCTGAAACGGCGAACCGGCAGGGAAACCGAACTGGCAGTACTGCGACCCTCCTCAGAGAGTCGCACCCCAAAGGGCGCTGAGGAGAAACGATTTCTCAAAACCGTCCCTACCCCAGAGGGGACCACCCTTAGAAGCCTGATCGCCTCGGCGTCAGGGCTTCTTCTTTGTCAAAGCTATTTTAGAGATAAAACAGTCCTCAGATCTTGCATGTCTCTAACTGGCTAGACTGCGACCGCCACCCAGGTACCCCTCAATTGCGGAGGAGCCCGAATGGCGACGCTCTGTTTTGCACTTTGTGCTGAGAGGAGCTTAATAGGCCGTCTCAGGAACATTAGATTGGTGAGGAAGAAACCTCTGGAACGCCGCTGAATGGTTTATATCTCAGTTTTCTTGAAAGTGGAGCGTCCAGAAGAACAGACATAATTATATCTTTATTTTCCTTTATCTTTATATCAGAAAAACTTATATATATATATATATATATATATATATATATATACATACATATATCACTCTGTGGCCACCAGCAGGAAACAACCGAACTGGCAGCGCTGCGACCCTCCTCAGAGAGTCGCCCCTCACATTCATCCATGTCCTTACATACTTTACCCACCAGCGCTGCCTAATAAAAAATGTATTCATTATTTAAGATGGCTGGTGGGTAACGTCGGGGTTAATAACGATGACGCCGACTCGGGAGAGAGAAAGCTCGCAAGCGTCTCTTTAACCCGAGGCAATGTCATACTATGATACTTAATACCCAAACAATACTATAGTCAGACATCTGGGGATTAAACACATAAAATACAAACCGGTTTATTCCACGATCTCGACACCTCAGTGTGGAGATAGGGAAAAACCACAGTCCCCGACGAGGAGGCTGAGATACAGAGTTTTCCCTGTTTAAGATACAGTTCATCTTTAACAAACTCTTCTTTATTTTCAATCTCATAATGTTCAGCTGGCCAGTAAATATTTAACTGGCAACAGCACTAGATAAAACCTCCTTTTTTCTTTAAAAAAGCTCCTCTTTATTCAACAGAGTTATGAGCTGGAAAATGTATTCATTGAAAACCCAAACATCTGCCTTTTTATAAAGATTTGTATTTGTTTTGTTCCTTCTTTTAAAACAAAACACTAACGATACCAATTCCTCGGAACTGGAAATCGCAGCACACTAGATCTGGCATGTGAAAGCTGAGAAAGGGCGGAGCCCGTCCCAACCCCCGCTGTCAGATCCGTTTTCGAACCCCGAAATACGAGCCGTCTCCGAGCCTCGGCAACAGAGAGACCCGCTCGGGGAACGCGAACCGAACCGTCCTCCTCGAAGAACGCCCGGCGGGAGCGGAGCGTCCTCACGGACAGCTTCTCGCAATGCACAGTCAGATCCCTCGAGAAATGACTGTTGCATGCTCCACTCCCAAACAGCAACAAAAAGCTGATGTGTGTCCCCACCCGTGATGTAACGAGGGCAGGGAACAACATAACGTCTATAATATTGCTTTGCTCGCCATAATGATAGATAGTGATATATATATTGGGCTTGACAAACAACAATAAATAGACAAGGACAGAATCACAGAGAGCGCTTGCTGAAGACTACAGAAGCTGTCGCGGTCTGTTTTCAAGGGTGCTTTATAGTTTCCTGGTCTATGACGTCACCCATGACGTATCGGGCTTCCATTGGACTGATTTTACACGTGCTTCATGACGCAATCACGCAGAGCGTTCCCACCGCGTCTCAAACGCAGCTCGAAGTTCCCTTGAAAGGGAATCTTCATTGTGTAATTCAACCATAAGGTCTGGCAAAGAATCTGAAAAGCTGAAGCCCTACGGGTGTTCATTCATAGTCTCACTTACAACATGATCCTACTATCTCTTTAAAAAAGTGTCTCTATCCTCGCTTGACGTGCCACAAAGAATGTAGGTTACGTAGCTTTATTTAAAGCTGTCACAAAAATTATTTCAAGATACTGTTTCTCCCATTTCTTTCTTTTATCAATTATTTCGCTGTTTTACAAATGTTATTTTGTATTGCTGGATACAGTTATTCTTAAAACATTCTTGCATCACAACTGTCTTTTTCTTGTCTGCTGGCTTATCATTTTGTAAGGTACTGAGTCTACAGGCAGCTGTGCTTATGGAAACATTCTTTTGAAATTACAAGCCATCATATCATTTTTTTTAAATGCTACATTATTCCATTTATTCAGTTCTTCTCAATTTAATTATACTATTTTTCATGCGAAAAACATAACCATGTCAACCATTTCTCCTGAAGGAAGAAAAACTATTATGTAGCAGCACGCAAAAAAAAAAAAACTGACAGTGAAACAAATTGCACATTGAATGACATTTACGGCAATACATAATTTTTTTTTAAATTATAACCTCATACGATCCTAAAGGAATCAGAACAGTCAACAAACAGGAGCAAACATCAATTAAATTTGAAAAACAGAACAACATATCATTAAGTGCCAGAGTTCATTTCATCTTGTTTGCATTAAAATTAGCCTTTGGATATCTTTGAGCCAGGGGAAATACTGGATTTCAATAATTTATAGGACGTCTAAAAGTAGAGCTTGGGGAAAGGGCCTTTTGTGTTATTTGATGGTGTAAATAATTCATAAAGTGCGAGGGAAGAATGACAGGTTAAACAAAGACGTAATGTAAAGTCCGCAGACGATGCAGGCAACACTGGGAAACCCTGAGAGAGGTTTAGATAAAATATTTTATAGGACTAGGCAGTAGGTGTAATGCAACAGGGAATATTGAACTTTTAGGACAAATTAATGACTTTAGTTTACATGTACAGTAGGCCTATATGATATTGTGTATTTTTCACACAAAGGTTAAAAAGAAATCAACAATGCAGTCACAAACACTCCCTAAACTGCCATGGTGTGCTCAAATGATCCATCCTAAACTAATTTGTAAGCGGTTACTGGTCCAACATAGTGCTTTGGACAAGAACCAATTTGGCTGTGGGGACTTTCAAAATGAAGATGACTTGTTTTGGTCATATACAAAGAGGGGCCTTTGAAACTAAAGCGGTGTTTATGAAAGTGATGGCAATGCCTTGTATTGACTATAAATCAAGGCATTCTTCACAGGTCGATCTGAGCTACACAAATAAAATCTATAACTCAATCATGCACAATTGTTATCTGTTTTCAAATGAAGAGTCCAAACGCCACCATTTTGGTTTGGCAAACCATATAAAAAATACACTGCAGGGGTTCCAGTAATAATTTATTGAGCTCAACTATTTTTATTTTGTGAAAAGGAGAGAAAATTTGCATTACTCAAAATAACACTGTGCGCAAATAAAATTAAAATAAAATAAATTACAATAAATATACAGAGTTAGCTTCAACCAAAGCTAAAATTAAGAAGCTAAAGTACATCTAAATGTTTCATGGTCCTTTGCAAAAATGAAACAGGCCTATATGCTACAGTAAAAAATGGGGTGTTAATATTTCAGAGTAAAGTTATTTTAACCCAGATAGAGTATTTTCTAAATTTTGGAGAGTAAAGTTGCTCTATCAGTGTAAAAGTGAGTGAGTGTAAAAATCTGCAGAAACGCAGTGACAATTTCAACTCTAACGTTAGCTCGATCGCTATAACAACAAAAGATTTAATACAGTTAATGTGTGGCGTATCTTGAGATTCTACAAGACATGCAATTGTGGTTAAAAAGTATAGAATTTTGATTTTGATTTTGAAAATGGCCGATCATTTCGCTAGATAAGAACCTAATTTCTCTGCTGGGATTATGTCGAGACTTTGAAGCTGCATTGAGACAGACTTTGAACCCTCAAACCATTGGTCACCATGGAAATCCAATATATAGAGAAAAATCCTGGAGTGTTTTCCTCAAAAACCTTAATTTCTTTTCGACTGAAGAAAGAAAGACATGAACATCTTGGATGACATGGGGGTGAGTAAATTATCAGCAATTTTTTTTTCAAAGTGAACTAATCCTTTAACAGTTGTTTAAAATATATCTTCCATCACCTCAATCTTGTGCACAGTTTGAGGTGATCTGATCTATTGTCAGAAGTTAGTCACCAGTTTTGTTGTAGTTGGAACCAGTGTGCAGCAGCATCTAGACAACATCACCCAAAGCAGTCAGCCCTACCTTCTCGCCCAGGAATCCAAACAGAGCACCATTCACTCCAACTTCATTGTGGTTGACAAGCATGCACTTCCATGCAAGGCAAAAGGTTCAGTTGGAGCTTTTGACAAACTCTTTAAAGACCATTACGTCTTTGGCACGTCATATAGTTCTTCCGTGACCAGCTTTTTCACTTTTGTGCAAACAACCATCTATAACATTGCCATGGGGGAAACAAAGGAGACTCCTAGATTTTGCAGAGTTGCGAGCAAGAATGGTGCATTAGTTGAGATTAAACTATAAGGTGTTTTCTTTGCAAAAGTGACCATGGAAGTCCAAACAACCTTGTTGTTAACTTTAAGGTAATTCATGGGCTATGTAAAGGCAGGACTCTTTTTATGAAGTGTGGTCAAGAAGGATGCTCACATTCTTTTGGTAGTTTTTCTGGTTTAAGAAAGCATCTTAAGAAAACATCTTAATAAGTGCCATGAAAGCAGTTTAGTTGATTCTGTAGAATATGATCGTTGATATCCTCAAAGTATACCGTCAATACAAGTAATGTTCCTCATGTTGAAGAGTCGACTGAATAATTAGAGGCTAAGTCACAGTTTTCTTCGCCATACATTGTAAATAGTTGTTCAGCTGTAATTTCTGATCTAAAGGCAGCAGGTGTTGGTCAAAGTACACTGAATTCTGTAGTGATTTCCATGGAAGAGATCGTTCAAGATATCCATCAGCATGCTAAAGAGAGTGATAAAGCATGTATATAGTAATGAAAGAGAAACGGAAATGTGCAAGAAAGTTAAGGCGTGTTTTGAGGGGTTAGAGAATCCTTTCACAATTCTAAATTCAGAATACAAGCGATTAAAATTTTTGACTGACAAGTGGGAAATAGTAGAACCAGTTGAATGGGTGATTGGTTCAAGATTTGACACAAGACGAAATAAAAAGACTGGAACATATGATCAGGTTGTAGTTCAAGATAAATTAAAAGTTAGTAAGTTGCAGAAATGTTGCAAAGCTCAGCTACCAGCGACTCTAGACTGAGAGATATTTGTGATGGATATTTTTTTAAAAGTCACGCCATGTTCTCAACTGAGAAGCAGACAATACAGATCCAGATGTTCTATGATGACTTGGGTCCTAAACGAGGTATTTATAAATTGGGTGGAGTATATTTTACTTTAAGAAACTTCTCTCCAAAATGGAATTCTTTTTTGGCTAACATACACCTGTGTGCCTTATTTCATACTCAAGATGTTAAACGGTATAGTTTTAGTGAAATTTTTGCTCCCATTGTTCGAGACATTAAAGTGTTAGAGAGTGATGGTATTGACATTCCATTACAAAGTTCGTGGCACTGTAGTACAGGTTACTGCTGGTGGTGATACTTTGTGTTTGCATAGTTTGTTTGGTCTGGTGGAGTCTTTCAGTGCAAATTACTGTTGCAGGTTCTGTTTAGCGGAAAAGGAGGACTTTCAGACAGAATTCTCTGAAGATTCTTCCAAAATAGTTTTGCGCACCAAAGATATACACACTACTCACTGTCAAGAAATGGCTTGTAATCCATCCCTTCCATACGTTTTTGGTGTGAAAAGGTCATGCATATTAAATTCATTGGAGTATTTTCACACAACAGAGAACTTCTCAGTTGATGTGATGCATGATGTGTTAAAAGGGGTGGACCAGTACGAATTGAAGTTATTATTTCTGTATTTGAAGGAAACACATGTTACATCAGCAGAAATACATTCAAGAATACAAAGTTTTGATTATGGTTTCATGGAGAGAAACAACAGGCCTGTAGCTGTTAATATAGGTGAAGGATCTAATGATCTGGGACTGAATGCAGTTCAGTCCTGGTGCTTACTTAGGAATGTTCCTCTTATCTTTGGAGATTTGGTAACTTCTACTGACCAACACTGGGGCCTGCTTCTTTTACTACTTCATATAATAAACATATTCTCGCCCATGTTATCTCAAGGTTTATGTGTATATTTAAAACATTCAATTGTGGATCACCACACACTGTTTAAGACCTTAAAACCTTTTAGCAAAGCACCATTTTCTTATCCACTATCCCCGCTGCATCCAGAAAATTGGGCCTGTCCTTCATAGTTGGTATATGAGGTATGAAGGCAAGCATAATTTTTAAAAAAAAACAGCTTAAATCGTTCAAGAATATTACCAAAACTCTGGCAAAAAAAGCATCAGAATCATATGGCATATAGTTGGCGAAGTTCAACAACTTTTAGTCGGTTAGACATTGGTCCAGGAAAAATGGTGCAAGTGCCCAGTAGCATTCAGGTTATGAAGGTTCATTGGGCTAAACATAATGGGTTTGTTTATCGCCCATACTTGGTTATCTGTGGCAAAGTTGAATCTGAAGTGCCCGTGTTTTATCAGATTGAGTCAGTTCTGATAATTTGTGGGAAAACTGTTGCTACTCACAGTGCCTTTAGAACATTTCAAGAACATTTCCATGCATAATATGAGGTGATCAGATCAAAGCAGGATATTGCTTTCTCTGGTAACATTTTTTTTTTGAGGTTATACATGTTTCTGTCAGAGACAAGGCAATGGATTTGCAATGTAAATTCACTGACATTAAAATGCTTTATTTTTTTTTACAATAAATGGTGAGTGCTTTGATCTAGTGTTATTGTGCTCGTTTTCATTTGATAGTAGTTGATAGTTCTATAATTCAGTAACACTGCATCTTATGATTTATATATTTTTTTAAACACTGTAGAGAAATGCAAAGTAAATATTACTTAAAGTGTAATTTTTTTAAGTAAACTTGTAGTTAAATTAACTCTTTACAGCGTAATCATATGACTCTTTACGGTGTGATTAAACTACAGTGTTAAATTACTTTTAGCCATTTCATTGTTATTTTTTTACACAATATTGAGTAGAATTAACTCTAAAAACTTGACACTGACCAAAGAGTAAATTTTACACTGATTTCGAGTGGGACCAAATGTTATCTGAAACAGAGTCAAAGTCAACTATATAGGAGTTAAAGGGATGCTTCAGGATTTAGCATTAAGCTTTGTATTAGTAGAAAACCTGTAGTATTTTCGAATTACCATGTTTTCCACCCTCTAATCCCCCTGAGACTAGAGATTTATGTATTTTTTTGTCTGGAAAAAATCCTCCGATGAGGCAAAAATCGTCATTTTGCGTCATCGGAGGATTTTTTGGCCAGAGGCTAAAGACTACAGTCAGTAGTAGGGGCTGTCCCGCATGTTCTCAACCCGCCCATAGAGGGTGATCTCACTCACAGAATGTACACATAGTGTCAGACATCTTTTTTGGAAGCTAAGCTAGCAGGCTCTTGTTCTGTGGAGAAAGCTGAGTAGTAGGGGTTACCATCCTCTTTTTCCCGGACATGTCCGGCCGTCGATGTCCGGGATTCAGCTTTTGCTTTCTGCATTCGGCATTCATTGTTTACATGCACACCTTTTTTTTCAATCTAACTGAATTTATTCCGATTGGTGAATCTGAATGTAGTGTTTACATGAACGCTAAACAAGTGATCGGTTGATGTGCGGTTTAACATTGCTAAGAAAATTCCCGCTCCTCCATGAGAGATACGAGACCGGTGCGTCTCACAGGTGTCGCTCATCGGTAATCACGCCACCGGCCTCGCGCCGTTCTCTCAGCCTCCTCCTGCTCGCCACAGTAAACATAATGAATGGCGACTGTAGAACGCAAAAGCCGAATCCCGGACATTTTGAGCGATCTCGAAACACATTTTCGCGAGAAGACTTGTTGTTTAACTACTGCGCTCTGTTACCGGTAGGCGTGGCCTAATAGGGCAGCTAAGCAAGTGCATTCTGGGAGTTGTTGTCTTTCATCCACATAAGCCAAAAATACATTTTCTGGCTTTTCTCAGTCTAAAAAGCTCCAAATTCAAAAATAATTTCACATTTCTTCTACATAAAAGACCCATTTTAAATACACATTCATCTTTCCAGAGGTGAAGTATCCCTTTAAATTAACACATGTTTTTACTGTGTACAACAGTAAATAAAAAATTTTCAAAATATTAAAACAATCACTAATTCTCATCAATATGTACATCAATAATTTACGCCTTTGCAATCCAAAGCATCACGTGAAGTATGTACAATACATATATTATGGTACGATATTATAGGGCAGGGTCCTAAACCATCTCTCTATCCTTCTAGGGCTCTTTGACCCGAAAAGTTTGTGAGTTGCACATATTAAATAGTACTTAAGATGAACAATCAGAACATGTTTTAGTCACACCACATCACATTCCATCCCTCACAATTTAGGAAAGGAAAAGCTTTTTATAAAAGTTTTTATACCCTGGAGAACAAACGTGTCTTGTGTGATAAGCTTACAATCAGAAAGACTGAGGCAAACCGTATAATTTTGTTTATTTCCCAGAGGATTGCAATTTGCAGGCCCATCAATGTACTGTTGTGAAGTTCAGTAAGCTCCCACTGAGATCCCTGTCTTAAGCTTCTTTTTTGGGAAGCTTGCAACTTAACCTAACATGGCAGCTATGATTAGATTCTTCAAAGTCTCTCTTGCTAAATGGAAGTAGGTTTCTTTTCTAGATTGAGTATATAAAAGACAGGATGGTTTTAATTAACGATTTGTATATCAATACTGTAGCTATAGTCAGGATCCAAAGTTAACACTTGCCAAATGACAGTACAACAAATTACTTTGGCAAGGTACATTGTTTATATATTGTACATTTACTTTGAATACATTTCCATTTTCTATATTCCCATTTTTATATCTTTCTCTAACAGTGGAGCACAAAAATAATTGAATTGTACTGGACAATAAACATCTTGACTAGGCTAAATAAAACCAGCCAGCCATTAGGTGGTTTAAGCTGAATTGTGCCTTCCAGTTTTGTTGACAGGTAGCATGAACAACAGCTAAATGAGCCCATTTTCATATAGTGGAAAAAGTGTAAAGACCCCCTGGGGAGAAAATATTTTTTTATTGTTGTTTATATGTATGTCTATGTGGTGTTTTCAATATGCTTTGAGACACACCATGTGCACATTCATCAGTCACCACCATTGCTGAGTATTTTCTCCTTAAAACTGCAGTGAAAAAAATTGCCCCTAATTCCTACCGTCACAAATATGTAACCAAACTGTCAACGCATAGGGCAGGGCTTTTCCACAGAGAGCAAAGGAACACCTTTAAGAAGAAACAGGAAAAATCAGGTACATATAGCAATATAGCGGGTGAATTATATATATTATGAATATCACAATGTTATGATGATGCCTTATTGACTTTCTATGATGTTCAAGACGTTTCTAAGGATGCTGATTTTTAGAAGGCAGCTGTCTGACTCTGAGATGGCGAATGGAAACATGGTTTGTGTAACATTAACAAAACATTATTAGCTGTTTGATAACGCAGTCAAGCCAAAAGCTAATTGTTACATGCATGGTCTGTCTCCCATGGTTCATCATGTTTTTGGTTTAGTCCTGTGTGACCCAGTTTTCCCCTGTCTGTCTAATTAGTCATCTCCTTCACCTGTGTCCTGTTAATTATCTAATTAAGTTCCTTTTTTAATTAAACCAATATTCCCTCTTGATAGCGTTTACTGCAGTTGACCGAGTGGATCAGGAAGCCTGAGCTGGTGTGATTCAGTGAGTGCAGGAACTAATTTGATTTACATGGATATATAGATTTACATTCAAGCTATTTTAAGGCATAAATAGTTTAAATACGTCATTTTTTATTATAAAAGAAGAGTTTTAAGGGATAAAATCATTGACTGCAAGGAGACTTTAAGTAAAAAAATAATGTGAAATTGCAGAGACACAGTTGCAGTTAGTTAACATTATCGGACAAGTTCCTGTTACCAAGGTCATCATTACTCAGTCATGCGAAAAAAAAAGTGTTAAAACCCCCAAAAAACCTATACATAATCAAAATACGCAATACAAAATCCTGGATGATAATACATATTTATGGCGGTTACATTTTCTCAATTTAACAGACATTTGCAGGTGTAGCAGGTGTAGTTTATTTGCACCCTGTATGGACATACCTGGCCTTTTCCCTGAACCTCTCAAGCTGTGTTTATGAAATAAATTTAAATAGATAATTTGCTTCATTTTCTAAATTGCCGCATGGGATTTACAGTTTAGATATAAATGACTAATTAAATGGAAAGACAAATCATAACAACCAGTTTATTTCACTAATTACATCAGTGGGAATGACATGGCGTTCATTTGCATGGTTCCCGACCTATCCTAATGTGAGCAGATAGGACTCTCTCTATTGAGTCAACAGGGATTTCTACTCCAAATCAGTTCATATTCAGCTCGCTTTCGTACCTGTCTGTCATAGTGCTGCTCTGAATAAGGTCTATTACTATTCAAATAAATCCAACCCAACATGCAGGAATCAGGAATCAAGATCTTTTAGAGATCCTCATATTCCGTTTTTCATCAATTTACTCATTGTTACAGTCAAATCAGAGAGGGATTTCTCTGACCCTTCTGAATCTAAAGTTGTTCCCATCTTGCTGTCCATTTTGGCATAATGTACAAATTACTCACCCCCTCTTTCTCTGAAAACACGACACAACAAACACAGACTGCCGCTCACTGGAATTAGTCCTGACAGCCGTGTCAAAGGCCCTCTCGCCATCTCTCCAGGGTGCATGACGACTCCAGATGAAGATACGATTTTGAAATAATTCTGCAAAAAGGTTTTTAAAATGGGATGTTATGGGTATAATTTGGATGACTAATGCTTGGGGAAGAATATAGCACCAAAAAAAAGTTTTTCAGTGATTTAGGCGACAACAGGATCAGAAAGTAGGCTATATAATAATCCCCAGTATAAATAATAATATAGTGCTATGTCATCCCTGCAATGACTTTTAGCATGAGCTCTGAAAACTAACCAAATTAAATAACATGTCAAAACATTGTCGCAAAGGCATCATAACTGTGCGGCGCGGCTGTTTTGAAATGCTACACTTTGCATTTGGGTCACTATCGTTGTCATGTCTGATTTCATCTATCCACCAGGATATTAAAACAAAGTAGGGGATAACCTTGCAACCTTGCAAGCCAAATGGGTGGTCTTAAACAATTGTGTTGGATTGCTTGAACAGCAGTGAAATGCTTGTTCCGTTCTTGCGCAGTCATGAGTCATGAGTCATGATTATACAATAATCCAGAGCCCTTGATTTAATTTGTAAACTAACAAACCCATTCATCATTTGATAGCATTCTTACACACATCAATCTTTGCTGAGATGAATTAGCTGTTCCGTTGAGCAAGAAAAGAAGTTAGGCCTACATTTTGGCAGCACTTAATACAAGCCTGTAATCAAAGAAGATAGACTTATATACAAAAAAACTTTTCCTTTCCTTGTTTTTTACCCACTGAACTAATGTGATAGTATAATTACAGCCTGGAAAATCAAGCTTAATTTTATGTAATTCAGAACGCAATGAGATTCGGATCCAGGTTTGTGCAGCCAACTGCAAGCTGTAGTGAGCTGCCACCAGAGTAATGAAGATAGAATAAAAGGAAAATACACAAAATGATCAGTCAGGCATGCCACGGTCATGGTATACCATTAGCCTGTCCTGCTTATTCAAACAGCAGAAGCTCCCTGCTGAATACCTCAGGCTATAGAAGAGCTGCCCTGGCCCATAATTCCTTGAGGCCTTGGACAGAGAGCACCACCCGTGAGCAGAATGCTGAGAAATACTTTACTGGTTAGCATGAAGGATCCTTTCTTGTGCCATGTGGCCATTTATTGTGCAGATTCAGTTTGCAAATCAACTGTTCTTCAATTAGCCCATTAATGACAAAAAAATGCCCCCCAAAAGACTGTCTGACTGCATTGTTAGATTCACACTTAGGTGGAGTTGTAGGCTACTTAAATATTCAAAAACACTGTGTGGAAGTTGATTATGTCCTGCTTAGCCACCTCACCATGACCCTCTATTCATTGATGAAAAATTCATAATCTGTGCATGTGCCAAGCATTACATGGAAATACGATAAAATATTCACTGAGATCTGAGCTTGTACATATACGATATACGGCTGATCAATTTGCAACTGGCAAGCACCTTCAAGCAACACTTTTTCAAACAATATAATAATCCTCACACACATACAATATCACAAGAGGCATTACTATTTTGAAATAAATTTAAAAAAACTGGAGAATGAGCAGGAAAAACATTTAGCAGACAGTGAGCAACGTACAACTATGGGAGACCACACATAATCAAAGCATATTATAAAACAACAATGTTCTACGTTAGTACTACTTTTATTTAAACAAAATTTCTTTGATCGCTTCAGTTGCAAGAGAATAAACTGATTAGGACCCAATAAAGGGAAAAAGCATGTAATTTCAAAGGCTCATTAGCGGCCAATCATGGGTTTTGGAGCTATTAAATGCACTATAATAAAATGAGTATGTATGTGTATTAATGATTTTTAATGATTTCAGAAGAATATTTAGTAGTGGTGCAACGGATTACAAAACTTACAGTACGGATCCTTTTGCGGACTCTGAGTCACGGATCAGATCATTTTACGGATCAGCAAAAAGTTCAAACATTATTAAAGACAAGTGAACAGTCAGTAAAAAAATGTTACGTCGGATGACGGAGAATGGGGGTTTCGCCTAGAAGCCAATCCTCTTCGAGTATTAAAAAACGAGCCAATGGCAAGAAAATGCCATGGGTCTGCGGAATTTGCATAACGTATCCCCGCCTCACCACGTGGATATAAAGGGAGGATGCGGATGCAAACGCAGCATGTCTTCGCTGAGGAGCCGAGACTGAACTCAGGCGTCTACCCAGCGGTACAGCGGAAGTGGCAGGGAGACGTAACGTCTCCGTTCCCTACTCAGGGAACGAGGGTTACATCCGTAACCGAGACGTTCCCCTTCGTAGTCACTCCGAGTTACGTCGGATGACGGAGAATGGGGGTCCCCCGTGAAATCACGCCACCTTCACAGCTGTCTTCCAGTGCCCTGCGAAAGTCTGAACCCCTGTCGTGAACTTGGGTTGAGAACGGACGAGAACTTGAGCACGGACGAGGAGTCCTACTTAGCACAGGAATACCAAGGTACACTGGGGAGCATATCTCAGAGGAGATATGCCGCAGTATGCCTACCTGTAGGGAGGACTTACGAATACACATATGGCCGAAGGGGGCTACATATGGAGGAACACTGGAGTACCAACCTGTAGGGTGGCTAGAATTTCAACTCCAGGAGTGGCAAGGTGGCTTGCCGAGGGAAGACACATGCTCAGAGAGGCTTACAGTGGAAATACACATGTGGGGGTTACTAGCAGGAACCATGCACATGGAGGCACCTAGCCGACGCCCAAGCAAAAACACTGGCGCCAGCATCAACAGTGCTGGAGGAACTCAGGGCTTCAATAGAAGGCTCAGCTGAGGAATAAATGCACTTATCCAGTCTGTGGAGTGGAATGGCGAGCAAGCGAAGACACCTGAGCGGGTCCAGTACTGGCCGGTTGAGCGAGTACAAGAGAGGACACAGGCTCCACTCGGAGATTATAGAATCTGGTGAATGTGTTGGGTGTCGCCCAGCCTGCAGCTCTGCAGATGTCTGCCAGCGAGGCGCCATGCGCTAGAGCCCAAGAGGAAGCCACACTCCGGGTGGAGTGCGCTGTCACACCAAGGGGGCACGGTCGACCTTGCTGTTGGTAAGCCAAAGCAATGGTGTCCACTATCCAGTGAGACAACCTCTGCTTCGAGAGAGCTCTTCCCTTCTGGCTCCCACCATAACAGACAAAGAGCTGGTCTGAGGTCCTGAAACACTGCGTTCTGTCTACGTAAGCACGGAGGGCGCGTACTGGACAGAGCAGTGCCAAGACTGGGTCTGCCTCCTCCAGGGGCAGCGCTTGCAGGTTCACCACCTGGTCCCGGAAGGGAGTGGTAGGAACCTTGGGCACTTATCCAGGCCGGGGTCTCAGGATCACGTGAGAGTAGGCCGGCCCGAATTCCAGGCACGCTTCGTCAACGGAGAATGCGTGCAGGTCCCCCACCCTCTTGATGGCGGCCAGTCTTCATAGAGGAGCGCTGTCTTCATAGACAGGAACTTAATCTCAACTGATTGCAGAGGCTCAAAGGGAGCCCTCTGCAGGGCATATAAGACCACTGAGAGTTCCCAAGAGGGTACGAGAGGAGGGCGAGGAGGATTCAGTCTCCTCGCTCCTCTCAGGAACCTGATGATCAGGTCGTGCTTTCCCAGAGACTTACCTTCAACTGCATCGTGATAAGCGGGGATAGCGGCCACATACACCTTCAGGGTAGAGGGAGACAGCCTTCGCTCCAACCCGTCTTGCAGAAAGGAAAGCACGACACTGATCGAGCATCTCCTGGGGTCTTCTCGGCGAGAAGAGCACCAGTTGACGAAGAGGTTCCACTTCAACGCGTAGACGTGTCTCGTGGACAACGCTCTAGCGGAAGTGATGGTAGCCGCCACCGCAGGTGGCAGGGTACTCAAACCTGCCTCGTCCCGTCCAGGAGCCACACGTGGAGTCTCCAAAGATCGGGACGAGGGTGCCATAGGGTGCCCCGTCTCTGAGAAAGGAGGTCCTTCCTCAGAGGAATTGGCCAAGGAGGTGCTGTCGCGAGGAGTATCAGTTCGGAGAACCAGGTCTTGGTGGGCCAGTATGGGGCGACCAAAATGACCTGTTCCTCGTCCTCCTTGATCTTGCACAGAGTCCGTGCAAGAAGGCTCACTGGGGGAAACGCATACTTGCGTAGGCCCTGCGGCCAGCTGTGCGCCAGTGCGTCCGTGCCGAGCGTGCCCTCGGACAGGGAGTAATACAGGGCGCAATGGGATGAGTAGTGGGAGGCAAACAGATCTATCTGTGCGTCCCCGAACTGGTCCCATATCAGCTGGACCGACTGGGGATGGAGTCGCCATTCGCCAGAGGGTGGTCGGAGCCGTGACAGCTCGTCGGCTGCAAAGTTCCGCACTCCTGGAATGTAAATAGCACGAAGGGACCTCAGGTGCTTCTAACTCCATAAGAGGAGGTGACGTGCGAGTTGCGACATACGACGAGAGCGTAGACCACCCTGACGGTTGATGTACGCTACTGTCGCGGTATTGTCTGAACGGACTAGTACGTGTTGACCCTGGTGCAACGCATGGAAGCGGTGCAGGGCAAGGCATACTGCCAGCAACTCGAGGCAATTGACATGCATGAGGCGCTGGGGTCCTGTCCAGGAGCCCGCAGCTGCATGTCCATTGCACATGGCGCCCCAGCCCGTGGCAGAGGCATCTGTGGAGACAACAACATGCCTGGAAACTTGTTCTAGGGGAACTCCGGCCCGTAGAAAGCTGAGGTTCCGCCACGGGGTGAAGGTCTGACGGCAGGTCGGAGTTATTAGAACTCTGAGCGTACCGCGATGCCATGCCCACCTCGGGACTCGATCGCGAAGCCACAGCTGAAGCGGTCTCATATGAAGCAATCCAAATGGTGTTGTCGCGGCTGCGGATGCCATATGCCCCAGGAGCCTCTGAAAAAGTTTCAGTGGGACCGCACTCTTGCCCTCGAACTGTCGAAGACAAGTCAGCAGTGAGTGTGCGCGCTCGCTCGTAAGCTGCGCGGACATGGTGACCGAGTCTATCTCCATACCGAGAAAAGAGATCCTCTGCACGGGGCAAAGTTTGCTCTTCTCCCAGTTGACCCGAAGGCCCAGACGGGCTAGGTGCCGGAGCACTAGGTCTCTGTGTTCGCAAACCTGGACTCGAGAGTGAGCTAATATTAGCCAGTCGTCGAGATAATTCAGGATGCGAACCCCGTGTTCGCGCAGGGGAACAAGGGCTGCCTCGACGACCTTCGTGAAGACGCAAGGAGACAGAGCCAACCCGAATGGGAGAACCGCGTACTCGTATGCCTGCCCCTCGAAAGCAAACCGAAGAAACGGTCTGTGTCGAGGTAAAATGGAGACATGAAAGTAGGCGTCCTTCAGGTCTATCGCTGCAAACCAATCCTGTGCCCGCACGCATTCGAAAATGCGTTTGGCCGTGAGCATCTTGAACGGCAGCCTGTGAAGGGAGCGGTTCAAGACGAGCAGTTCCAGGATTGGCCGTAACCCACCGGTTTTCTTGGGGACAATGAAGTAGGGGCTGTAGAACCCTGACCTCATCTCGGCTGGAGGGACAGCCTCGATTGCACCCTTCGCCAGCAGGGTAGCAACCTCCGCTCTCATGACCGGGGCGTTGCCACCGACCATAGTAAAGCGGACTCCCCTGAAGCGGGGAGGAGACCGTGCAAACTGAATCGCATAGCCGAGCCTGATAGTTCGGGCGACCCAAAGGGACAGATTGGGGAGCTCTAACCAAGCCCCCAAAAACTGATCCAGTGGAATCATCCGAGCCACAGGCGTCCCCCCGGAGGGGCAGCGGAGCGGAGTGACCGGCACAGGCGAGGGTGGCATAGCGGCCCTGACCGTGTGCACGGTCATGCTCCGTGCCCTGACAGAGGAGACCAGGGAAGGACCAGCGTTCCACGGGGGTCTGCTCTGCCAGGGGTCTGGCGATAGAGGGGGATGAGAGCGGTGTGGTCCGGGGACAGCACGCACTGTCATCCTCGCCCTCAGGGACAGAGGAGGATGAGAGTGGCGAGGCACGGGGGCGTCGCGCACTGCCATCCAGCTCTGTGTGCTCAGTGATTGTGTCAAATCTTTCTTTAACCACAATAGGGTGCTGCCCACCCGTGGGTGAGCAGCGGGAAGTGGAGAACCAAAGATTCTCCCCCGGCCCTCCACCGGGGGAAGGAGGGGCCCTGCTACCGCCTCCTGAGAAAGATCCGATGCCATCACTGAGCAGCCCGTCTCAGGAACGCCGCTTGGCCTGGCGTTTAGCGGGGCGCGGGGCCTGAGGGGGCTGCGGTGCCTTCCTGCGGCTTCCGCCACGACGCGGCCCGGGTGAAGGCTGCTGCTGGGGCCGTGCGGGAGGGGTGGGAGCCGTAGGAGGGTGCCCTCGGCGGCGAGCAGGCTGAGGCGTCTGTACCGACGGCTGGGTGGAGGCAGCAGCTGGCCGTCGGGGCAGAATGTGTTTGATCGCCTCAGACTGCTTCTGGGCGGTTGAGAACTGCTGGGCGAAGTCCTCAACCGCACCGCCGAAGAGGCCAGCCTGGGATATGGGGGCATCGAGCAGACGAGTCCGCTCGGTGTCCCGCATATCGGCCAGGTTGAGCCATAGGTGACGCTCCTGGACCACGTTAGTGGCTATCACCTGACCCAGGGAGCGTGAGGCCACTTTCGTCACCGGAGAGCGAGGTCAGTGGCGGCACGCAGTTCGTCGAACGTCCCTGGGTCAGTCCTGCCCTCGTGCATGTCTCTGAGCAGCTGGGCCTGGTAGACCTGCAAGGTGCTCATAGCATGCAAAGCAGCAGCCGCCTGTCCTGCAGCTCTGTGAGACCTCGCCACCATAGATGACGAGAATCTACAGGCCTTGGACGGGTGCTTAGGATTACCACGAGAGGAGGCGCTCTGAGGACACAGTTGCATCGCAACAGAGCGCTCCACCGGGGGAATCCCAGTGTACCCATGGGCAGCCGCGCCATCGAGGGGAGGAAAAGCGGAGAAAGCTGACGAGCGTTCACGGGAGATCAAGGGAGCCTTCCATGATCTCGACAGCTCCTCATGCCGCTCCGGGAAGAAAGGAATTGGGGTTGGCTGAGGCCGTGAGGCGGCAGCCGCACCCAAAAACCAATCGTCCAGCCGCGAGCGCTCGGGGCAGGGCGGAGGGTTCCACTCTAGCCCGATGCTCACGGCTGCCCGGGACAGCATGGCCGTCATCTCGGGATCCGACACGGGCAACGCTGGGACTCCCGAAGGAGGCAACGCAGCCGCATCCTCATTTCCCGAAGACTCTAGCCCACCTTGTGATGCCGCGATCGACATCGCGTCCTCCTCTGGAGCGCCGAATGAAACACGCGGGACCTCCGAAGAAGTACCCGCCTGAATCACCGCGGCACTCGCGGGTTGCAACACAGCAGAGGGGGGTGTGGTCCGAGGACGCATCGTCGGATTGCTCCACACCGTCACGCTCAGATCACCCTGTCCCCCAGCCGAACTACCACCTCTCGTGGAGGAAGCAGGACGGGTGGTGGACGCGGGGACTCTCACTGAAAGATCATTGAGTCTCAATCTAAGTGTTGCGATGGCCATGTTCCCACAGAAGGAACATGAGTCATCCACGAGCGCTGCTTTAGCGTGCTCAAAGCCCAGACACACAAAGCAGCGCTCGTGCCCATCAGAAGATGACAGATATCGACCGCAACCAGAAGAACACGGGCGAGACATCTTTAAAAAGACGTGCCACGTGCAGCTCTTTTAGGAGAGGAAAAACTCTGCAATGCTGAGGCGACCAGGGAGAAAGCACAAAGTCTGGCAGACCACTGCACAGATCGCAGGCAATGTGAAGACTCGCTGGAAACCGCCGTCACACCAACACTGGAGAGTTCGCTCGTCTCGAAGAGGTGAGTCACTTGTAAACTCAGGTCTTGTGGCTGTGGAGTGAAGAGATTCTCTTGGCTCCGAAGCGAAAGCATGCTGTGTTTGCGTCCGCATCCTCCCTTTAAACCCACGTGGTGAGGCGGGGATACGTTATGCAAATTCCACAGACCCATGGCATTTTCTTGCCATTGACTCGTTTTTTAATACTCGAAGAGGATTGGCTTCTAGGCGAAACCCCCATTCTCCGTCATCCGACGTAACTCGGAGTGACTACGAAGGGGAACAATATACACTAATTACAAGCATAAATAAATGCAATGTAACAAAGTTACAAATAAAGTCAGGTTTAAAAGTAATATTCAGGTACAGAAATCTAATAATCAAAATGTAAATAACACTGCATAATGTTCACTATATTAATGAAATATAGATTCATCTTTGTTAAAGCTGTCTTTTGTTGTTTGATTAATATTAATGACAATATTAATCTGAAATGCGCTTCTCTCTGTGTGTGCATTCTTCGGGTGTATGCGGTTGTGCGCACAGAAAACAGCACGCGAGTACCGAATTGAGTCCTTTTTTGCTTTTTCTTGCACTGGAATAGTTTAAAATCGCTTGAATGTGTAGACAAGACAAAACACGTCCAAATGATAAACTTTCACTCGATGATGTTTAAACTTTGCAATAGATCTGCGAATCGTGCTAAACTGTTGTGCCGGGTCCGTACGGAACGCTGATGATCAACTATCATCCATTACACCACTAGTATTTGGCAAAGTCTCCAAATACTGTAAAATTTGCCCCTAAACTATGCATGTTTTTGTAATCAATGTTGAAAAGTTTATAATGAGATGCTGGTAAATGAAACACCACCAGAGGGTTTCTGGGTAAGAACTTCCAAGAAATGCAGGCAATGAATTATTAATGATTTCCCAACCTTTTAAAGGGTTAGTTCACCCAAAAATGAAAATTAAGTCATTAATTACTCATCCCCATGCTGTACCAACCCCGTAAGGCCTTCGTTTGTCTTCAGAACACAAATGAAGATATTTATGATTAAATCTGAGAGGTTTATGACTGCTACATAGGCTCCCTAAGGGAATGACACCGGACGGCCCAGAAAGTCATTAAAGAAAATGTTTAAATATTCCATGTCACAACAGTGGCTCAACTATAAGTTTATCAAGCGACGAGAATACTTTTTGTGCGAAAAAACAAACAAAAATAACGACTTTATTCGACTATTCCGTTTCTTCCGTCCGGTGTCATTCCCTTAGGGAGCCTATGTAGCAGTCATAAACCTCTCAGATATAATCATAAATATCTTTATTTGTGTTCCGAAGACGAACGAAGGCCTTACGGGGTTGGTACAGCATGGGGGTGAGTAATTAATGACTTAATTTTCATTTTTGGGTGAACTTACCCTTTAATAATGGACAAGTGCAAGGTTTCCGAAATTGATAAACCATACAATCAATCAAAATAATTCAAACATTGTACACTGCATTAAATAAACATCAGACTGAATATTACGATATAGATTTTTGTATAATCACAACATGCTCACTTTACAAATTAACAAAGCATTCTCTTTCACTCAGTCTATATGCAAAGGGTTTGGTGTGTCAAAATGTTTAAAGGAAAATCAACATCACAAACAATCAAAAACAAAAAAGAATTTGTCACAATGTTTGAATAGAAATTCCGTATTTCACCACTTATTCTTAGAAGTGACCTCTACGCTAGAATGCAAAAGAAAATAAACAAAGCCTTGTCTTCAATTGGTTCTGCGTCTGAAGCAGACAATGCCTTGAAATAAACTTCAAACAGAATCCACTAAACCAAACTGAATTCTCTCAGGGAGTTGCTCTCACTTGAATAGCAACTTGCCTTTAAAGCGACAGCCACGCTGAATACTGACTGCCACACGCTTTGGGAGTGGAGTGGTTTGGCTCTGAAGTGCAGGTGGGCAAGAGGAGAGGTCTGGAACGACACTAGTGGGCAAATGTCCTTACAAAGAGGTTGAGTACATCAATGACTGGCTTTGTAACAAGAACAGCACTATGTGCTATGAAAGAGAAACGAACTTTTCAGCAATCTTTTCAAAGAATGATTCAGCTTATCCAGGCCAACGAAAAAGAAAACTGCATTTCTAAGTAAATTTGAGCATTGCAACACAAGACCGACAGACAGATCAACAATTCAGCAGACACAAAAAAACAAATGACAGACAGACAGACAGATAGATAGACAGACATACAGATAGACAGATAGATAGATAGATAGATAGATAGATAGATAGATAGATAGATAGATAGATAGATAGATAGATAGATAGATAGATAGCACATTTAATTCACAGACTAAGACACAATGCATTGCTTATAGACACAAGAGATCTGATGCATTACAACTGGTGAAGTCTTATTTATGGGGGGGGGGGGTAATTACAGTTCATTTGAGTACTTCAAGCAGGCTCGGGGCAATATACTGTAACATACACATATGAACATGTATTTATTATAAATGATTTATGTGTGCACAATCAGTACATCATTATTTATTTATTTTGGGGCGGCAGTGGCTCAGTGGTTCTTGTAGGTTGTCTACAAACTGGAAGGTTGGTGGTTCAATCCCCGGTTCCACCTGACCAAGTGTCGAGGTGTCCATGAGCAAGACACCTAACCCCAGCTTCTCCCGACGAGCTGGATGACACCTTGCATGGCTGACACCGCCGTCGGTGTGTGAATGGGTGAATGTGAGGCAATATGTAAAGCGCTTTGGTGCCCATTGGGTCTGTGAAAGCGCTATATAAATGCAGTCCATTTACCATTTATTTTGATTCATGTGCACTCGTAATCTTTAATCAAAATTATTTCCCCTCCCATACAGCAACATCTCTTCTCTGATAAAGCTACTGTAGTGGAAAAACTTTAATCTTACAGTGATCAGTAGTTAATAGAACTGAAGGGATTTTTTGAGCCATGTGGCTCCTGATGATTTTGATGACATAAACTAAAATGTGCGTACGTGCATGGCGTGACGCTCAGGAGCAGATGGGAGGAGACCTTTGACCTTAGGCACTGATCAGCTTTTTGTCCAGTGTATTTCTGTATTAGGCTGTGGCCTGAAGAGAGGAGAGGCGCCTGTAATGCCCTTAAAAGACACAACAGCCATATCATATCTGTAAACTTAGAAGGAAAGGTCCTTGAAACGGGTATAAAACCCCCGTCTGCTCTTCGAGGGGGTGTCACTCCTCGCTCAGATTGAACTTTGTGTGTTTGGGACTGAACCTATTCCTGCAGGAATAAAATACTTCTTTTATTGAATTTGACTCTGTATGACTCTTACTCAGGTGATATTGACTGGTGGTGAATTTTGCCTTAACACTACTCTCTGTGCGAAGGCAGGGCAACCTGGCAATCACATGAGATCACATAGCAAACCACATCCAATCAATTCCGGATGGACAAAATTAAGTCTTTTCTGGTTCACTTGATCTGAACTGAGTTTGGTTCATTTAAAATGCACTATCTGTGAAAACACCCTATGGCTCAACACATGCAACAGAAATGATCCAAGGCCTCTGGTTAATGAGCCCAAGCAGCTTTTCCTAAGAGAAGGACTGCAGAAAAAGTTTGTGGGACTCTGTACATCAACACTTGAAAATATGTTATAAAGCTGGTTGAAATGCTTTGGAGGAAATACTTGATTTATAAAAGAAAAGAAAAAGAAAGTGAATGAGGTCAAATAAATACATAAATGAGTAAATCAACTTCTTACAGCAGCTTCTGTCTATCAAGTTTACATCTTTGATTAGATTCTCAGGTTCAGAAATTGTGCCACTACAATTCCCTTGCTCACTTTTCCTTAATTCAAAATATATTTACTAGAGAGGTAATATCACAACATGTATTGATATTTCTTTTCAGATAATATATCTTGAATTAAGTTCAATTTAATTTAGTTTTAGCATAATCTAAGATAATTTAGTGATGTTTATTTTTAAAAATCCAATAGAGAAAACTAAAATGAATTAAACAAAAATGCTCCCATACCACTGAAGGGTTGGGGTCAGAATCCCTTGCCTCTTCAATTTAACTATATGTATATCCTTTTTTATGATTACATTATTACTATAATAAGCACTAATCAAGTTATATAATCATTCCTATAAGCAATAAGTGATTCACATATAGTTTTCTTTTATTCATACTTCTGTTGAATGCACCTCTTTCCTGACTGTTGGGAAAAGGCCTATCTGTCATGAACGTCTTATGATGTCTGTGACTAATCTTCTGTGGCCCTGAGCGAGAACATTAAATACAGGCTTTTTGTCCGGATGTATACTAATGAGTGTGTTAATCTTAAAGAAAACCCTCATCATATGATCATGTTTCTCTGCTGACCCTGTTAATGGACAGGGGTCAATTTCTGTATGATTCTATGATTTGTTTTACTTCTTTCATACATATATCTCTCAAGAAGTAAAGTAATTGTTATTTCTTCTCTCTGAGGATGGAAGGTTTTATCAGTATGTTGCAGGTCTCATGACACAGGGTGGCTGGTCTCATGACGCTTTTCGATGGCCCCTCCGAGGTCATTACTGGATCTTCGTGACTGGGATGACAGCTATCTTGATTGATGTCGACGTACCCGTCTATCTATGTATCATTGTTTAGACTTTATGTCTTCTGAGCCAATCAGAAGTGAATGTTTATGTAATGTATGCCCTTGAAAACCGTATAACTGGTGTACGATTTTCATGTAAGGTAGAGTTAGCTTGCGACCTCCTCGTGAGACTTTGACGCTGACTCTGCCAATTAAGCTGCAAACTATTCTTCAGTAAATTCTACTCTTTGATTGAACATCACGACTCCTGGTCTTCTTTCATCATCTCTGGTCCTGGGTCTGATACTGTTACCCCCCCTAACACCACGCATTTATTTTTTAAGCATTATAATACAATTTTGCCTTGTGATACAGAGCCACTGAGAAATGTAATTACATAAACTCAAACTCCTTCTTGTCATCACTCCTTCCCTTGGAAAGATGTTAAATGTGTGTGGTTTTTTTTTAAAGAGTGTTGTAAATCTATTGACTATCTTGTACCATACTATTATTTTTGCACTAAAGGTAAATTTGAGCACTAAGGGTAAATTATAATCTTATAATATTAACATCTCTGTAAAAGGATATAGGATGTGTCTAAAGCGGAGATTATATATATATATATATATATATATATATATATATATATATATATATATATATATATATATATATATATATATTCAGCATAATCTACTCTCATCCAGAGGATTTTAATTATGGGATAAACACTATCGGTCTTTGCACATGCATGCCAAAAGTAGCTCCTTACCAAGACACAAATTCTCCCCTTTTCACAAGAAAGGTTTATTTGTTTATGTCTATTTATTCATTTATTCATTTTTGTTTACAGCAAGATGCAAGAGCTGAGCTGTTATAGCTAATTAAAAATAAAAATATGAAAGTTATTCAAGCTCTTTAGAATTCAATAATTTACATAAGAGAATTTAATACAATAATGTGTTTTGTATTTCAAAGAAACAGCTTTCTTTTAAACTCCATCTGAAACTCCTCAGATTGTATCTGTGATTTTTTTTTTCATCAGATATGTTGCTTGCCCATTACAATTATTTCATCTCACCATCTTATCTGGTTTTATTCCAAACCAATTACAGATGTGTGGTTGTTTACATTTTCTTTCCAAAGCTGAGATGAGTTGACTTTATCACATGTCTCTGTATCTATTCTGATCACAAAGAAAATATCTTATATTTGTAGAAAAATAACTAAACTGGCCTCGTCTGTGTTTCCTACCATGTACTCGCGCACAATAATATTGCCCTGACTTTGAACACTGCAGACTGACAACCGAGAGAAACAATCAGACAGAAAAAAGGGAGACAGGCAGAGAGAGGAAGAGTAAGAGAGAAAGCAAAGACAGAGAAAGAGAGCTTCCGAGAGTTCTGAATATTTCACCCAGACACAGCTTTCTTCTTTAAATATTGCCCTAAAACAAAAAGCATGCTATTGTGAAGCTGTAAAACAGAGGAATAGTGGGTTTGAGAATGAATTATTATACTACAGACAGACCTTTCTCTCAAGCGCAGCTTTTTGGCCGAGATGCAGTCGACAAGGGACGACAACACAGCTTTCGTCATCGCTAGTTCTTTTACATCGGCTTGGTGCGTCACGCCTTCAAGGAGGCTTTGCCAATCGCTTGCATCGAAAGAGACTCATAAATGGACCGAACATGTAAATGGTAATCTATTCTGATTAGCACCCATTAAATCAGTTATGTCAATTGATATTTCCTCATTAATATTCGTGATTAATATTCACGTGATAAACTGCTAAAGTTTATAATGTGTCCATCCATCCTAATTGCCATTCCAATGGCCCTGCTGTAATCATGAATATTTTGGATGGTATATATTATGAACAACATGTTGTTTGGATCATACACAAATATTATTAAAGGAAACCACATCAGACAAGAAGGTCTTTGAAAGCAACTGTGCAGTTCAACCTACTAGACTGACATTTAATTAGTCGGGCCATTACAGGCACACATAGCCACATGGCTTCCTTCATCAAACACAAAGCGATCAAAGCCTGTGATGAAGAAAAGGGAAGAGGTTATTCACTACCTTGTTAAGTCAATAAAACAAATCAGAACACTGCCCTCTGATACTCATGAGAGGGGAACAATTTTTACATTTTATACTTAGTATGAAGCTAAGGATAAGATGATGTAAAAAGGAGTTTATTTTTCATCCAGATTGCAGGGTGCACTGTAAAAGAAATTATGATTGCTAGATGATTGCTATTGCTAATAATACAAAAAAAAAATTCTAATGCTTACACCTGGCTGCATACCACAGACAAATGCCATATTAGTCTCTGTGCAAACACATGATGTAGTAAAACATTTATTTTACTTCTATTTAATTGCATAAGTTTGTCCATGCATTACATTCTCAAACTAGTTATTTCTCTCCCTCTCTCTCTGTCTTTCTGTCTCTTTCACTCTGAAATTGGCTTTTGTGTTGTTCAAGTTTGCCTTATGGCACTTTCCATAACTTTGGTGTCCTATTACATTTTATAGCATTAGAGCAGGGATAATCAACGTCAGTCCTAGGCTGTGTTCTAAATTGTAAGACTTTCGTTCATCTTTGAAACACAAATGAAGATATTTTTGACGAAATCTGAGAGCTTTCTGTCCCTCTATAGACAGCTATGCAAAAACCACATTTACGCTTCAAAAAGTTCATAAAGAGGTCATAAAATTAATCCATATGAATTGAGTGGTTTAGTCCAAAAGAGACACGATTACTTTATATGATGAACAGATTTATTCAGGCTTTTATTCACATATAAACATTGATCAGCGAACATAAACAGAAGCTCAACCGAACCGAAAGTCATACGGGATTGGAACGAGGGTGAGTAATTAATGGCCCTGTCCCAAATAGCACCCTAAACTCTCAGTCTTCCTACGAGTCCGCACTTTAATGACGTAAAGCCGCTTTGACAGAATGAATTCCCGGTCATTCTGTGCCGGTGTCCATGCCCGTGCCAGTGTCCATTCTGGTGTCCGTGTCCGTGCCGGTGTCCATGTCCGTTCCGGTGTCCGTTTCGGTGTCCATGTCCGTGCCGGTGTCCATATCCGTGCCAGTGTCCATGCTGGTGCCCGTGTCTGTGCCAGTGTCATTGCCGATTTCCGTTCCGATGTTCTTGCCGGTGTCCATTTCAGTTGTCCGTGCCGGTGTCTGTGTCCGTGATGGTGTCCGTTCCGGTGTTCGTGTCGGTTTCCGTTCCGGTGTCCATGTCCGTTCCGGTGTGCATGTCCGTGCCGGTGTCCATGCTGGTGTCCGTGCCCAATACCGTTGTCCGTGTCCGTGCCAGTGTCCGTTCTGGTGTCCGTGCTGGTTTCCGTTCCGATGTCCGTGCCAGTGTCCATTCTGGTGTCCGAGCCAGTTTCCGTTCTGATGTCCGTGCCAGTGTCCATTCTGGTGTGTCCGAGCCAGTTTCCGTTCCGATGTCTGTGCCAGTGTCCATTCTGGTCTCCGAGCCAGTTTCCGTTCTGATGTCCGTG
The DNA here is from genome assembly GCA_030578255.1 of Tiaroga cobitis. Taxonomy (NCBI): domain Eukaryota; kingdom Metazoa; phylum Chordata; class Actinopteri; order Cypriniformes; family Leuciscidae; genus Tiaroga; species Tiaroga cobitis. The sequence goes on along the minus strand of CM060611.1, from coordinate 27,442,822 downwards.
CCGGTGTCCATGCTGATGTCCGTGCTGGTGCCGGTGTCCGTGTCAGTGTCCAGGTCCGTGCCGTTGTCCGTGCCAGTATCTGTTCCGGTGTCCGTGCCGGTGTCCGTTTCCGTGCCGGAAATTATCTAAAATAGTGTTTGTAACAGGTCAAATATGTGCTTCCACTTGCTACATTTATTTTCATGTATTTTTTAATCGCACTCTCCGCCCAGATCTGGTCGTCTAATGAACTGGTTTCGGTAGGGTCATTTAGATTCGTGCCAGCCAAGAGAGTGAATGGCTGGGGTGAGAGAGTGCTCCATGAGAAAAAATATAATGCATTAATTGTATAACCATTTTATGGGTTAATACTGACTTATACGTGTGTTTAGAAGTATGTTATATCTGTGTTCGTGCCACTGTTATATTGTAACAGTGTATCAAGTTTAATGTTCACCTCCGTTATAGAATATGCACAAGGGTGATTCCAGAATCTGATCACCACTGTTCTGTAATTCAACAGGTACAAACCATGTGTTTCAAATTTGTTGATCTATAACTGTTTATTATTTAGTTTATGTAAACGAGTGTTCATTTAGATTAGAGAATATGCACAAGGGTGATTCCTGAATCTGATCACCGCTGTTCTGTTATAAACAGAATAAAAATCCATCATATAAACCGCAAATTGGTGTCTATCGTGAGTTAAACACAACACAACGCAGAAACAACACTCACTCTAATGCTGGGTTGTTTCAACCCATGTTTGGGTCAAATATGGACAAACCCAACCGTTGTTTCAATTTTTTCATTACATTTTTAACCCAACGGTTGGGTTTGTCCATTTTTGACCCAAACATGGGTTAAAACAACCCAGCATTTTTTAGAGTGCTGTTGCAATTGCAACACCCAGGAAGTGACATCATTTGGACCATTTCTACAGCACAGCATGCCATGAAGACAAAATAATCTCTTCTTTTTTTTTTTTTTTGAGTTTCAGGTGTAATTTTGTAATCCGAATTGTGCCTGTAATTGTAAAGCCAAACCCATGCATTTGTGCTCTCTCAACACTCCATGGCGAGGACAAAGAAGACTCAAAAGCAAAAAGAAAAAAACATCTTTAATCTCAGGTTTCAGTACAAAAAGGACACTACAGGAGAAAGACTGACTGTGAGAGATAAACAATAGATAATAATATGAAGGAAGTGAAAACAGGCATTTGAAATGTATGTTTTTCATTACCCACTACAGATGCCACTACAGAAAAGTGAAGTAAACGAATGATTCAGCCCCCATGAGATGGCCTGCCAAAAACAGGGAGCTGGCAGGAGGAGATATAGCCAAAGGATTCAGCTCTATGCTCATTCTGCATCCATGAATGACAGTGATAGTGCCCTCGTGAAGACACATATAGAATAAGATTCCTGCTAATTGGCCAGAGTGGGAACATAGATCTGTGAAAATTCAAACAGAGGCTCGTAGAAGTTTCTTCTAGAATGTGTGTGTGGGTTTCATACTCGCACACATCCCCTCAGATAATCATTTACTACTCTTTTCTGCTAGGCACAGAAACATAAATGGATTTTGATTCCATACAAGCAGAAAATTAAAGTAGCAGAGGACGGGAAAAGAACCTGGAGCCTCTCTACGCTTATTAATCCTCAACTAGTATGAATGCCAGATTGAAAACTTCTGCAGTTAATTTCAAACATACAAATAGCCTACCAGAATTTGGTAATTAGACATTTTATTTATTAATTATCCCTGCGGGTCTGCTGGGATGAAGCAGTGGGCTTATTGTGAAGTAATTGTTCACAGTTTAAGGTCTATTTCACAGCTGAGCAGCCTGCTAAACCCGCGAATGCAGCATCTACAACTTTTTTCCCTGTTTATGGCAGAACTGCATATTGGGGGGGATTAGCTAGAGGTCACAAGTGATGTTCATTATGGCAAACCAAACTGCCTGGGATTGATGATTAAAACACACACACACATAACAGCTGACAAAACATTGAAAATGAGCTTCAACTTAACACAGTTGCGCAACTCAGATGTTTTATTTCTGTCAGCAAATAAGCATTTGATAAAGACGATTTGGACTATAGTGGTTAATCATTATGATGGTGCCCTCCACTCTTCTTGTCAGGTTTATTCTGTGGGTTGTTAAAATGGCAGCTAAAATGGCACTGCTATTTATACTATAATGCCACTCAAGTGCACTCCATTGTAACTTTCATGAACAAATCAATTCTTAAAAACATCAGTTCATGTATATTTAAAAAGAAATATATTTAGCTGCAAGAAGTATGAAAAATCTCTGTCCTAAAAATCTCTGATTCATTGAATGAATGGTTCATGAGAAGACAACCTTTGAAGGTTTTACTGTGTAAAAAACTGAGGAAAAAAGTCATGACAGAACTTTTGGATCCTTGAGGCAAATTGGTTCTCCATGAGGAGTGGGACTCTCGTATGAAGTCTCCAGCTCAAAGCAGTTGGTCTGACATTTTGAATTGAGCTAATTTAACAGTGAGTTGCTAAGCAACCATACGTTTCCATCTAACCAAAAAGTACATAAAATGCAATAAGCTGTAGACACTTTTCATATACAAAGTATATTGAGTTTACAGCATAAAGATAAAAAGTTATAGCTGTTCAAAATTCGGAAAAGTAACAATAAATGCAGCTGCAAGAAGCAGCAATTAGTAGAATGCAAGCCTAAACTATAATATGGACTTTTTACAAGGCATCCATCCAAAAAAAATTATTTTGTAACACTTTAAATGAGGGTCCAATTTAGTTGCTTATTAGCATGCATATTACTTGGATATTGGCTGTTTACTAGTAGTCTACTTATAAAGCTCTTTAAATCAAATAGAATATCGGGGTGACATTTAGGAATTGCCCAAATTTAATGGCTAGTTTCTAGATAACCATATATCCAATCCATTCAGTGAGTAGACAAATACAATTACCCGTGGATCATTCATCCACTCAAAGTTTGGAGAGTTTTTACCATAAGGATAAAATGTTATACGCTCAAACTGAGAAAGACTAATAACAATATTAACAATTAAAGGCCAGAGCAAAAGTTAACTTTGGATCCCAAATACTATTTTAATTTACTAATTAATAAGCATTATATAATGCTTGATGATGTTAATTAAATGTATTATAAATTTACAAATAAATAATATATTAGAAATGCTACACACAAATGCTACACAAATTTCTGCACACCAAACGTCAGTGGCAGAGTGATTTATCCTGTTCATTCAGTGTTTTCATTGCGATTCAATGATGGCAGAGCTTTGTGACAAGTCCAGATGTCAAGTCCCTCGTGAACTCTTTACAACATACCAGCAGACCCTCTTCAGAATCCATCCCGCTGATGTTGCACAAGAGTGTTTACATCACAATGACAGGCCAGATGGAAGAGAAAAACCTGTTTGGTTGAGAGCCAACAATGCTCACCTCCCACACTGGCTAAATGTGGTGCTTGACTTCAACATAACACTGGCATAAGAGCAGAGCACCATCCATCCAGATGACTGCAAGCCCCCAAAGAGAGATGAATGCCTCGGCTTCCAACAACAGTTGTTGCTTGTTCACTAAGCATGTGGGCTGTGAACTCAATAGTTTCAGATTCTCAAGTTTAGGGTGACACTGAGCAAGGTGCTTACACACGGGCTGCAGCAGATGGCCTGTTCCTGCAGTTATGCAGTATTTTGTATAGGCTAAAGCATGTCTTATAATCAAAAATTTGATTTTTAAATAAAATAAAATAAATACATATTGGCAACATTCACACTGTTAGTTTTTGGGATTTGGGACCTGACAGGTGTGAGTGAATGTCCCGTTCAAACAGCAATTTACAGTAGTGTCTCGAATAGGCTACTGTTTAACGTGCAAAAGGAGTCAAGCTCGTATTCTCTTACCAGTAACCATAGTGACAGTGACCAATATCCAAGATGTCGACATCCATAAAACTGAAAAGTCTTATCACTTTTAATACGACAAGTATTAAAAAGACGAGTCCAATCAAGTTCATCCATCAAATCTACATATCTGGGTGGAGAGCGGAGCATTTGAGTCGCAAGTAGAACACAAAAATGACGGGAGCAGCTCCGGTGGAGAACAGTGACTGGATCTAAAACGTTCAGATGACACACAGCTCATATCTCTGACGCTGTAGTAAAAAGCGAAACCACACATGAAAACCAAAGGCGTTTGTGCAGCGCAGAGCGGCTCTCTCACACTGTATGATGTAACAGACAACCAGAGGCGACCTTTGCAATTCGGAGGCCCGTCTCAAAGAAACGATTGCAATTATACTAAAATGGTACTAAAACTGTCAGTAGGTGGCAGAAAATCATTGTCTTAAGTGACTCTTTTAGCCAATTATTGAGTAACGAAACTGAAACTGTTCCTCAGAGGCGCGCAATGGCTCCACTGTTTGGAAGTATTTAAAATCAATATTGCATCACTGATATTCGGGATAACAGTACTCTTGCTCGTATGATGTAGCCTAGCATAAAAAATATTAAAAACTTAACAGTAGGGATGTCAATTTTCACAAATTTCCATGATCGATCGTCGTTTAAATTGACGATCAAATAATCGATTAATCGTTAGCATTAATGGCAAACAGCATTACAGGGTCTCCAAATGATGCTCAAAAAGCTATGTTCCTCACCAAATTAATAATAATGGTTTTTAATCTAAATAAAGGGTTAGTAGGATTGTAAAATGTTTTGATGTGATTGATAAATTAAATTAATATATTTATAACGACAAATACAATGTGTCACCAACGCCGCCGCAGATGCGTGCTTGTCAGAATGTGTGACTGTTTACGTGCTGGAACAACGCACTGAAAACGGCAACTAAACCCAATGAATTCACAACCATTTAATAAAATAGTGTTCTCATGTTATGTAATATGACAGTCCCAAATTAACCATCGTTATTATTAGTCGTGCATTCGCTTTAGCGGTGCGCGCTGAATGAATAACCGTTGAGCACTTTGTTAGCGTTTATTTAACTCAAAGAAACGCATCCTATTTGATATTAATCAGATATATACAAAATAAACATAATCTTACAAAATTATATCTGCACAAAATGACGTGAATGCACAAGTGAACTTAAACTAAGTTACGTGCCATTCAGAATGACTCATATGTTGTGGTGGACGCGCTCAAAGTCTCTGACGAGCTCTTCCTGGAACAACGCGACATGGCATCTAAACCCAAATAATTCACAATGTTTTATTACAATATTGTTCTCTTTATAATCTTGTGTAATATGACAGTCACAATAATCATTATTAGTCGTGCATTGACATTTGAGCTGAGCGCGCTAAAGATCACGTCAATTCTTAACCAAATGCATCCAATATGAGATAAATCAGATATAGATAGGCATACACAAAATAAACTATTACAACTTACATTTGCACAAAACAAAAGGCTGCGAATGTACACGCAAACTTATAGTCATGATGAAAGTGTAAAATAGTCCCAAACAACTCCGGTGTGTGTGTGTCATTCCGGTGTGTCATTCAGTGGGACTCACTTCACCACACCGGCGCGCTCGCTTACATGTTTCGCGGTTGAGCAGCACGCACGCGCATGATCCTGCTTAATCGATGATCGATAAGTTTTATCGATTAAATGTATTATCGACAATTAATCGATCGTCGATTAATCGTTGACATCCCTACTTAACAGACATGTTTGCACCATAGGCCCCTATCTTGGATTTTAGGGATTTTTTGTTCATTTTGGTGTAATTTTTGCCCCAAGGCCCCATTATTTCAGACCAACTGTCATATTCTTATTGGTTGATAATCTTGATTGTTCACAGGTGTTTCTTGTTAGTCATTGGTTGGTGTCAGTGTCCGTGTTCAAATTTCCATTGTATCTTGTCTAGTTTTGTTTGTGTAACCGCTGTTGGTGAGTCTCATATAACCAAATCAAATTCAAGTTTTTTGTGGTGCAGGTGTCGGTATCTGTGCTGGTGTCCATACCAGTGCCGGTATCCGTGCCGGTGTCGGTGTGTCCGTGCCGGTGGTATATGTAATGTGTATTTTTGTTCTTATCTTTTAATAACAAAGAATTTTCTTTTTAAGTTACCCTGTTTTAAATATAGGGACATTAGTTTGGCTGTAATGCTCAGTCACTTGCAAAATAGTAAAACCAAAATGAAAAAGAATCGTGATAAAATTGTGAATCCTGAAGAAAAATCGTGATATGATATTTTTGCAATATCCCCCACCCCTAGACCCAGCTGTGTGCGTGGCATGATGGTGGGGGCGGGGCTTTTTTTCAAGCACCCCTTCTGTTGCTGGGCCTGTTTCAAGTAAAACGGGTGAATAGCAAAGGCCGCTAATGCAGACAACTAGTTGTCTACTCTGGTTCCATTCTCACAGCGCAGGTTTTTCGAGAATGCGTTTGTGTTGTGAGTGCTTAAAATGTACGGGTGTGACCGTGTATGGAATGCGGTTGTCACTCCCGTAAATAACTGAAATGAAAGCTTTAGCGCAAGTTCTCCCGGGAAGACTCAATTGTTACGTCTGAGTTCGCAGATGACGCTTTCATTCACCTCCATCCTCCTCACCACCATCAGGATGGTCCCTTCCCATACTGTAGGCTAAGTGAACGTAACTGTATTAAGGACTCAAATACAGGACTGACAACCGTATTCTGCTGCTGTATGAACATGGCCATATTACATGGCTTTCTAGAATACTTGGTTCTTCTGATTAGTCGAAAATATTTTGTATGACCTCAGAATTGCAAAAATGATTTCTTATAGTTTCATGTCAATATCACAGTACATCTGTTTCTAGTCGTGTCAATTCAAATAAAAATGAATGACCATTTATTTATTTGTTTAGCAAATTAGTCATGTAATATTAGGGGTGTGACGGTTATTATATAACCGTGAGACCGACGGTTATAGTTGAACACCGTCATTAGAACTCTATAACCGCCAAAACCGTGTTATTAAAATATTTTTCATAGAGAATGTTTAAATACTAATATCAGCTTACGAGGGAAACGGAGGCGGAGTTAGTGGTGGTGCTTCTGCTACTGCTGGAGATGATTCGGGAGAAATCTCTGCCCCTTTACCGATCAGAGCGCGCGCTGACACGGAGGTTCACACTACACGCGACCAAGCGACACGATACCATTCATTATCAATGGCTCCGGCGACACACGCGACAGCGACCGTTGGCGACCGGTGGGGCGTGTCCAGCGACGCGACAAAGTTGAGAAATGTTTAAACTTTATGCAAATGAAGAGCGATTTTCGCGAGCGACAACCAATAGGAGTGAAGTCAGTGGAGTGCGTCACTCTTAAGTGCTGAGTCTGACCGAGGCAAGTTGAACAAGAAGCTAATTTTAGCCGTCAGAAACTGTCCTATAACTTATGATATATCTCCGTGTACATACACATAGATATAGTGGTGTTCACTGTACTGACTCCATGACAGAATGGTTTCGGGAACCCAGATAGACCGGTATTTGCCCGTTTGCTGCAGTTAAATAGCCGCGATGGCAAAGAGCACTCACTGTTTCTCGTTCATCTTTAATATTATGCATTTTATGTACTGATTCCATTAATATTTAGACTTTTCCTTCCAAAATATTTGTTTGTAGAGGCAGTAAAACGTGTTTGTTGTCTAGAATAGAGTAACATCCGTGAATGTCACTCACAAACATTACTAGGCAACCAGTTAGTGGGAACGGAACGCCCTCCAGCGCAGCCACTGGCGACCTGCAGCGACAAAGTCGCGTGTAGTGTGAACGCAGCTTAAAAGCTTAAAGGTATTGTAGGTAGGAATTGTATAAAAAAAACTTTTTTTCCAAATTTGTTTAAACTTTCTGTATTTATCAATGCATAATTAAAATGTAAGTACTCTGAAAAAGAAAGTATAAAAATCGAGTGTCTGTAGACCTCTCACGACTGTTTTAAAGACAGCTCATTATTTCCATTCACTCCACCCCCTCCCTTCTGGACTCCTTCCAAAGCCACGCCTCCAAAACACATGAACACGCGACTCCGACCGCTGAGCTGAAGACGCATTATTTACCTGAGACGAGCGGAGAGGAAGGAGCGCAGTACATGTAGTGACATCATGTCAGAATCACATGTAATAAAAAAATCTAACTTTATCATTATGAAGATAAACAAATAAGATGTATTTTAGTACTCACTATCAAGTAGCATATTGATATTGGTGAAGATTAAAATATATATTTATTGATTCGCTAACGAGCTAGTTATCTATAAGGCAAAGCTAAAAACAGGTTGCATGATACACGTTTTTCCATTGCCATCATTTACACTGTGATGAAGATGATTTCGTGTAACATTCATAACATATGGTGTTCTGCATGTACGAGTTTCCATAATGAAAGCATTGTTGACTCTGATGAGGACTACACTCCAGAGACAAGTACCGCATCGTCAGCTCGAGGACAGATCCGGGGTCGAGGGATTTTTTGTTTGAAAACAAAACAAAGGCGAAAAAACCGTGCAGGTAAACTTCCAGGTAAACATGGTAAAAGAGTTAGACAGAGGGTAAATATAATTCTAAGAAAAGTTCCTGGATGCGGATCGGCCATCTGTTAAACACGTATTTAGTTATCTAAAGCAAAATTATGCACAATTCAACACTATAGCTATCATCTTGAGCTAGGCATATATATTATTTATCATCTCTACTACGGCTCGCTAAGTAATGTTATGTTAGCTATATTAGGCAGCTACGTGTGCTAATGACACATGCTTCATGAAAACATAAAGAAAATGTCAAAATATGTATGATCAAAATACAAAAAGAAAGATTTACCTGCATGTCCAGCAGAAATATAGCCATCCAGGCGTCACTTTTCAGCCCCTTGAGGTCTCTCAGTTCTCGCCATCGCTGGAAAGCCACGCCGATATTGGCATGCGTTTTATTTTTTTGTTTATCCAAAGACTTTTTGTTTATTACCTTTTCTAGTAACGTTACTGTCTTCCTTTTTTTGCCTGGTTTGCCTTCGCGAACTGCATGTGAACTTTGATTGGTCTTTCTAATCTCTGCCATTGTTTTGCTATTCCTAGGTTCCGTGCCTCTTGAATTCCTCAAATCAAACGGATGCGCGTGCAAGTGGGCAGGTCCTGTGTGGCAAAAGGGTGGTTGCCATGGTTGCGAGAGAGTGACAGTCGCCTAAGCCAATCCTTTGTTTCGTCCCGAATGTAAATAATGAGCTGTGTTTAGTGCAGATTAAACGTTTATCATTCATAAGCTGTGTCCCAATGTGAAGGCTGCATCCTCCGAAGGCCGCGGACTTCGAAGGATGCAGCCTATTCGTCCTTCGAAGGACGCACCTTGTAGCCTTCATAGGATTTCCTAATTGCGCATCCAGGTGTTCCCGATTACCGCTCTATGGCGCCAAGCAACAGTGCGAGACGGAGCTGCCGTCCTGATCATTAATTTGTTATAATTGAGTAAACAGCTATGGAGCCAGAATTGGCTATTGTAATTTTTGTTTTATATTTTACTGAGGATGTTAAATACATGAATTTTCTAAACGACATTTAGGCCACTTGTCTTTAAAGTCAATTTTTTTAGGAGGAAAAAGCTCAGTATAGAGGGAATGCCTTAACGTCACTTTCCCGCCGGAACACGCCCCCCTCAGCCGGACTGAGTGGCAGAAGAGCTGCTGCGTGGCTGGAGTTAATAGGGGAAACTGCGAAAATGCAAGTAAAACAAACTATTATCAGTTTAAACTAAAAGTTGGACTCGATATAGTGTTCCTTACAACTTAGGCCAAAGATCCAGTGATCCATGGATATTGCACGCAGCCATCGTGTTTCCTGACACTCATCTGCCTGATTTAGACGCCGGGGAAATACGTGAAGCAAATTTGCCTGTGAACGCTTTATAAATATAATATAGGTAGGTCTAAATCCAGGTGATCACATCAATGTTATATATAGGCTATAATCATATTGTCCAGCCCTAAAACTTGTAGCCTATAATTTTTTGTCAGTTTATTTTAAAAGTTTATTTGATCGGAGTAGGGTCATAACTGGCTTAAGCATAAACCGGTCGACACAGGTCGTTTTTTGCCTCTTACTCGGATTTCGCATTATGTAAACGCATTAACCTGCTTTCTGTCGGCTTATTGAAGTGCGCATGTGTGAAATGTGACAGAAACGCATCCTTTGTGCAGATTTAAACACATCCAGACAGAGCGTTTTGCTGGAAAGAAAGAATAAAATATATCACAAACGCAGACTCTTTCATGACACAGAACATTATAAAAATATCCTCTCATCTCGTGCAGCAGAAGTAGAAATGGTTCAGTCAAAACGCTGCATCTGTAACTGCATGAGAGGATAATATACAAACTTAAGTTTCTCGCTGACATGTTGCAAGCTTTATTTAACATCAACCGATATAACAAATGAAATACTCAACGTCAGATACGCAAATGATTGTTTTGTCGTTACAGGTCATGGCCTGATTTATTAATAAAGTCATGTAAACTTGCCACGGTTTACTTGCGTTGTTATGGTTACTGGTGTGCATGTAAACGTGCTCAACGATAACTGCAAATCCACTTTTCTCTGCCTGGAGTCAAGTTGTTTCTATGCATTGCATCGATCCATTTGCTTCTCTGTTCTGTAGCTTTCGGCAGTCTGTAAAAATATACCTCAGATTTCTTGTCAAATGTAGTTGTACAGTCAATCGCAAAGCTCTTTCCCATTTTAGATGTGTTGTTTGTGTTTTTCACGGCATTCACGCTGAAACCCAATGCTGCCGCTCAGTCTTTTTGCCACTCAGTGGGCGTGACCGCACTCACTCCAGCTGGTAGTGACGTCACGCGCATACCCTCTATAATAGAATAAGCAAAAAAAGACTTCACATATAAAAAAGAAATATAACACAAACACAAGGTTAGCTTATATAAAAATAAAACATTCATAAATTATTTTATGATTAAAATATTACTGTCTTCAGTGAACTCAACGCAAATGATAATAATATTGTTATTATTAGCCTACATTTAGGCTACATATTTAGAAGGCGCTTTTATCCAAAAAAGGAACAAAGAAATTCGTCAAATGTCAGTCATAATACAGGGCTAAGATTATCACAAATAAACACAAGATTTTGACACAAATGTGTGTGGGAGTGTGAGCGCGCACTGCACGGCACGGAGGCGCGGCCGCAAACACTTGCATTTTCCCATCAACAGTGGAAACAACTTAAAAAATACTCTATAATTTCTGGTCATACAGAAAAGAATAATACATAATTCGCGCAACTACTTTTATTTGTCCAAACTCACATAACAAGAAAACGTTGTGCTTTTGTAAAATAAAATAAAACAATCAGTCGCGCTTTCATGATCTCTGTGAACTGGAGCGCGTCTCATAAATGAACTGAAACAAAATATACCTAGCCTAAAGCTTGAAATGTTCACTTTTAAACGAACAATTAAAATGCCTCGTTATTTATTCAGACACATGTATTATCATTAGCCTATAAATCATGGTTCCAGAGACATGGCTCTTCTCATTCAGCATTGCGGAAAAAATATAATTTCCAGGTTCTAATCTGGCCTTAGAAAACCAGTAAAATGGACATTTGTCCCATAGTAATTTGTGAATATTTTAAATGTTTAATAAAGGGGCAAAAAGTCTTTTTTTTGTGTGTGCAGCATTTGTGTAGCCTACAGTTCAAATTTTTGGTTTCAACTTTGGCTTTTAAAAATACAACAACCGTTCATTTTTAGTTTTTCAATTACGAGTTAAAAAAAAGAAAAACAAATGGACGCAAAAGTAGGCTACCTTATATTATTAAATATTTCAAATAATGTATTTGTAGAAAGGTTTGATAGTCAATCAAAATACTAGTAAAATCAAAGACTTTAATCTAAAAAACTATCACTAAACTATTTTTAGTTTAATAGTCTGTGTAAATTTGCATCCATTCGTTTTTAATTTTTTAACCCGTAATTGAAAAACGAAAAATGAACGGTTTTAAAAGGCATAGTTGAACACCAACATTTGAATTTGAACTGTAGGCTACACACCAAATGCTGCGCCAAAAATGCTGTCGTCACCGGCGCGCAATGAATTATGGGGTAGGATCAGGGTAGGATAGGCCGCTAAGTGTCAATTTATGTATCCTTCCTTTCACGGGGAAACGAAGGGTGAATTTGGCGTCGCTTTTGAATCAGGGTAGCCTTTGTCGCGCCGCGATGATATAACCGGCCTTCGAATACGGCCTTCGAAGGATGCGGAATTGAATTGGGACAGCCTTCATCGCGCCGCGGTGACGCAATCGGCCTTCAAATGCGTCCTTCGAAGATGCAGCCTTTGAATTGGGACAGCCTTCGTCGTGCCGCTGTGATGCAATCGGCCTTCAAATGCGGCCAATCGGCCTTCAAATGCGGCCTTCGGAGGACGCAGCCTACACATTGGGACACAGCTATAGTGACAAGAAGCCTTTAGAGTGTTATCACTGGCAGCTGACAAGCCACTCCCTAGCAACCAAACAGAGTACCCTAGCAACCATTTTGCAAGACCTATATCTCTGCATCAGAACATCGTATAGAGATGGGGGTTGAATCGTATGCAATAATGTACCACACCCTTGCAACCGAGCTGTGAATTTTGCCACTGCAAGCACCACTTCACATTTTCTTCTGGAAATGTACATTCTAGGTGAGTTATAATCAGTCAGATTTAACCCTCATGAATATAAGCAACACATTTTAGGGCAGAAATAACCTTTCAATAAATAAGTAGAGGCTTCAATCACTTTTTGGCAGCTGAAATACTCCAGTATAATGGTTGTATTGGCCATTTACAGGTGTTTTAATAGGTAAAAAGTACTGGGTGAGTGATGTTTATTTGCACGTAGGCCTATGTCTGTTTGATCCACATAAAAGCAACTGCATTCGTAAAGAGAATGGGCGATACAGCTTTAACACGCTGCGCGCGCTCCCGCGGCCGGCCATCAATTTTTCCGGCGGAACATCACTTTTCGGCACGAGACCGGCGGCACACCCCTATGTAATATTTGGATAACATACTTGACTTTGTGTCCAGAGTTTGTGATAATGATACATCACTTAGGCTACTTATTAACCACGAAGCACTGGGAGAAGTTACTCGTGTCAACAAAGCAGGCGCCTACATTAACAATAACCATCCAAACACACAAAAGAACAATCAAACCTCAGATAAAAGGCAATAATCAAGCTTCCACTTCATTTGCACCATTAAGGAAGCTCAGTCAAAATTGAATTTGAATAGCAAGACAACAATAGGTCTCTTCCAAGGACAAAAATATAATGAACAATTTTTAGGACAACAAAAACATGCATTTGGCTTGTTACAAAGGATGTTTGTCCACATTGAAATTGAAATAAAGGAGAGCTATAATTCCGAGCTATAAGCTTTAAATGCAGTTTCCTAGTAGTCATGAAGCAACCTTGTCATCAAACACACAGATAAAAGACGTTTCTTTACTTCTGTAATGGAAGACTGAATAGCTGTTATTCTATCTCATTTAAACAGAGTAGAGCCTATACCATGGCAGACGAAACTCTAGGCTATTTTCCATAAATATAGGCATAGGCCTACATGGTCATGAAATTTCTCTTAGTTGAATGATCATACAACTTTTTGAAGTCGCAGAAATGTCAACATCTGAATGACAAAATCAACTTTACCAGCCCACTTCTGAGAAGTATTGAAGCGTTGTTAAACTATAGCCTTGGTATTTGTCACGCACGTGACAAACACAGCATTAACCTACTTAAAACAACGTAAAAGGTGCTGTAAGCATAGACCTACTAACCAAATTAAACCCCCATTGACCTAGCCAGGGTAAAAAACATTTTACTTACCTGTCAGGTAACGTTATAGCTGCGCAAGCTCGGAATCTGTTTTCAAGCGTTTTGAATCTCAGCTCCTCCATCGATTAAAAACTTTACTGATGTTCACTTTATTGTTCTCTTTATATTCCTCTGTTCTCATATAGTTATTCCGTTTACGCGTTACGCTGTTGTTGACATGGGAAATTAAGAATATTTTGCACCATCCAAACACTCTCCAAGTTCATTAGGCACGTTATCGGCTTCCCATATGAAATGCCCGCTCTAAAGCGCAAAATGATTGACAAGTATAAAATGCTTCAAAAGCTATCCGATGGAGCTTTTCCATCGTCCACATCATAAATCCTGCAATTTTTTTTTTTAATTTTCATTTAAAAAAGTACATTTTATAACACTATACTGAAATATAGCCTACTATATTGTATTATATTAGCCTACTTTTGCATCGAATTACAAAAAATCTAACACTGCTGTGACGGTGTTTCTAATCCTACAGCGTCTATGGGATGAAAATGTATCTTTGTCTCTAGCCTATTTTTTTCCTAGCTCTTTGAAAGTTGTGAAAACACTATTGTGGGGGTTTCTTTTGCTATTGGAGAAAATGGGAACACAAACATACAACGGTTACAGACTTCCCAACAATTAAAGTCACGGTCCCCTTAAAAATATTTTTTTTGTTGTTGCAGTATTTATTATAAATGATTTATATGTGCATTGCACATCTTCTTTTTTTTTTTGTCATGTGCCCTTGTGATCATAACGTACAAAATCAAGTCTGCCCAATATTTCTTGGTTGAGAAGAAAAGAATATTGCGACTTCTGTTTCATGCCGACTTTAAACACTCGTGCTATACAGATATTTTTAATTTCACATTGTATTGCGCATGCAACACACATCTGACTAATAAAAAACTCTTTAAAATTGTCTCCTTCAAAATCCTATGCACCCTGAAGTCCAGTTCATCCAAATGGATCTGTTAAATCATAGACGTGTAATGTAAATTTATCGGTTGAATTTCATTTGGTCAATATTTATAGGCCTGTTTGTCAATGTCAATGTTACATTTTGTTACAGTTACTTGGTTGTGCATTCATTTTCAGAGCAATACATTGGTTTGTCATCAATAATTTCCTCCATCCATTTCCCAAACCACTTGGGTGCTGGAGCCTATCCCAGTGTCTCAGGATGTAGGCAAGAGTCAATTATTACATACTCAAAAATGCTCCAGTGAAAACATAACACACCTAGATATCAAAAATATTTGTTAGATTTGTGCAAATTGTGTCTGGAGGATTCTCTCCAGGAGCTCACAGATTACATGCTCAAACGGGACGGGCGGTGGATAGAATGTGTAAAAGTTGCAAGGACGTCCAGCATCAGACGCAGCAAGATCCCACCAGGAAATGAAACTGACACACAGCTATCTAAATTTCATCTTGAATTGAATAGCAGAGCAGGTTTGCATGTCGGTATTGTGAGGTGGCTATTGAGCCGTTTGCTGCATCCCGTAATCCTGCCACCTACAGAGATTTAACCACAACCAACATGCTTTCCATTAGCCAACCAACAGGAGCAAGCAAGCAGAGGAGATGGGGAGGTGGAGATAGAACGGGGGATTTGTGAAGGACAGATTCAGGTGTGACTGATAAGCAGACAAGGAGAGGAAAAGGAGGCTGATTGAGTGACAAAGCGAAAATACAATACACATGACTTTTTCCAAAGGTAAATATTATGCATTGCTTTTACAGTTGCAAAAAAGCACATGTGAAATAAGTTTCTGTATAAATGGGTAATACTTTTTGATCTGAGCTTCAGTTTAGTCACAACACAATCTGCTTACAAACATTCGCACAAATAAGGATGCATTTTCATGCCTGTATTAAATATACAGTGTAAACATTGGTAGTTTAAGGTTATTGTATAAGTACTGAGTAATATTAATTATGTACCTACTATAGGGTTAGGGTTTGGTTTCGGGTTAATTATTTGTAATTATGCATAATGTACTGTTATTACTATGGTAAGCAGAAGTAATAAAGTGTAACTACGTCACCTTAAAATGAAGTGTTACCTAAACATTTAGGAACACTTTTTCCTTTAACAGAAAAAGTATGTGAACCCCTGCGCAAGAATTCATTAACATGTTCTTGCAACTGATATCTGCATGTGGAGTGTGAAGATTGTGAAAGCTCAGATTTTTTGTACTGTTAACATAATAAGGAGCGTTCTTATTTATTTTTCCTCATTTGATGGAAAAGCTTACAGCCAGGTGAATTTGCCTTATTTTTTTTTATCTCAGGAGTCAGAAACGGGTGTTAATTAACAGCTTGTGTGTGCAAGTGAATCTGGGGGGTTTTATGAGCTATTAAATGCATCACAGCAACAATTTCTCGCAGGTACATCACCTTCACGGCTGGCCCTTATTATCCTTTCATCTCTCCCAGGAAGCGCCAGGTGCCACTCCCAGCCAGTCTCTTAATGCCAAACCGATGCCACTTTCTGCTGACAATAACAAGTGGAACATGGCATTCATTATCTCTTCTGGAGAAAAGTAAACTTGCTGCACTCTCACTGACTGCGTATCTTTCTTCAAACTTTTGTCTACTTTGCATCTGTATACTGAAATTCATATTTCAGTATCATTCACAGCCCACAATGGCTGTACAGCTCTGTTGACCTGGAAGGTTCATGCATTTGCATGCAGGAATATTAGTGGACTGCCGAAGGACGGTCACGATGAATGTAGTTCAGTTTAAATTCAGCATCATCCGAAAGCAGCTCGGTCATCATCCGCCTGGATTAATTTGAAAATTACAGAGTGTATCTTCATCTCTAACTAGCATGGAGAATGTGACTCAGCCCCTTTTGCAATGATAATAGTATTTATCTGAGCTACTTAGAGAGGGAGCTTCTCATACTGATATGAATTCCCATAGGGGCCTCTTCACAAAAGGAAACTTGGATTTTAATTATGAGTTTTAGGCCAGCAGTTCTGGATTTACAGACTCGGCTTTGTCATTCTCACTGCAGGGTAACGGTGAATATATAAGTGTCTTCTAATCATTTAAATGTAGTGTGTCAATGTTTGGATGTTAAAATATGTATATTCTCTTATCCCAGGTGATATCAAAACATTGAAATCAGTTGTGCTGCTTAACATTTTTGTGGAAAGTGATACATTTATTTCAGGATTCTTTGATGAATATATTTCAAAACAACAGCTTTCATTTGAACAGAAATCTTTTGACACTTTTGATCAATTTAATGCAGCTGAATAAAAGCATTAATTTCTTCTTCAAAATAAATATGACTGGCCCCAAGTTTTAAAGGTAGTGTATATTATTATTAATTCTAAAGCTCATCTTTATCATACATTACATTACATTTATATTCATATTAATTATTAAAATAGAATTGCTCACATTTAATGCATTAAGGTTTGAAAGTTAGCTGAATATTTGCTAACTCTTCCCCAACAGACATAACTTAGTATAACTTTGCAAGTATACATGTCAACTTACTATTAACCATAACCTCTTATTCTATTAAACCTAATACTTGGCTACTAATACTCAACTAACTTACGGAGAGTTAGTTGAAATGTAGGTACAACGTCACTTTCAGGCCTGGTTTCACAAACAGGGCTTAGATTAAGTCAGTACTAAGTCAGTAATGTGCCTTAGTTCAATTAGGACATTTAAGTAGCTTTTATAAACATGCCATAGAAAAAAGCATTACTGGTGTGCATCTTGAGACAAAACAATTGCACTGGCATATTTCAAGATAACTCAGTGCGAGTTGCTTTCAGTTAAAACAGTATGGGACTATTTAAACCTTGTCTGTGAAACTGGGGGAGCATCAACAGAATGTCTAAAGGGAACCATCAACAAAAAGTGTAACCCTTAAATCTAAAGTTTATAGACATCATAGATCTCCATATGCTTCTGTTGCTTAGATTTTTCTTATGTAAAGCACTTTGTGGAAAATGTGCTGTTTTTAAATGCAAAGCATTAATACAAATTTAATCTGTGGCTTAAAGTGCCATCAAATGGTATTTAATATTCAGGTGATTTAGTCAATAATTCTTTTGTTTACATTAAGATGGATAACATAATGACATCAAGGCAGAGACACACACACTAGAGATTTTTCACCTAAAATTAAACGTTTGAATCATACCATTTTAATTTACACTTAATTTGCATCGCTAGAGCTACAGTCTCTGGCCGCCAGATTTAAAAAGAGTCATATTGTCTAATGCTGGAAAGTGTGTATGGCCAGCTTGACTGTGAAATTGTGTTTCTTGATGCCTAAGAGCATCCGCATTCTTAATAAGCTTGAAGGGTGTTTACAAGCCTATACTCTGCTATACTTTGTTTAGCTAAATGAACAATCTGTTTGTCCTGCAGGATATGACTAGCTTCCCGAATGTAATCTGTCGTCTGATAAGTGTTTCCCGCGACACATCCTGCTATACCTGACTGGTTAAGTTAAGCCTTAGTGTTGTTTTCCATCGAATAAATCATCTCAATAACCAGCTGGCACAAGTAAAAACACACACACCTCTCTTCATGTTATGTGCTTTATTGTCTTGTCAGTTAGAATCAGTTTCCACAACGTGCCATTCATTTAAAGGGCCTGCTAGTCTTGATCAAAGTGACATATGGAACATGGCAGCCTATGCTTTTTTCTTTTACATAATATGTGACTTTCGAAAACCTTTGTACGATGCATTATCCATGCATCTCGCCTGCCTACTACACACGCTCTCTGAGCGTGCCCCTCACCGGTCAAGCTACTTGTGATTTTCACATTTCACAGTAAATTAGAGTGCGTTGCACTTTTAAATGTGTGAACAACAAGTCCTACACAAAACATCTCTGGAAGCCTGAAGTGGGAACCATAGATTGTTTATGTCAGCCTCCGAAAGCATGAAAAAAAGGGGGTGAGGAGGGGTAAGCATCAATTTTTATCACACCTCTGCTTACTTTTCATTCTCGTTCTTTAGTTTACTGATATGAAGTGAAAAAATAAAACCAAAAGACATAAATCTCACGCCTCTGAGGTAATTTTCATCATTGAAGTCAGCGGTCCACATTATCTGATATTACTGTCAACAACAGCCTGGAGCGTGACACTTGCATACGATGTGCAGTGCATGTTTTACAGTGTAATATGACCAAGACTAAACCTAAACCATAAAAAGGGGCCATCAGCATCAACGAAAATTATTACCCACCTAAAAAAACATGAACAAATTTGGGCTTATAATAACCAAGCCATCTCAATGTGTGAAATGAAAATAAGACAAGCTAGCCACAGCTGTCCCTGTATTTAATTCCCTATAATGAGCCAAATGTTACCAAGCACGAGTGGTGCTGTACAGCATTAGCTCTTTGCAGAAACGTCGGCCCCCTTATACCTCTTAGAAGCCTCATTAGCTAATCAGAACCCTGTTATTTAATAAAAGTGCTATAGTTTAGTCCGGCTGTTCTAATCAGCATTATTGTCAAAAGCTCCTTGACCTCACCAAGAACGAGTTCACATGTAATACTCAAGTCTGGCTATGTGAAAAGATAGCGTCATGAATACTGAGACAAAAAGGCTTATTTAAAGGACAATGAGCGACCGATTGAATCTTCGGAGGGTTGTTAGGGATTGCCAGACCCATGTGAAAAAGAAGTTTATTCAAGTGCGCTATCCTTCTTTTAAATTAAAAATAAGAAAGTATACTTTCAGTCTACTTTGTATGTACATTTCTGAAATACACTCAAAATTGCACGTGAATACGCTTGATTTATACTGACAGAAAAGTCCCGGTATATTGGCCTATACTAGTCTTGTAGCCTACTCAATGTTTTGATCGAGCTACTTAAAAGTATAATTAAGTATTCTGAGTATACTTGGCTTGTAGTTGTGTTTACTCTTTTGATTGAATAGCCTATAATACTTTTTTACATATGTATTTGTATATATGTATATATGTATTTTATGTGTAAACTGCCTAAAGTTACCGAATGAAATGTCGACCCAGGAAGGTTTAACGACTGTGAAGCTTTGGGGATGTGCATGGACTCGATACTATCTATATGTTTGATCATCCTTCTGAATCCAATCCGGTCATAGTCTTTGACAAAAATGCGATTTTCTCAGCTTTTTGTTTAAAATGTTGCTTCTTTTGAATGAAACTTACCCACATCCAAGTGTTGATAAAAATAAATTATGCATGAAGCTAGAATGAAATGCTTTTAAAATGGAATGAGTTAAAGTACAATTAGGCTAGCCTATATTTCAAGTATAAAAAAATAATACCTAAATAGGAACATAGTAGTATGCTTAAAGTGCAAAAACAACATATAAATAGTAAACTGTAAGTATGATATGTTCAGTTAAAGAAAACTTACAAGTACTTATACTTTTAGCATAAAACTACTAAACTAATAGTTTACTGATAGTATACTTCAAAATGTACTTTCATAAACCAAAAAAATGTGCTACAAGTATTTGATTATTAAACTATCAGTATACGTATTAGTTCACTTTTATACAAAGTGGGCCAATTTTGTCCCAAGTAGTATTGAAACAGTATACTTCTAGTTCATTGATATAAGTATACTGCATAAAGTATGCTTAAAAATATACTTGACATTTAAATGGTAAATAAATGGACTGCATTTATATAGCGCTTTCACAGACCCAATGGCCACCAAAGCACTTTACCTCACATTCACACACCGACGGCGGTGTCAGCCATGCAAGGCGCCATCCAGCTCGTCGGGAGCAGCTGGGGTTAGGTGTCTTGCTCATGGACACCTCGACACTTGGTCAGGTGGAATCGGGGATTGAACCACCAACCTTCTGGTTTGTAGACAACCTACATGAAGCACTGAGCCACTGCCGCCCAACTAAAGTATTACTAAAGTATTACTTAATAAAATAAACTTGAAGTATACTTATTTTTTGTAAGGGGAGCCCAGGTGTAAAGGGGAAATGGGCCCTTTCTGTGAGATCCCCTGTGCTCTCATCATTTTTCAAAGTAGGGCAGCCATCACAGCTGCACCGTAAATCAGAAGTGAAATTTCCATTGTAAATGGCGGGCTTAGCACTCTTCCGTGACGGCGGAGTGTTGCAGGTGGATGAGTGAGACGGCATGAAGTAGCCTGTAAGCATCCTGAAGAGAGACATTGCATTCTGGGAGGATATGCAAGGCAAACAGCATCAATCTAGGTGAGTTGGGTGCCATATAGCATGTAAATAAGAGTTTTTGAGGATAAAAGTCAAGCAGATTTGCAAAGGATTTTTTTCCCAATTCAAGCACATTGAAAAAAACATGACTGCACTGACATATATTTTTTGTGAAATGATATTACATTGTACATTTCTCAAAACTTTCAAAGTGAAATCGCCAGTTACAGGCACTAAAGCCTGGTTTCACAGACAGGGTTTAGATTAAGCCAGGATTAGGCCTTGGTTCCAACTTCCATTAGGATATTTAATAAGTTTTATAAACATGTCTTAGAGAAAAAACCTTACCGGTGTTATTCTTGAGACAAAACAATGGCAGTGACATATTTTAAGATATGTCAGTGCAAGTTGTTTTCGGTTAAACCAGCTCAAACATGTATTTTAGTCTGGAAATATGCTTAATAATGCCTCGTCTTTGAAACCAGAGGTCAAAGCATGTTCAGTTTTATCCTAAAGAGGTGAACATGAAAGTTGCAACATTTTATTATGTTTGCTATTGTATATATAGTGGCAGTTAATGCTGTAATGCGATTGAAATTAATGTACTGTACACTAAACCCCAGGTAACGTTCTCAGAACTATGGCTAACGTTCTTTCGCTAATGTTAATAGGCAGTGCATTCAAAGGAATGTGGTCTTTAATAATCTTCTCAAAACATTAGCACAAAAACATACTCTGTTCATGGAATTTTTTTCCTGAAACGTTCCATGGACGTTCATCTAATATTTTTTAAATGTTACTTGTTTCGGAAGGTTCAGAGAACATTCAAAAGTAACATTCCCATAACGTTTGCCAAATGGTCAAATGAAATGCTCCATTAACGTTTGCATAACCAATCTAAACTCTAACTGATAGCATTAACAAAAGCAAGCATATGAGATTTTAAAAGAAATGCATCTGATGAAGCAACCGTGCCATTTTGCGTCTATAGGCTCATCTATCAAATACCATGATTCATGACATCCCAGCAAGCAATTTCGCATTTAAAAGACATCTAATAGCTATCCAAACATAGCCCTGACATCTAGGCTAAAACAAGTCAGTGAAAATTTTATAGATTTCTAACCATAGCCCAAGAATAGATGCACAGGCTACGCATAGAACATGTCAAAGCAATGAAACCAAACAACTTGTAATCACTGTTGACTTTGCTTACATGATGGAATATCATTCATCTCGCAAGTTATTTTGGCAAAAACGACATGTAACCAAATTCAAGGTTATTTTTGCTAGAAGTGGGTTACTCATAGCCGGACTATATCGGGTCTATAACTGAGGAATGACTGCTATTGCTTGCTGGGATGCGTTTCACGGGACCGCATCAGTGTACCAGGTGTGTTGCCAAGCAAGTGTCTGAATAGCCACACATATTGAGTTGGTTTTTTGGTTTAGCTGGAAACTGCAGTGAATTGTATGTATACGGTACATGTTTTTGAGTTTAGCAAAAAGTGTTGGAAAAGGCATGTTTTTCCAAAGAGCCCATAGGCTATATGTTATTGTTGTTGTTTTTTAAAAGAAAATTGTTCTGAATGACTAAATAACTTCAATTTACCAGCACAATTTGCTTATGCACCTATACACCTAAACCCTCTAGTATCCTTTGTTCATTTTAGTGTGCAGCATGAAATTCGAGTTTTATGCCATTTGGTTCTTTGGGGAAATGAAGGATTTTTTCCCCCCAATGTAATCACGCTAATGGTTTCCAAGTCCACAGCGGAGTCTGTGCGAACTCTGGCATGGCTTCATGCTTTAAGACATGGCAGGCTGACGAGCACTGCCTAGATTAACCTTTCATTTTCACGCTGCCAATCAACTCAGGTAAATAGACCCACTCGCCGTTGAAACCTGAAAGGCAGATTTATCTCGCTGTGGTGTGATCCAGGGGGAGGATACTAGAGTAGCAGTTAAACAGTCAAGATGGAGTCAACTTCTGATTGCCTCCAAGTGTTATGTGCAGAGCCCATCATCGGACCGCATCTCAGAACCCACTGCCTTCTTGAAAACTGAATTGGATGCTTCCCAGAAACCAGATGGAAAATAGGATTGATTCCAATAACAAGAAAGGTGATGGCTAAGGCTGCAGAAAGATAATTTTTACTTTTGAAAGCGAGTGAAAATATCCTCCTGTGGAGAGGTTAAGGTTCACGTGGTAAGCAACAGCGGCTCCTGTCCTCACATGCTGGAATTACACCATTATGCATTTACATTTACTGTATGTATTTGGAAAATAATTAGACTTCACTGCCTGCCATGCCTGACCAAAAAAAAGTTTCGATTATATGTTTAGATATAGACATCTAATATATAGATTAGATGTTTAGATTTAAATGCTTAAGAGTCTTGGCCTGGCAAGCCAGACCTACATCAAGATGTTAGGTCTGGGAACTCACAATTGGCATACCTCAATCCGAGGGGCGGGATAAACTGTCCCTCTGCACGCAATAGGACAGCGCTACAACCAACCAGAGCAACGAACGGCTGTGGATGAGTGAGTCCCATGCGTTTTCCCACCAGCGGAGCTAGTTGATATATTAAACTTTTGCCGTATCCGGTCGTCAAAACTCCGAACACATCTTCCTTTTTTAAGAATGACTTAAGTGACGTTCTCTTAACTCCAGGGAAAGTTCAGGGAAATCACCTATGGAAATCACGTGGAACCATCACAACTCTGCCGTCATTATGTTAAGCCCGCCCACCAACTCTTTACACGATGTGATTGGCCTGACCAGAGTTTGGTTTTTCCAGCTCGAATGCCAACGGAGAGTTGCTAGACCACTCTTTGCTGCAAAATAATTTTTGCTGCCGCTAGGGTGCGTCTAGATTTCTAGGCTATAGGAGTCTATGATTGGATCATTATTGCAGTGATTATGTTTTAACAATATGGAACCTTGTTTCCGCCACAGAATAGAAAATAACGACTTTTTATCTCACAATTCTGACTTTTTTTCTCACAATTGCGAGTTTACATCTCGCAGTTCTGACTTTCAGAATTCGGACAATTCTGAATTCAGAATTGCGTGATATAGTCACAATTGCGTGTTATAAAGTCAGAATTGTGAGATATAAACTCGCAATTCTGAGGAAAAAAGCCAGAATTGTGAGATAAAAAGTCGTTATTTTCTATTCTGTGGCGGAAACAAGCTTCCATAGATTTGAATGTTTTGAGAACATATAAAACATAGCCTAATAATCCCTGCAATAATGATCCAATCATAGATTTTTTTCCTTAGAATTTGAATTTATAACTCACAATTTCGAGTTTATCTCACAATTCTGAGAAAAGATGTCAGATTTGCGATATATAAACTCACAATTGTGTTATAAAGTCAGAATTGCAAGTTTATTTCTCGCAATTTTAGCTACTCGCAATTGCTAGTTTATCTCGCAATTCAGACTTTATAACGCAATTGTGAGTTTATATATATCGCAATTCTGACTTAATAACACATAATTGCGACTTTATATCACGCAATTCTGCTTTAACATCTCATGTAAACTTGCAATTGTAAGATAAAAGTCGCAATTATCTTTTAAAATGTTTTGGCGGAAACTAGCTTCCATAAAAATCACAACTTTAAACACTTCAATTCAATTTTAGATAGACGTCCCGACCCTATACGAGAATCACAAAAGGAGTCATCAATGGAAAATGCCTGCACCGTTTGCTCTCGTTCTTAGCTATATGGTGTACAGTTGATGTTAACTGTTCATCCAAACATCAACTGTACACCTAAGAACAAGAGCAAACATGATAGTGCAGGCATTTTCCATGGCTGATTTTTTCAGCCTGGTCTCATTGTTAATACGTAAGTATTAATACGTTTTTTTCAAAGATAGAAAACGTCTCTGGTTACGAATGTAACCTTAGTTCCCTGAGAACAGGGAACGAGACAATACGTCATCGACGTTATGGGGAACGCCTCAGGCGTGACAGGTGTCTGAAATCAAATACCAACTCACAGCAATCATGTTGACCGGCGACAGCCCGTGCATCATCAGCTCGAATGATGAGCGCGTCAATCTGGATGTATAAAAAGGGTGCCTTGAAACCGTGACAACATCCTATCGTCTGAAGGGACTGTTGCAGGCAGGCCCCGAGGTATGGCAGGGAGACGTATTGTCTCGTTCCCTGTTCTCAGGGAACTAAGGTTACATTCGTAACCAGAGACGTTCCCTTTCGAAGGGAACTCAACAATACGTCATCGACGTTATGGGGAACGAAATACCCACGCCGCCATACTGAGGGGAGTGCATGCCCAATGGCAGTGACAACTGTCAGAACCAGTAATACAAAGGACACACTCACCCTAGGTCACGTTGGGCTGTCAGTGACAGCACTCCCTACCGGTCATAGCCCAAGCTAATGAACCGAGAAACTGCCAGAACAAAGTTAATGGGAGGTATATCTGGGCCAGCTCAAAGGCTTAGGACCACAACTTCCAAATAGAAGGGGTCCCTTCTAGGGAGTGTGGCTAGGGGACTCAAGGGAATCCCAGCCAGTCACTATTCAGGAGAGCATGCCTCCTGACATGCCACCAGGCTGGCCTGGTGATCTAAGCACAGTCTGGCCATAGCCTGTCTGTCCGAGACAGAGCCTCTGGAAACTGCCTTGAAAAAGGCATTCAAAACTGAAGGCCTGCAAAGCTGGCAGAAATCATTCAGTTCCGGATCACAGAGACGGGATTACCCGGAGAGTGTAACTCAACCTCAAGAAAAGACGGAAGTCGTCCACTCAATCCATGGGTCTACCCAGTGCTCCTCCTGCTGAGGCCAAGGACCTGATTACCCTCTATGTGGGGAGCTCCAGTTCTTACCTGAGAGCTCACAACAGGAAGGCCGGTGAGGCCTGTAACCTGTCGAGCACAGAAGGTGAGAGCTCACATCAGGAAGGCCGGTGAGGCCTGTAACCTGACGACCACAATGTGTGGGAGCTCTTACCAGGAAGGCCGGGTGAGGCCTGTAACCTGGCGACCACAGTATGTGGGAGCTCATAACCAGGAAGGCCGGTGAGGCCTGTAACCTGGCGACCACAGTGTGTGGGAGGTCATATCAGGAAGGCCGGTGAGGCCTATAACCTGATACCCAGAATATGGGAGCTCATAACCAGGAAGGCCTGATAAGGCCTGCAACCTGACAACCACACCACGTGGGGCTACATTAGAAAATACATGAAACAAAAGTGCATGTACTTAATTATTCTGAGTCCAGAAAAGGCCTGGATCAGAATTAAAAAGTTAGCCAGAAAGGCGTCTGTCGTACAAATTTTTGGCGACAGGACGCATCTAGAGTGGGACCCAAAGTGAAAGACTTGGGTCTGGCCACATAGAAAGGGACTGAAGCATACAGCGCATGACCCTTACCATAAAAATGGATTTTTAGAAAGTACACAAGATGCTCCATCATGTGACTTACCATAAGTATGGTTCTGACATGACCAGGAAGGCCAGATGAGGCCTATACCCTGATAATCAAAATGTGTGGGAGCTCACATTCAGGAAGGCCTGATGAGGCCTGCAACCTGACATGTGAAAGCTCACAACCACACCCTAGCGACCACAGTGAGTGGGAGTTCACATTCAGGAAGGCCTAGTGAGGCCTGAAACCTGACATGTGACAACTCATAACCAGGAAGGCCGAGGAGGCCTGAAACCTGGTGACCACTGAATGTGGGAGCTCAAAACCAGGAAGGCCGGCGAGGCCTATAACCTGACAACCACAGTAGGAGGGAGCTCATATCAGGAAGGCCTGACAAGGCCTGTAACCTGACAACCACACCATGTGGGGCTAGTTCCAGAAAGGCCATAAATATGGATTTTAGAAAGTACATGAAACAAAAGTGCATGTACTTAGTAAATCTGAATCCAGGAAGACCTGGATCAGAAAAAGGCGTCTGTCGTACAAACTTTGGCGACAGGACGCATCTAGAGTGGGACCCGAAGTGAAAGACTTGAGTCTGGGCCACATAAAAAGGGACTGAAGCGTACAGCGCATGACCCTTACCATAAAAATGGATTTTAGAAAGTACATGAAACAAAAGTGCATGTACTTAGTAATTCCGAATCCAGGAAGACCTGGATCAGAAAAAGGCATCTGTCGTAACAAACTTTGGCGACAGAACGCATCTAGAGTGGGACCCGAAGTGAAAGACTTGGGTCTGGCCACATAGAAAGGGACCGAAGCGTACAGCGCGTGACCCTTACCATAAAAAATGGATTTTAGAAAGTACACAAGACGTACCGTCAAGTGACTTACCATAAGTATGGTTTTAACATAATCAGGAAGGCCAGATGAGGCCTGTAACCTGATAGTCAAAATGTGTGGGAGCTCACATTCAGGAAGGCCTAATGAGGCCTACAACCTGGCAGGTGACAGCTCACAACCACACCCAAGCGACCACAGTGAGTGGGAGTTCACATTCAGGAAGGCCTGGTGAAGCCTGAAACCTGACATGTGACAACTCATAACCAGGAAGGCCGAGGAGGCCTGAAGCCTGGTGACCACTGAATGTGGGAGCTCATAACCAGGAAGGCCGGTGAGGCCTGTAACCTGGCGACCACAGCATGTGGGAGCTCATAACCAGGAAGGCCGGTGAGGCCTGTAACCTTGCGACCACAGTATGTGGGAGCTCTTACCAGGAAGGCCTGGCAAGGCCTGTAACCTGGCGGCCACCGTGTGTGGGAGCTCATATTCAGGAAGGCCTAGTAAGGCCTGTAACCTGAAACCCAGTATGTGGGAGCTCATAACCAGGAAGGCTGGTGAGGCCTGTAACCTGGCGACCACAGTATGTGGGAGCTCTTACCAGGAAGGCCGGTGAGGCCTGTAACCTGACTACCACAATATGTGGGAGCTCTTACCAGGAAGGCCTGGCAAGGCCTGTAACCTGGCGACCACCGTGTGTGGGAGCTCATATTCAGGAAGGCCTAGTAAGGCCTGTAACCTGCCTACCACAGTATGTGGGAGCTCTTATCAGGAAGGCCGGTGAGGCCTGTAACCTGGCGACCACAGTATGTGGGAGCTTATATCAGGAAGGCCGGTGAGGCCTGTAACCTGGCGACCACAGTATGTGGGAGCTCATAACCAGGAAGGCCGGTGAGGCCTGTAACCTGGCGACCACAATATGTGGGAGCTCTTACCAGGAAGGCCGGGTGAGGCCTGTAACCTGGCGACCACAGCATGTGGGAGCTCATAACCAGGAAGGCCGGTGAGGCCTGTAACCTGGCGACCACAGTATGTGGGAGCTCATATCAGGAAGGCCGGTGAGGCCTGTAACCTGGCGACCACAGTATGTGGGAGCTCATAACCAGGAAGGCCTGGCGAGGCCTGTAACCTGGCGACCACAGCATGTGGGAGCTCATAACCAGGAAGGCCGGTGAGGCCTGTAACCTGGCGACCACCGTGTGTGGGAGCTCATATTCAGGAAGGCTGGATAAGGCCTGTGACCTGACATATGGAAGCTCATAGCCTGGAAGGCCGGGTGAGGCCTGTAACCTGGCGACCACAGTATGTGGGAGCTCATAACCAGGAAGGCCGGTGAGGCCTGTAACCTGGCGACCACAGCATGTGGGAGCTCATAACCAGGAAGGCCGGTGAGGCCTGTAACCTGGCGACCACAGTATGTGGGAGCTCATATCAGGAAGGCCGGTGAGGCCTGTAACCTGGCGACCACAGTATGTGGGAGCTCATAACCAGGAAGGCCTGGCGAGGCCTGTAACCTGGCGACCACAGCATGTGGGAGCTCATAACCAGGAAGGCCGGTGAGGCCTGTAACCTGGCGACCACCGTGTGTGGGAGCTCATATTCAGGAAGGCTGGATAAGGCCTGTGACCTGACATATGGAAGCTCATAGCCTGGAAGGCCTGGTGAGGCCTGTAACCAAGCAACCACCACATGTGGGAGCTCAACTCACTTTACAATACATCTCTGGATCACCTCCCTGAGATCCTGCCTCCCGCGGGAGTTACGCCTCCTGCGCACCCTGCTCCCCCTGCTAGGAGGAGGGGGTGCACAGGAAGCGACACTGGCCTTCTGGGTCCGTCTGTGATCCTCAGACCACGACGGACCAGGCCCTCCCGCCTGCCTGGGCTGGGCCGAGGACCTCCGCGGTATGCAGCTCTTAAACGCCGCAGAGCGCGCCCTCGCCTCCCTGAACTTATCGACCACTGTCTCGACAGAAGGTCCGAAAAGCTCAGAAGGCGAAACCGGCGAATCGAGGAGAAAGGTCTTTTCTTTCTCCCCGATGTCAGCCTGGTTGAGCCACAGATGCCTCTCCGTGGCCACCATAGCAGCCATCGCACGACCGATGGAAACCGCAGACTGCTTGGTGGCCCGGAGAGTCAAATCCGTGGTGCGGCGCAGCTCCGCGACCGCGTCAGGGGACAGGCCGGCCCCCTGATCGAGGTCCCGCAGCAGGTCGGCTTGGTAGGCCTGAAGGACCGCGAGGGTGTGTAGAACCGCACCCGCCTGACCTGCTGCCGTGTACGCTCTGCCATTCAAGCGCGAAGTTGTCTTGAGCGGCTTGGATGGCAGGGTCGGAGCTTCTAGTGAAGATGACCGACCAGAGGCGAGATAGTTAGCCAACGTCTCGTCCACTGGCGGCATCGACACATACCCGTGCTCCGCGGCTCCCTCCACAGCAGCGAAACTAGCCCGCTGATGCAGATAGAGACGCGCGGAGAACGGGTTCTTCCATGCCTTCTCGATCTCAGAGTGAAGATCGGGAAGAAATGGAAGGCTCAACCGAGCTGGTGGCTTACGGGTGGGGAGGAACCGGTCATCCAAGATACCACGAGCGGGTTCCTCCCGGACGCGCCTCCACTGCAGCTGCAATCTTTCCGTGGCGCGCCCCATAACATCCACCAGCTCAGCGTACACTGGGCAGGAGGGCTGAGATGGTTCGGTCTCGACCAAACTGACATCATCAACACCCACCTCCTGCCCGGCCCGAAGAGAACCAGTTACAGATCCATCAGAGAGAGAAAGAACATCGACCTGTAACTCACCCTCGTCAGCTGGCAGATCATCCGAGAGGTTAACACCCCTCTCCAGATGATCTGCCAGCTCCATCTGAGAACCCCACGAGATCAACCGCCGCTGAGCCTCAGCCCGAGCGGGACCGGAACCGCGGGGTTCAGATGCCGCGCCCACTTCCCTCGAGAAGTGGGACAGACGAGAGCGGAGAGTTTTGATCGTAAAACTCTCACAGTTCGCGCAGAAAGCTCCCTCGAGAGCTTCCCGCGCATGCTCTTCCCCCAGGCAAAACACGCACAGATCGTGTGAATCTCCCGGTGTCAAATATCTAGGACACGGGTCAGCACACTTGCGGAAGGTATTACGCCGCTTCTCTGTACGCTTCATCTTGCACGTTGATTATTTTTCAAACAGACAAACAGTCCCTGAAGACGAAAGGATGTTGTCACGGTTTCAAGGCACCCTTTTTATACATCCAGATTGACGCGCTCATCATTCGAGTTGATGATGCACGGGCTGTCGCCGGTCAACATGATTGCTGTGAGTTGGTATTTGATTTCAGACACCTGTCACGCCTGAGGCGTTCCCCATAACGTCGATGACGTATTGTTGAGTTCCCTTCGAAAGGGAACGTACTTTTTGTACGTTTCATAGATACTGAAACGTATAATATGGACGTATCTGCAACATTTAAACGTAACATAATTACGTTTTTTCAGCTGCAAAACGTTAACTGTTTACGTATATTTCATATCTGTATAATTTCCCTTACCATTTTATAGATAAATGTGAGATCCATTAACCCTACTTCTAAACCTAAACATACCCATTTTATACAGAATATAAAAATAATAAAACGTAATGGGCAGAGGCGTGTAGGGAAATGGCAGTTTTATCAACAATATAGGCCTAACATTAAAATATATTTTGAGCCACTAATCCTACTCCTAATTTACCCCTAAACCTACCCATAACCATTCCTTAAAACTACGTAGGCTAACGTTACAATTATGAAGAAAAACATAACAGACAGACAATTATAATCACAATAATTTATTTATTGCGAAAATGTCAAAACCGGTACCAAAAGTCGTTCGCATCATTATGTGTTGCAGTCGCAGACGCAGTCCTCTCTGAGTAGAATTAATCCATGAAAATGTTAATCCGGTTTCGGCTCGCACTGTGAAGTCGGCGATGAGAATGGAGATGAAGATCGCTGGATAAAGGGCTGAATTTGGATCTGTTTCTTGCAAACGTATGGATTCTAAAGATTTGGATTACATCAAGCTAATAAAATGTATGTCTTTTGTGAATTTATGTTGTGTTTTGGTGTATTATGGTTCTATAGGAGAAAACGCATTTTGTGTCTCACGGTAAATAAACTATATTACAAAATGGTAAAAAAATTAAGAAGGTAATGTTATTTTAAAGGGTTTAAAGTGTAGTCTTGTTTAACACAGTGTAAGTTAACTTAGGCTAATCCTCTGGAACGAGTTTGCAGCAGAAGGCACGAACAGAGTGAAATGTTATTATTTCTTAAATGAGTAAACTGCATTTAATAAATGCGACTGAAAACGTAATTGATAAGACAGTTGAAAGCAATAGAGTCAAAACATTAATGCCACGATTTTAATAAGCATAAATAGGAAAAGGTACAAATTTGTACGTCGGTAGAGTCCATACGTAAATAATTTACGTTTTTGTGCTGTTAATACGTAAATATTTTACGTTTTGGTGCTGTAAATACGTCAGTATTATACGTTTCTGAGTGTACAAAACGTAAGTAAATGTACGTGTGGTAGAACGTCTCGGTTACGTATGTAACCCTAGTTCCCTGATAGGGAACGAGACGCTGCGTCAAACGCTGCGGGAACGCCCC
This sequence comes from Tiaroga cobitis, assembly GCA_030578255.1. Taxonomy (NCBI): domain Eukaryota; kingdom Metazoa; phylum Chordata; class Actinopteri; order Cypriniformes; family Leuciscidae; genus Tiaroga; species Tiaroga cobitis. The sequence continues at coordinate 27,410,842 of CM060611.1, read as the reverse complement.
TGCGTTGTGCGTCATGAAGCACGTATGGAATCAGCCCAATGGAGAGATGAAACGTCATAGGCGGGTGACGTCATCGACCAGGAAACTATAAAGCACCCCAAAAACACAAGCGCATTAGCTTCTGATAGGCTTGAAGGAAGCGCTAACGGGAGTGCCGGGAGTATGGCGGAGCGACGCAGCGTCTCGTTCCCTATCAGGGAACTAGGGTTACATACGTAACCGAGACGTTCCCTTTCAAGGGAACTTCGAGCTGCGTCAAACGCTGCGGGAACGCGAATACCCACGTCGCCATAGGACCAAATGACCGTCATGTGAGACTAGCGCACAGAGGACGAGAGCACCTGTGCCCCAGGGGTAGAGCTTAAGTCTAGGTCATAGAACTTAATAAAAGTATGCGGTGAAGACCATCCAGCCGCATCACAAACATCACTCAGGGAAACCCCCGACAAAAGAGCTTTAGAAGCAGCCATACTCCTGGTAGAGTGAGCTCGGACAACCAAAGGTGAAGGCTGGCCAGCCGACTCATAAGCAAGTGAGATAGCCTCGACCACCCACTTGCTCATTCTCTGTTTAGACGCAGGACACCATTTCCTGGGTGGCCCGAAACATACAAAAAGTTGTTCTGATTTCCTCCACAGGGCAGCTCTGTGGACATAAGCGTCTAATGCCCTAACAGGGCAGAGTGAATTAAGTTTCTCCTGGTCCGATGACATAAATGGAGGAGGACAGAAAGCCTGCAGAACCGTAGGTCTAACGATATTAGTAGGAACCTTAGGTACATAACCTGGTCTAGGATGCAGAAAAGCTTTAACCATGCCAGGTGCAAATTCCAGGCACGAGGGTGAAACCGACAGAGCCTGCAAATCTCCGATTCTTTTTAGTGAAGAGATAGCAAGCAAAAAGATAGTCTTAAAAGTGAGAAACTTCTCGGGAACTTCTTCGATAGGTTCAAAAGGAGCTAGGGAAAGACCTTCTAATACAACGGCCAGATCCCAAGTCGGCACCCTCGTACGAACTGCTGGCCTCAGCCTCAAAGTGCCACGGAGGAAACGAGTTATAAGCGGGTGTCTCCCAAGAGAAACTCCACTGAAAGGGACGTGGTAAGCAGCTAGTGCCGCCACATACACCTTTAGTGTGGAGGGGGATAACCCTGTGGAGAAGCGCTCCTGCAGGAATTCCAGCACTGCACCCACTGGGCAGTTAACTGGGTCCTGCAGGTGTTCTCCACACCAAGAAGTGAAAAGTTTCCACTTCAAGGCATAAAGCTTCCTCGTGGATGGAGCTCTGGAGTTAAGAATGGTCTCAACAACCTCGGTTGAGAGACCGGAGTCTATGAGCTGGGCCCCCTCAGAGGCCAAGCCCACAGTTTCCACAATTCTGGGCGGGGGTGAAGTATCGTGCCCCCCGCCTGGGAGAGTAGATCCCTCCTGACCGGGAGCTCCAAAGGAGAACCGTCCAGGAGAGAAATCAGGTCCGCAAACCATACTCGGGCCGGCCAGAACGGGGCTACTAGTAGTAGACTGACCCCGTCCCGGCGGACCCTCTCCAGAACTCCTGGTAACAGAGCAATCGGGGGAAAGGCGTACAGACGTGACCTCGGCCACGGCTGCACCATAGCGTCCAACCCCAGGGGGGCTGGATGACTGATGGAGAACCACAGATGACAATGCGTGGTCTCCCTGGAAGCGAATAGGTCCACCTCGGCGCGACCGAAACTCAACCAAAGGAGCTCCACCACCTCGGGGTGGAGTCTCCATTCCCCTGGCCTCGGCCCCTGCCTCGACAGGGAGTCTGCTACCACATTCAAATACCCAGGGAGATACATTGCTCTCAGAGATAGTAGGTTCCCTTGGGACCACAGGAGGATCTGACGGGCCAACTTGTAAAGCCGGCGAGACCGCAGGCCCCCCTGATGATTTATATAAGAGACCACCGACGTGTTGTCTGATTGAACTAACACATGATGGCCTCTCAGGTCTGTTAGGAAGTGTTTCAGAGCCTGAAACACGGCCAACATCTCTAGACAATTTATGTGCCACGATAGATGATGATCCTGCCACAGACCTTGGGCTGGGCGACCACTCATGACCGCCCCCCACCCTGTGAGGGAAGCATCCGTCGTTAGCGTTATGCGACGACAAAGAGCCCCCAGCACAGGACCTTTGGATAGGAACCAAGTTTCTCTCCACATGACCAGAGCACGAAGGCAGCGCCGCGTGACTTTGAACGTGCGGAGCGGATTTCCCCTCGGGGAGAATCCCTTGGTCCTGAGCCACCACTGTAGCGGTCTCATGTACAACAGGCCGCAAGGTATAACGTTGGACGCTGCTGCCATCAGACCCAACAGTCTCTGAAACTGCTTGACAGTGAGTAGCTGGCCTAGCTTCACTTGTTTCACAGCTGAGAGAATCGAAGCGATGCGGGTCGGAGAGAGTCGCGCCCGCATCGAGACCGAATCCCAAACAACACCCAGAAAAGTGGTATTCTGGGAAGGAGATAATACACTTTTCTTTGCGTTCAGCCTCAACCCCAACTTTCTGATATGAGCGAGGACGACATCTCGATGCCGAACCGCCATCTGCTCGGTCTGAGCTAAAATCAACCAATCGTCGATGTAATTGAGAATCCGAATGCCCTGAAGCCTCAGAGGCACTAGTGCTGCATCCATGCATTTCGTGAAAGTGCGGGGAGATAAAGCTAGGCCAAACGGAAGAACCCTGTACTGGTCCGCCTCGCCCCCGAAGGCGAACCTCAGGAACTTCCTGTGTTGTGGAAGGATGGACACATGGAAGTATGCGTCCTTCAGATCTATCGTGACAAACCAGTCCTCGGACCTGATTTGAGACACGATCTGCTTGATAGTGAGCATCTTGAATTTTAGCTTCCCTACCGAGCGATTCAATATGCGCAGGTCTAAAATTGGACGCAACCCCCCATCCTTCTTTGGAACGATGAAATATCGGCTGTAATAACCTGACTCCAAACTGGGAGGAGGAACCCGTTCTATAGCCTCCTTTTGAAGGAGCGTTTTCACCTCTTGTTCCAATACCAGAGCCTGCTCGGGGCCCACCACTGTGTGCAGAACCCCTCTGAATTTTGGTGGACGACACCTGAACTGGATAGCATTACCCTTTTCTACTGTCTGCAGGACCCAATGAGATATTTTTGGAAGGCTTTTCCACTCTGCCAGAAATTCTACTAAGGGTACCAGCCTCTCGAGACTGGCCTCTGGTGTAACTTGAGCAGCAGACGCAGCGCCCTGTAACGGCGCACCGGCAGGGAACAACTGGTCTGACCGCTCTGAGACCCTCCTCAGAGGGAGCGAGCGTCCCTCGGGAAAGCGCTCGCTGGGATCGTCTGTGCCCCGGCATAAAGGCGGGGTTGGCAGAACGAGCCCCTGAGGGCACCGAGGAGGAATGGGCACCGTAAAAAGAGGTGAACACCTTTCCGCCTCGGTGGGGACCACCCTCAGTATCCTGAACGACTTGGCGTCAGGACTTCTTCTTAGCCGAAGCCTTCTTAGCCAATATAACTGTCCTCAGATCAGTTCTACTGGTAGAAGGCTTCGGCTGAGAGTGTCGCGGCTGAGCCCACTGTCCAGCAGGGGGAGCACGAGACGCGACACTCTGCCTCTGCTGCGCTCTATGTGATGAGCTCATAGACGGCCGGGGCTGCTCCCGCCCAGCAGCCCCAGGGACATGAACTTTAAGGGGAAGAAACTTTTTAAAAGCTGCAGTTTGTTTCTTTTCTTCTTGGAATTTATCGATAACTGAATTCACAGCATCACCAAACAACCCCATGGGAGAAAGAGGAGCATCTAAAAGAAAAGCTTTTTCTCTCTCTTTAATATTAGTCTGATTTAACCACAAATGTCTTTCTGCGGCCACCAGAGCTGCCATAGAACGACCCATTAATTTGGCCGATTCTCTGGTGGCACGCAGAGATAAATCAGCAGCCTGACGCAGTTCTCGAACTACGTCAGTACTGACCTCCTCACTCTCATTCATGTCCCTTAGCAGATCAGCCTGGTATGCCTGCAAGATTGACATAGTATGCAGACATGACGCAGCCTGACCTGCTGCCGAATATGCTTTACCCACCAAAGCCGAAGTGTTTCTTAAAGGCTTGGTGGGTAATGCCGGTGCCTTAAAAGATGATGCTGCTTCGGGGGAGAGATGGCTCGCAAGCGTCTCTTCCACACGAGGCAAAGCACCATAACCATGAGCCTTGGCTCCCATAATATTAGCGTATGTTGAAGTCTGGGGACTAAACACTCTATATGACACCGGTTTTCTCCATGATTTCGACACCTCGGTGTGGAGATCATGGAAAAACGGCAGGCACCGGCGTGGAGGCTGCACACGTGACGGCAAAAATCTCTCATCCAACTTTGATTTAGAAACAGACTCCTGTCTAGTCACTGGCCATTCAATATTAAGTTTTTCAACAGCTCTTGTTAACACCTCCATAAGCTCATCACTCTCAGGAGTGTGGGGTGGCGAATCCTCCACATCTCCCTCAACACTAACAACATCAAGTTCCTCAGAACTGGATAGCTGCAGTATTGGTGCCTCAGCCTGAGCGGAAGAAACCGCAGTGCGTGCTTCCGAACCCGGGACTGAGGCACTGGATCTCACAGGTGAAGGGAGAGATAAGGCAGAGCCCGTCTCAAACCCCGCTGTGAGATCCATCTGCAAACCCCACGATAAGCGCCGCCGCTCTGCCTCGGCAGAAGCGGGACCCGAACCGCGGGGAGCGCGCACCGAACCGCTCTCCTCAAAGAGCGATCGGCGGGAGCGGAGCGTCCTTAACGGCAAACGCTCGCAATGCTCACAGTCTGCTCCCTCGAGAGCAAACTGGGCATGCTGAACTCCCAAACAAACAACACAAAGATCATGTGTATCCCCGCTCGTTAAATAACGCGAGCAGGGAGGAACACACTTTCTAAACTGCTGTTCGTCCGCCATAATCTCTCAATATATATATATATGATAAATTGTTTGTGTGGTGCAGGGTATGTAAGACAGACAATATCACACAGGGACAGATTCACATGTAGCGCGACTGAAAGCACAGAAGCTAATGCGCTTGTGTTTTTGGGGTGCTTTATAGTTTCCTGGTCGATGACGTCACCCGCCTATGACGTTTCATCTCTCCATTGGGCTGATTCCATACGTGCTTCATGACGCACAACGCAGGGGCGTTCCCGCAGCGTTTGACGCAGCTCGAAGTTCCCTTGAAAGGGAACTACACTTAACGTAAAATATATACGTATTCTCATGAGATCACGTTGAATTTGTACGTCGGTATAGAGTCCATACGTAAATAATTTACGTTTTGGTGCTGTAAATACGTCAGTATTATACGTTTCTGAGTGTACAAAACGTAAGTAAATGTACGTGTGGTAGAACTACACTTAACGTAAAATATATACGTATTCTCATGAGATCACGTTGATTTTTTTATTGTTTCCTAGCTTCACTCCAATGGTTTAAATCTCCTTTTGTCATTCTCATGGACATCTATCTGAAATTGAATTTTAAAGTTGCGTTTTAAAGCGTTTAAAGTTGTGATTTGAATGAACATAGATGGATCAGACACTGCGAACACTCTTGTCTATTCAAGTTAGCTGGAAACATTTGATAAAAATCCTGTCCTCATCCTGTGGATTGTGCTCAGTAAAGCAGTGGAAAGACAGGATTGTCAGATAGGCCTATGACAGGAGTGTGAGATTTGGCAAGTGAAACATTCACAAGCCTATAAGTGTGTGTGTGCTGAAAATTAACTTATAGTGGGAATATTTAGCACATGATACATAACTACAACAAGTACAGCAAAGTTTCATGTGTCTTGTGTGCTGATCTCAGACTGGATCAAGCAGCATTAAAACAAAATCTGGAGGGCATCAACTGTGCTTTTTCATGTGAAATCTCAGGGCAACAGTCCAACCTATGAATAAAATCAGTATCTTATAATAATCGCACAATACGTTAACAATAAAGAAAAACAAGATTGATGCAACATTATTATTTCACATGCTATAAATAAACAATGGAAAAGTTGTTTTCCAAACATGCTGGAAGTAATTAGCATAAATGAAAATTAAACCCACTGCTATACCAACTTTCCATTGCCACAGGCAGTTACTTGTGTTTGATATATTGCTTCTGTTATGCTCTCATATTTGTAAACAGTTCTAAACTCAGCATGGAACATTATTTGTTTTATTGCATACATGCTTAATATCTGTTTTCCACAAAATTAAAATGTGGTTGTTATTTACTCACTCTCATGTTCCAAACCCATTTGACTTTCCTTCATCCAAAGACCACAAAACATATTTATAAATATATTTCTTCAGTGGAATGCAAAAGGAGATGACTAAATATATATATTGTATTGCACGCTGCACTGAGTTGAGCCGTTTTAGGATGGAAATTCCATTTTGGGACGGAAAGGTTACGTATAGAACAAACAAATCGATTGGCCAAAGCAGTCGGCTTTACGAGAACCAATCAGCTGCTTGGAAGAGTTTCATGACTGAACTATCTATACAGTATATACCACAAAAATATGATGCTTTTAGTTATTTTGGGGCTTGACAGCCCTTGGTCACCATCTCCTTTTGCATTTTTTGGAATGACATGAAAGGGAATAAATTACCGGTATATCGAATTTTGACTTTTGAGAGAACTATCCCTTTAATAGTGACATTTGTAAAGGAATAGTCCTCTTAAGTGCATAAGCTCATGAAATTTTGTCTCATTCTCATCACTGCGAGGTTCAACAGATTTTCTGTGGAAAATCTCTTACATTGAGATTTGAGGGCCCAGAGCGGCATCATCAGGATAAGGCGGGGAATCATTTTTACTACTAAAGAGTCACTTGAATGTGAGCCATCCCAAATGACATATTAAAGTGCCTGCCTCTCTCTCATCTTTTCCTTTATCTCTCTCTCTCTCTCTCTCTCTCTCTCTCTCTCTCTCTCTCTCTCTCTCTCTCTCTCTCTCTCTCTCTCTCTCTCTCTCCCTCTTAAAATTCATGCTTTGAATGCTCATTTGCACTCACGACAACAATGCATCAATCACAGTCGTAATTAAAAACATAATCATAATCTTCTGGATGGGTTCCTGAGTAGTGTTCAAATCAAACCCAGACATTTCAATATTAAAGGTATTGAAAAATAGATTTTTTTTTAACAAAAATATGTTTTATTGATAATTAACCAGTACATTTAATTCTCAATAGAAAGTTCTACTCTGGCTTGAAATGCATTTGGATATCCACTTCCATTTGATAGAAGCACGCAAACTGTAGCACAGAAAATCGATTACTGGAAATCCGCAGTGAAAAGGATCACAGCTGTCAGCTGTCTAAAATGCTGAAGAGTTGAGCTGAAAAAAGAAGGGAGTATAGTAGGCCAAAACATTGACAAAAATGGAACTAGAAAAGAAAGGAAAGAGGAGTGAAGACGTCTGGCGGTTTTCCAGGGCCATCTTTAAAGTGTCAACAAGATCAGGCTTTGGAAATATTCACAGATGATATCATGGAAGGGGCAGAGATGTTATTGATTTTTCTTCTCATGGCAGTTTATGAAATGTTTGCACCTACACTAAACAACACTGAGGCTGTAGTCCCATCTGACTTGCATAGAAAAGCATCTGATATTTTAAGAAAAGCAGCAGTGAAAACCTTGTATGCATAATATTAGCTTTAATAAGCCCTAAACAAATATCAAAAAGCAATGTCATTGTTATAATTCAAAGTTGAATATGCATAACTCTTATTTAGTGAACGACAGTCATGAGGGAGAGTCATGTTGGTGAAGCAAATGGAAGTGACCTCTAATTAGTGTGCCTCAAGATTAAAATGAAGGCTGTCTGAAACTATGCTGTCAAGGAGGGATTATTGTACCATAAATCACACTGGGTTTTTTTTCCAGGCAATTGTACAAATACAATTTCAACTTCTAATCTAATTTGTATAATTTAAAACAAAATTGTCATTGTTTTTTATATCATCAGTATAGCAATTTGTGAAATGTTAATTTTTACATTTAATAAAAAACATAATGAGTTTTTTTAGAACTTCTTAAAGGGATGGTTCACCCAAAAATGCAAATGTTGTCATTACTTACTCACTCTCAACTTGTTCGAAACCTGTAATGAATTTCTTTCCTCTGTTGAACTCAAAATAAGATGTTTTGAAGAATGGCGGTAACCAGAAAGTTGACGACATTGTCTACCGTAGTTAGGAAAAGAAAATACTATGCAAGTCAATGGCTACCATCAACTGTCCAACGTTCTTCAAAATATATATTTTTTGTGTTGTGTTCAGCAGAACAAATAATCTCGTACAGATTTGGAACAACTTGAGGGTGAGTAAATTATGACAGAAATGTGTTCTTTGGTGAACTATCCCTTTAAGATGCGGTCATACTTTTGTTTGTCAAATTTCCATTTCAATAGGAATTTGCCTGATTGACAATTTGATTCAAGTTCAAGTTGGTTCAAGGCCAAACAGGTTCAAGTTGGTCACCAACAGATAAATGCTTGTTTTGAAAGTTACTTCAGTGTGAGCTGTGTGCCATACGTCACTACAATTACCTACAATTTCGTATAAATTTCGCTAATGTGACCGCAGCTTTAGTATTTGGTTTCCTCCTCAGTAAGCCAGCTGCATGAACTCCACAAATATGTGTAAAACTGATGATCATGTTATCCAGCATGATTCCATTAATGATCCATCAATATCTTGTGCTTTAATGGAAGCATTATCCATGAAATTTAATTACCTCAAAATAGAGCACAATCTGAAATATCTCCTGTCATAAGGTTTTTTTTGTTTTGATTTTTTAAAAATCCTTAAGCTTTCTGTTTTTCCCCCATGCTTATTTGATTTTGAATACCAGATGTTCAATGTGGTCTCAGACATTTAGTTCTCACTATGGACGATTCCTGGTCATTTTGTTTTTTTACTTGAAATTGCTTGCCAGCACTCCAATCCATCTCACTAATAAAGAATAAAAGCTTTCTGTAGGCTCAGAAACAATCATGCCAGTGTGCATGGAGCCTGGAATGTGCACTAAATTATTATGTCAGGAATTCATCATAATAATTCCTTTCAGGAAGACGGGTTTTATGTCTGGAAGATTGAATTCATTGCAAGTCCTGCGTGCACTGTAAAGTTTATGGCCACTGTGAGTGCTGGGTTATGACCAGAAATTGAAAAATAAAAAATGTTTTCCTTCATATGAATATGCACACACACAGAGAAGTATAAATATAACATTTTCAGGGAAGACGCATTTAAAAAATGCAGCAAAACGCAAAATAGCACACTATTGACAACAGAAGGTGCCTGTATTTGAGAAATATGAAATGTGCCTGCATTTCATTTCATTGCTTACTTTTCAGTTCTCTGCTGCATGGCTTTGAGGGCTTTGGCAGGCGTTCGAGACAATTTTTTATGCTGAATCACACATAAAAACATTCAAACTGAGTAAATACTCCCTATACACATTTCAATAGTGAATAAGGGCTGACAGACAGTGAAACTGAGTAACTTCCAGCATAGTCTCACTGAAACCATCTCAATGTTATGAGGGCATAAACGTATACGTAGCCTATACGTTTGGGTTGAGGAACATTTATGCAAGATTGCCATCTAGTGTTCATAGCAGACATGGACAGCAGAATCTAAAACGAGACAAGACATGCCTGGAAAATAGATGCAAGTGAATCTTATCAATTACGTAAGTCTCATTTGAATTTTCGTGGTTAGTGTTTAACACCCCTAAAAGCAAAGATGTATCATTTATAAGCTACAACTAAGCCACTGCGGATAAGCTAGCTTCTATTCAAACAGGCAATGAAGTGTTATATCTGTGGGATTATCCCATCGTTTCATTAGGATTATAAACCAGTATAAGGGCAAATTGCTTGAAAATCCAAAAACCGACTGAGTAAAGAAACGCATATGGAGGTTTCTATTTCTGTCTTTTCAATTATCTTCCACTATATTTGAATCTCTCAAACTATCTAAGAGGAGCACTCTTATAAAATTATGATTTTCTTTATTAAGTGACTGAACAGATTGACTATGAAATAAGGCCACATAACACGCTGGGCCTATTTCGTTTTGCAGAAACAATTATAACAGTGTAGTGTCCCCAGATTAGGTCTTTGCTGTATAGAACTATCTTTGTTTAGGGTCTTTTATATATTTAATAAAGTGTGATAGATAGATAGATAGATAGATAGATAGATAGATAGATAGATAGATAGATAGATAGATAGATAGATAGATAGATAGATAGGGTTGCCAACCGTTCCGTTTCCGTATAATACGGAATCGTTCCGTATTTGACACATAAAAGGCTTGTTCCGTATTGAACTGATACGGAACGCACTTTGTTCCGTATTTTTGAGAATCAATTCAGTGCAAATCCATGACAGACGCATAGCTTCTAATATATATGCCAGACAGACTATGATGAATGAACGAAGACCCGCTGCTATAATGGCAAATTCGGGGACTTGGCGCCACCTTGACGGGCTGACGTGTAATGACGTAGAGTTGGCTCATTGGTCGCACGTCAGAGGCGCCCGCGCCATTGGATGTGCAGTTGCCGCAGCGCAGCCTGAGCGAGCCAGACGCTCAATGTGCAAGCTGTGCAGCTGCAAATGCGTTTTACAGGTTTCAGTAAATCGAGTAAAATGTGTTTCCGAAGACATTTGTAGGCTATGATAAGAAAAACTCCTAAATTTTTTTTTTTTTAAATTTTTTGCACCGGAAAGAACATTCTAGAAGTCTAATTCTTGAATAAGTTCGCACAAGGCTACAGAAAACTGTTGTGTTTATTTTTCTTCAAATGCAGTCTAAGCCGATGAGTTTCGAATGTTATATGTTGTATAAGTTAAAAAATAAAACGTATTATAATCTAAACAAATACATGGTTCATTTTTGGCAAAATGATCATGATAGCCTTTATATATCTGTGTGGTTAAGTCTTGTATATTGATTAAGCCTACTTTGCTATTCTATAAATATATAGGCCTAATAAGTTGCATTATAATATGATATAAAATGAATGAATTTCAGGGTGCATGTCACTACCACTTATCCCCCCCCCCCCCCCCCCCCCCCCCCCTTCCTTATTTCCATTTCAGAAAGTTGGCAACCCTAATAGATAGATAGATAGATATGCTATGACAACATATTACATTGCTTTTACTCATCAAAATAAGCAATTTTCAACTTTTGTTATGTTAAACGAGATTTAAATGATTAGTTTAATGTAATTTAAGTTGAAATGACTTTGTGTTGGGAGGCCCTGCGATAACCACCACACAAAAACCTCCCCCACCCCAAACCCGACCCCCACCATCCCTTTTCCCATATCCCCCATCCCCCACCCCCGAAAAAACTGTGATGTGAAAAAAAAAAACATGGGGAGTCGAACATTTTACAACATCGATTAGTTTTGTTTCACAATTGTTTCCCCAAAGGACACCAAAGGATGTGATTAAACTGCTTCAGGAAGAGTATTTGTGAACCTTATTGGTAATGACTGATTATTAATGTTCCAAGCCAAAGGATAATGTGAAGTTTAATGGATCATGTTTAATGAAAATATGTGTTTGCGTTAATGAAGCGAGTTCAGGCTTTGACCTGTGTAAATGGTTTAGATCAGTGAATGCCAGCTTCTATCCATCAGGGCTATGTTTCAGGTGTCTGTGACGTGCTGCAGATGAAAGAGTTTCACCACCTTTTTAGGAAATACCACCACAGGAATGTAGAATGAGCAAATTTCTTCTTTTTAATGGAAATGTCGCCTGATTACCATTTTAAAAGGTCTGTTTTAAACATTTATGTCTGTACCCTTTAAACGCAAGCACATTTTCCTCCAAACTTCCCAGTCTAATTAGCATAGTGACTATGCCTAGTCACATAATTGCAAATACATTTAAATAATTTGACTTTAGATTAAATGACTCACAGATATCAAGCAAGATGTTCTTCAGTGAAACCCCCCTGGGCTTAATGGATAATGCTGTTTTAATAGTCTCTAAAGTAAATATTTTTAGCAGCCTACTCCTTATTGCCCTTTCTTTTAGCGTGTACCGTGTTTTGTCTCATACATTTGTAATTAATTGATTGAATATTGAAGTAACACAACTTGAGTGAAAGGCCACAGCTTGTTCTTAAAATGCAAGAAGCTCAGGAACACTTTTCAAAAATTGTTACATTCATAAAAGCAGTTTTATTCAAATTAAAAATGTACTTTTATTGTATTTGTTCATGTTCCTGTACAAGCATGACAAGCAATGGCAAACAAATGATGACTATACAATATAAAATGTATTAAATATACAACCTGTTAAATTACTCTCAAGTTGGCTTGGAGCATAACGTTTTTAGTAATTCCATTACTTGCTTTTTGTATTACTTGTTTAATTTATTTTTTAGTTCAGTTTTAGTTTTTTATTTATTTCCAGTTAATAATTTTAGTGCTTCAACTAAAAGGGACCTATATTATGCCCCTTTTTACAAAATGTAGGTAATATAAGTGTCGCCTGAATGTGTCTGTGAAGTTGCAGCTCAAAATACCCCACAGAGATTTTATTAAACCATTTTGTAACATGCTGTTTTTGTGCATGTATCTTTAAATGCAAATAAGCTGCTGCTCCCCACCCCACTTTCCAGAAGAGGGCGGAGCCTATAGCTCCTGTCTCAGATACTCTGCAAAAAACTAAAACATCTGTTTGGTTTTGATTATCATCTCTATCACGGTCACGCTCACGTGACATTGCAGTTCTTCCTCAACATTAAAGTTTTTTATCTGCATGCATTTTAAAGCCATAAACTGTAACTTGATATAGGCCTATGGTTTTCTGAGCGCACACACCCGAAGCATGTGCAGTTGCGCACTGTCCAGTGAGAGTATTAAACTAAGTTCTTTTTCACATCTTATTGCACTTCAACTTTCAAATACACTCACATAAACTCAGTCGGTTATGTCTGTGAATGTAAACACAAGTAAAGAATTAAAGTAAAGAAATCGCATACAGTAGTAGGCTACTGCTATATGCTGTTAATATGAATCAAACAACAAAAGAAAATCTCTCACTGCTCTTGATTGAATAACTTTATAGCTTTAATAAAAAATATACTTCTTACTTGAATGCTACTGTTAAATGCTCTGGTGAAGAGATACACATGGTGGACTGTGTACAGCTCACTCAGGGCGGGGTCTATGCTAATATGGTAAAATATTCCATATTATTCCATACCAAATGCTAGAATATTCAAATGCCTTGTTCTGAGACTGCTTATGAAAGAAAAAAAGAGAAGTGGATGGATTTTTACCATAATAGGGTGGTTGTGTGTGTACACACGGAGCCAACAAACATTTATGTTCAAATGTAAAAGTGAATTTTGCATAATAGGTCCCCTTTAAAATTATTTCAGTTTATTGCCAACTTGGCATCATTTGCATTTTTGTTTGGTTTCAGTTTTTAATCATTTATAATAGATAGCCTACTGAAATATTCCATAGAAAAGTAGACAAAATAGTTGACATAAACAAACATTTATGTTCAAATGTAAAAGTGAATTTTGCATTATCCTCTTTAAAATGATTTCAGTTTATTGCCAACTTGGCATCATTTGTATTTTTTAGTTTCAGTTTTTAATCATTTATAATTAATAGCCTACTGCAATATTCCATAGAAAAGTAGACAAAAAAGTAGACATAAACAAACATTTATGTTCAAATGTAAAAGTGAATTTTGCATAATAGGTCCTCTTTAAAATTATTTCAGTTTATTGCCAACTTTGTATCATTTCTATTTGTGTTTAGTTTCAGTTTTTAATCATTTATAATAAATAGCCTACTGTAATATTCCGTAGAAAAGTAGACTGTTTTTAGAGCTTCCTAGTACTGTAACATATCCAGTGAGGTGTCCTCCAACGGCAGGCATTACTGCACGCCTGCAGCGTTGCGCCCCAGAACATGAGCTCTTCCCACCTCGCCGCTTCGGCGCTTCCTTTATACGCATGCGCGTTGTCGCTCATTGTGTTCGCAAAGATGGCGTTGAGTAAAACATTTGGACAAAAACCAATAAAATTTCAACTCGAGCAAGATGAGGATTTTTACATGATAGGTTCAGAGGTACGTTTTCTGTCTCACGGAGAATTGTGCGTATTTTTACACCTGATTTGCATTAATGTAGCCATCGTATTAACACTAAAACATCTTTGACTTGTCTTTGTTGGTTGTTGCCAGTTAAAGATGCTGACATTTGCATACCGACGTTATGAATGAATGATTAAATGATCAATAGAGCTTGCAATCATCCCTGTTTCTCTATAAAGTGAAACACTTGCATATCCGATCTATAAAAGTCAGATTTGAAGTGCGATATTTTATATTTGGGCCAGACAACTTGGCAGATGACGATATAAATATAGCAGTTTTTCATTTCAATAATATGTTCATGTTAAACATATTAAAGCGAGTTCACGCAGAAACTAATTCTGTGATTATTTACGCTGTTCCAAACCTTTATGCCCCCCATTGGAACACAAAAGGAGATGTTAAGAACAATGTTAGGAACTGACAGCCTCAGTCTCCATCTACTTGTATTGCTTCTCTTCTCACAATGTAAATGGTGAATGGTGAATAGTGAATGGTGATCTAGAGTTTGGAATAACATGAGTGTGATTGATTTTAAAACTCTTTCAACTTAAACATTATACTCTGTCACACCATGCACATGGAAACGCATACTATACTAACGTTACTCTTACTATTTTTAGCACCTCTTTCTATGACAGAGATAGTAAGAGTAGCCTGTGTTTGCGAATATAGCAATACATTTATTTTAAAGGGATAGTTCCACCAAAGATGAAAATTCTTTCATTAATTACTCACTCTCATGTTGTTCCAAATCCCTAAAACTTTCGTTCATCTTCGAGACACAAATGAAGATCTTTTTGATGGAATCTGAGAGATTTCTGTCTCTCCATAGACGGCTACGCAACTACCACTTTAAATTCATAAAGAGATTGTTAATCTGATCCATGTGAATAAAGCGGTTCAGTCCAAAATGTTCTGAAGAGACACGACTGCTTTATATGATGAAAAGATTGAATTTAGGCTTTTATTAAACATTCATCAACTCACACATTAGTTGTGGTAAAGTAAACGGAAGCTCAAGCATGTTCTTGACATGCAAGAACTAATGAGGTTCATTCTCTTGTTACGCAGCACGTTTGAGCTTCTGCAAGAGCAGTTCTTGTGTGTCAAGCAGGTTCTGTTGAGCTGTATATGTTCGCTGATCAATGTTTATATGTGAATGAAAGCCTAAATTCAACCTGTTCACCATATAGTGATCGAGCCTATTCCGAAATGTTGGACTAAATCGATAAATTCATATGGATTAGTTTTACGATCTCTTTATGAACTAAAAACTAATTTTAAGAATACAGCTTTTAAAGATATGTATTGTAATTGAAATCTACAGATGCAAAGAGAAGTGTAATAAAATAAACACTTACATTATATATATATATATTTTTTTTTTCACTAGTCTGAATCAAAGTCATGTTTAGGGCCCTATGAAATCCGTTTTATTTTTTCCCAAATTCCGTTTTATTTTTTCCCAAATTCCGTTTTTTCCGTTTTAATTTTTGGGAATTATTTATTTTTTACCCTTGACTGTTATTTTAGTCGTAAAAAAGAGTGTGCTTTTAAAGTTAATGATTAAAATGTATTAAAAAATACAAATAAATTAGGAATGACCTTAAATTTATTGAGGTAATACAGATATTTACTCAGTAGCCTTTTCAGGACAAATACTGCATGATGCAACAGCAATGCACTCTTCAAGTAACAACAAAATATGGTTATGAGCTTTAAACTGTCCAGTAATATAAATTAGATTAGTTTATATAAGTTTAAATAAAGTCACACTCTGTCTCTCTCTCGCCCAGTGTCGCTCGCGGAGTTCGCTTCGCCTTTGTCCAGTCCGGCGCCTCATAGACAGACGTGGTGTGAACGTTGTGTGTGTGTGTATGTGAGAGAGACGCGTGAGTGTGAGAGAGAGACGGAGGGAGAGCGGGGAAATACAACTGAAAGAATACGCTGCGTGTTTTAAATAGTGTTAAAAAACGAAACGCAGTATGTGGCGGCGAATTAGTCTATGTGTGGGAAACACTGCATAAGTCACGTGCGAACTTCTCGGCTCGCCACTGACGGCTTATAGTGTTGAGTTTCTTAACTTTTTGCCGACGAAAGGAGAGCCGTGGAGAGCCGCTTCGCCATGCTTTCATTGTTTTGATTTCGTCATTGTAGCTGAAATGACGGGGTGGGGGGGTTGTGTCACCCAGATTTGCTTCCCCCGGTCTGCATTTAACCAGACATACGTTCTTCTCCCACACAAAAACAGAATTTCAAACCAAATATGTAAAATTCCACGAAATTCCGCGTTAACTCTAGATTCCGCGTTAATTGTCGAATTCCGCAATTCCGTCCGCGATTCCGTGATCGCGGAAATCATAGGGCCCTACATGTTATGGGAGCAAAATTGACCAGTGAATGAAAAAACAGTATAGTGTCTTCCTTTAAACACATTTAGTATTTACTTTGTCTTTGCTTTTTAGGTTGGCAACTACCTGCGTATGTTCAGAGGCTCTCTGTATAAGCGGTACCCGTCACTATGGAGACGCCTTGCATCCGTGGAGGAGCGGAAGAAGATTGTAGCATCATCACACGGTAAGTGATTCCTTTCCCTTTGAATGATATTCAAAGTCTTAAGCCTCGCTCACACTACAGGAGTTGTAAAATCCTTACCGATTTTGAAATCTGGTTGCAGCTCACACTTAAGGAGAATCTTTGCAGATTTTCTTACCTCAAATCTTAAACATGCTCACACTACAAGATTTGAAAATCGTGGCGCATCACACACTACACAATGTTATTAAGATTCGTGCCAGAGAAAGCGCCTCACGTGATCTCACGCAACAGATCGGAAGCGGAAAGGTGGATGTAAACTAAATATCTGTCCTTCATATCAAGTCATATTCGTGAAAAGGTTGTCGTGTGACCAAGGAAAGCGAAATCTTTAAAAAAAACATCCTTTTAATAAGGATATTTCTAATGAATGGCGTCAGCTCTGTTCAATACAATGATCAGCAGCGTTGCTCAATGCCCATTGCTGCTCAGCTGAGCATTGTAAAGTGGAGCTCAAAGTTAAAATTAAAATAATTAACAGCTTGTTTCATTTAACCTATCTTTGAATGAATATAACTTTATAATGAAATATTTTTGTGTAGGCCTAATTCTGTGAATTACACTGTGCAAACCAAAGTAATAGCCGACAGTAGCTACTACCCACCGGATGAAGAAAGGGCTCTCAGTCTCCACAGAACATAAAATATTCATATTATTTTATTTTTCGTGTTGGCATTTGAGGAAAAAACAATGTTACGGACATGACCGCTCTAAGCGACTTTAAAATATGCTTTAAAACTTTCACAAAGACATCAAACAGAAAGCACAAAACCTTTCTTTAAATCGAATTTCGTTTTGTATTAATTGTATCTTAATTTTAAACAATGTTTCATCAACCAATTGCCTGGATTTTTATAAATAAGAAGTAAATATAGCAGACGATAGATAATCACGAAACGGAGGCGTCGGCGATACTTCATAAATGAACCGAAACTCAGCGTATAAGATAGACTTGCCTCACAGACATGTCTACTTTTAAACAGAACAATTCAAAACGAAAGAAAACAGACAACAGACTGCTCTCTGCTTATGTAATCCGTATGAAATGTGCATTTCTCTCTGGCGCGTTCACTACTGAAGATCGCGTGCATCCTGCGGAAGACGGAAGAGTTGCAGATGGTTCAGGGTCGATATCGAAAAATCTATATTTTTGACAACACTAGATTGTAGGCTACTTAATTTATTATTTCAGATGCCTTTATTATGCATTTAGTATTTTATTATTATTTATTATACTGTATTGTGCTTATTTATTTAGCAATAAATGGATAAATGGAGATAATGCGCGCATCGCGCTGATGAGTCACTCAAAATTACCTCAATGGAAATTCCTTCACCATGACAGCCCTACTCATTGGCTATTGTGACAGTACTGATGTAATCACAATCTTGCTCATCCCGATAAATATCAAACATGTTTGATATGATCGGGGCGAGCCCGATTTGTGTAAGAGCAGATCGGGAGGTGCAAGATTCGATCTGTGAATGCCTCACATTACCAGATAATCTGTGCCGAATATCGGAACCGATCGAGGTCCTCGACAAGATTTTTTCTCCGATTCTCGGGAGGGGAAAATCGGGCATAAATCGGCCTAAAACTCCTGTAGTGTGAGCCAGGCTTTAGTTACAGAAAGCACCTGTAAGCAGCACCTACAGCAGTTTGTGCAGTGTTTTTGTTTTAAATCATGGTTACACAACTTTAGCCACCAGTGTGACCCTGCTGAAGGCGTCTGAATGTGAGGAGATCTTCGAGGGGAATGATGAGAAGTACAAGGCAGTGTCCATCAGCACAGAGCCGCCGGCGTATCTCAGGTGAGAAGTCTGGGGGTCCTCGGTTATGTGATGTACAGGTCTAAATGGTGTACAAGAAATTATAAAAAAATAATATAAAAACAGCACCAAGTCAACTGGGGTTGTTTTTATTAATACACATATGGACACTTCCAGTCAGTTTTGTGGATAGATTTTTTAAAAACTATTTTGTAGCAGAGTTGATCTATGTATTCTATATAAATTATTTATAATCATTTTTTATGTGTTTTATATATATATACAGTATAGATTTATTTTATATATACTATGTATGTCCCCAAAAATATAATTTTCTATCGGAGTTTATGTTGTTATAACTTTGTATCTGAAATATAGGGAGCAGAAGGCAAAGAGGAGCAGTCAATGGGTGCCTACCCTACCCAACAGCTCCCATCACCTGGACGCAGTGCCTTGTTCCACCACTATCAACAGAAACCGAATGGGACGTGACAAGAAAAGGACATTTCCATTATGGTAATATGAGTAATGAGAGTTTGACAAGTACACACTCTTTTTTTGGCTTTTCGTCCACTTCTGTTAGCTTTAAAAAAAAACAAAAAACATTCACTACCATTCATAAGTTTGGGGTCATTATATATTTGCTAACCCCAAACTTATGAACGGTCGTGTATGTGTTTGCGGTTTTAAGGTTTTAACGGTTTTAAGGTTTCGCTTAGCTTTGGTGCTCTTATTTGTGTTTTATGTGTTGTTATGCAGGTCTTACTATCTTTTAATCTGGTTGTTCTGTAAAGCACTTTGGTCAGCCTAGTGGCTGGAAATGTGCTATTCAAAGCACAAGTTTTTAAAAGAATTCCCTTGTGTTCACCAAGGCTGCAATTATTTGATAAAGATAGATACAGTAAAAACAGTAATATTCCAAATTATTATTACTACTTAAAAGTTATAATAGTAATAATTTAATTATAAATATTAATACAACTTATTACTACTACTTTTTTCCATTTGATTATCATTTTAAAATGTGATTTTTCCTGTGATGTCAAAGCTGAATTTTTTGCAGCCATTACTTCAGTCTTCATTGTCACATGACGCTTCATAAATGATTCTTAAATGCTGATTTTGTTGCGCAAGAAACATTTATCAATGTTGAAAACAGTTGTGTTCAGCTTCATATTTGTGTGGAAACCGTGATGCATTTTTTCAAGATTAAAAAGTCTTACTGACCACAAACTTTTGATTGGTAATGTATATGCTTGCGTACTTCTAAATGTTGACAATTTCTTTCTGGGGAAACAAAGCATAATTGATGCTGTCTGCCTCCGTTTGGAATATTTCAGTAGGAAATATGTCAACTCAGGAAAGAAAATGTGTTCATCAAGCCATTTCACGGGTCTTTAAACATTTCTTAGGTTCGACCTGTCAACAATCATCGGCATCATGTGACTCAATCTAAATACCGGTATAATCAAGAAATGTAAAACTCTGGATAATTATTTAAGCAACTGTTGATTGTTGCATGATGTTATCAGGACATTATCAGAGCAGAGGATGTTTATGAAGGAAGGAACCAAACCACATTTCTGCTATATACTTCCCATGACTTACCCTAGTTGTTTTGGGTCAGCAGATGAAGCAATAGTCCAAAACACGAGCTTGTTATTGCGAAGAGGTTCTTTCGGGTTATGTTTATCACTGACAGAATCTTTTCTGATTGTTATGAAAAGCAAATACCCTTGATAGGCTAATTTTCCTTTGGACATGCTGAAGTTCCTTCTTCTTCATTTCCTACACGAAAAGATAACCTGATAAAGGTTCAAATGCTCAGAAAGTCCCAGTTTTTAAGACAAACAGAAATTAGCCTGATGCATTTGTGTTTTTAGGTCCTCAATTGACATGCATCATCTTATCCCAAGAGGAAGTCCTTTTGGGATATTTAGCTGAATGTAATGACCCTTGCAATATTGTCAAAATAACGTTCTGAGGACTGTGGTAAATGTCAATGATTGGCTTTAAATGAGACGGTTCATACTGGAATGCCACCATCCAGCTGTTGGTTTAAAGCAATGCTCCAAAACAACTTCATTCTGCTGTCATTACTTACAAGACAAGCATTTTAAATCCCTCACATAATCACATATGGAGGTTGTTAAACTTTCAGGCATTTGTTGTTTCAGGAAAGGGCAGGACATGAAGGAAACATGTGGGCAGTTGTTCAGAATCAGAGCCCTGTTGTGGAGTTGAAGAGCACATGCTGCGCACATGGTGCTAATTAATTATAGTGTGTTTATGGGTCTCTGCTTTCTTTCAATGCATAGTTTCGATGACCACGACCCGGCAGTCATCCACGAAAATGCATCCCAGGCAGAGGTCCTGGTGCCTATCCGCTTGGACATGGAGATTGATGGGCAGAAGCTCAGAGATGCCTTCACCTGGAACATGAACGGTAATTTCATGCACATTATTTTCATGACAGTTACGCATAATTTCCCCCCTAAATAGTCATTACAGTAAGGTGCAAAACTCTCATTCTCATTACTTTAATAAAGAAATGAAAATCATTAAGTTCACACACAATCTGTCTGTGTGCGTTTTAGATGCTGTGACATATTCTTACGATTTAAAGTAACTTTTCATTTTAGTATATTTTCATTTGCACTATCTCATGTTCCTCCAGAAATCATTCTAATATTCTGAGTTGGTGCTCAAGAAACATTTATTACTTTTAATAATAATATGTTGAAAACAATTGTGCTGCTTCATAAAGTTTTTTCAAGATTCTTTGATGCTTACAACGTTCAAAAGAACAGCATTTGTTTGAAATAGAAATCTTTTGTTACAGTCTTTATTTTACTCTAATGCTCAATTTAATGCATCCTTGCTGAATAAAAGTATAAAAAAAATGTTTTTTCAACAAAAAAAACCTCACTGACTTAAGGGAATGGTAGTGTATGTTTTTGCTTTTCATTTGCTGTTGAATGCAAGATGCATTCATGCTAAAGACATTTAAGTGCAGAAGTGTCTGCTTTTGCGTCTCCAGAGAAACTTATGACTCCAGAGATGTTTGCTGAGATCCTGTGTGATGACCTGGACCTGAATCCTCTCGCCTTCGTCCCTGCCATCGCCTCAGCCATTAGACAGCAGATCGAGTCCTACCCTACCGACAGCATTCTGGATGAGCAGACAGACCAGAGGGTCATCATTAAGGTGTCTTTTACAGTAGTACCCAAAAGCAAATTTTTAATTTAGATATTTTTGGACTAAATTAGACTTAATTAGCTGATCAAGGCCTGATTAATATTTGTCTGTGAAATGGTCTCTTTATGGCAGTGTTCACACTAGTGTTGCTTTCCTCAACGAAAATTATGACTAAATATCGTCGTCAACGAACCTTTTTCACGTGATGAAAACGAGAGGAGACGCAACGTAAATGCTGGTCATGTGACGATGACTAATTAAATGTATAATGCAATATTGTTGACGAATAAAATCGAGACTAAATGTGGTTTACAAAATAAAAACTATGCTAAAATGTCTCTTCATTTTCGTTGACCAAAACGAGACCAGACGAAATGTAATTTAACGTTATTTCGTCTCGTTTACTTGCATTATTAATATGCAGGATTTCTGTTTCCTGTGTCACTTCAGGGGCTGCATGAGATCGCACTGCGCAGACACAAGCGACTTCACATCCTCAAGCCCCACTCGCGGCATTATTTAGAAGATGCAGCTGCGTGAGTTACGGCTGTTTCACACACACTCCGTGTGTAGTGCGTATGCGGTGCATGTTGCGGTGTGTATGCAAGAGCAGCACGCGCTATTGTGCTTTCACATGTGCTGCGTTTGCAGTGCGCAACTGATCTTCGGCTGTACCACAATCACAACATTTATTCTCTATTTTTTATTTCAAATGAATATTTTTAGCCCACATCCATCTCTGCTCTGCTGTTATGCACGCACGCTCCTGGAGCGCATTGCCGGACCGCATCCGCGTGCGGTGTGAGCGCTCTAACCATAGGCTCTAACATGGGTGCGGGGAAAAATACGCACCACATACGCACTGCAAACGGAGTATGTGTGAACGGGTGTTAGGCTAAACGACAACAAACAAAGTTAAGTCTGACACAGAGAAAGGGATTCGTCTTTGGGAGAAAAGAAGAAATGACATTTGGAAAAACTTTAATTTCATCATGTGTGTAGGCTACTTCTAACGTGTTTGGTTGGTAAAATAAATATGTTGTAAATTCAAATCAGAGCGTCTTCCGTGTCTGGAATAGATGTATTCTTGAGTCTATAAGGTAACAATAATATAATAAGATAACTATAAGAAGATAAGATTATTTGAAATGGGTTTGGCTAAAAGAAAATTTTGGTTTCGTCTATACTATAGCCTACTTATGGCGCTTTTCCACTACACAGTACCAGCTCGGCTCGGCTCGACTCGACTCGCCTTTGTTTGCTTTTCCACTGTGTAAAAGTTGTACCTGTACCTGCTTTCGGGTACTTTTTTTCGTACCACCTCCGGCGAGGTTCTAAGCGAGCTAAGGCGATACTAAAATGTGACGTGAAAACAATGCCGACTGCTGATTGGTCACAGAGAATCTGCGTCATCATTGCACGCGCCAGATGGAGTATCCGGAATAAATAACCCCGCCATTTTTAAATAGTTTGGCCAGAGATAGTTACTAAACTACTATTATTATGGCAACTCGGAAGAATACGCCGTGGTCAAACGAGGAGGTGCAGACATTCCTTTGTTTGGTTGCCGAAGAGAGGATCCAGTGAGAGCTTGATGGGGCAACGAGGAACGAAAGGCGTCGCTATGACGACCGGGTACTATTTGTGGCGGTACTTTCTGCAATGGAAAACGGAGCAAAAAGCGAGCCAAGCTGAGGCGAGTCGAGTCGAGCTGGTACTGGTAATGGAAAAGCGCCATTATACTATATTGACTGGGTTAAATAGAATTGCATTACTAAAAAGAGACTAAAATACAATTTTCATTGACTAAAACTAGACTATGTCTTTCGTCGACTAAAACTAGACTAAAATGTCATCAGTTTTCGTCGACTAAAACTAGACTAGACTAAAAAGAGTATAAACGTGACTAAAACTAAAATGACAGCTTGACACAAAGACTAGACTAAAACTAAAATTAAAACAGGCCGCCAAAAACAAAACTAGTTCACACAGCAGCAGAATACGTTTTGTCAGTGTGAACCCGAAATCACACCTGTACATTTTCAGGGCACATTTTCGAAAATCCTGTGCTGTGTGAACTGAACCGAACTAGACAACTACTTCACGCCATACAGTGCGAGAGAGCCGCTCTGCAATGCACCAACGCGCGTCAATCGTGTGTTCCAGGTTTTCAGTTTTTTTGTGGTTTTGCTTTTGGTAACTTACAGTGATGGAGATATGAGCTGTGTGTCATCTGAAGGTTTTAGATCCAGTAACTGTTCTGCTCCCGTCAGTTTTGTGTTCTACGCATGACTCAAATGCTCCGCTCTTCACCCAGATATAAAAACTGCTGTCATTTAATGAAGATTGGACTTGTATTAAAAGTGATAAGACTTTTTTGGACGGTTACTGGTTAGAGAATACAGGCTTGACTCCCGTTGCACATTCATACAGACCGTATTCAAGGCGTTACGGTAAGTTGCTGTGTGAGTTGCATTGAGACTCACACCTGTTAGTGAATCCAGTTGTCAATCCCAAAAACGAACAAATTTAGTCTGTTGAAAGCCAATCATAACACATGAGGCTAATTCAAGGGATGCACCGATATCGTGGCCGATACGACAATTCTTTATATTTAAAAGCCAATAACCTATATGTTGGCTGATAAATCTAAATCCAAATTTTTATATAATTTTTGAGAGCCTACAAAAACAAAAGTCTCACCATTAAATCTATGCCCCAAGCGCACAATTATAATGATTTTCTTATTATAATTTTATGTAGCCTTAGCCTATATGACGGACTTGCACTTAACTGTATTTTCCTTTTTGAAGTGATTCCAATCATATTTCAAGCAATTCAAAACCACCATGGCGAACAGTGCGTATCTGAAGTGTCTCAGCTGAAGGAAATAATTCATTATTTTTCAGCTTTAATATATCGGCCAAGTTTTCTTATTGGGCCGATAACGATAAAAACTAACATATATTGGCCAATAACGATATGGGTGCTGATATATCGTGCATCCCTAGGTAATTCCATTGCTGACCTGCATTGTGCTTTCAGCTAAACATTCATGTGGGGAACATCTCTCTGGTGGACCAGTTCGAATGGGACATGTCAGAGAAGGAGAACTCACCAGAAACGTTTGCTTTGAAGCTCTGCTCTGAGTTGGGCCTCGGAGGAGAGTTCGTCACCACCATCGCCTACAGCATCCGCGGACAGCTCAGCTGGCACCAGAGGACGTACGCCTTCAGGTTGGCAACACGCATACACTTCCAATACTGGTCAGTGGGTTAATGCTCGCCTAAAAACATCAGTTCTAGATACATTTTTTATTATTTTGCTTTCTTATATAAATGAGCAGAGCTTCACAGTGTGTGAAAACTATTGATAGAAAATTTGTGTGCCTTGGGGCTTTTAGCTTCAGGATGATGATGGTCCATTTTTATGCAGTAGGTCATAAATGAAGTAGCTTGATGCACAAACCCCTCTAGAAACACTGTTTTCCCCGTAGAGTCATTTTAGGACAGTTTCTTGTTTTCATAATCACTGCTTGCCATGATTCATATGTGCTGACATGATCTCCAAACTCATTTATAAACCGTACAGTGAGTGTAATGGAAGACTCGCTGTGGTATTCCCTCTGCGGCACACTGTTGAGACATGATTTGTTCTTTAGTATTTATACCGCCACTTCACTGTCATAAGGCAGAGAATGAATTATTTCCCTAGCCTGTAATATTGCCTTGGAATTTACCAGTAGGTATTTTGTAAACAGACTAAAAACCTATTCACAGTTTTCGCAGGAACTATAAAACTCATTGCAGCAACAAACAAGTGGAGTGAAAAAAAAATGGTTATGCATGAGTACAGAGGATTGTATTTATTAAAACATTTTTAGAAGTAATAATAAGCTAATTAGTAGTAATAAATGTTTAAATAAACGTATTAAACAATATAATTACATTTATATATTTTAAAGAAATTAATTATATTCAGCAAGTATGCAATAAATTGAAATGGAAAGTGACACAGACGTTTGAACAAACCTTAAATTCTTTTGAACATTCTGTTCAGAATCCTGAAATACTGTATCAGGTTTCCACAAAAATATTAAGTAGCACAAGTGTTTTCATCATTTATAATAATATGAATCAGCATATTAGAATGATTTATGAAGGATCATGTGAAACTGAAGATGGAAGTAATGATGCTGAAAATTCAGCTTTGTCATCAGGAAAAAATGACATTATACATTTTTTTTTTCTCAATATTGCTGTTTTACTGTATTTTTGATTACATAAATGCAGCATTGAACGTAAGAGAAGACTTAAAAAAAAAACAAAAAAAAAACGTACAACCCCAATTTTTGGACGGTAGCTTATGTCTCACATGTATGGTGTTCTTGCATGTAATATTTACATTGATATCTGTGTTTGTTTGTGCTGTACTGTATTTTTTTACCTGTATCTATATCCTGTGTGTTTGTAGAGATGTCTGGGCCCTGGTTCCATTTTAAACAATGATTTACTGTGTTATATAAGGTCGTATGAAGTGGAATTTCCATAATGTGGTCACACATACACAAACACACACGGCATGTCTTGTTTACGCCACAAAATTGAGACCATCTTTAATGCGGTCTGAGCCTTTACAATCTCGTTTATTTGTCCGACAGCAAGCAGACAACTGTTTAAGCATTGTGACTTCTCTTTATTGTGCCCTGAAGTAGTTTTATGTGTTTCTCTTTCCTCCGTTGGTTATAAAGTAACTACATTTTCTCCCTGCAGTACAGCTTACATTGATTTCTGCTTCCATAATGATTCATAATTCAGTTGTGTTTCTCTTGCATGGCTTGCAACCTTACTTTTGCCCTTTAGAGGTCGGGGTTTGTGGGGGCGAAACCAGTTAGTGTTACATTTTCACCATGAGATCATGCTGTCTGTAGATCATAGGTGAAAATGGCACATTATTCGCTTTGTGGTTTAGTTAAAGAATGAAACAAAAACTCAGTAACATTTTGTGATTAACTTCATTGCTTTTTGTTTTTGCTTTGCTATAACCTTCTAATTGTTTGCTTCTCCCACTGTCTGTTCCAATAGGTCTGATTTCAGGTCAATATGCTTCAAAATTTCTTGATCTTCTCTCCCTCTTACCCCCCACGTTTCATACCCTGGGAAGCTGAGTACTTTCACCTTTTCTTATTTTTTTTTATATCTTTGCAGGACTTGTCCCTTTATATTGACATTCCGATAATGCCTAATTCAGTTTTCCTCCTAAAAATGACGTAGCATAAACCTAGTGATACCAGGACAGACTGTTCTGTTTGACCCCTGCATGTGCTGCCACAGCATGGCTTTGATATCTTTATGACGGTTAAAATTAAATCGTATAATTTATATAAACCGTTTTTCTTAACAAAAGTTGAATAGGTGTTTCTAGATATCAGTCGTCACCTTTGTGCCTCAGTGGTCATCAATGATGCATCATTGGTCTTCCATGATGTTTAAGTGATGCTGTCCTCTTCTGACCCCATCTGGCTCATTTCCTGTAGTGAGAACCCATTACCAACGGTTGAGATTGCCATTCGGAACACAGGTGATGCCGACCAGTGGTGCCCTCTGCTGGAGACCCTGACAGACGCAGAGATGGAGAAGAAAATCAGAGACCAGGACAGAAATACAAGGTGACAAATTAGACCTTGCCTACTAGACACCTTTTTGTTTATTTTACATTCGTTTTATATATAATTAATTCATATGTATTGCACCTGAATGATATTGCTTTCTTTTAATTTCTCAGGCGTATGCGACGACTTGCCAACACCGCCCCAGCCTGGTAACGACAAGACGTTACTGATGCTGCCACTCAATAAGCTCAGTCTCTCGAATGGCCTCAGGGTTGCTGGAGGCCTTTGCACAGATCCACACAGCTCTAGATAACATTCCTCCAGCCTTCTGACCTCCTCAACCCATACAGCATTACACACTTTCTTAATACCAGGCCTTTAAACTCTGATCTGGCAACCTCACGGAGGCTGTTCGCGACGTTGCCGTTTATCTGGTCTCCAGTTATAGAGACCTCTGTCTAGTCTGGTTGTAAGAAAAGGACATTGTTGAGAAGGTTTGATTGAGTGTTGTGTTTTTCGTTAAAGGTGCTAATGCATACTATGAACTTGACTTGCTTTTTTAAAATAAAGACAATGGCAAATTGTATTCTTCTAGTTCTCTGTGTATATATTTATATAAATATATTATTATTATTACTAAGTACAATGATTTCAGTCATTAAAAACCTCTAAATATTTCTAAAAAAATAAATAATTAGATAAGATTTTATTAATTTCCATGATTCCTGGAAATAATAATTATTGTTATTAATTATATTTACATTGACATTTAATTATTAAAATATTAATTGTATTTTAATTTATATAGTGAATGCTGTTTTTTCTACTCTTCACTAAAATGTTGCACTTTGAGTCATACCAATTCCTTGCTTTAAAGCTGTGGGAACTATAAATTTGTCTTGGTTTTTATTGGTATGCTTAAAAATAAGTTTGTCAATGTCTGTTTCAGCAGTCATTTGTTTAAATGTTCTGTCGTATGCTGTCTCATTCTGTGCTTTAGTTCATCAGCTGGGCCCAGAATCTGTTCTCTTAATACGTCATGCACAAAGAACCGCTTGCTTCAGTTTCCAAAGCATTCTTTTGAAATTTGAGATGATGTGTCTTTAATGTGTATGGAAACTGGATGCAGTTCAATCAAAATCCAGAAAGCCCTCATTAGACGATGCCTGTGATAGATTATGCATTCCTATAACCCTGTGCCAATCTATCACAGCACATGCAATTGGTGGTTCTGTAAAAGAGTAATGGAAATAATAAATACAGAGTCTCAACCCCCTTGACATTAGTTGTGCGCTTAAAAAAGAATCAATGACATTACATTTTTTTTAAAAGTTCATGAATCCTTTTAAGCAAGCACTAACATACATTGAGTAAACAGTAGGTCCATTTCAGACTTTTTACTGTATATCATTTGTTCACTGAATATTTGAGACCTATAAAATAAATGTAATTGGAACATACTGATGCAATGTAGGAACTTTACCTGAACGTGTTACTGCATGCCTTAAACTGGAAAGTCATATTTACACTTTTTTTTTCTTTCCATTATTAGGATGTTTTTCTTTCTTACACTTGACCACTAAAACCAAAGCACAAGCATCTCTGTGACTGAGACGGGATTTTATGCGTGACTAAAGTATAACAAGAAAACACTTAGGCTAATAGGCGACTGAAGTAACTTACTAGTGCTGAACCACAACGAAAAAAATGTTTCACAGGCACAGCATTTCTGTGTTTGTCAAGCTTAGTTTAAACTTTTCACTTAAACCAGTAAACAAACAAACTATAGTTAACGGAATGGGTTTGAAAAAGAAATACTGCCATTTTTCTGTTATGTACATTGCAGCTTTGACAAATATCACCTTGTAAGTTTGAAGGTGAATTCCACGTGTGATAATCAAGATAATCCACCTAATGGTGCACAGGTTATTAAACAATCATGATTTATGTATTTATTTAACATGTATGTTTGCATTAAAAGTAACGAGAATGAGCCAAATGAAGATAAATATGCGTTCTGAAGACTGACGTGTTTATTGAACCAATCAGATAAGAGTAAATCGAGTGTCAGCGAGAAGCTCATCTGATTGGCTGCATAATGAAGGTGGACCCGCCCTCCTCTTCGCGCTTGCAAAACTCATTCAGTGAGAGAATCGTGCCAAAATTGGAAGCGCGGGTAAAAGAAAGACGCAACTGTACAAATCGGGTTATTTCGGGAACTTTTTTTCCGCATGTACACAATAAGTCATTTAGACATTTGCAACAGTTGATTTATTTACACAAAGTTTGATTTTACGCGATCAATCTGTTTTGCAGTCCCTGACTCTGTTGTTTTCGGTTGCAAATAGCTGTTCACAGGCTTGCAATGCTTTTGGCCGCATTTGTGCGCAAAAACCGTGCCAAAAGTGTAAGCGCGGAAAAATGGAAGTCAGAAGAATACAGATCCTATTTATTTTGCGTTAGCATGAAGCTGCAGTTTCACAATACATGTATTACACTTACCAATAACAGTAAAATGCTGCAAATATTTTTTTCTTACACTTGATATGCGATTTACACGCTTACAAATCTTCTCTTGCACACGCAAATTTAATTTACGCTTGCAATCTTATGCACAATTTCACAAATCTTACCCTGCGCATGCAATTCATTATGACATAATTTTACCTTCATACGCATCATCGCTAATAGCAGAGCTTTTTGAGTACGTTCACGGCATGTGCCGAAACGCTTCATGTAGCCTGAGGTCATGCTTGTACCAATGGTGCGTTCACGTGCTATGGTAATTAGGGTAAATACCAAAAGCCGACATGGAAAATGCACATGAACACCCCCTCATGTGGTATTTTCCACTGGGCAACTGTAGAATATTTTGATGCACGAGTTGGCGAGATGAGATAACCTTTGACCTTTTCAAAATGGCGGAGAGCAACGCGAGAGTCGTGAATGGTAAAACAAATATGTACTATTCATGATCTAGAAAATATACAGCATATTATTTACCGTTTGAGTTTTGATAAATCATTTTCTTGCTGTAGCAGATGACTTAAGCAATCTAAAATAGTTTTAGCTAAATAACAGGTCTGGATCTCCATCTTACCACATTACGACAACAAAAGCACTTGAATGCAACACACTGGTAAATACCAGTTCACAAGTGGAAAATATCATATTTTCCATAGCACGTGAACTCACCAAGACTCAAGAGATAAAGCCTCGCATCCAATTTGGCGTGCTCTTCGTCGGATTCGTTTGCACGTTATTCGAGAATGGTTGGGTTTATCAAAAAAGCTTTCCCAAAACTTTTTGCTAGCATGGTCTGAAGATGATTGAATTGTCTTGAGCCAAGGAATCAGAGGGAAAAAATAATTTAGTTTCTAGCCCTTATGGTTCAAAAGTTATTAGAACAAACATAAGTCAAGTCATCTTCATTTATATAGGGCTTTTAATAATGGATTGTTTCAAAGCAGCTTTACAGAGATAAACATATAATTTAAGGTAACAGAGATTGTTTTGGCGTCATAGCGGTTCTTGAATAATGTTATTTCCAGCTAAAGTTCATTTTGATGGATTCACCTCCGTAGAAATGATCAGACTTTAAACGCGAACCTGTGATTAACGCTGACGGCGTTCAGATGTGCATTAAGAATTGATTCGATAGTTATGTGCTTTTGAAAATATGTGCGCAGGTTTGTAATTCCATACAACCCAGCCTAAACAAACTACTTGTCTTGCCTATAAATTTTGATACAGAATTTTGTTTTATTTTATCACTTCGGGGTACGCGAACCGGATTTTCAACAACGTTTTATCTGTAGAGTGGGAAAGGGATCCTCCATAGGGAGAGGATAGTTCACACTTCAGCACTGCATTGTCATCGGGTCCAGGCGGATCTCCTTCGTCAGATCTGGATACGGCCTAGATCCGGCGGGCTGCGGGAAAACCTCGAGATAAACAAAGACACTAATATTAGTGTAGATGCCATTCTTCTTATGATGTAACAAGTACATCAAGATTTAAGGGAAGTGTTCCCAGTTCCGGCTGACCTAATCTATGCAGCCTAACATTGAATTATAGAAGTCTATAATGTATTATGTGTATGCTAGGTCAAAGAGATGTGTTTTTAGTCTAGCTTTGAACTGACAGAGTGTGTCTGCTTCCCGGACAATGGTAGGAAGACTGTTCCAAAGTTTTGGTGCTAAATAGGAAAAGGATCTACCGCCAGCAGTCGATTTAGATATTCTAGGTATTATCAACTGGCCGGAATTTTGAGATCGCAATAGACGTGAAGGACTATAATGCGTTAAGAGCTCGCTCAAGTACTGCGGAGCTAAACCATTTAGTGCTTTGTAAGTAATCAACAATATTTTAAAATTTAT
This sequence comes from Tiaroga cobitis, assembly GCA_030578255.1. NCBI lineage: Eukaryota > Metazoa > Chordata > Actinopteri > Cypriniformes > Leuciscidae > Tiaroga > Tiaroga cobitis. Next base: position 27,379,086 of record CM060611.1, on the reverse strand, counting down.
ACGATGTTTAATAGGGAGCCAATGCAGTGTTGACAGAACCGGGCTAATATGGTCATATTTCCTGGTTCTGGTAAGAACGACTCGGTTACTAACGTAACCTCGGTTCCCTGAGAGGAGGGAACGAGTATTGCGTAAGTAGCTTACGCTATGGGAAAACTCCTTTTCTTGAGAAATATTGAAGTCTTTATGTAAAACGCATTGCAGCTGCACAGCATACAGCAGTGAGCGAGGCAGCTCGGTCATTGGCTGTGCTGCGGCAACTGCACGAACCTATGACGGGGCGATTCTGAACCCGCTTCCAATGAGCGTGCTTCGTGCCCGCGCGCGTCAGAGCCCGCCAAGATGGGCGTGGCTAAGGGCTATATATTGGGCGCCCCGTCATGTGAGTCCTTTAGGTTCAATCGACTGAAGCGAACTGACCAAGCACAAGCACGGCAGCTTACGCAATACTCGTTCCCTCCTCTCAGGGAACCGAGGTTACGTTAGTAACCGAGTCGTTCCCTTTCGAGAGGTCTCTCCTATTGCGTAAGTAGCTTACGCTATGGGAACACCATGTAAAATGCCGTGCATGCTGACTTCGCTCTATTATAGCCAGAGGCAGATGCCTGAGGCTTTAAGCAAAGTAATTATCCAACGAGCCGGCCGAAGGCGGGCTTTATTAGGGACAATGTAGAACGGCCCAATGGCCGTCCAGTGGAAAAACACACAAGCACCTTTATGTACTGATATGCATAAAAACCCTCTAAGTCAGTCAGAGACGGACCCTATAAGGGAGGAGATAATGCTCAGCATATACACACTCCAGTCTATACACAGTTAGACCGACAGTATGTTGGAATGCAATGAGGGGACCTGTAGGTTATAAAACCTGATAAATGTTGACGGCGAGGCCCAGCCTGCTGCCACACAAATATCCTGAATGGGTATCCCACTCGACCACGCCCACGAGGAGGCCATGCCTCTCGTAGAGTGAGCTCTGATGCCCAAGGGGCACTGAAGGCCCTTGGCTTCATAAGCCAGCGGTATAGCATCAACTATTCAGCGCGATATTCTCTGCTTTGAAACAGCGAGACCTTTGGTGCGGCCACCAAAGCATACAAATAATTGCTCTGTCTGCCTAAACAGGGCAGAGCGTTCCAAATATACTCTGAGCGCCCTGACTGGGCAGAGTAAATTAGCGTCGCTTTCGTCTGATGGAGACGATAGCGCAGCCAGAGATATCACCTGTGCTCTGAAGGGTGTCGAGAGCACCTTAGGAATATACCCGTGTTTTGGTCTAAGGACAACTCTGCTGTCGTTAGGTCCAAATTCCAGGCAGGCAGCGCTTGATGACAGCGCATGCAGGTCGCCCACTCTTTTGACTGAGGCGAGAGCCAGCAAGAGAGCGGTTTTGAGCGAGAGCTGTTTAAGGTGCACAGTTCGTAGAGGTTCGAACGGGGCATTTTTGAGTGCGTCCAGGACCGTGGCCAGGTCCCAGATCGGCACTGAGGGGGGGCGTGGGGGATTCATCCTCCTGGCGCCTCTCAGGAAACGAACAACTAGGTGGTTTTTCCCTAGTGTGCATCCTTCCACATGATCGTGTGACGCCGCTATGGCAGCCACATATACTTTGAGCGTGGAGGGGGTGCGGCCTGCCTCCAACAGCTCTTGTAAGAACACGAGCACGCTCGGTACCTCGCATGTCTCAGGATTCAGGTTCCTGGTTTTACACCAGTCACTGAACACCGTCCATTTCTGGGCATATAAGCGCCTCGTAGAGGGCGCTCGTGCCTCTGTGATGGTTCTCAACACTCCACTGGGGAGGTTCCCGGGAACCCGTTGAGGGGCCATGCATGGAGGGCCCACAGATCGGGGCGGGGATGGAGGATCATCCCGTTGGCCTGCCTGAGGAGGTCTAGCCTCAGCGGAATCGGCCATGGGGCAGATTGCATCATCTGCATCAGTTCCGGAAACCACGTCTGGTTCTTCCAGAGTGGGGCTACTAGGAGCACTGCACATTTCTCTTCCTTGACCCGACTGATGACCTGAGGTAGCATCGCGATCGGGGGGAAGGCATACAGTGGGCGGCTCGGCCAGACTTGGGCGAGCGCGTCTGTGGTCTTTGAAAAGAAGAGGGGGCAGTGCGCGTTTTCCTTGGAGGCAAAGAGGTCGACCTCTGCTCTGCCAAAGGTCTGCCATAACCACTGGATCGTCAGGGGGTGGAGAGACCATTCTCCTGGGAGAACTTTGTCTCTGGACAGCATGTCCGCTCCCTGGTTCAGGGCACCCGGCACATGCGCTGCCCTCAGCGAGCGCAGGTTGCACTGGGACCATAAGTTGAGTTCCCTGGCCATCGAGTGCAGGGAGCTCGACCTGAGTCCACCCTGGCGATTTATATATGAGACTACCGTCATGTTGTCCGTACGGACCAGGACGTGCTCGTCTTTTAGGTACGGAAGCAGGGCTCTGAGAGCCAAAGCGACCGCTTTCAGTTCCAGACAGTTTATATGTAGGCGCTTCTCCGGGTTTGACCATAAGCCGGAGACAGGCCTGCCCTCGTAAAGGGCCCCCCAACCTATTTTGGAGGCATCTGTCGTGATCATTTTTCTCCTTGTGTTCACGCCCAAACTCACGCCGGACTGATACCAGTCGGCAGCTTTCCAGGGCGTCAGGTTTTTTATGCAGCCGTGATTCGCTCTGATTAAAAAGTGGCCCGAGCGCCACGCGTGAGTGGGGACACGGCTCTTGAGCCAGCGCTGGAGAGGACGCATGTGCAACAATCCTAGCTGGAGTACGGCTGATGCCGAGGCCATGAGACCGAGCATCCTTTGAAAGCGCTTGACGGGGGTGCGCGCGCCCGCTCTGAACGATGCTGCAAGGCGCTGAATAGTGAGCGCGCGTTCTGATGAGAGGCGCGCCGTCATCTGCACTGAGTCTAGCACTATTCCCAGAAAAGAAATATTCTGGCTGGGAGATAGCGTGCTTTTTGCAAAATTGATTCTTAGACCCAGGCATTCTAGATGGCTGGTAATCCAAGACCTGTGCGTCATTAACTGACTCTCTGATTGTGCTAGGACTAGCCAATCGTCGAGATAATTCAGTATTCGCACTCCCCGTTGTCTCGGGGGAGAGTGCTGCATCCATACATTTCGTGAATGTACGCGGTGCCAGTGATAGGCCGAATGGTAGTACTGTGTACTGGTATGACTGTCCCTCGAAAGCGAATCTCAGAAATGGCCTGTGATGAGGCGCTATCGGAATGTGAAAGTAAGCGTCTTTCAGATCCACTGATAGAAACCAATCCCCTGGGCGAACTTGCGCGAGGATGTTTTTGGTTGTTAACATTCTGAACGAGCGAATCATTAAAGCTTTGTTCAGATGTCTGAGATCTAGGATGGGGCGGAGACCACCATCCTTCTTTGGGACGAGAAAATAGCGGCTGTAAAAACCCGCCTCGCTCATAGAGGGAGGAACAGTTTCTTTAGCGCCCTTCTCTATTAGTTTGAGCACCTCGGTGCGTAGAACATGTGAAACATCTTTTCTCACTTTCGTCTCGACCACCGCTGAGAAGCGGGGTGGTCTGCGAGCGAATTGAAGCGAGTAACCGTGTTTTATTATGTTCAAAACCCATTTCGGCATGTCGGGGATATTTTCCCAAGCTTTCGCTCGCACAGATATGGGGCTGAATGCTGGCTGGGGGCGTGTCGCAGTGACGTATGGCTCCCGCCGGCGAATCGCTCTGTGCTAACACCGAGCTTACAGCTCTCAGAGGCGCGGGCGCGCGCTGAGCAGCTTTGTTGAGTGCCGAGTGCAGGGGTGCGTGTGAGATTACAGGCACACTCGCCGCATCTGTAATGCTCACAGCGCGGGCTGGGGAAAATTTTGGGACTGTATGGGCAGTGCTTATGGGTGGGGGTGCATAAACTTTGGCTCCCGCTCGTGGCGGTCGGTTTTTGGCCATGTAAACAGTGTTTGTGAGTAGGGGTGCGTGCATTACAGCGGGCACACGCGCTACTTTGACAGGATTTCCCGCTTTTACTGGGGAAGTGTTTATAACTGTGGGAACAGTGCTTATGTGTAGTGGTGCATACATGACAGTGGGCACACGATCTACATTTATGGGGCGTCCAGCCTGAGCCGGGGAAGCATTTGGCACTGCTTTGACAGTTTTGAAATGTGGGAATGCGCACTTTAGTGTGGACACGTGACCCTTTAATGACACAGGCAGAAAATGACTATTTATGTGATTTCTGTGTGTCGCCGTTAAAACGGCGTTTGTTTGCAGGTGAGCGAGCTGTGCGGTTGGCCCATTGACTGCTGTACAGACATTTCCAGCCGCCTGTAAGGGGACTGGGTAATGCTTTAGACGTTTTGGAGAGAGTGGTCCGGCTTCTGCGAGACACGCGCTCTCTCTTTTTCTCCCTATAGCTAGGAAGACTTACGAGGCTCCGGGTTCAGCACGATCTTGGGCCGAGGTCCCCGTCGCTCGGGCGGTTGCTTCCTGTTGGCGGAGCGCGAGCGGCGTCGGAAGTCAGATTCAGGTCTGGGCTGAGAGACGGGAGGTGCCGTCCTGACTCGCTGCTGCTGAGGCGGTTTTTGGCGGCTCTGCGACAAGCTGGAGCGCTTGGGCAGGAAGTGACGCATAGCCTGCGAATCCTTCCGGGCTTCGGTAAAGCACTCAGCGAACTCTCTTACCGCCGGTCCGAACAGGCCGTTTTGGGAGATAGGCGCGTCAAGGAACGCCGCCTTATATGCATCCTTCATCTCTGTTTGCGTCAGCCACAGATGGCGCTCAAGGACAGTCAAGTTAGCCATAGCACGGCCGATGGATTGGGCGGTGGCTTTCGTGGCTTGCAGGGCTATGTCGGTGGCGCTGCGCAGGTCCTTGAACGCTTCAGGGTCAGGTCCAGACTCGTCCATGGTGCGGAGAAGTTTGGCCTGATAGACTTGGAGGACAGCCATGGAGTGAAGCGCTGACGCAGCTTGGCCGGCGGCGGCGTATGCGCGACCGGCGAGAGCTGAGGTAGATCGGCAGGGCTTCGAGGGGTGAGAAGCTTTGGCTTTCCATCCCGCGTTGGAGGGTGGACACAGGTGGTTGGCCACAGCCTCCTCAAGGGGCGGGGTTCTCTCGTAGCCTCTTTCTTTCACGCCGTCCACAGAGGAGAGCGATGAAGAGAAAGAAGGCTTCAGGCGAGCGGAGTGAGGGGCTTTCCACAACTTAGTGAGTTCGTCATGAACCTCCGGGAAGAACGGGGAGGGTCTTTGTCGGGGGGCCTGCCGGCGCCCCTGCAGGAACCACTCGTCCAGTCGGCTGCGGGCGGGTTCTTCCGGGGAAGACCAATCGAGCCCGAGGTCTTCCACGGCCTTGGACAGGATGCGGACGATCTCCGAGTCCATGTTGGAGCCCACACTCGTGTCCGCTAGCGTCGATGGCGCGGGGTCGAAGGACGAGCCCGGCCAGTCGTCGGATGCAGCATCAAGGAAAAGGCTGTCATCCTTTTCGTCATCCCCGGACGCGCCAAACGAGACGAGACCCATCGCTCTGCTGGAGGGGTGCTGGTCCGCCTACGTGAACTGAACTGGCGGCGGGGAATCCTCGGGTGGCGGTGAAGCACGCGGGGATTGGCCCGGCGTGACGTCACTACATTCCGCGTGCTCTGGCGGCCTCTGTGAGCGGCGCTTCTTCTTGCGCGGCTTAACTAGAGGGGATGGTAGCACGGTGGTGGTAGGCTCTCTCGCGGCGAAAGCGGCGAAGCGAGCGCGCAGCTCGGTGAGGCCCAGGGTGTCACACTCGGGGCATCCGCCTCGAGTAAGGGCAGCCTCTGCATGGTCCAGGCCCAGGCAGCTAGAGCAGATGATGTGACGATCCCCGTCAGGAAGGAGGCCTCGACACGAGGCGCAGGAAGGCATTTGGAACAACGCCTTTTAATTTGTCTCTTTTAGTTAAAAAGTGTCGCGGGGGCGAACACTTAGAATAATAGCTTTTTTGTCAAAGGATATGAGGTGATGCGCGCCGGATGGCTTAGCAGAAGGCGTTCGAAGGCGGCTGAAGGCGCCGGCGTCCTCGTAGCAGTCCTGCTGTAGGCTTGTCGACGGCGGCGGCGAAAAGACTCCAAAAATCCGGAGGATCCAGTGAAGAGAAGGTCTTTGCTGAAGGAGATTAAATCTAAAGGACTCACATGACGGGGCGCCCAATATATAGCCCTTAGCCACGCCCATCTTGGCGGGCTCTGACGCGCGCGGGCGCGAAGCACGCTCATTGGAAGCGGGTTCAGAGTCGCCCCGTCATAGGTTCGTGCAGTTGCCGCAGCACAGCCAGTGACCGAGCTGCCTCGCTCACTGCTGTATGCTGTGCAGCTGCAATGCGTTTTACATAAAGACTTCAATATTTCTCGAGAAAAGGAGTTTTCCCATAGCGTAAGCTACTTACGCAATAGGAGAGACCTCTTGAAAGGGAACTCGAGTTGCTGCGTTTTGAACTAGCTGTAGTTTATTTATTAAGCGTGCAGGGCAACCACCCAGTAGAGCATTACAATAATCTAGCCTTGAGGTCATGAACGCATGAACTAATTGTTCCGCATTTCCCAATGAGAGCATATGGCGTATTTTAGATATATTTTTAAGATGGAAAAATGCAGTTTTACAGAAGTGAAACTGACTTATAGACTCCAAAATTGCTGTGGTTAATGTTCAGACTGTCCTCTATCTCTATTTGTGTGCTAAATTTCACAACTTTTTACCATACGGTTATGGGCTGCCATAGACTCAAGAGCGGAAGAAGATGTATTCACAGCCTTTCATTCGCATTTAAAATCAAAGTTGGTGCAGCTGTGACATATTGCTTGTTTGTCCTTACTCGAACAAACAAATTGGACATTCCAGTCTTATGAAGATCAGTTATCAGGAGAGGTTGACAGTACATGATTAACAAACTGAAAATCTGACTTGTTGTTGACTTTTAATCAGATCATGACTTTCTGAAAAGTTAGGTTTTATTCTGGAGCCCGGACTGGCTCGAGCTGGGCGCACTGCTGGTGCCTGTGCTCTCGCTGTGCGCTACGGACAAAGATAGAGTCCATCTGCTGCAGAGAATTTCAACGATGGCAATTTCTCCCGGACGAAATCTCTGAATCAGACGAGCACACGGACGTTTGTGTTGTGATGTGAACCATCCTAGTGTCGCACCGCATATGTTCTGACTGAACATCCAGGTATCATGCAATAATTCACCATATAGACATATATACAAACGAGGAGTAATTCACTAATGAGTTTGCCAATGTAACGGGGTTCGTTGTTGTGGGAAGGAGGAGGCGGGAACCGGCGAACATTTAAAAATTTTAATAGTAAAATAAACAAATACAAAAGTATAAGCCAGTAGCCACACACAACAGAAACAAAACACAACATAAAATCAGGCCTGTTCCTCTCTCGATCTGCCCTGTCGTCGCTCCTCGTTTTATGCGTCCACTCCTCCGTGAGAGATGGGAAAGAGACCGGTGCGTCTCACAGGTGTCGTTCATTATCACTCCCGCCACCGGCCTCGCGTCGTCCTCTCACGTCCGTCGGCCTCGTCCTGCTCGCCACAGCCAACTAACTAGAAACTTTGTGTGAAATGAATTTCTAACTCTGGTGGCAGCTAACGTTAGCCTTGTAGACGAAAGATTTGCTGTGTCCGAAATCTCCCATTACTCACTATATAGTGGACTATATAGTGAGCTCGCCATTTTGTAGTGCTGTCCGAATGTATAGTGATGATTATTATACCCTATATAGTCCACTCAATGTATCCCAGAATGCATTTTGAAAAGTAGTGTACAACCGATGGTCACTAACCCAAGCCCTACATACCATCATGCATTGCACTGATCGCAAAAATAGCGGATGGACGGAGAAGGAGGTCTCTGCAGAGCAACAAGGGGCGTGCCTCAATTTTGGGGCGTTTTACAACCGGGTAGGCGTTTTACAACCTCTCTGCCTGGTTTGCTAAAACTTGAGTGGGCGATTCCTAATACTTGAATACGCTTTTCCCATCAGATATGAGTGATAAAGCGAGAAAGCGGTGAAATGAGGAGAGAGGTCATGGATGTAAGTGGATTTGTGTAAACTCTAATTTTACGTCAGTTAACGTTAATTAGTTTGTGTAAATTTGCTTGCAACATGATTAAGTTGCAACATGATTACGAGAAACTCCAAGAGGTCTGCCACTTACAATCCATTATTAGCAAACATTCGCTAACTTTTTGGTGCATAAGTTTGTTATTTAAGTGTTGATAGTGTTTGCTTTCCTGTTTTTTTCCAGTCGGCGTATTCTAATATAAAAAAAAAAAAAAAGTTAACGTTAGCTTGTCAGACTAGAAAACAATAGTTGTAAACAAATATTAATGGGCTATTCCACCGAATAGGTGCCATTTATGTCCCCAGGACATTATGGCCCGGTTTCACAGACAGGGACAGGGTTTAGCCTAAACCAGGATTAGTCCATATTCAATTAAGTAAGGCAAGTTTATTTATATAGCACATTTCATACACAATGGTAATTCAAAGTGCTTTACATAGAAGGAATTAAAATAATTAGGACATTTAAATAATTTTCATAAACATGCTTAGAAAAAAAAACATTACGTTTATCTTGAGACAAAACAGGCACTGATATATTTTAAGATCAGCCAGTGCAAGTTGATTTCAGTTGGAACAGCTCAGACTTACATTTTAGTCTAGGCTTTAAAATTGTTTGTGAAACCGGGGTACATATGCTACATATGCACATGTACTATAAATACAATAATAAAAAAGAAAAAAATAATTATAAATACATTTTAAGGAAAGTGTTGTGCACATTAATCTAACTGCAAATTATATCTAATAAAAAAAAATTAAAAACTATAATATTTTGGATAAATTATGTTTTCATTCAGTCCAGAACCCACTCCCTTCATATATGAAATTGTGTTTGAGGGTGAGGTGCGCTGTAAGAAAACAAGAAAAGCTGAAAAAGCATTGCTTGTTAAGTTTATTATTTTTAATATCAATTTTAATATTATATTTATATATTTTTCTGTTATTTATATATTATATCTCATAACCCTAACAAAAACCTCTGCAGCCCACTAGATTTAAATAGAAACATGATTTGACCTTTTTTAGCAGTGAGATTAGCTCACTAGTCAATGTTCAACACATTCATTTTATCAGTGCAGGCATTAATACCTCACATGTGTAGTCAAACCTTTAGACTAACATAATGGATGAATGATAACATTTTTCAGGTGTCGTGAGACTGACAAAGACTGTGACGAAGGCTACAGAGGAAGAGGGCAAAGAGGTGTGTTGCAGGGGTTCTACGGCTCTGATGACTTCCAAGGATACTGTGGAGACGAATGTTTCTGTGAGGCTGGAGGAAGCATCTAATGTTTCATACAATGTGTTCCTCATGTTTGAACTTGCCACTTGTATTGCTTATAAGTAGAGAATGCTGCATTTATCAATACAGTTTTTCATCATATTGGTCAATAAAGTGATGCTAATGTTTAAAGTTTTCCGAGTCATTATTCTTCAGTAAACACATTTTACCTTAATTTAAAGGTCAATACGTTTTACTTTATATATCATTTAATGTAAGCTAATATCACTTAAATATCAGTCATTACATATAAATATACTTTGAAAAATACAGGTGAGAATAAAGACCAATACAATCATTTTCACCTTTGCTTTACAGTAGGATTTGATATCTTTATTGGAAATTGCTATTAATTTACCTTGTTAATCACTGTTACAACTGGATTTATGTGTTGTTCACACACACACAAAACGGAAATAAAACGATGTAATTATAAATAGTTGAGTAACGTAATTTTTAATACTTTTACCTTCTAAGGTTTTTTAGAGACAAATTGCATGTAGGTAGGAGAGAATATTATAAAATATAATACTCACAGGCTATTAGGCCTCGGCTACAAGATCTGTATCTTATAACATAAGAACGGGAAATTTGGTTTATGAAAGAATTCCTTTTTAAAGAAAATAGGTAGCTGTAGACTGTTTTTTATTTTGTCAAATGTTGTCGCGATATAGACAAAATAGTAAAAATCAAGAAAAAAAACGAGAAATAGCCTTATAATAACGCATTTCCGCTTCTGCAAGGGCTTCCGAATCCGTACGGTTTTGATTGGATGGTTGGAAAATGCCTAGACGATTTGAAAACGCCCAATGATTGGGAAACGCCTTCTTGTTGTTCCGCAGAGACGTATATTTGGATGGACGTCAAGGAGAGCAGCGCGACAATACGAATTTGTCATACAAATGTAAGTTATGTTCGTTTTCTGTCTAGAAATCCTGTTTCTTTTGCTAATCCGCGAAATCTTCTGAATCACGAGAACAAAAAAAAAAAAAAAAAAAAAAAAGAGAAATATTGAGTGGGATCTCCACAGAGTCTAAAAGCTGTTTTATTAAGAGTATTATGAGCAAGATATCAGATAATGTAGATCTGTTTTTTTTTTCTAATGTCGACAGGCAAGAGAAAACGGTGTGGTGCGAAAATGAAAATATGTGTATTAATTGTATTTATGTTTATAAGTTATAATCATGTGTGGAGTGACGCATTATAACAGAAACGGCCAGAAATGACTTTTAATTTTACAATTTTTGAGAAATAAGCTCAATATAATGTAATGTATTTATTTAAAAAAAAATCTATTTAGCCCAGAGCTGGCTCGGCACCAGCTGACAGATGATGGCGCGTTTAAATAGTGCGACAGTAATGCCGTAATCAACGGCGCCGAGAGACGATCGAGTAGTGTCCGAAAGTGGTGTTTCTATTATGCTGGTGAGCTCACTATATAGTGCTCTACTCCCTACCCCCAACATAGGCCAATGATTTCTCTGATGTTTGCGCTGTTCTGGATTAGTGGGAGTGCCTTGCGGAGCTGTGCAATGTGGTGCATTGTGGGAGTTGTTGTCTTACATACAAATAGGCCCTAAAGTTATTTTCTGTCTTTTCTCGGTCAAGAGGGCACCAAATTCAAAAATTATTTTACATTTCGACTACATATATGACCCACTTTCAATAAAGATTAATGTTGAAATGAGTGAAGTGTTCCTTTAAAAGCCACATGTTTTTCAGTTGTTCTCTGTGATTTATAGGAAATATGTCGACATACAAACAATCTGCTTTTTAATTTAATGAGAGAAATATTGCAGGGGTCGATCAGGTCAGCTGTGTGCACATGCTTGAGGTTAGACCTGTGCAGGCTTGTTTTATCCTGAAGGCAAACGTCCTTCTTGAAGTTCAAAATGCAGACATGTGTTTTACAACATACTCTTAGAAGACGTACGTGTGTATGCGTAACAGCAGCACTTTAAGACGTCTGGCACAGTGTCTGGCCTCGGTGACTACTGAAAAAGAAAACAATGCCACTTTATTAATATTGCAAGAGTTAGTCCTAAATCATGACAACATGAGTGGTGTTGACGTGTGCCTATTCTGTTTGGTTGCTAGTCAGTTGCCAGAGTGTTAGAAAACCTTGAAAATAATTTCATTTTTGGAGGATGTAATATGCATAAACAGAACTAGAGGCTCTTGAATGAAAAGCATGAAACAAAAATGCCTCTGAAATGTTTTGACTGTTAAAGAGCCCCGCAATCAGATTTGGTGTAAGACTTTCTATAAAGTTCAAAGAAGTGGCTTTCTTCTGTGAAAAAAAAAAACCCACAAAGCCACTCATGACATGAGCCCATTTAGTAATCGATTCTGTTTCAAATCCTTGATAACGCAAGAATCTGGGTTTGCGTTTCGTCCAAAGCAGCCCGACATCTGTAATCACTAAAGTGAAACCCTACGAAACATGTTAACTTGAAGGATGGCGCCAACAGATGCTTCACATAAAACGGAACCGAAATAATGATGTCATCGTGTTGCAATGTCATTGTGCTACAAATTTGCTCTGTGTGATAGAAGGGGGGGAAAGGGGAATTTCAGTCTGAAAACGAGCCAAGACAGCAGGATTCTGGAATTGTCTCGGCAGGAGGGTCTGGGGTACAGCCGTCTTCCATTTCCACCCCAAAACCTCTGATAGAACATATTAGAACCAGAGGGTGGGATGGACACTTTTGGCCCTTTTCACTTCACCACAATGTTATTCCCATCGCATGTGATGTATTGCGTCTGATAACATTCTGTGGTGGAAATGACATTTAAAACATTTTTAGAAAAAAATAACATTTTAGATTATCCAAAAATTGTTAGAATTTAATATATTTTAAATAAAAAAAATATTTTAAAATATTTAAAACATTTTTCATGGATTGAGGTCAATAAAATAAAAGTCTGAGTCAAGGACAAGGGTTAAAAAAAAAAAAAAAAAAAAAAAACAAGTAGCAAAAATAAATAATGAAGGCATGGTGATTCATTTCCAATATGTGATTCTCATATAAACAATAAAAACTAAAGTCTGTTCGTTAAATAAAAATCATAAAAGTGCCCAAAGCTGAAAAAGCACATAAACACTGATAATATTACAAGCTGTAAAGGAAAGTAATTTAGGAGCAAAAGCTCTATGCAGAACTTTTGATTATTCATATCAAATTATCTCTTAAATGAGCCCAGACAACAGATAATTAGACAGAATACAATAAACAAAGAGAGGCTTTTATTTGAGCTGGAAATGTAATACAGTTCTTTTTACAAAATATTTACACAGTAAATGGATCATTAAAAACAATAACAAAGGAAAGAACTGATTACATGTCAAAAATTATAATAATAGTGAATGAGAAGTGTACAGTTTCCTTAGATCAAAAGCCATCATTACCCAGACCATAAGAAATACCTCAGTAGCCCCACTATGCAAAAAGTTTTATTGGAATTACACAACATGTGCACCAGTGACCTGCACTGTAACATAGACATTATCACAATTGAAGAAGAGGTCTTCATAAGTCCTTTACACACTGACAAGTATTGTGAAATTGCCATTTCTCATTGAAAATGAATGAAATCACTGTCGGTTTGAAGAGCACTAAATGCTTCAACAAACAAAATTAAAAAAATGTTCAGCTGGATCTACAAAGTCCAGTAAACATTGGTAACTACATTTTTATCACCTATACTTGTACCAAAAGTGCCTCTGACCTTAAACTGCTAATGGAAATATATAGGAAGGAATCTTCCAGATGTAATTCACATTTTAGCAACAGCACCTGACACGCTGTCTATTACCAGTTCTTCCACGCATTCCCACCACTGAAAAAGAACAATTTAGATAACGTTACAACTCAAAAACCACATTTTTTATGGAGGAATTACTCTTTCTATTAGCATACCTTTTTGCTTTAACCCCCTTAGGAATCACTTGTCTCATAGACTTCCATTGTAAGTGCATTATAGTTAATGCTTTTTTTTTTTTTTGCTTGTTTTTAAGGGCACAATTATTTTCTGTGGTAATCAACAGCATGTAACTGTTTTTTAACCCATACAATTCTTTAAAATTGTCAAATAATTTATCTAATGGCATGGCACGGCACAATATGGTATTTTGCTAAAAAAATTAACACTATCAATACTGCCAAAAAATATAAAAAAATAAATAATCAATTACAAAATACGTACGAAAAATATTGTAAAAGGCCAGAATTTCCTGAGAGATGAGAGTCAATGTGTTGCAGATGAGAAGCAACAGTCAATTTCCGTATAAGTTTAAAGGGATAGTTCACCCAAAAATAACAATTCTGTAATAATTTACTCACCTTCATGTTGTTACAAACCTATATGAGTTTATTTGTTCTGTTGAACACAAAAGAATATATTTTGAAGAATGTCGGTAATCAGACAGTTGACAGCCCCAATTGACTTCCATGGAATTTTTTTTCCAACTGTGGAAGTCAATGGGTGCCGTCAACTGTCTGATTACCGACATTCTTCAAAATATATTCTTTTGTGTTCAAAAGAAGAAAAAAAACTGATACAGGTTCGGAACAACTTGAGGGGCGAATAAGTAATGACACAATTTTCATTTTTCTATCCCTTTCTTTTCAACTATCCCTTTAAGTGGCGCATATGTAGTATCTTGAGTGACAGACTGAGTAGATACACAGTATCTGCTTGAAACCACAGAAAAGTGTTTAATCCAGTGGTCAGATATGGAGACTGCATATCTGACACTTTACTTGATTTTAAAAATAACCCTGCTCGAATAACTTCACTTGAGCTTGATTGATTCAAAACTGTTTGTGGGGTACTAGTTGCACTAGGTGTGTGAAAAAGATGAACAAATTAGAACCTAATTTGCAAGTTATGCCTAGTTGCACCCATGATTCATCGATACAGGGCTGCAGAACAACCGAAGAAATCCATGCCAATATATCGTGGGTATCCCTCCAGAACCCTCACTTCCACTGGGTCAAACTTCCAGTACTGCTTTCCTCTCAAGAAGTGGGCGAAGCCTGTGGCAAGATAAGGAACAGAATGACTTTAAAAACTCTTTAGTTTCCATCAAGAATAACCTTTCTAATTTCAAAAACATTTAAGAAACTATGTTTACATGCACCCTAATAATGTGTATATAATGAGATTCAGGGAATACAAAGTATTGCAATAACAACTGTGGAGTGAGTGAGTGAGTGTGTGTGTGTGACCCATGTAAACACAATACCCCAGATCAAATTGACTAATCTCATAATCATAGCAACTATAATCATAGTATAATGTGTGGCATTAATCACAATATACAGGCATGGAAACATTTTCAAAGCATCTATTCCATTCTGACCAAAGTGTGCATGTGCTTGTGACGTACACTGATGACGTTGTCATGCGCAGATTCGTAAACATAGTGGTTAAGGTATTACATTTTTGGGTTGCTGAAGAAACCTGAGTTCATGTTCATAATGTTGCGCGACATGAATATAATAAAGTGTATTGATGGTCAAAAACATTGTAATAAAGACATTTGTAGATTAAAACAGTAACACAGTATGCGAGGTATGTGAATAACAGTGGTAAAAATAACCACCATTTTTTGTGTAATGAAAATTGCATGTATACATGAGTGAAGAAGTTTACTCGTGTCATGTAAACATCTTACTGCGATTAAAGGGTTAATTTAAAAAAAATTATCCCATAATTTACTCACCCTCAAGCCATCCTATGTGTATATGACTTCCTTCTTTCAGCCAAACACAATTATCTACTTATATAACACAATTATAGTCATATAAAAAAATATCCTGGCTCTTCCAAGATTTATAATGGGAGTAAATGGTACCACAGATTTTAAAGCCCAAAAAAGTGCATCCATCCATCATAAAAGTAATCCATATTTTTAACTTTATAAACTATAATCACTGGCTTCCAGTAAGGGCCGTACGCGAGTCTAGTTCCGGCAGAAGAGTGACCTCTGACCCGACGTTTGAACCGCTAGAGGCGTCTACTCTCACCTAAGCTACTCCTACATCCTACACTACATTCTACGTCATGCTTCAGATCAGAGGTCACTCTTCCGCTGGAACTAGACTGGCGTACGGCCGTTCCCGGAAGCCAGTGATTATAGTTTATTAAAGTAATAAATATGGATATTTTTCTTACAAAAATGCATCCAGAAGGCCTTTATCAGCCCACTGGAGCCGTATGGATTACTTTTATGATGAATGGATGCTCTATTATGGGCTTCAAAATCTCAGGTACGATTCACTCCCATTATAAACCTTAGAGCCAGGATATTTTTTAATATAACTCCGATTGGGTTTGGCTGAAAGAAGAAAGTCATACACCTATGGCTTTGAGGGTGAGTAAATTACTGGATAATTTTCATTTTTGGGTGAACTAACCCTTTAAGTCCTTAACTCTGATTATTGGAAAAAAACACAATACTGGTGGGCTTGTAAACTTAGTCCATGTCTCAGTGACAACCGTACCGAATCGGTCCTGGAAAGCAGCATCAATGTCACTAGGTATGCCTCTCCAGTCTGTCATGCTGCGAGGGTGGATGCTGTCTACACGGTTTTCCTTCAGGTTGAATCGCCAGTAGCTTCCTTTTTTGAAGAAGTAGATCTTCTGGGCCTTATCTTCCCCCCACATAAGGGCTGCCTGGATGTCGTTCACTGTTAGACCAAGTCGGCGTACAGAGTCCGGCCCTGTGATCTGCCGCTCTGCGTCAAACACCCAGTAACTCTGGCCTACAGAGAGAATAGCGGGTAAGAGAAGTTACATTAACCAGCGGCTGATGAATTTTCCATTCATCTTAAACCCCTGCTAAGGCTGCTCAGTTTACTGGATAATTAGGGCAACAAAGGATATCTGGATTTTAAAGTACAATGCAAGAAATTGCATGCTTGGAATTGAAGAATTTCATGCCTGGGATTGCAGGATTTCTATATTTATATTTAAGGAACATTAAAGGAATGTTAGGGGTTTAAAGCATCACAGCATCTGTGACATGATATAAAAAAATAAAAAAAGCTCAAATAAATTTGCATTGTAAATCAAATTAAAATAACAAATGATAAACAAACATTACATTTCAAATGTATAGCTGCAAAACTTAAAATGGTACATATTAAGCCTGTCCATACCCCATACCCCTACCCAATATTTCAACTACTGTCATAACCTAAAGCAGTAAACACGGTCAATGTCATGCAATATGCACAAATACTTCTACCAGAAAATGACTGTTTACGTGAAGAGAAATATGCCAGAACACATAACTAGCCAATTCCCTCATTCCCCTCATCAGTCTATCTCTTTCTCTGGTATCTTAAAGTTGTTGGATAATTTTGTGTAAATATTATTTGCTGGGGTTATTCCCAGATCTCTCTTGTAGTCAAACGTTTTTGAGTAATTTGATACTGCATCATGCTAAAAGATCTAGTTTGCTTAGAGCAATTTCTTAATGATTTGTTTTGGTGCCAGTGCTCCCATAAGAAACCACCACAGAATCCATCATTTCCAGTGTTACAAAATAAATGCTATTATTTTAAACATTCTGTTAATCCCAATTTGCACAAAAATATTAAGCAGCACAACTGTTTTCAACACTGATTGTAATAAGAAATGTTTCATGAGCAGCAAGTCATCATATTAGAATAATTTCTGAAGGATCATGTGACTGAAGACTGAAGTAATGGCTGCTGAAAATTCAGCTTTGCCATTTGAAATTGTAATAATAATACACAATATCACTGTTTGTACTGTATTTTGATCAAAGAAATGCAGTCTTGGTGAGCATAAGACACTTCTTTAAAAAGAAATTAAAAAAAATTCTTACCCACCCCTTACCCACCCTATTGTATGTCTAAATTATTTTGAAACATTTTACCTTGGAAAAACCAGATATTTCCAGACTTGTCCTCAAAAGCAGCATCAATGTTGCCTGGGATTCCTCTCCAGTGCCTGGATGCCAGTGCAGGATATCCAGCCTGGAGTGTACCATCACGGATCCGCCATACATAACCCGACTTAAAGAAAAACAGCTCGCCTCGGATCATGGATACAGCATCAAAGTCGGTTTGGCAAGCATCAGGCTTGAAAGATAGGAAATAAATATAAAAAATTAGAAGTATTGCCAAGATTCCCAAGATCAGACAGAATCAGCCATATAACTCACCACTGTACTTTCAATCTCATTGGTCTCTGTGACTTTGGGAGGTCTCTCTTCCTTTTTCCTCCTATCATCCGAATGTTTGGATCCATAGAGGGACTGTATGCCACGCTTGTCATCTTCACTCAGTTGGAGCGGGTAGGAGAAGGTGTAGAAAGGAGACATCACCGCGCCTAGTTCCATGGAGTGCTGCAATCCCAAAACATGACCAATCTCATGAGCAGCCACCTGGAGGAGGTCAGTACCTAGTAAAAAGAAAGATTTGCTATATAAGGTAATTTATATATATATATATATATATATATATATATATATTATTTTTTTTTTTATATATCATTGAAAGTTGGTGGTCAGTTTGTGTGTAAATACAATATTGTGCATGTACGTTTTTGAGCAACGTTTTCCACTTCTGAGGTCATTTCTAAGACGAAAATATTATTGTAGAAATTAAATATTAGCTTAGTTATCACCAAAGCTCTCTCTATTTTGAGTCCTTTAAGCATTCACTCAAATGATTTAAAAACACTGTTTCAGTCAGAAACGAAACACCAGTACAGTGTGTTGCTCAGAGATGTGCAAATGTTGATTTTGCTTGGACTTCGTTTGGAAGCATTTTTGCACAGTAAAAATGGGCAAAGTATTTTGGAAATACATTTTTTTTTAAATGCACAAGAAAGTGAACACTGAACAGTTGAATAAAGATGCTAAATTGTTTAAAAAAAAAAGTATATTTTCTCTACTACACTGAAAAAAATTGTGCAGAATCTATTTTTGCTCAGAAATAGCTAAATATCACAAATAATTACAAAGAAACACAAAAATGTTTAAGTAAAAGATTAAAATAGTATTTTCTAGTATTTAATAGTATTTTTACAGTGCAGGGCACCCAATAAACCAGGATTCTCACTAACCCATACTGTTGCCCACTGTCCAAGACTCATCATAGTCAAAGTGAATGTCTCCCTCCCGGTACGTTCGGGGAAAGAAGGCATGAGCCAGAATTCCCCCTGGACCATCAAAAGGAAGATTGTCTCCATGCCAGTACCTGAATGTGAAATACAGTATCTCAGGCAACAGGACAATTACCAATGATTCTCATTCTCTTATTTCATCAACATGTCTAATGAGCTGATCACTGAAAATAATTGTATTAGCACACTTCATATGGAATGGGTGAGAATAATGGCCTGCATAGAGGCATTGCTTTAATACCATGCAACTGTTCCACATTATACTGTAACTGCCACACCCCAGTAATTTTCCTGATTCCCTTGTTTTTAATGGAATGCCAAATTCCACCCTGGCTGAATGGTACTGCATAAACCAAACCCCAAATTTTCCATTGTGAAATGTAGGGAAGTTAAATTACGCACATCCTTGCAGGATAATATATCTTTAAATCTTGAAGGCCTGAAAAGTCAAGGAAGGCCACTATTCGGGCTAAAACAAAACCTCAAATGTTTGGTCAACTGCTATCCCATTGATGGAATCTGAGATTAAGTTAGAACAAATGAAATTAGTATGCCTAGAGCTCCACACTTAACTACACAAATCAACCCAGATGTATTGCTTTATGCGAGATGGATCTAGATATTTCCCTCTGCTTTGAAGAAAAGCGTTATCCCTCATTGGAGCTTCAAACCTGTGTATCTCAAAAAAAAACAATAAATGTATATTAGTGCTTCAATAGAAATCGTCTCGGTTACGTATGGTAACCCTCGTTCCCTGAGTGGGGAACGGAGACGTCTCGTCGGAGGAGTTTCCAACGAATTGGGATCACGCTAGGGAGACCAATTGTCTTCGAGTGAATAAAAACGAGCCAATGAATATTGGCATGCGCAATTTGCAATCCGCGTCCCGCCTACCAATGCGGGTATAAAGCGGAAGCAAACGCACACACCTTTGCTTTACGCTGAGGAGCCGGGCGGTGTCCAGTCCTCGCGAAGGTACAGCAAGCATGGCGAGGGGACGAGACGTCTCCGTTCCCCACTCAGGGAACGAGGGTTACCATACGTAACCGAGACGTTCCCTTTCATCTGGGAACTCCTACGTCAGCCCGAAGGGAGGCACTGAATACACATATGAACTAGCCCGTAGGGTAGTAACACATATGGGAGTCCTCAAGGTAGTCCCAGCCCGTAGGGTGGGGAGCATACTCAGCAAGGACGACAGAGTGAGTCTGTCGAGGGGAAGACACGGAGCTAGCCCGTAGGGTAGCAGGAACGTGGAAAATTGATCACGAGGAAGTCATCGTGAAGGTCACCCAGTCTACTAGCAACTTCTTAAGAGAGGTAATAGACCTAGCGTCAGGCGGTCCGCCACGCCTGATGCCGAGGGGTGATGGAGGAGCTCAGAAGGTTAGCCGTTTGTTGGGGAACCAAGGAGCAAAAAGGCGCACGGATCCAGCTCATAAGGTGGAATGGCGCAGCAAGCCAACAGAACCTATTCCCTCGCGCCACTGACCGTAGTGAGTAAACGGGAGGACACCGGTTCAACAAGTAAGCTATAAAACCTGGAAAACGTGTTAGGTGTCGCCCAGCCCGCAGCTCTGCAAATATCTGTCAGTGAGGCACCTTGCGCCAAAGCCCAAGAGGAAGCGACACTCCCAGTGGAGTGAGCCGTCAACCTGGGTGGGCAAGGTACGTCCTGGGATTCATAAGCCTGGACGATAGCATCCACTAGCCAGTGGGCTAACCTCTGCTTGGAGACAGCCTTCCCCTTCTGCTGGCCTCCGTAACAGACGAAGAGCTGGTCTGAGGTCCTGAAGCTTTGCGTTCTGTCCACATAACAACGTAGTGCACGTACGGGACAGAGAAAAGCCAGGGCTGGGTCTGCCTGGAACCTTGGGCACATATCCGAAATCGGGGTCTCAGAACCACGTGAGAAAGGCCCGGTCCGAACTCTAGGCACGATTCTTCAACCGAAAAAGCCTGCAGATCCCCAACCCTCTTGAAGGAAGCTAGAGCCAATAGAAGAGCAGTTTTTTCAGACAAAACTTTTAGCTCTATATCATTTAAGGGCTCAAATGGGGGCCTTTGAAGCGCTCTCAGCACCAGGGCTAAGTCCCAAGAGGGTACAGGGTGCAAATTACGAGGGGGATTTAACCTCCTAGCACCCTTAAGGAATCTGATTGTCAGGTCGTGCTCCCCTAACGACTCACATCATGATGGGCAGCTATTGTGGCCACATATACTTTGAGGGTGGAGGGAGACAGCCTTCTGTCAGCCTTCAACACTGATCGGGCAAGTTCGGGGGTCTTCCCGGCGGGAAGAGCACCAAACGACGAACAGGTTCCACTTCAACGCATAGAGGCGTCTCGTAGACGGGGCTCTAGCGGAAGCGATGGTATCTACCACAGCCTGTGGTAGGCCATCTAGAACCTCCGCGTCCCGTCCAGGGACCAGACATGAAGTCTCCACAGGTCTGGACGCGGGTGCCAAAGAGTGCCCCGTCTCTGAGAAAGCAGGTCTTCCTTAGAGGAATGGGCCAAGGAGGTGCTGTCGCGAGGAGCATAAGTTCTGGGAACCAGGTCCTGTTGGGCCAGTACGGCGCAACTAGCAAGACCTGCTCCTCCTCCTCCCTGACTTTGCACAGTGTCTGTGCGAGAAGGCTCACAGGGGGAAACACATATTTGCGAAGGCCCTGGGGCCAGCTGTGCACCAGTGCATCCGTGCCGAGAGATCCTCCGGTCAGGGAATAGAACAACTGGCAATGGGTCGTGTCCGGAGAGGCAAACAGATCTATCTGAGCGGCTCCGAAGATTCCCCATATCAGCTGAACCACCTGAGGATGGAGTCGCCATTCTCCCGGAAGGGGCCGGCTTTTATGAGAGCTCGTCGGCTGCACGGTTGAGCACACCAGGAATATGAATGGCCCGAAGCGACCTCAGATGCTTCTGACTCCATAGGAGGAGATGGCGGGCGAGTCGCGACCACCTTGTTGATGTACGCCACGGTCGCAGTGCTGTCCATACGGACCAGTACATGCCTGTGCAGAAGCAGCCCCTTTAGGCGGCACAAGGCTAAGCGTACTGATTGCAACTCTAGGCAATTGATGTGCCAATGCAGCTTAGGCCCCGTCCACAGACCTGAGACTGCATGCCCGTTGTACGTGGTCCCCCCATCCATTGGCAGAGGCATCCGTGAAAACCACAGCATGCCCGGACACCTGGACTAAGGGCACTCCGGCCCGTAGAAAGGCAGGGTCCGACCAAGGACTGGAGGTTTGGCGACAGTGCGGGGTAATGTTGACCCGGAACGTGCTGCTCTGCCACGCCCATCTCGGGACTCGATCGTGAAGCCAGCGCTGAAGAGGTCTCATTTACAACAGGCCGAACGGCGTTACTGCGGCTGCGGTTGCCATATGCCCCAGGAGCCTCTGAAATTGCTTCAGTGGGACCGCTGATCTGCCTCGAAAGGACCTGAGGCAGTTGAGCACTGACTGGACGCGCACCTTGGTGAGGCGCGCAGTCTGACTGACCGAGTCCAGCTCCATACCGAGATAAGAGATCCTCTGCGTGGGGCAGAGTTTGCTCTTGTCCCGGTTGACCTGAAGTCCCAACCGGCTGAGGTGCCGGAGCACCAGGTCCCTGTGATCGCACAACAGATCTCGCGAATGAGCTATTATCAGCCAGTAGTCGAGATAGTTGAGAATGCGAACGCCATGTTCTCTCAAGGGAACAATGGCCGCCTCCACGACTTTCGTGAAGACTCGGGGCGACAGGGCCAAGCCAAAGGGTAGGACCTTGTACTGATATGCCCGACCCTCGAACGCAAACCAAAGAAACGGTCTGTGTCGAGGCAGAATCGAGACATGAAAGTACGCGTCCTTCAGGTCGATCGCTGCAAACCAATCCTGGGGATGGATGCACTCAAAGATGCGTTTCTGTGTAAGCATCTTGAACGGGAGCTTGTGAAGGGCCCGATTCAAAACACGCAGATCCAGGATTGGTCGTAACCCACCGCTTTTCTTGGGTACAATGAAGTAAGGGCTGTAGAACCCAGACCTCATCTCGGCTGGAGGGACCGGCTCGATCGCGTCCTTCGCCAGCAGGGCAACAATCTCTTTCCTCAGGACAGGGGCGTCGCCACTCCGCACTTGGGTGAAGAGGACACCCCTGTACCTGGGAGGCCGGCGGGCAAACTGAATTGCATAGCCGAACCGGATGGTGCGAACGAGCCACCTGGACGGTCTCGGAAGCGCTAGCCAGGCTTCGAGAGACTGAACCAACGAGCCCACTCGGACCACCGGCGTACCCGTGGAGGGGCAGCGAGGTGGAAGGCAGGGACCCGCCCTCGGAGGCATTGCTGCGGCCGAAGGTGGGGTCTGTGTGTGTGGTGCAACACTTACCTGCCTCCACCGGGGGGCAAACAGCAGGGAAGGCCCATCTTTCTCTGGGGCGTTCGACTGCTGAGTGTCCCATGGCGAAGGTCGGAGTGGAAACGAGGAGCGAGGCTGAGGGGCGTGGAGTCCTGGCTTCCGCGCCTCCTTGGCCAACAACAGACGAGAGTGATGAGGCCAGGGCGGCATCACTGGCATCTGAGCGCTGGAGCGAAGGGAATGAGTGTGGCGAGGCAACGTGGCGGCGCACACAGACATTCCCGCCTTCTTCGACGGAGGAGACTGAGAGTGACGAGGCAATTGAGCGTCGTTCTTGACTGCCAGTCTCGACCCTGGGTGACCCAGAGGAAACGGAAACTGCTCTTTTATTGAGAATTTGGGTACCGCTGACCCCGGAACAGAAATAAAAGGAAACAAAAGATTCTCCACCCGGCCCTCCTCCGGGGGAAGGAGAGGTGCAGAGGCCCTCTCCTGAAGAGCAGCAACCGCGTCCTCTGGGTGGCCTGTCTCAGGGTTGCTTACCTTTCCTCTTGCCGGGTGGTTTAGACAAGGCCTGAGCGGGCTGCACATCTCTCCTACGGCCAGCACCCTGTCGTTTAGCAGGCTGCTGCTTGGGCTGGGCAGGGGCGGAGGCGGCGACAGGAGGGCGCCCTCGGCGGCGAGCAGCTGGAGGCGCGACCGTCGGAGGCGGGGCAGCCCTAGCCCGCTTCCGAGGCATGATGTGTTTGATCACCTCCGACTGCTTCTGGACGGTGGAGAACTGTTGGGCGAAGTTCTCCACCACATCGCCGAAGAGGCCACCCTGGGATATGGGAGAAGCAAGGAACTTGTTTTTGTCCGAGTCCTTCATATCCGACAGGGTGAGCCATAGATGTCGTTCCTGGACCATGAGAGAGGACATCGCTCGACCCAGGGAACGCGCGGTGACTTTCGTCGCCCGTAGGGCAAGGTCCGTCGTCGTGCGCAGCTCTTTGAGCACCCCTGGGTCGACACCACCCTCCTGCATGTCAGATAGCGCCCGGGCCTGGTAGACCTGCAGGAGCGCCATGGCATGCAGGGCAGAGGCATCTCCCTCCGATGCCTCAATCGACATCTGGTCCTCCGGATGGGTCCCGAAGGAAACGACTGGAGCCACACGTGATGACCCAGCACGCTCCTCCGAAGACCCCAAGTGGCACGGCTGAAAAGGAGTGGGATGTCCGAGGGGGTCTTTCACCCGGCAGATCATTCCTCACTGTAACCCTCAGACCACCAATGGGATCAGCCGAAGTAGCTTTCCTCTGGAGTGAACCGGAAGAACAACTAGATCGGGGGATCTCCAAAGGGACTCCCCCTCTGGTGAGGGATCGCAGTCTTAGTCTCAACACCGCGACGGTCATGTTCCCGCAATGAGAACATGACTCATCCACGAACGCTGCTTCAGCGTGCGCGAGGCTCAAGCACGTGACACAGCTATCGTGACCAACGGCCGGAGGCAGAAGTTGACCGCATCCAGAAACACACGGGTGAAACGTCATCCTGAAAAGGACGCGAACTTCACTCGTGTTGCTCTTTCAGAAAAGAAACGCTCTCCTTATTGTGTCGAGACACACAGTGACAGGGACCAACGCGGCAACACAGCGGGGAAACTGCAAGCCCGCTGCGCGCACTCAACCGAATACCAGCTGTTACAACAGCTCTTTGAAAACAAGGCAGATCGCGTGAAGCAACAGCTGACGCCGGGAGATCGCGAGGATCACTGAAGCGCCGTCACACCAACACAGAGAGGTTCTTCCTGAAACAGCAGACTCGTTGAGCGTGAAGATATCAAACCAATCTTTGTAGCTCATCACTCAGAGGACACTAAGTTCGGCTCCGAAGCTAAAAGCAAAAGTGTGTGCGTTTGCTTCCGCTTTATACCCGCATTGGTAGGGGGGACGCGGATTGCAAATCCCGCATGCCAATATTCATTGGCTCGTTTTTATTCCCTCGAAGGCAATTGGTCTCCCTAGCGTGATCCCAATTCGTTGGAAACTCCTCCGACGAGACGTAGGAGTTCCCAGACGAAAGGGAACCAAGTTTTTATATGGACTTTAGTTTTCAAACTGAGAAAAAGAAGCACTGCAGGGAGCGAGAGCCACTGGCTTGACCAAAACAAAATACACTGTTGAAAAAGAGGACATTTATATTGGTTTGATGTGTAGCTACACTATGCAGCTACACATCAGACCAATATAAATGTCCTCTTTTTCAAAAAGCATTAAAACACCTCAGCTTTTTAATGACAATTATTGTGTTTCTACTCCAAATTCTTGTCAAGATGTAGTCATAAAGATTAGTTTGAGGAAATGAAGATTTCAAACAATTTTCATACATTTTAGACAGAATTGGGAGATTATATTAAACAATACAATAACCAATTAAGACATCAGTAACAGTTATACTGTAAGTAAAAAAATCCTTATATTTTTTGTAATAATCTGCTACCAACTAAAGTCATGCTTTTTACCATTCAGGTTAGTTTTTCAAAAAGAAAGAAATTGTGGGATTGATTTTGAGCCGCAGTGTTGCATGTCCATATTTAGAACTTCCGAGTTATGACTTTTCTTATATGGGAATTTAAAACATAACACACGTGCATGAATGGACGTGCAGTGTAAATTTTCAACCTATAATCCTAAACCGACACCCTCTCTAATCTCCTACTTCTAGAGGAGATGAAAAGCGTCTGTGTTTGACTAGTGAAGTGGAAACTTTTCCTCTTTGTGTCAATGAACACACATCTCTCAACTGACAATGTGGTGTTACAAGCTCAGTGAAATGAGAGGCAGTTTTCATCAATAAAATACAGATTTATAGAATATAAGGTGAAAGTGAGCTAAATTGAAAGTAGTTGCTAAATGTGTTATTTTTTTCCCTGCAACATTGTTTGGAATGCAACTTGCAAACTTTAAAGGGGTAATAACATAATAAATCAGATTTGTATTAATCTTTTTAAAATAACAAACAAAGAGTTTCATGGACTATGAATCATTCTAATTTTCAGAGCTTTTTCTTCCAAATTCAAAAGGATAATATAAGACTATTGAAAAAGCTGCAAATATGACTTATTCAGAAATCTTTCTCCCCGTAAACGAGCTCATTATATATCACAACATAGTACATTTACATACCCCTAAAAGTGCAATAATTACCATCAAACAAGGTGGAAAATCTCCATGCATAAATTATGATGCAAGACTCCTTAACTGGACCTCAAGTGAAAAAGAAATTACAAAATGTTTGATGTGACCCCTTTAAACACAAACAGTAAGGGCATAATTCTTACCAATGCAAGGCACACAGTGTACAGTGAAAACAATAATTTTTTTTTTTTACCTGTTAAAGTCGATCATGATATCCGCCCGTCCGCTGACGACCTCAGTAAAGGTGAGAGGGGTGACGTCACTCCAGGCCCGCAGTGCCTCCCGCAGCACTTCTCTGACTTTCTCTAAACTCATCTGCCAAGGGGTCCGCATGATCCTGTAACACGAGCGCACACTCTCATAAACGCTCATTACAGACCACCCATTTGGATGAAGGTGCATGACCTCAATAATCCCCTTTATTTAAACATGTTTGCTATCTTGGTGGTGAACTAAGGAACTGGATCAGAATCTTTTGTGAAAAGCCAAGCACAGTCTGAATGTTTGCCCATTTAGGCACGATACCAACTACTACTACGCTCTCTGACCACAATCACAAAACAAATGTGATACTTGATCAGTGTGTGACAGTGATGGCACCCCTATCCAGGATAGTTTAAGTGCTTAAGCATTGTAGAAATACATAGCATCATATTTCACCACTCTTTTGTTTCTTGTCATTTAACAAGATCTTAATTCAAAACAATTCACAATAGACTGCACTAGTGACCATTTTTGAATAGGCTTTAGTAGCATTCTAACTTGAATTAGATTTGCTTCCTCCCAAAAACAAACAATTGTACTTTCTATTCTTGATAAACAGCTTAGATGTTTGAATGCTGTTAAAAAAATGTAAATGCTACTTTCATCCCTCATGGAGTGAGCCCAGAGGATTAACTTCTCTCAGATGAAAGACGACCTGGATTATAAAGCTTGCTGAGTGATGGAGACATGCATGCTTATTTTCACAAGCAGAATCCCCGCCGAGCACATTTAAACTGGTGGACCACAAGTTTGTATCATGTTCCACAAAGCTTCCCTCTGGTGCATTTCATTAAAAAAAAAAAATGAAATGTTTTAAAGCAGCAAGTATTGTTTAGCTCCTGACCTGCAGCTATAGTTGCAGCTGGTACCTCTATGCTGTTTTCATGCTTGGACACCTTCATGCTTTGGTCATTATTAGCTTTGTGGGACGGGGGATCGCTCTGGGGTTGCATGTTGGAGCCACAGACCATCTCAAATCGTGGGGCCTCTGTCGTCTGCAAGACCAGACAAGAGCTATGACAGCGGGAGAGAGCCCAGTGTGGGTTAAAAAAATTGTCCTGCCATATTCGCTGTTCCAATTAGAGGATCATGTTCTTAACTCTTGACTCTCGCAACAGTCACAAAAGAATAGATCAAATCTAAACCAGGTTTAGACTAGTGACTTTTAAAAATCCAATACAGTGGCCCCCAAAAAAACCTAAAGTAAATGTTTTTTTAAACTGGGGTCTGGGTGCGATTGCCGTGTTCATATGCCTAATCGAACCAAACTAAGGGAGAAAACACACCAGGTTCCAGAACAAAATGCTACGAGCCAGGAAAACGCCCTTAGGGTGTGAAAAAACAAAATAAAAAAAAAAAATTGTTCTGGTTCGCTTTATGTTCACACTGTCATTTTTAAGACAGAACCTAAAGATAAAAAAAAAAAAAAAAAACGTATTTTTGCGACGGAACTGAACAAACACCACAAGAGGCCTCCATATGAAACCCGCTGCACAGGTGCACTCACACTAGACTTTAAAGGGTTAGTTCACCCAAAAATGAAAATTAAGTCATTAATTACTCACCCCCATGCTGTACCAACCCCGTAAGACCTTCGTTCGTCTTGGGAACACAAATGAAGATATTTTTTATTAAATGTGACAGCTGGATCACTCCTCCATAGGCTGCCTAAGGGATTGAAACCTGACGGCCCAGAAAGTCAATGAAGAAAATGTTTAAATATTCCATGTCACAACAGTGGCTCAACTATAAGTTTAGCAAGCGACGAGAATACTTTTTGTGCGAAAAAACAAACAAAAATAACGACTTTATTCGACTATTCCTTTTCTTCCTTGTAGGCCTGAAACGAGACTTCAAGAGATTTCCACGACGCGCACGCGCGAGAACTTAACTGAAGTAGTTGAAGGAGATCGCAATTCTCGCGCATGCGTCGTGGAAATCTCTTGAAGTCTCGTTTCAGGCCTACAAGGAAGAAAAGGAATAGTCGAATAAAGTCTTTTTTTTTTTTTTTTTCACACAAAAAGTATTCTCGTCGCTTGATAAACTTATAGTTGAGCCACTGTTGTGACATGGAATATTTAAACATTCTTTAATGACTTTCTGGGCCGTCAGGTTTCATTCCCTTAGGGAGCCTATGGAGGAGTGATCCAGCTGTCACATTTAATAAAAAATATCTTCATTTGTGTTCCGAAGACGAACGAAGGTCTTACGGGGTTGGTACAGCATGGGGGTGAGTAATTAATGACTTAATTTTCATTTTTGGGTGAACTAACCCTTTAAGGGTGTATTCACACCAGGGAAGCCCGCTAGTTCACTTGCTTTGGTCCGGACCAAATACACTGTATTTTGTATTTGTATTTAATACAGTGTTGATTTTTTTTGTTTGTTTGGTGTGGTTCACGTTCACATTGCCCTTTTTGCAAGTGAACCAAAATTTTTAAACAAAACCACACATGTGCTAAGATCATCCATTTATTGGACAGATATTCGAACCAGAGTTCGTTTGGAACCGGACCGAGAACACCTCTTCAGCTGGGTCTCGGTACGGTTGTTTGGTCCGCACCCGAGTGCGATTACTGTATTCACACCTGCCCAAAAGAACTGCACCAAGAGGGGAAACGACCTTAAGTTGGATTCAATCGAACCAAACAAGACAGAGGTGAATACACTCTAAGAGTGTGGTCACACTTGGCAGGTTTGGTTCGATTAAAACAGACTCTGGTGCGATTGCTCTGTTAGTGTGGTTAACTTGAATAAGTGTGAACACTGCCATCCAAACCCTGGTGCAGACTAAACAAGCGATCGAGACCCACCTTTTTCATACAAACTGTCGTGCGGTTCGACTGAAAAATGAACGCAACACGGACCAAAGACATCTAAACAAAGTGAAAACAGGACATGACATCACAAGATGCGACCCTAAAAAAAAGGATAGAAAGCTCAAGCATACCTGTTTTTCAGGAGCTACAATGTCCATCACAGTACGATACAAGCATCTGAACCGCCATCGCATTGCAGCAGATCTTTGTTTGTGTGTGTGATGGAGGGATTCCTGCCACTGTTTTGACTCCTTTACACATTTTATTAGCTCTTCACAAATTTTCACATGGTCAAAATATTATCATACGTACGCACATGCAATGAGCGCATTTAGCCCAGAACACAGCATTGTTTTGGATGTTTGCTCAGTTCCGTCGCAAAATAAGTTTTTTTTTTCTTTTTTATCTTTAGGTTCTGTCTTAAAAATGACAGTGTGAACATAAAGCGAACCAGAACAAATTTTTTTATTATTTTGTTTTTTCACACCCTAAGGGCGTTTTCCTGGCTCGTAGCATTTTGTTCTGGAACCTGGTGTGTTTTCTCCCTTAGTTTGGTTCGATTAGGCATATGAACACGGCAATCGCACTCGGATCCGCACCAAGGGCCAGATTTACTAAACAGAGCAAGTTAGCGTGAGAGCGCAAAAAAAGCACTGATGGGAGCGGAAAGTTCTGCATGTGAGCTACTGACGACGCACAAATTAAAAAACACAGCCAGGATCATTTCCATAAAGACCAACGCAATCTAATAGCAGCGCAAACAGGTGAAATCTGACCAATAAGAGGACAGTTTCACTCACATGAGACTTGCATAAACACATTTTGGTACGCTTTGAAATGTTGCCTTGTGAAAGTGAACCGAACCAGGACGAAAATGTAACATTGTAACAAATTATGTCCCTGTTTCGGAAAAAAGCAAACGATCTACAGGTCTGAAAACGGCCTAAGATACAAATTACTTCAGACCTACTACTGCACACATGTGACATGAGAAACACATACTCATTAAATCAGTCATTAGAGTAAAGAAACTCAATTGAAAGCAGGAGTGGGGGTAGGATGGGGTTTGGTGTTTTTGAGCTCACTGTGCACATGTACAGTCCGTCATTAAGTGAGGGGATAAATTACAGAGGACAGTGAGGTGCTATAGCTCATAAACAACCTTCAGAGACGCGAGTCATGACAGCACATAGTGGCACAGCATTAGAATGGTGCTGACTGGGGTGTGCTGGGGATAAAGTATGTGTGTGTGTTGCTGTCTTGACATCAGATTCTGATGAGGCAGCATCTAGGTTACAAATTACACGATTTCGGGGGGGACGGAATCTAATGGTCATTTTCAGGGTGCAACACGGTTAGGTTTGTCTCGCTCAACCCAGTTAGCCAAACATCAACTGAGACTAAAAAAAAAAAAGTTTTTGCTATATATATTTGTTGTATTTAAATTTGAAAAGCGATTAATAATTGCAAGGGATGGACCAATATTAAAATTCTTCATTTTCACTTTAAAGTCGGAATGAAATGGAAATTTCACGTTACTCATTGGAACCGTCTATTTTCTAAATGCACCTCAATGATCTTATTGCGAACAGCTCATCCATGCATGTTTTTTTTGTGTTTTGTTACCTTTTATTTTTTTATTAAAATGTCATAACTCGACCTTCCAGTAAAACGACAGACTTCTCTCTGATGATGTACGCTGGACTCCAATTGTTTATTCTGTTTAAATCCCACTTTTTTCTTACAACAGACAGAAAGCTTGCATTCAGATCTGTCTCCGTCCAATAAATAACCGATGGGTAAATCCAAGACCCTATTGTACATTTTTTTCCTTTTCCGATAATGTAGTGCTGTACGTCACAATATGGAAGAAAATATCTGTCAGTACTTCCCTGCTGCCCAAAAGACTATTTTTCTGTTAAGACTTCCGTCTCTACAGTATGCAGACGTAAAGACTAGTTTGCCCTAAAGCAAAGTTGGTTGATTTGGATGGAGAACCACAGGAGATTTATGGGCTGTGATATTTTATGGGAAGGGCCATAAATCAAGGGGCAGTTTTAATCAAGGTTGTACGCCTGGTTTTTCTTTGTCTGGGCCCTCAACTCACCCCCTGCTGAGCACTGAAGAGAAAACTAGAAGCATTTGGGCACATGATTGCTCTGAAATGTAACATCTTCTCCTGATCTTCTCTTGATCTTCTCTTGATCTACTGACTACTGAGATTACAGAGGAGTCCTGTCCGGTTGGAACCATCTTAGACAAAGATGTACGAGGCTAGTCAGTCAAAACATGAAGTGGTGAGCAGATAACCAATAGTAAGGTCATCTTGTCAATCAAAAAGGGTTCTTAAAAGGATTGTTCACCCAAAAATGCATTGTGCTGTCACCATTTATTCAGCCTCATGTCATTCCAAACCAGGTTGCCTTTATTTCTTCTGTGCAACACAAAAGAGGATAGTTTGAAGAAAGCCAGTGACGTTTAAAACAGCAACTGTACAAAAAAAAGACATTTTGAGACAATTTCAAAATATCTTCTTTTCCGCAGAGGAAAGGTTTTGGACTGACATGAGGGTGAGTAAAGAGTAATTTTCATTGTGGGTGAACGCTCCCTTAAAAAAACAAATAAAATTCAAGTTGACTTGAATAGCACCTCTCTCTCTCTCTCTCTCTCTCTCTGGGATGGGTTCTACCCATTTTTGGTCCCCACGACGAAAATAGCTTATAAATCATACAGAATGATGTTGTTTGAAAATGTACAAAAGCAGAAAGTTATCTGTGATGGGTAGGTTTAAAGGATATAATAGTTTGTACAGTATAAAATCATTATTGAAAGTCATAAAACATGAAAAACATGAAACATAAAACATGAAAACTCAACGTGTGTGTGTGTGTGTGTGTGTGTGTGTGTTTGAGAAAATGATTAACTGTTTTAAATCAAAGTGGGCTTGGTATTTCTAGCTGTGTTCTGGAGCCATGCAGTCCCAGGTCTGAGACAGTTTACTGCTTCTAATTAAATGGGTGTAATGCTGGAAAGAGTGTGTGGTCTTCTTTACAACCGATAAGAACTATAGGAAATGTGAGAAGATAGAGAAACATTCTGATTTATTTCCTAGCATATCCTGTGTGGCCTGTAAAATACTGTATTTCTGCCATAAAAAGCTCATATTTCATTAAAAACCACACTTTAATATGAAAAAAAACCTTAATGTATAGATTCAGTCAAAAGTGTGTTGACTAAATCTAGAATACTAAAAATAAGCTATATCATTGCCTCAGTGAGGCCTTTGTTGTGTAAGGCTCAAAAAGGTATGTTGGAAAATACATCAAAGTTGTTTTCTCCCAATTATGATTTTATGTTTCATTCATTTTATGTCTATCATCTCAATAAGTGTAGACACTGCAACCAAATACAACCGCAACCACCATCCGTGCAAGTCTTACTTGTATGTGAGGTCTGTTTTGTCCCAGCGTCCTCCGAACAAATCAAAGCGTTTTCGACGATGACGGCTCCCAAGCAAACCTACTTTGTGGGTTGAGTAATGAAGGGCGTTCCCTCCCTTCTCTGAGGGGTAGTCTGGGACTCCACAGCGGGGCCTGTTCCAGAACTCAGTGTCATTCTTGGGAAGAGCCGAGTGTGGGTGCACTCTCTTATTGCCAGAGTCTTCACTCAGGGTATCCTGGACATAATGAAGTTGGTTCCTCTTTTTGAGGCCATGGTGATGGGTCTTTTGAGGCCAGTCCTGTCAACACACATAAGCTGTCAATCAAATGCACCTTTGATCAGAAACACCTTTTCTGGATGGTTTTTAAGGTGATGCTATCAGTATAATTGTTATTGTTAATTAAAACTAAAACTATTACAAATATATAAAATAAAAAGATGCTAAACTTAAAAAACCTAAATGAAAATTAGGAATGTTCCCATAGCAACTTGCTGAAAAAAATCAAGTTTAAAGCTACACTGTGTAATTTTTACCCCCATCTAGCGGTGAAAAGGTATATGCCCATCCAGTGAATATTAGTTTCTGTTCCTCTCAATTCCGATTTCGTTTTAACTCCTACGGTGGCCAATGTTGTCCAAGACTAACATGGCTTCCAGTTCGACCTCGCCTATGAGTATTCCTTCAAGTGATGAGGTTATTTTAGAAAACTATTATAATTTGCAGTAATTCAATTTGTCAGGTAACATATAGGTTATCGCATCTATATAAAATGAATAATAGTTTTATGTTTTTGTAATTTTTTTACCATTTCATTGCTAACATCAGTTATCAGGTTCCCAGACGAATGCAAACTAATCTTAGTAAAGTAACTTTTATTTTTTAACTTTTAACTCTTTTTCGCTTCCTTGGCGACTCTGATATGTATCCTCGAGAATAAGAGTGATCCTCCATCAGCAACAGACTTTCAAAAAGGCTTTCAGGTTTTTATATATCAGTCTCAAGCAATCCCGCTCTTCACATTCGACACGGTGCCATCGAGTGTTAAAACGCGAAAGGCGAAGCTTGAATTAACGGGTATGTCCCTCTTTGGCTAATATACTTTCAAGATGGAGGGGCAACATGGCGACGGCCATTAGAACCCCTTACCCGTGTATTTTCAATGGCATATTATGCACTCCAGAGAATACTTTATTACTTGAACGAAGTAAATATACATTAATGAGCACATATATTTTTGAAAGAACTAAGTATTTTTAGCTAAGAATAAACTAAAAAAGTTACACAGTGTAGCTTTAAGTTGAAGTAATAAAATTACTCAAATTAAACCTGAAATAAAACAAAAATAAAATAAAGCTCAATAGAAATATTTTTTAAACGAATAAAAATGGTTTTAATAAAATAAAAATATTTTGCATTTTTAAAACAAATAAAAAAACGAATTAAAACTTAAACTAAAAATGTTATGTAACCAAAATATCAAAGAAACTATAAAAGCTAAAAATATCAACTTAAACTAAAATATAAAAATAAATGTCAATTCAAAGTATATAAATTATACTAAAATAACACTGTTCTGAGTGGTTTCTAAGCTGAAAAAGCTGAAATAAAATAATAGCTGAAATTAAAATATATATATATTAAATGAAAAACTTATTAACTTCAACTTCTTTTTTCAGTTTGTTGACAACATTTCTCATTTTTGGTTAGGTTTTTTAAAAATAAAACTACTAAAACTGAAATAAAAATAAATTGCTAAATAGAAATATTTAAAAAATATTACAAAATATAATAATACAAAATTACTAAAACTTAAACTAAAATGAAAATGTAACTAAATATAAACTTAAAAAATATAAAACTAATTTTTTTTAATTTTTTTTTTTATAAAAAGTATAAATGTTAACACATTTTTTTTGAAGAAGCTGATAAAAAGATGATAAATTCAAAATAAATACTATATTAGTAAATAAAAAAATGCTTGGGTGCTTGCTAGGGTGTTCTGGGCAGTTTCTAAGGTGTTGCTTGGTGGTTCCTTGGGTGTTCTGGTTGGACAAACAGTAAGGTGAAGGGGGCAAATAAGGCTACATTGTAAAATTATAGTTATGCAGCAGTTTGTTTTACGTCACTGATAATTTGCAAGAAGCATTATCACAGTCAATTTCCTCAACCAAATTTCAAGGAAATGGTTCTGTTAATGAACTGGGAGGTTAGTTGCCTGAAGGGAAAGTCAGATTGCCCCAAATATCTCTCTTTCCCCAAACCTCTCTCTCTCTCTCTCTCTCTCTCTCTCTCTCTCTCTCTCTGGTTTAGAGGCCGGTGGTATAGGGTGAACTATTTTTTTAAATGCTTTTAAAAATCCTTCCGCCACTCTTAGCCATAAGGAGTCTTTTAAAAGCTGTAATTTAAGTACAAGATATATTTAGACAACCATAAAACATTTAGAAATATAAAGCAGTATGTCTGAAAAGAAAAAAAAAGCCATTTGTTTAAGTGTTTCTTTATCACAGAGAGCAGGTTGGACTACTATATGATGAAGTGACTGGCTTTAAAGTGAATAAAAATGAGTGGCCATGGATGTTTTTTTTTTTTTTTTTCATGTTTTTGACTTTTTTCATTTTCTGTAGACAACAAGCAATTCATGAGAACTCTTCAGTAAACACAGTGTCCTAACAAAATGGTAAAACGACCAGGGATAAAATCTTGTGACCACGACAAAGAATGAATGACAGGACAGTTAATTTCTGGGTATCTCTTTTGTTGCACTGGCTTGCCCCGCCCACTTTAAATTCTCATTGGTTCAAAAGCATGCTCCACATTATAGAGAGCTGCTGCCGTGATGATGTATTTTTGTAGGCCAACCCGTGAGATAGAATCACCCTGGTTCCTTCGACAAAAAACAATAGGATCTTTACATTGTCTATTGGATTATTGCAGAAAATACGTGGCCAACAAACGTTTATGATATGTACACGTTTTGTTCATCATGAAAATCTTCACAAATTAACACAACATTAAAAAAATTTGAAGCCTTAAATACATTGCCAGAAGTAAAAAAAAAGATAAACGTAGGCTATAAATAAACTACGCCATGGTCGCATGACTTCAAAGTCACCATCACTAATCTTCCGTCAAGTCTTTAAGTCTTTATTTTGAAGCCTTCCGGCGTATATCAGATCGGCACAGTCCTTAACCATTTTTAAATCGTCTCTTAAAACTATTTTTTCCCTTGGCTTTCAATTCACTGTGAGCTTTTGTCGTTTTTTGTGTGTTGTTCAGCACTTTGGTCAGCTGTGCTTGCTGTTTTTAAATGTGATATGTAAAACAAACTTGAAATTTGAACTTGAAACTTTATTTCCGAAAAAATTTTCCTGAAATTTTGAGTTAGAATAGTTTGTAAGAGCGTGATTATAAACACAGCAAACTAATGAGTAGATTAGTTTTCCTTTTCGGTGTGGTTAGCCACTTGTTAGCAACCACCTTTTTAAAAGCTTTTTTTTTTAAACAAAATCTGATGTATTTTATGTCATAGAATAAGACATGAAAATAACTTGAGCTTCTGTTCACCACATACTTTATTTCAAGCATTTAACAAAAACCCCATTAAAAAACCCATTGACTTCAGGACGATGGAACTGGAAAGGCGTAAATGCTAATTCATGGGATTTGGCCTAAAAAAATTGTATCCATACAGCACTCTATAGTACATCAAACATCACATTTCATCTGATTGGCTACAAACAAACAGTTTCCCATTCAGTGCAAAGAGACAAATTGCTTATTGCTGGACACTTGTTGCGTAGCATCTGGTTAGAACACGGTGTAAATCAAGACAAATTCTATCAAATAAAAGGAAAAACAAACAAATATTTGTGGGCAAGTTGAGACATAGTACCTTGGTAAAAATCCACTGACATGTGAACTTGATAGCGTTGCTAAAACATGACCCCACACCCCCGGCAATGAGGAACCGCACAAATTCCACAGATAGAAGTGAAGAATTCACCGCACTTTATCTACTCTCAGTTTGTTTCTCAAATCCGCTGAGTGTGCATGGACTTTCCATGGGCTGAACCATCATTAAATGGTCATACATGTTGAAAGCATGTAATTTAAGCAGTCTCTAAACAACCTGGAGACAGGCAAGTTTTTTGTACAACAGACCATTGTTTATTGTAGAGCAGTCAAACCTTTCAGCAATGACAAACTGGCCTCAAGACTACTTAGGGAGCGACGGAGGTGGAAGAAAAACACCCGGGTGTCTCAGGTTCAACGGGAGTCAAGGGTCAAAGGTTAAAGCCTAAATCAATAAAACAGACCCCTTGGGCCAAAGTAAACACGCATACTCCCATTTCAAACCAAAACTCAGCAGACAGCCTATGTTTTTTCCCCTTCTAGTAATTTTTAACTGATAAATTCTGTATAACCAACACACAATTCCAAGTACTCTACAATTCAAACGTTTATGGTCGTTACTTTTATTTAATTTTATGGAAAGAAGTCTCTTGTGTTCATCAGTGCTGCATTTATTTAATCAAAAATACAGTAAAAAACATAATCTTGTGAAATTTTGATCAATTTAATGTGTCCTTGCTGAATAAAAGTATGAATTTCTTTCAAAAAAGAAATCTTATACTGAATGGTAGTGTAAACTTAATAAAAAAAAGTCATAGAAAATATATGAACTATACTCTATGATCCAATTTTGTTACCGCATTTCATAATATGCTATCAGTATGTTATAAAAGGTAGAGGTGCTAAGTGCAAACAAGATGGATCAGGTTGCTGATGTAATGACACATAAGTGTATATTATATCACCTGAAACTGCTCTAAGCATAGACTCAAAGCCAAGTCTCGTAAGAAACAGCATGCAGCCAGAATTTTTCTCAACAAACATCCCAACTATCATTAGATCTTATGAAACACTGCTCCATAATTGTGGTGAATCTAAGAGCTAAATTAAACTGAGACCTGTTGATATGTTCATAGAACACAAAAGGAGAATTTTTACAAACCTTATCATTTTTCATACACATCTTTCAAGCTCCAAAAATGAAAACCAAAAATGGTGTGGTGAACTGTTCCTTTATGACTAATTAAAAAAACGATTAAATGTTACTGCACTATTGAGGGACTGTCCTGGGAAATCTTTACTTTTAATATTAGATCGTGCCAACAATTTACCCCAACACGCACACATCTCATTTGAACAATAGGCCCAATTTAAAGAACATTTTCTCAACCAGACATTCCTCAAGTCTGGCCATATTTTACAGCATCCACCTGCATGTAGTGAAACATGAGAAAATGGAAGTCCATTCGGAAACCCACTGAAACGGCTTCAGAATTACCACTGCGGCCATATAAAACAAAACTCTCTTTTTCCAAACCTCATCATGTAGTGCAAATTTTTGACATTTTTATGATACCTTCCTGACAGATATATGCCTCTCATCAGCTGAGAAACAAAAACAACTGGGAATTATTTTACCTTAAGCGGTATAACACCTTTATGCATTCAAACGTCAGGCATTTGTGCCTGCGGGAAGATCTGATGTGTTCTAAACCATACAGAAGAACTATTACTTTTTAACACCTCCATTTATATTATCAAATATCCAACATTTGGGAATCATTTTAATGTAAATGAAAACAACTAGGCTGCATTGCTGCATAAATTAAATTCACTGCTCATGTTTACCACCATGTTCACCACCAGCATGGGCATCTGTAGGTCAATAGGCCAGTGAGTAAAATCTCAAACATGATACAGTATGTTATGCTGAAACAAAACACAGAGATCCTGAGCCGATGGCAAGCCTTTGGGGGAAATCCAGAAGAAAAGAGCTGACATGTCAGCGCAAGAAGAAGGTTTAGAGAGAGTTGGCGTGCCTGGCATTGTGCCATCTCTAGGGTTCCTGAGGATAACCTCTTTGTTTGTAGCCGAATCTTTCTCTATGGGGCATCCGAATGATGTCACCAACTCCTGACAGATCCCTTACATTCATCAGCACAGCCGGCACCAGGAGCGAAACATTATGCGTTTCCAAAACAAACTCAAGCGCCTTTCTACATTCGGATGACTGTTTACTACTGACTCAGCAAGCACTAAAAATACAGCCAACAGCACTTCCTATCATCCTGCTTTTCTGGCTTGGCTATTTAGTTCCAGTGCAACTATGATACAAACATCCTGGCTCTGTCTCTTTGTCTCTCTCAAGCATGCCATTGTCCAGAGAAAAATTACAAACAAGAAATTCCAGCCTGTTACAGGCATTTTTTGGCACATTAAAATAGGCCACAACTAGAGATAATGAATGAACCAGAGGAAATCGGACTATGGGTAAATATTTACATGCAGAGACCTCCAGAGATCTGCATTCTTTTGGGGTTGTATACATAAGTTAAGTGATTACACTGAAAGGAAGACTGTTTAGTGGGAACAGGTTAGGGATGATGTTGATTTAAGATATTCATGCAAAAAGACCATCAGTGTCTACTCTAAAGTCAAATCTAGGGAGGGAAAATACTAGTGCTCATAAATGTTTTAATGGTTTCCACTTGTCAACTCTTTCGCTTCCATGTGAAACAACTAGCCAATATATTGCCAGGAGCAGCCATTAACTTGAAATAAAGGTATTTCAAGAGCATAAGTTCTTTTGTCTCTTAATTTCAGTAGAGATAGGAAACAGCTGGTGAGAGGTTTCTCTAAAGCTCAGGTGACTGGAAAATAGGGGGTTTGAATCAGAACATCAGGGTTTCTGGTGTCAATCATGCTCTCATTTGAGCCTACGGGCGAGAAAGCTAAACCAAACCGCTCCACAGGTGGTGTGTTGCAAATGACCCTGACCTATAGACTCGACCCTCTCTAACCTCGTGTGTCCTTTTTTCCCCACGTGTTGAGATTGGGTTATAAGGATAACCAAAACTAAATAATTGGTGCTGATTAACAAGGGTGCCGATCTTTTCCTTTCCTCTCCCTAAAATTTTACGAAGGTTACATCCTGGATTGTGCACGATTCAGAACTGAATTGAGAACACGTTTTAAATTGCAATTCAATTCTTGAATTTGAAACTGGATGCACAGACTGAAATTCAAAGAAAATAATATAACACACTTTTGTCAAGACAAATTTTGAATGTTGGCTTGACAAAGACTTATTTAAAATTTTGAAGAAAAAAAAGAAGGTTTAAAAATCCTTGAAGTTTGAGAGTTTATTGCCCTTATGGACAGACAGATAGACCGGTGCCATGAACGATAGATAGAACGGTCGGTCGGTTGGTAGATAGATATGGATGGATGGATGGATAGATTAAATTCTTGTCAAATTTCAATTCAACTTCCTGTATTGTGTGGCCAATTCAATTAAAATTGCAGCTCGTGATTTTAAGGAGGATAGAACGAACAAACAAACGATGGATGGATGGATAAATCAGTGTCGGTTTTAGGCACGGGCGAACCGGGCATTCGCCCGGGGCGGCATTTCTTCATGTCACATGGGGGGCGGCACGGGCAGTTCAAAAAATCCTCTGTGCTGCGAAGGTTTTCTATTTTTTATAATTTCGATTCAATTATTGACAATGGCGCCCCTGCTTGCTGAGAAGGTGCGATGTCTGAAACGAGACTTCAAGAGATTTCCACGACGCGCATGCGCGAGAACTTAACTGAAGTAGTTGAAGGAGATCGCAATTCTCGCGCATGCGTCGTGGAAATCTCTTGAAGTCTCGTTTCAGACCTACAAGGAAGAAAAGGAATAGTCGAATAAAGTCGTTATTTTTGTTTGTTTTTTCGCACAAAAAGTATTCTCGTCGCTTGATAAACTTATAGTTGAGCCACTGTTGCGACATGGAATATTTAAACATTTTCTTTAATGACTTTCTGGGCCGTCAAGTTTCATTACCTTAGGCAGCCTATGGAGGAGTGATCAACCTCTCAGATTTAATCATAAATATCTTCATTTGTGTTCCGAAGACGAACGAAGGCCTTACGGGGTTGGTACAGCATGGGGGTGAGTAATTAATGACTTAATTTTCATTTTTGGGTGAACTAACCCTTTAAAGAAGGACATCATGCTTTTCTTTTTCTCAGGGGGGGGTCAACAAATGCAGTGGTAGCTATCTGGATCCTTCCATTTTCCTCTCTTTCAGCAAACACAGGGTTTGTTATCCTGCTCAGCGTGCCAGATGACTTGTCCCTGCCTGCATAATCTCCTGCTCCCGCTTTGTCAACATTCAAGAAAAAATTGACAGCACATGCTACGCATCAGAGCTGCCTCTACTTTCAAACATGAACAATGTTTTTTAAAAACGTCTGGAGCTGGTTTGATTGCAGGTGCCATTCCTATTTGATTGGCAAAGTGGGTCAAGACAAACATACAATAAAAGGAAGCTGTTCTTTATAGCCAGATGCTTTGACAGCATGCAATGTTTCATTGTCATTTTGTGGTAATGCTTTACGTTCTGAAACAAAGACAGTGTTCAGTTGTTCTCCGCCCTATTACAACTACTCGTTTCTGCTCTTTCATTCACAGTTTCAAATAGATGTGTGTTTTTTAGCCCGACATTTTCCCTGGAAAAATCTCTGTATGGATATTTGCCAACTGGGTTACAACAGCCATCTGTAGTTCTTCTTTGTCCACTTCCTCTAAGCCCTACAAGCCCTCGCTTTCTTTGTGCAAAAAAAAGTTTTTATAGCCAGATTTTAGTTCTTCAAAGATCAGCAAGAAGTTTAAACCATAAAGACTACAGGGCAGTAAATCTTAAAGATCTTTTCTGAAACCAATTCAACATAAAAGACATACATTTAGCTATATGGATTCAAAGGCATGATACTAACAAAATTAATGCAAATGCAGTGAATCTATATTTAACAATGGCTATATTTAAAAAAAAAAATCCAAAATCAAACATTTGCACCACATTCTAAATGGCATCTGATGGAGCGGTTGAAGTGAGTTCATTTATGAATGTAAATTGACATATTACTCCATTTCTAAACAGAAATAATAATTGTACTAACTAAATATTTACTTGGCTATAAGGTACATTATAAATAGTTTTAGACCCTTAGACATTATTTTATGGTGTTTTTGGAAGCCAGTTTGAATCTGTGCATTAATACACAAAATGCTGCCTTTCACTTACTTACTGCTTACTGACTCAAACACACTACCTGAAAAAAAAACAACAACATTCCAATAGTATATCCCACCCTTTAGACAAATGCAAATATGCTAAACTACACTTATTAACATTTACAACGAAATTCTCAATGGCAGGGTCATAAAAATAGAATAGAATCCAATAGAATAGAATCGAGACAAGCTCTATAGATTCTTAAGGTGTATGAGTCGTTTGGTAAATGAGTAAAACCAGTCAATAAATAACTAAATACCTAAATAAAGAACATTAAGAGAATACTGGTAGCAGCATAAAATGTGAACGCACCTAATCAAAATTTTGCTTTTTCAAAGACAAAAAACTTAGATAATATTAATCTCCACTGTTACAGTTGCCACATTTCACTGATGCAACTATAGGCTAAATGAGCTTTGTGATAAAAAAACATAAATATTCTCTGCTGGTCAGAGGTATTTCCTTCTTGTCTCACCTGCACAAGTTTTGTTTATAGGCCTAGGATATGTTGTGTAGATCCCTGTGAAACAGGTGAATTGTAACAAACGGGTAATAAATCAAGTTCCAAGAAAATGTGAACTTCATCACTTGTTCACAGTGAAACAGAGGCTTATGTCAATATTTGCAACTCAATCGTTTAGATATTAGTTGTTGTTTTTTGCAAGTATTTCTTTATTTCAAGTAATTATGCTAAGTGTGACTATTTTCTAGATATAGTCTCTTAAAATAATTGCAAAATCACTCACCGCAGCAGGTTTGTTGTACCTGTAGCTGTTTCCGTCTGGAACCGGTAGAGAATGAATGCACACTGAACAGTATAAGACTGCAGCGACCAGCTGTGCAGATCGCATCATCCTGCTGTGATTCAGAGCCGCACGCACCACCTGCATGCGCGCGGGACACTTTACTAGACGAGCGCGAGAGAGTGAGAGAGAGAGAGAGAGCGCGCGCGCCTGTCTGTCGAGCTTTACTGTGACCAAGCGCAGACTAGCCGAGGGATTTATACTCTCTGATTTCTTTGTTCTCTTTTCTAAACATTACACTTGTCTTTCAGTGGCTGGAGTGGCAAGTTCACCGGCAATCACGTGATCCAGCCCTCCATTCCCCTGGCGCGCTCCGCCGCGAGAGGGGAGACTGTGGGTTAGCAGGAGAGGTATAGATAGGCTACTAACCCTCCTGTCTAACAGTCGGATACGATAATAATATGCTGTTAACAATTGTCAGTTGTTTTATTAAATAGCCTACGTGTCCGCCTTATTATTTGTGATTTTAAGGCAATTTCTTAAGGGCACCTGTTCCATTTAACCCCTATCTACAGATTAAAATGATACCATGTTAAATATTTTACAAATAAAAAAAAAATGCAATATGATATATTCAAATAATAAATTAGCCTACTTGAAAATGTAGGCCTACTGTGTGTGTGCGTGTGTGTGTGTGTGTGAGAGAGAGATCCTGGACCACAAAACCAGTCACAGGTCCATTTTTTTTAATTGAGATTTATACATCATCTGAATAAATAAGCTTTCCATTGATGTATGGTTTGTTAGGATAGGACAATATTTGGCCGAGATAGCTACATTTGAAAATCTAAGGGTGCAAAAAAATCGAAACATTGAGAAAATCGTACGGTTGTCCATTTATTTTGTTCGCGATTGTGCTGCATTTACTCCGAAAAAAACGTTTTATTTATTTACGGTAGGAAATGAAATATCTTCATGGAACATGATCTTACTTAATATTCTAATGATTTTTGGCATAAAAGAAAAATCGATACCTATTTGACCCATACAATGTATTGTTGGCTATTGCCACAAATATACCCGTGCTGCTTTTGACTGGTTTTGTGATCCAGGGTCACATAGTGTTGATTCCGAATAGTTGGGTTATAAACACTTTACTTTTTTTACCAATTTAAATTTGTTTACTGTAAGAACTAATTTTTTTTTTTTAAAGAATATAAGGCATTAATTTTGAAATTACTATACATTAAAACATAAAACAGTAACCTGTCTCATAAGGGTTAAAGTCATTAATAGAGGAGAAACAATATTGGAGATGAAAGTTTTATACCGGAGTAAAATACAGACTTGCTTTTTTGAGATTGAAACAAAGGCTGTGTTCTCTATTTGGCACCGCTCAGAAATTGGCATGCTTGATTTTTCCACCTGACCCTAAAATCACCTGACAATGAGAAGACACATTTCTCAGATGCCTCTGGTTAAAGCGCATGAACGGTGTCATTAGTGTTGAGTCCATTGTTGAGGAAATTGCCTGCTCGGGAAGCATGCAAATTAAAGGGCTTTTACTGATCTCTTTTGAACAGCATCAGTCTGTGGTGTCAAGAAATTTGCAGTTTTGAGGAAAGGATCTGATGTGTCAGTGTCAAGTATTGACCTTAGGAACAACTTTGTTCCAAGTTCCAATGTTCAACTTTGTCAAATCTTTAACGGTACTGGACTGTTCATTTTGACTGACTCGAACAGCATTCTACATCTTTCATGTGCTTTGTTTGTTCACTTCTTTGTTGTGTAGTGTACTAACTAACGGAGGAAGATCCAGCTTGATTTTTCTTCTCAAACTTTTGGCAGATTTTTCATTTTGTTTTGATATAAATCACAGCTGGGGAAAATGCTGAAT
Source organism: Tiaroga cobitis (assembly GCA_030578255.1). Classification (NCBI taxonomy): domain Eukaryota; kingdom Metazoa; phylum Chordata; class Actinopteri; order Cypriniformes; family Leuciscidae; genus Tiaroga; species Tiaroga cobitis. The sequence continues at coordinate 27,334,707 of CM060611.1, read as the reverse complement.
ATCTATATCCTGTTTTAGAACTCCTGCCAAATGAGTCAGACCCTTCTTTGTCTCCGTCACTGTAACAAAGAGCCTTGTTTAATTTTGCTCCACGCATTTGGATCCAAACCAAGAGAAATCTTGCTATGCGAAGCAGTTTTTTAAAAGAGTGGGCTGATGATGGTTTTCAATAGCTGCCCTTGGAGGGACACGCAAGCTTCTTCATAACAAACAAACAAACAATTACAGTTTATTACGGTTTTTACTTCACTGGAACTAATCCGTTGAGTATTTCAAGCAATTTCAGAGATAAGCTTCGACTTTTATTCAGGAGATGATTTCTGCCTATGATTTCCCCTCAGCGTTCTATAAATCGACATGAGGCATTCATCTATTTTTTAAGATGAAGCTTCTACACAATTTCAAATTAAATTTTACATGAACCTTCAAATCCTAATAAAACATTTTAGCACCATCCTGTGGATAAACAGAGTGTCTTGTTACACACTTTACTTCGTCCAGGACTCACCTGAACCTATTCCACCTTTGTGAGTGGATTTCACCTAGCCTCAAAAAATAAAGGTTCTTAATTGGCATCTGTGGTTCCATAAAACATTTACATAGCATACAAGGTTCTTTTGAGTGGGAAAGGGTTCTTTAGATTATTAAAATGTTCTTAAAATAGTTATTTTTAAGAGATTTTTCAAGGTTCTTTGGGGAACCCATAATGGTTCCTTTATGGCTTCGCTACAAAAAACTCTTTTGGAACCTTTATTTTTAAGAGTGCTGCCCATTTCCTCAAACTAAATGCCAGTGTTTGTTAACCCTTTGACCTGAGCCAACCACAACAAAGCCAATGAGACACGCATATAAATCAATTATGTCTTCAGATAGCTGTCTGAAAACAAAGGAAGACTGTCCAGACTTCCTTTAAAATCCATCAATCCCCCTCACTTTTGTGGAAAGAACCACAATGAGGCCGACTCATCTCAAATAACAGGGTCACTTGTAAACCCCCATTAGATGGGGGCAGGGGGAAAAACACGTTTTATTTCTCTCGTTTTTCTGCCAGGCATCCCAGGTGTGCAAAGCCGGAGAGATCAGAAAATGAAAAGCACAGATAGTGAATTCACTACTGTTTGCACTGTCAGCTCCGTGTGAACGTAATGTACCAATAGACGCTTCCACATCTACTAAAGGTACGTCTAACTTAACAGCACCTATATTTACTTTAAACTCACTCACACTTTGCTGCGACAGCCCTGGGGTGAGCTTAACTGTGTATACCCATAGCTGTAAAGTTAAGGGCCTCCTTGCTGTAAAATCTCTGCTACTGAACATTCAAAGCACAACAGGGACTATCAAACAGGAAAATCTCTAGAGATGCTTCTCAAATGTGCTTTTTTGTCTTTTTACGCCATTATTTGATGTTTTGGCCGTAAACATAGGTATGTCTACTCTCTCTCTCTTTCTCATCTGCACACCTGCAAAAATCAAAGTCAGCATCTGCAAGGGGTCATTAGGGAGGAGATCTTTAGGCTTCCCATCATTGCATTAGTGACTGAATCACATAATCACTGACACGCAGTCACATTGATCCATTTAAGAGAGTGACTGTCTAATGCTACATTCATGCCATCACACTGGGTCATAAACGTTTTAACTTATCAAGAACATTTCTGATAGCAAAACCCGAGCCTTAGAAGTAAATGGAATACAAATGTGTCTTTTGACGTACAACACTTGAACTCCGTTTTACGAGGTGTCTGGTAACACTTATTTTTCGCCCTTCCATGAATTATAGACCTTTTTTAATTCCTCCAAAAATAGTTGGGCGAGTCAATTGTGAACGACAGCTTTGGATTCTTCCCAGGGGAGAAATCCCCTGTCTTTTACTTTTTATGGTAAAAGACAGATTTGATACATGCTGAAAATGATTAATGTATCATCAAGCACATGATCTGAATTCATACCTTCTCCAGCTGGTTCTCTTCCACAAGTGATTAGGGTGTGTCCGTACAGGACCTGAAATGACACTTAAAGCTAATACTAAACATATGGGAATAGAATATGCTGTTGGTGTTCAAAAGTTTATGGTCAGTAAAAAAAAAAATGTTTTAGCAAGGATTTATTAGGGTAAAAATGGACAGTAAATATTTTTACATTGTTACAAATCTATTTCAAATAAATGCAGTTAAATTAATCAAAGAATCTTGAAAAAAAGATCAGTTTCCACAAAAAAAATAATAAGCAGCACAAATGTTTTCAACATTGATAATAATAAGAAATGTTTCTTGAGCACCAAATCAGTATATTAGAATGATTTCTGAAGGATCATGTGACACTGAAGAATGGAGTCAGAATCAGATTTACCATCAAATGAAAACAATATTTACAATTTATATTAGAATAGAAAACAGATATTTTCATTTGTAATTATGTATTTCACTTTATTACTGTTTTAACTGTGTTTTTGATGCAGCCTTGGCAAGAGACTTCTTTTAAAACCCTTAAATTAAAATGTAACCGACCCTAAACTTGTGAACCATATAATGCTGTCACAGGTTGCAGTAGCCGCAAACAATTCCAGTAAAGTGTCTTTAATACAATAAACAACAGAATCTAGAGCAGAATAACAGGGAAAAACACATCCACAAGACTAAGAAAAGACCAGACAAAGAACTGAATAAAACAGGAGAATATTTACACAGGCTAACCGAGTTAATCAATATAACGACAGGTGAACAGAATCATTAAACAATCAAGGGCACAGACCTTGATTACCAGGCAAACAGAAATAAAACACATTGAAACACCAAAACAGAACATACATGTTTCAAGTGCATGTTTCATATTTTTTTACTGTTTAAATTTAGCTGAAAATGCTATAATTTAATATTGGATAGGTTCAGTTGTGACATCTTACCCCATATAGTGTGACAACATGTCCCACTGGACATGCTGTCATTATTGATCGATGTGTTTTTAAATGAAAGGTTTCTCTTTTTTTTAGCAAATATTATAGAAATGTTGAATAGCTTTAAGATCATTAAGATTAAGAGGTGCACTTATACTGAAATTGCCTTAATTTAATAGTCAGGAGTAAAATGAGTGAAAATAACCCCTGTCTCTCTTCCCGATTCTGTACATCTGAGATGAAGTGCATACATTTTCTCTGCTTAGTCAATGTGCTCGAAATTTAGATTCCTCAGGTGAAATCCTTCACTCGTAATTAGCCCTCAAACAAAGTTCAAAGCAGAAAGATATACTGGTTTAGTAACTCTTTAGTTTCCCTGCTAAATTAGTATTTTATTAACACACACACACACACATAAAAACACCACAGCATTGTGAAATTTGATTACAGATATGAACGCGAGGTTGCAGTTATAGGTGGGTTTTTACTGAATGAGACATGTTTTGTTTCAGTGCCAAATGTTTAAAGCATTTATAGCTATATCTTGGGAGTGCAACTCTTTAAGATTCAGTCTGTTGTAAGAGGTGGGTAATGACGCCTGTAGGGAGAGAAAGTTAACGGGGGAAAAAGATCATACAGCCAAAACTACCTGAAGCCTCCCTTTTCTTCCTCTGTGCCCCATAGGACTTTTCAATAATAAGGAATCCTGTAAAGAAATTACAATGCTGGAACCCTCACATCCCACCAGGATCATGAACCTTTGCGGTACGAATGGCATATAAGCCTCTAATGAACAACTCGACAAAAGACTCGCTTCTATATTTGTATGGAAGTAAAATAATGTCAAATGTTTTTGAAACAAAAAGCATGTTGAATTGCACCAATTGAAAAAAAAAAAATGCATTGCGTTAACCATGCTTGCATTTTAATCCATTGTATTTTTAAGGCTTGCATTTTTATGGGCTGAAATTCAACATGGTTGAATATTTAAGCTGTGAATATTTCAATTAAAAACATTTCAAACACATTTTCAATATTAAAAATTCAATAATCCATATTCACCTTTCATATTTCACTTCCAAAATTTTCAAACTGTTTAAAAATACAACCTATAATATTCAACAGGCAAATTTCGGTCCATTTTATTTCGCCTTGAAAATTCGCTTCCACAAATTCAGTGGTTCAAATTCGACAGTAAATTCAACGTCGACATCCAGGAACTGCAGGAAAAGCAGTAGATTACCGATCATAATCTCCATCTGCTGTAGTCGGCTTTACCAGCAGGGGGTGCAAGCGCGTATTGACAAGCACCAAAGCCACAGGAGAGGCCTTCACAAAACGTCATTTGCTGAAATGGACAGAGCGATGAGTACGAGTTATAATTTGTGTGTGTGGAAAAGGTTGATTAAGACACAAAACACACGAGCGTTTACTCAAGTGTCTTATGGGACTTATTTTTACCCCCGTGCAAAGTAAGGTGATTTGTCCACTGCAAAACTAAATTCTCTTGCCGTTGGTATTGATATTAAGTTTTAGTAAAACAACTGTAATACACTGAGACAGAGTGAATTGTTTGTTTTAGTCACTATGACGGAATACTAAATTGATGGCTGGGTTTTACATGATGGCAAAGGCAATTTTATTTAAATATAGCATCATTAAATACAACCAAATTACAATTATAAATTAAATTAAGCAATTATAATTAAAAAATTACATCTGTACCATGAAATCTGGTAATCTCTGTGTTATAACGTGAATTGTCTCCGCCATTATCCAGGGCTGCGTACAGTATAGGGGTATTTGTCATCTTATTTTATATCTTTATGTCCATTTGGAGCGCGCGTCACGTCACCTATTAGCGTCCCGCTTGCCACAAGATCTCTCACTGTTTACATGAACCAGACACTCCGATGAGAGCACATAAAGTGCAATCCATCTCTTATTTACCATTTTTTCATCTTATCGTATATTTTATTCGCTCCTTTGCCCGTATTGGAGCGCGTCCCGTGGCTCTTACTAGCGTCGGGCCAGCCACACGATCTCTCACTGTTTTAATCTACCAGACACTCCGATTGATGCACGAAAACACAAAGCCAATGTAATCCTGCTCTTAGTTACCCTTCTGCCATCTTATCTTATATTTTATTTGCTCGTTTGTCCCATAGAGCGCGTCGTGGCGCGCCAGCCACAAGATCTCTCCCTATTACAGTTGCCTGATTCTCCGATTGACATTCTGAAGGAGAATGATTTTGACCACTCCATTACGTTTTGTTTTTTATAAAGCCTTTCTTTAAAGTGAATTTCGTTTTTAATAAATTGTATCTTAATTTCAATCATGACATATAGGCATAGGCATATTAAAATCATGAAATTTTTGCATTTGTTACTGGCCTCAGACCTAGGGGAAATCTGGGCTGGCAGCAAGGGTACACAGGCAGTGAAGCACTGTGCACCTGTGAAAAACTGTGAAATAGTAAAGAGACAGACAGGATAAGCGTCTTTCCCTTCTCAGCTTTACTTCTGAGATCGCACAATAGTAACAACTGTAAACATTTCTTGAATTACATTCAGAAAAATAACTTTATCTGCACATAGCTGATATGTAATATAACTCATACATACTCTCAGTACCTGAATACACTCCTGTGATCCATAACCACAAAGTAATATATTTTTATATACTACTATATGCATAGAAGAACAGATACAAAATAAAACATGAAAAATTCACATAAATCTCACTTTTAGGTTACACACATAAGCAAAACATTCGCACACACCAATGTGTAAAGCTTAAATGTACCCAGTATGAAAAATACATAAATCAATAATACCTGAACCCGAACGCCATGTTCTATACACCATTTCACTCTCATTACCTCGTGTCACACATTTACACGACACGTGTACCCGTAAAGCATTCAAAATGGCGTTCGAATTATAACTGCGTCTCATATACTCAACTTAATCAGTTTAAACACTAATAACAAATACCCTTGCATTACTAATGCAATTAAACATTACAACAATGTGATCCGTCTTCCCAGCTAACAATTTTTGGTTCCCAGAACGTTCTCGGAACGTTAGATTTTGGTTCCCAGAACGTTCTCAGAACGTTAGTTTTTGGTTCTCAGAACGTTAGTTTTTATGGTTTGTTTTTGGTTAGCTAGGAAAGTTTTCTTAACGTTTTCAGAACGTTAGTTTTTGGTTCCCAGAACGTTCTCAGAACGTTAGTTTTTGGTTCTCAGAAAGTTCGTTTTTGGTTCTCAGAAAGTTAGTTTTTGGTTCCCAGAACGTTCGTTTTTGGTTCCCAGAACGTTCGTTTTTGGTTCTCAGAAAGTTAGTTTTTGGTTCCCAGAACGTTAGCTTTTGGTTCCCAGAACGTTAGTTTTTGGTTCCCAGAACGTTAGTTTTTGGTTATCAGAACGTTTTTTTTATGGTTTGTTTTTAGTTAGCCAGTAGAGTTTTCTTTACGTTCAACAACAATTCATCTTTTTTTTTACTTTAATAAAATACAACCGTAAATCTATATGAATAATCAACCTGTACAGTCCATGTTTTTGTCGATTCATTGTTTAATTGTTGATTAAAAACACACAAAAAACACATCATAGGCTATGCATCTCATTCAAAACATGCGCAAAAGGCGAAACGAAAACAAACTAAGAATACACTTTTATTAGTAGGCTAGTCTAATTGTAGATCCTGCACTTGAAAGCCTCTTCCATCTTCACCCCAGTCATCTGTAAATATAACAAATAGTAATATTATTACAAAGAAAAGTAAAAAATGATAGTCTTGTTTGAATCATTCATTGCCATTAAAGTGAAATGACTGAACCTAAAGGAACCTGATAAAAATGATAATTTTAAATTAAATGTCAGACCGACAATAAGGGTATTTTTGCATCTGAAGTCTTCAATTATTATTATTATTATTAAACACCTTTTAGGAATTATTAGTTTAATAACGTAATACCAGTTTACCGCTATAGATGTCACTGTTGAAGAGGATATTCAAGGGGCGTTTGTCAAATGCCAGCGAGCAGCGAGGGGGAAATTAGCGATAGCTGCCATTTACACAAAGTGTATATCAAATAGATGCGATTTACATTAACTGCAAATAGCAATAGATTATTTACGCTAAAAGGTTTTTATACAACAACAAACAAACTTGCTATTTTATTGGAACGATATGTTTTTGGGAAACAGACCGTAATTTTAAGATCCGTTTTTATGCAAAGTTTTTGAGAAACGCTGTCCATAGCCTCCAGTATGTGTTAGTCACAGTAGTATTTCTAATACAACTATATATAACTTCATAATAGGCTAAATGCCAACGGCTGTTATATAACTTATATAAAGGGGATGCCAGTTTGAAGAATGCCATTTGGTGGCATAGGAACCATTATACTTGAATTGTGAATTGTTTAATACCTTTTAATGGTCTTCTGCAATGTTTGAGGCATTTTTATTTTTTCATGCTTTAATGTTGGCCTAATTTCAGTTACATTTACATTTTAGGCTATGTAGTTTGAAATTGTATTTATTTTTTATTTTTTAGATTTTTATTGTAGTAACCACTCAGCTGTATGTGGAAATGCATATTTAAAAAAAAATATGTTGCAAATAAAACCATAGTCCACAACTTATGTAGTTTTAACTTATTTTAATATATAAATTCAGTGAAATCATCAAACGTTTGTATGACTTGCCAGTGACTTGTGACCCAAGCTACGACTTGACTTGCTTGACATAAGGCAGTGACTTGACTTGACTTGCTTTTATAAAAAATTGACTTGGACTTGCTTGAGACTCGAAGGTTAAGACTTGAGACTTGCTTGTGACTTGCACATGTGTGACTTACTCCCACCTCTGCTAAATGCAAGTCTCAAGTCAAGTCCAAGTCTTAACATTGCAAGTCAAAGTCAAGTCAAGTCAAGTCAAGTCAAGTCATACTCTTTGTCATGTCAAGTCAAGTCAAGTCGCACACAGACTAGTTTTACACATTTTTTAACTCTGGGACTTTTATTACTTATTTAGACACAGAGGGCTGATGGGTTACACAAATAAATAAATTAACTTGTGTGTAATAAATAAATTAGCATTAAGAAGCACATTAAATGCTCTAAAATAAAAATAAATTAAATGAACACAAGTAAACAAGAATTAATACAACTTTTCCCATCTTGTAAAAAAAAACTAAAAAGATATTGCATTCTAAATTAGTACTGTATGACAAAGTTTGTATGCTCTTACTCTAAACATCCAGGTGATTTGATCCCATAACACAAAATATTATATGGAAATTTTAAGAAAACAAATCTAATAATTTAAATGATTTAAACCCGACTATTTTTTAATACGTTATAACTGACGTTCTCAACTAAGTTACTTTCTTTATTACTTTCTCCCGCCCGCAACATTTATGTTTTGTCCCGCTCCCGCTCGCAAAAATACTTTTTTTCTGTAGCCTACCTCCAAATACTTTTAAGTTAGCCTACGTGTCGCCACCATACACATAAATGCTCCTGATAAATTATTTGTTATTAAAGCATTAACACACAAACCACTGTTAGACATAAAAGCAAGCAGCTCCTGCGTGCATGGTTTGGCATGACTGCGCGAATTCCTAAAAAGCTGACATCAGTTCATCGCGATCTCACACTTCTCTGTTATTATCAATGAAGCTTTCATAATATATAGCTACACTTTGTTTGTTTTGTATGTCTTGTTTCATGTTGAGTGTTTGTTTATTCAACAAATACATGCGTTTACCATTTTAAATTCCTGTGTGGAGCGAATTTCAGGGCCAGTGAGATTAGATCTTCCACTTCTATTGACTTCATTGATTTGAAGTTCCTCTGTGTTGCTCCTAGAAATTAGATAAAATAATCTGATCAAACAACAGATCTTCTCCAAATTGTAACTACTTAAATTGACAATCAATATATATTTTTAAAAGGATTATGGAATTAAACTTTCCTATGATAAGAGAGCAAATCCTAAACTCTTGGAATGCCATTTTTGTTTTCTTCCCTCTCATGCTGTAGGCACTTAGGACTTCATTGGTGGCTACTTTACGTAGCATTTTACGTACAGCCGCCCCTGGATTGGTACCCCCGATGGAGCGTAGGTAGTTAACCTAAAAAACAAACATGACAGTTATGTACCATAAAACCATAGAAATTAACCTAAAGGGATAGTTCCCCCACAAATGAGCATTGCTGGTATTTACACACCCTCATATTTCTTTAAACCTGTATGGATTTTTTTTTTTTTTTTTAACATTAAGGAAGATATTTTAAAGAGTGCTGGTAACCAAACAGTTTATTTTCCCCATTGACTTCCATAGTATATATGTTTCTATACTGTGGAAGTTAACAGGGAACAGCAACTGTTTGGTTATGTAAAAAAAAAAAAAATGCAGGTTTAAAGAAATATCAGTGAGAGGAAATAACAGTTCACCCACAAATGACCAATCCCTTTGAGTAAACTCATTGTAACAGCAGAAAATTATGCAATTTGCATTATTGTCATTGACAGCTGTAAATTGCTGTATTTATTACCATCTTTGTCTTAGTCTCTTTATTTTCTAACGAGGTGTCAAACTGTTTAAGCTCTTCTACAGTTTGACAGGGCCCATTTTCTAGAATGTCCTCCTCTGTCTCTACCCCTGGCACAGTCATAGCAGCCAACAGTCTTCTCTGCAGTGTGAGGATGTCTTGCTGGTTCTCGCAGAGCTCTTGTAACTTCTGCAAGACTTTTGTGCGGTAGTCTAAGACAAAAATAAATAAACATTATGGAATCAGTGTGGATGTTTGTGACAGACAGCTGCAAGCTTACTTTTTGTTGCTTCTTCGGATGAGGCCTGTGGTTCTCTTAAGAGGAGATCTGACATCTGATCTACTGTGGCATAAAAAATACCTTTGTTTCAAAATTGATATTACATACACATTTATGAATATCAATGATATTGTTACACACCTTGATGGGGTGGTGACACAGTTTGCAGTGAGCACGGCAATGATGCCTCTGCTGTAAATAAATTATTTTTTAATAGAATATAGATGTACAATAGGTATACATGGACATTAAAATGTTTAATAACATTTAAAACTTCTTACAAAATAAGTCAGGAGATCTTGGCTTTTCTTGATTGCCTGAGAAGAGGCATTGTGGATTAAATCTTGAAACATTTTTTTTTATATTTATAAATCATTCTACTTACCCTTGTCTTGAGGATATGTTTTGGAAAGTTGCTTATCTGACAATACAACAGAAATACAAAAAGACCACTAGGTTGCTTTGAATTGTGCAAATAAAATGTAATGTACTGTGAAATTATGTAACAACTTACATTTAGGTGCAACAGGTTTCGACACCTTTTTCTTCTTTTTAACTCTGCAATCATCTGAAATTAATGAATTTTTGCATGTTTTAATAAAAGGCAAAGTTCACAAATGCCTTTAATTCCATAGTTCAATCATAAAATATCAAATATAGTTGCAAAATCTAAGTTGTATTTACAAAAGAAAACCAACTGTGGTAGCGACCATGGCTGAGAAAACTTACTATAAATTTGATTTAAAAACCACAACAACAACAAAAAGTCAATCACAATACCTTTGTTTAGCCAATCTGAAATCTCAAGTTCAACCAATATATTCAGAACAACTACAGATTTCTGATTCAGCAAATCATTAAATCGGATGAAAAAAGTAAAGAAAAAAAAAGGTTGAAGTCTGCAAGAAGACCAGCTGAGCTAAGATAATACTAACACAATTTGAACACCTACCATCTGAAGAAATTTCTGTTTCAGACTGAAATCTCTTTGGCGTTTTATGTGACCTCTTTTTACTTGTGTCCTCTGTTTCAATATGTGACGTTTCGGTAACAAGCTGGCATTTCTGGGAGGCTTTGGCATAAGAGTCTGTAAAATATATGTCAAATAATATTATAGAAAAGGTTTTAACATCACCTTCATGAGTCAGGCAGCATACTTAAATCTTGAAATAGTATCACTATACCTGTTCTTAACCAAATTTTTTTCAGCAAGAACCGCCTCCACTTTTGCTTGTCAGGGATTGCATTGTTTTTTACCAACTGCCTTGAGTTCGTGTAGGTCCAGTAACAGAATATTCCCTATAAAATGAACGAATGAATGTAAATAAATAAATACAATTAGCATTCACAGTGGATTTTCACATTGTAAGCATGAGTGTAAGTGTAATGTTATTTTAAAGTTTAGTGAATAAAAGCATACTTTGATCGTTTCCTCCAACCAAGTGGTTGGGATAATTTCTACAGAATTATCAACTGCAAACTCGACCACTGCAAAAGTCTCCATCTGTTGAGAGATAAAACACAATGCTTTTATATTACAAACGCCTGCCAATATGCACAACACAGTCTCTGGTCCTGAATTAACACTGCTCTTTGTCTATACGAGTTCACTCTACAGCAAGGGTCTTCTACCGGGGGTCAGCGGTACTGCAGGGGGCCCGCAAATTAGTGTTTGATCACAAATCATTTTTGCTATAACATGCTGGGTAAAAGAAAAGTCACAAAGTCAAATTGTTATATTCACCCTGAAACGAAAGCAAGACCATCCTCAGTCCATGGAAGAACGATAGTAAACAGTTCAAAAGGTAGACCCTCATCTTCCTCCTCTCCCAGCCCAGTGTCCGGACATTACAAGAGGAAAACGTAGTCCGTCGGTTGTGGGGTGGGGTGGGTTTGAGGTGGGGTGGGATGGGGAAGAGAGTTAAAGTGTATGCAGTATGGCCAAAAAAAATATTTCCTGGTTTTCTTCAATCATTACGGCAGTTTTTGTTAGCTGCTGTTCAGGGATTAGTGTCATTTTGGATTGTCTTGACTGCACTTTGAAACAACCAATCATCCGTGAGTCACATGGGTCTTTGAAAAGTGGTTGAGATTTCTCAAAAACCTTGCACAATAACATTCGAGAGCCTGACTCATCCATCTCTTCCCTCTCTTCAATGGCCATGCAACATTTCCCCTCCCCGAGAATGAAAGCATTGTTTGGTCGTGTCGTTTTGAACTTTGTGGTGACCACTGATTGAGTCTGTGGAAAATTTGACCTCTCCATCAGACGTTTGGCCACTTGAACAAGCGGCTTCTTTCCTGACCTTACAAGTCGTTTAAGCTTTCCCAGAAAGTTTTCAAATGGGAAAGCGCTGCAAGCGTCAAGACAACCAAAATTGATGGCCTCTGCTGATAGATGTATCATGGAATGTATGTTGTATACCATGAAATGATCACCATACAGTTCTTTAGTTTTTTCTACAAAGTATTTCATCAGCTGACTGCTGTAGCCGTTGTGGTCCACTGCTGAATTTGGTGAAAGAAGAAGACCCAAGGCAACACTGAATGTCATAAAATGATCGTACAACTGGTCGGCCAGAATTCCTTTTAGTACAATCTTGCCAGTGTACACAGCAAACTGCCGCAGTTCTGTTGCCTTCCACCTATCTATGTCATCCAGACCCCTTGGTTTTCTAGCAAAACAGCTGGGAATGTCTTTTCTGAGTGCCAGCAGCCGTTGGGTCACTTCATTGATTTGTCCAGCTGACATTCGCACATTCCGGTTTCCTCTCATCCACTCTGTGATCATTTTTTTTGTGACCCCCAGGCAGGCTTGGTGCATATAATCTATTGGAAATTGGTTGATCATGTCCAAAGGGAGCCTCAAAAATGGGGACACTGAAATGGCATCATCTTTCTGCCGTTTTGCCATTTCATTTGCAGTGTGGGCCACACTGTCCACACACAGTCACGGACTGCGCAGTTTGGCACTGAACTGAATAGTTTCTAAATTATTAGCTTAGATAACATCACAACTTGACCAACGAGGGAGAGCAGAGAACAAAACTCCTGCTTGCCGAGGTTATTGGACTTCGTTAATATTTTGAAGTGCCAATGTTGATACAGGTTTAGCAAGTTTACTATGTTCTTATCTTTTGAGGGTGTAGATAAATGTTTTCAGTAGATTATGATTTCCATTACACGAGAGTAGATGTTAAAACTTCATGCTGATTTGTACTCGGCTTTCGCCAAGATAAGCAACACTAAGACGTAGCTTTACAGTAAACTATGCTTCTCCATCCATTTACGCTTCTTTCCATATGGTGGTGTGACTCCCCTTCTGTCTGGCATTACGGCTGCAGTGTACTTGTCGCGTCAGCACACACGACGGCTGCAACTACCGTGTGGTCTCCCTAGTGGACCAGCACGACAACCGTCTGGATTGAGCCGAGTAGGGGACATCTCTAGGGTCTTCAAGTGGGCACCTTCCGTCCTCAGTGTTTCGTCGACTAGCCCACGACACCTCAAGAGGGCTCGACAGTGACTCTTGCGTCCCAGAGTCACCTCCCTCCGTCCCCCACTCAACTCAGCCCAGCTTACTGACCTCTACATCCCTCCTGCTGCTGAGACCTAACCACAATCTCACAATCTCTCCGCAACCCAACCATACGCGCCAACCCGTTTGACTAAGGCTGTCGAGCCCCACTGGTGCGTTAATATGCAGTTTCAGTGGCAATGGTTCCGTATGGCATACCACCTACTGCAAAACACAATATCTGCCCAACCACCCGTCATTCACGCAATATCCACAGGAACGGAATGACTGTAAATACTATACAACCTATACAAATAAACCAACAGACTCTTCGAGTTTTTCAAGAATTCTACGAAACCGTAGCATGGCGGCCTGTACACAGCCAGTGACGCAATAGAATAAAATAAAAATATTAATAACTAACTTTATAACTTTGAAGTGTTCTCTTAATTTTTAAAAAAAAAATGACCAAATATAAATCCGATTCAAAATAAAATAAAGGCTAAACATAACAACACATTTAGGAGCAGCTAAGTAATATTACTTACCTTGAAATTAAAACTGAGGGAAGACAGAGGAAGGCAATCCAAAATCTAATAAAACAAAGAAATGAAAAAATATATGAATCAAACCTGGTAACAGTCCTTAAGTTTCATGCAGGTGTGCTGCATTATGCCAATAAATACTGAACACTTGTTTGATTGTTAGTCAAAACATGTACTTACAAAACCAAAATAACTGACTGTCTTAGCTCTTAAAAGAACTTTTGGGGTGTACAGGATATCGGGCTGCTGCGGACACAAGAAAAAGAGAAAAACTATAAACAAGGCTGAATATGTGTGATGGGCCTCTATACGAGTTAAAATGTTTCATTAATGGATACAGACTACTCAAAACGTAATTAATACGGGGAGGGGGGGGAGAGGGGAGAGGGGGGGAGAGGGGAGAGGGGGGGGAGAGGGGAGAGGAGAGGGGAGAGGGGGGGGAGAGGAGAGGGGAGAGGGGGGGGAGAGGGGAGAGGGGGGAGGGAGGGGAGAGGGGAGAGGGGAGGGGGGGGAGAGGGGAGAGGGGGGGGAGAGGGGAGAGGGAGGGGAGAGGGGAGAGGGGAGGGGGGGGAGAGGGGAGAGGGGGGGGAGAGGAGAGGGGAGAGGGGGGGGAGAGGGGAGAGGGGGGAGGGAGGGGAGAGGGGAGAGGGGAGGGGGGGGAGAGGGGAGAGGGGGGGGAGAGGGGAGAGGGAGGGGAGAGGGGAGAGGGGAGGGGGGGGGAGAGGGGAGAGGGGGGGGAGAGGAGAGGGGAGAGGAGAGGGGAGAGGGGGGGGAGAGGGGAGAGGGGGGAGGGAGGGGAGAGGGGAGAGGGGGGGAGAGGGGAGAGGAGAGGGGAGAGGGGGGGGAGAGGAGAGGGGAGAGGGGAGAGGGGGGGGGAGAGGGGAGAGGGGGGAGGGAGGGGAGAGGGGAGAGGGGAGGGGGGGGAGAGGGGAGAGGGGGGGGAGAGGGGAGGGGGGGGAGAGGGGAGAGGGGAGGGAGAGGGGAGGGGGGAGAGAGGGGGGGGGGGAGAGGGGGGGGGAGGGGGGAGAGAGGGGGGGGGGAGAGGGGGAGGGGGGGGGGAGAGGGGGGGGGGGAGAGGAAGGAAGGAGGGAGGGAGGGAGAGGGGAAATGACGCAAATGACGTCACGCAGGGGGAGGGGTGGAGGGGGTTTATATCATGATGTCACACATATTTAACGGAATTTAACGGCATTTAACTGTACTGACCCTACTGACTAGGCCTAATGTTGAAAAAAGGCGGAAAGTCATTGTTTGTATGTGGAAAAGGCAGTCGGACAACCTTTTAACTATTTCATTTGTTTCATTTGAGAAAACGGATGTTATTTATGTTTAGTTGTTATAATAGCTGAGAGAAAAAAAACTGTTCAAACTGTGTCCTAAGATAATTTATTATTTACTCTGGTCATATTTTGAAATGTCATAGCCTATTTATAGCTAGTTTTACACAATTTACATATTTTTTTATATGTAGCCTAATTAAATGTTGTCTTTAACGTTAAAATAATCTGAAAAATATGTACTTTACCTCAAAACTCAGTTGTCCGTGGTGATCCAGTCAGAAGAGATGTCAGAAGAGATGTCCGCTATGCTGACCGCAGCTTTATATATCCCCTCTGCATTCTTTCGCGGGCTTGCCAAGCGAGTGATAATTTATAAACTATGTAATTTTATAAACTTTATATATTTTCTTATTTTTAAAAAAATGTTATGTATACATCTAAAATACCTTTCGTTATTGTACCCCGGCATTAAATGACTGAATAAATAAATAAATAAAGTTCAGTGTTTTTAATAGAGCGGCCGAGGGTTACTAGAAATGTAAAAAATGAAAATACAATCTGGGTGTTGGCCTATGTTGTAAAAGACACTCGGGATGTTCGGGTCTTTTTGACACAATGGGAAATGAATGGGGAAGACTATAAAAACGATAACTTGTCATAAAAAAAATCACAGAAACATGCACAATGATGTTGAAACAAATGCACAATTTAAAAATAAAAAGACATTTTTTTGACAAACATTAATCTCATGTAAAGGTTTGCTCACTCATTGCATTTTTTCAATGCGGTAATTTTGTTGTTAAAAATTGACACAACACCAGGAAGCTTGATTCAATCTTTTTAATTAGCACAAATAAATAGAAAATATAATAGAAAAAGAAAAGTTTTTGGAGGCCTAACATAGTATTCAGAAATACAGAATCTAAGTAGCTGAATCAACAGTAAAATAACACTGGTATTTTAGTCCTGACTATAAATTAAAAACAGGTTATTAATATTCCTTAAAATGAAAGCTATCTTTTGTTGTTTGGAAAACTTTAAGAGCTAGTGCACGGATCCTGTTTTCATTATACTGTTTTGCTGATTTAAGACATAAGCGAAAGTGTTTAGAGTAATCACCGAGACCGAAATGTTGTCATAATGTTTTGCATGTTTTCGACTGTTAAAGCAAAGGTGATAATCCGCGAAAAAGAAATTGTTTCTCGCGAGCTGTTTTATGAGGCGGCTTGAATGCTCGCAGAGAAAATTGCACACTATTTTTTTTAAGAAGTCCCTTATTTGCATCAAGCCTGCATTTATTTAATCAAAAATACAGAAAAATATTATTACAATTTAAAATAATGGTTTTCTATTTGAATATACTTTTTAATATCATTTATTTATGTGATGCAAAGCATATATATAGCCTATATTGAGGAACTCCCTCCCAGGCAATGACATCACAACATCATTTAGCAAAATTAAGTTTGCCTTTGCAGAATCTAAATGTTAATATTTTTTATTTATATTGCAATTTAAAGAAAACGGAACCTATTTAGTTTCATATTTATGTTTAATATTAGCCTATAATATATAGCCTACATGTCTATAAAGTAAATATTCAACAAAAGTGTGTCAATTACAAGTAAGAGAAGTGTCAAGAACAGTTGTGTGTATTATTTGTGTGATTTTTGAGACTAATCTCACCTGAAAGCAGTGAAAACAACAGCGAGAGATGGCTGCTTGTCAGTCGCAGTAGTCCCGCGCCGTTTCCATGGCAACTCTGCGCTGCTCCAGTGTTTGAAAGCGACTCGAAAGTTCACGCGCACGGCCATTGATTAAACCACGTCAAAAGCATGTATTGCATCATTTACAAATATAAATATCTAGAATTAGAACATTACTTAAAAAAAAATCTCATAAATATTAAATTATGAATTTTAAACTAATTTTGGAGATCTATGACCCGTTCTATAATAGTTTAACAAATATGAAACTAATGTAGCCATTAAATAAGCACATTTAGTTTCATATTTTTTAAACTATTATGTTATTTCTTTCCATTTTTGTTAAACTATTATAATGTATTTTTTTTTCCATCTGCTGATTATGAAAATTGAACAGCATGATGAGCAATATATCGGGAGACATGATGGGTCAGACATGATTTTGACCACTTCATTAAGTTATTCAAAAATAACCTTCCAGCAACGTTCTGGGAACGTTGTTTTATGGTTGCAAAACAATAACTTAAAAATAACCAATAGGGAACGTTCTTTATAAGTTGTTTTGAGGTTATTAAAAAAATAACCTTCCAGCAACGTTCTGGGAACGTTGTTTTATGGTTGCAAAACAATAACTTAAAAACAACCATTAGGGAACGTTCTTTATAAGTTATTTTAGGGTTATTTAAAAGTAACCACCCTGCATCGTTCTGGGAACGTTGTTTTATGGTTACATAAAAATAAAACCTAAAAACAACGTTCCCCTAACGTTAGTATTTGGTTCCCAAAAAAATAACCAAACGGGAACCAAAAACTAACGTTAGGGGAACGTTATGTGTTAACTGGGTTGAAACGCTTCTAAATGCATTTAGTAACTGATTAATCTGTTTATATCTATAAACGTCGAGTTAATCAAATCTATATAAACACATTTAAACACGAAAAAGTTACTTTAAACACTTCACAGTTACTTCTTTACCTTCTCGTTATCTCATGAACAGTTGGAAGTATGTCTAAAGTGTATTTTATTTACCTGTGAAATAGTAAAGAGACAGACAGGATAAGCGTCTTTCCCTTGGCGCGTCAGCTTTACTTCTGAGATCGCACCCGGGACAAATCTAGTCTCAATAGTATACTTCACAGGAGCGCTCAAGCCCCCTCTGCTGGTGTGGAGGCGAACTGATTCTTAACTGTAAGTGTTCTTATTCAAAAAATAAAGTGGGGGGGTGGCGTTTTCCATGAATTATCTGGTAACATCTTTTATTACATACGTTACACTCTCCCCTGCTTTAAGGGATGCCTCCAGGTATCCAGAACTAATCCAACAAGATAGAATAAAGTTGTTCTGCAGCGACAAGAACTATCCGTCTGATGCAGAGACAGGCAAGTATTTGAATTTAAACAGTCCTGTATTGCTTGTTCTGTTTTGATCTAATTCAAATATGTCCACACAGGTTGTGAAGGATAGTGGCGATGATCAGGTACGACAGGGTAAGTATGAATAGGATACAGTACGCAGGTATGTATTGCATTCATTCCTGGTCCCCAAGGTTGGTATGAGGGTTGTCCCATTCGATTATATGTGAACACTTCCTTTGGCTTTACTGCACGTGCAGATCTCCGCAGGGTACTGTCCTCTCCATTAATTAACTGAGCAACCTGTTCCACTTCCACGTCCGAATCTCCATAACTACTACTAGTTATGGAGTCATCAACCTGTTACTGAGATTCCAGAGATGGCAACAGGTCAGCCAGCGCTTGCATTGGTTCAGGTGTCACAACTCGAGGTTGTTGCTCAGGAGGTGGATGATTAGTTTGCACAGCTCTGTGGTGTTCTGGGTGAAACTCTGGTGCAGCAACTCAAAGATCACTGTCTAGCTCATGATGGTACTGTTCTCGAATGACTTTTTCCCTTCCATATACTGGGACTGACCTGGGGTTACACGCATATTCTTCTTCGTCCCCCGAATCACTGGAGTCATGCTCTAAGATATTAGACCTGTGATGCCGGCTGTTCTTGTGGAGTTGTTTCTGTGTCCGATTATCCTGTCCATTATATTCAAGCGGCAAATCATTCACCGGCAACAGAAGATTACGGTGTAGAACGCGAAGAGTGCGATCACCAGCTTTTGCTTGAATTTGATATACTGGACCATCTCCCATTCTCTCGACAACACGGTGAACCTTGTTCTCCCAGTAAGCACGGAGTTTGCCGGGCCCACCTCTCTCGGATAGGTTACGAACAAGCACACGATCACCGGGCTGGAGCACAATCCCTCTGACACCACGATCATAGTTTCTTTTTCCTTTTGCAGAACTCTTTTTACTGTTTTCAGAAGCAATTCTGTACGCTTCCTGCATCCGAGAAGCCCACTTCTGCGCATACACCTGCCGGGTTTCAGTCTGTGACTCAGGTTCTAGCCCAAAGAGTAAGTCGATAGGCAATTGCGGGGCCCTTCCAAAGAGGAGAAAGTATGGTGAATACCCCGTGGCTTCATGCCTCGAGCAATTGTATGCATGCACTATGTGTGGTAAGTGGTCTTTTCATGCAGATTTCTTGTCCTCTGACAAAGTTCGTAGCATCTGGAGAAGTGTTCTATTTAAACGCTCAACGGGATTCCCCTGTGGATGATAAGGAGTTGTTCGAGAATGAGCAATGCCAGCCAGTTGCTGAAGCCGTTGGAATAAGTTATTCTCGAATTCGCGGCCCTGATCATGGTGTAACTTCTGTGGGTACCCAAAGCGTGGTATAAAGTCATAGAAAATCTTCTCCGCAGCCGTTTTTCCAGATTTGTTCCGTGTCGGGTAAGCTTGAGCGAATCGAGTAAAATGATCTACTAGAACCAAATTGTACTCATAGCCACCCTTACTCTGTTCAAGATGCAGATAGTCTACTGACAGTAGTTCAAATGGTGCACTGGTTGTAATGGAGCCCATTGGTGCCTTCTCAGGAACAGTAGGTCGCTTCTGCTTAATACATGGACACTGGCGGATGACATAATTTTCTATGTCACGCTGCATGAAAGGCCAATAAAATCTCTGCCTCGCTAGGTGAGTAACTTTGTCTGCTCCGACATGTCCCATGTCGTCGTGAAGGTGTTTGAGCACAAGAGATTTTAGAGAGTCAGGGAGTACCAGCTGTCTGTGTTGTCTTGTCTGTCTGTATAGAATTCCCTGGTCAAGTCGAAGTTTGTTCCATTCGTGAATTAACCGTCGTGTAGTGAGTCCCATCTGTCGCTTGTCTTTGTCATTGGGGTTCCATCCTCTCTCTTTCAATGCAAGGACCTCACGGATGGAAGTGTCTCCTTTCTGAGCAGTACGGATATCTTCTGGAGGAAGCAAAGGTGTACTGACTGGGAGCAAACTATTATCACTGGAGCCCAGCTGAAGAGCCGCAACCCATGGTACTGCACATTTCTCACAGGCATGATAAATACATCAAGCCAGAAATGTCTAGCCTACTTTTAAACGAAACAATTCAAAACGAAAATAAATAGACTACTCTCAGATAATGTAATCCGTATGAAATGAGCATTTCTCTCGGCGCGTTCACTACTGCGAAGATGGCTCCAATACGACGCGCGCTCCATTATGGACAAAAAGAGCGAATAAAATAAGATGACAAATAGATAGGCTACATAAGAGCAGGTCAGGATTGCACTGTCTGTTTGCACATGTGCATCAATCGGAGTGTCTGGTAGATTAAAACAGTGAGAGATCGTGTGGCTGGCCCGACGCTAGTAAGAGCCACGAGACGCGCTCCAATACGGGCAAAGGAGCGAATAAAATATACGATAAGATGAAAAAATGGTAAATAAGAGATGGATTGCACTTTATGTGCTCTCATTGGAGTGTCTGGTTTATGTAAACAGTGAGAGATCTTGTGGCAGGCGCGACGCTAATAGGTGACGTGACGCGCGCTCCAAATGGACAAAAAGATATAAAATAAGATGACAAATACCCAGCCCGTTCTCATCCTTTGGCGTCATATAGGTGACGCTATATGACAAAACGTCGAAATACTACGCACATGGCACCCTTTAGCGTGAATATAACACGCGAACCCAAGGCGTCATAAAGTTGACTGGCATCCTTTAGCGTGAATATGAGACGCAGACCCCACCCCACACCTAAACCTACCCATCACTTCGCGTGTTATATTCACGCTAAAGGGTGCCATGTGCGTAGTATTTCGACGTTTTGTCAGGCGTCACCTATATGACGCCAAAGGATGAGAATGCGTTGAAATACCCCTACTGTACGCAGCCCTGGATAATGGCGGAGACAATTCACGTTATAACACAGAGATGACCAGATATCATGGTACAGATGTAATTTTTAATTGCTGAATTTAATTTATAATTGTAATTGGGTTGTATTTAATGATGCTATATTTAAATAAAATTGCCTTTGCCAAAACCCAGCCATCAATTTAGTATTCCGTCATAGTGACTAAAACAAACAATTCACTCTGTCTCAGTGTATTACAGTTGTTTTACTAAAACTTAATATCAATGCCAACGGCGAGAGAATTTAGTTTTGCAGTGGACAAATCACCTTACTTTGCACGGGGGTAAAAATAAGTATCATAAGACACTTGAGTAAACGCTTGTGTGTTTTGTGTCTTAATCAACCTTTTCCATACACATATAAATTATAACTCCGTTCTGTCCATTTCAGCAAATGACGTTTTGTGAAGGCCACTGAATTTGTGGAAGCGAATTTTCAAGGCGAAATAAAATGAACCGAAATTTGCCTGTTGAATATTATAGGTTGTATTTTTAAACAGTTTGAAAATTTTGGAAGTGAAATATGAAAGGTGAATATGGATTATTGAATTTTTAATATTGAAAATGTGTTTGAAATGTTTTTAATTGAAATATTCACAGCTTAAATATTCAACCATGTTGAATTTCAGCCCATAAAAATGCAAGCCTTAAAAATACAATGGATTAAAATGCAAGCATGGTTAACGCAATGCATATTTTTTTTCAATTGGTGCAATTCAACATGCTTTTTGTTTCAAAAACATTTGACATTATTTTACTTCCATACATTTGCTGTAATGTTATTGTGTATTGGTCTGTTGTGCATGTCAGCAAATAATAACAGCAATCTTTATGCTTATCACACAAGATGTTTGCTTTACATTTACCCATTCGACTTACAGGGCCTTCAAGGAAAATATTTTTTTAATAGCGTGTGCCATGCTACAAGTTGAACTACAGGGCTCCATATAGGCTCCATACCAGCATGCAGCTGGTAATTACGTGTTTATTTGTGAAATTCTATGTTGATTAAGAACAATAAAGCTAAGGTTTCGATCATGAAGACCAAGAGGTTCAAAACAAGCTTCTATTGTGTTGTTGTCAGTCTTTCTCGGGGTCCGGGGCCCCATCAGTCTGATAAAATGCAAGCCAGACTCCTCAAACACTCCACCATGGAAGCAGCTTCAACCAGACCCCTGAGGCTCTATTAAACGTCACTCAGTGGAAACATGAAAGAAAGCCCCGTGGAAATGAATCATTGCCTCTACCCCTCCTCACCCTGAGCCCTCCATCCCATGTGCCTGTGACCACAAGAAAGAGCATGGAGAAGGAGTGGAGGTTATAAAACACAAGCTGGCTTTAGTGCAACTTGTTGTTTTGCACTGTGATGCGAGATGCAAATGTTGGCACAGTGATATATATAGTTTCTTTCATCCGTTGAACACAAAATAATATATTTTGAAGAATGCTGGTAATGAAACAGTTGGCCACATCCATTGACTGCCATAGTATTTTTTCCCCCATATACTGTGGTTTTCCAGACAATGGCTACAGTCAACTGTTTGGTTACCAACATTCTTCAAAATATCTTTAACAGAAGAAAGAAACTCATTCAGCTTTGGAACAATTGAGGGTGAGTAAACGATGACAGGATTTTCTTTTTTGGGTGAACTAACACTTTAAACTGATATCAGAATTTTTCAAAACGTACATAACACAATGATTGCATTATATTTACCTCTCGGATTTTTTGCTTTTAATTGCTTTTTAGACTTAACGAATCATTTTGGAATTCACCACAAAGGCTTGTGGAACTCTGGTGCATACCTCATCACGGACCATTATGGACACGGTATTCCTGTTGAGCCCTAATGGTTATTTAAGTTCAAATAATGTAGACACAACAGACCACCTATAATGTTGAAATAAGGCCCTTATACAAAGCCTATATGCTGAATCACCTCCTGCCATCTGAGATTGGGGTGTGAATCATGCCAATTTAAGTAAATTTGAGCTCCCCCATGCCACACACTAAGCAGAAATTATCAGGCCAGCTGTAACCACAACACAATCTTGGACATTGTTTGTGCTGTTTTTATGTTTATGTCCCTGGATTTGACTAAAAAGCATTTATGTCAAATTACAATCTTCCATTTTGCCTAAAGTTGAACCTTTCTTCACAGATTTATTTAAGACTACAGCAGATGCTTGTGTGATTCAAGAATTTAAAGGGATAGTTCATCCCAAAACGTTGTCCTCGTTTACTCACCCTCATGTTATTTCAAACCAATGACTATCTTAGAACAAAAACGTTATCCTTGAGAAGAATGTCAATGCCTATAATGAAAGCAAATGGTGAAGCTTCTCCTGTTGTTCCTCCCAGTATTTGAGTTGAAAATTTCCCAATGTTTGAGTTGAAATGAGTTGAAAAATCAGAGCTTGGGCATTCACAAGAAAGAATGCCATACATGTTTGAAATTATAAGAAGTGAACATTGACAGCATTATCAAGAAATGGATTACAAGGTTTATCTGAACTTAAATTTGATTTAGAAAAGCAAGGATGCTCATAGAAATAGATTTTGAAATATGTCAAAAAAATCATCACACATTACATTTTTAGACATAAAGCCAGCAAAAGAACTGGCTGTGTTCACATGCAAATAATTCTACATGACACTCTGGGAAAAATCGAATGGGTTAAAGAAGACAAACAGTAGGCCAGGCATAGGTTATAGGCCTGTATCTAGCTATATATCTTCCCAGCTGAGAGATAAAATAGTAGCCTACAGCATTAAACAATGAACACATGATACAATAAAACATAACACATTTAATAGAGCCTCTGTATTTTTGTCTACATTTTCCACTCGCTCTATTCTGTGCCAAACTGAAATTACCCCCTTATTATAGGCCTAGGCCTGCAGTCCTTCAAATGGATCTGCGTTTACAGCGATGGTTTCAATGCCGATATTTTAGTGCCATCTAGTGGGAATGCTTGTGAGTGTGACATAAGATGAACTATAGAGCCTATAATGTAATGTACTGTAGTGTAGTGTTTCTGTTTAGTAAAATGTAGGAAAGGATTTCACAGTCATGAATTTAGAAAATTAAATTTAAAAAAGCTGTCAAATCATTCTTCCCCGAATCTCAAATATCGTAGGCTATTATAGGCCTAAGAGAGAGGAGCCAGTATTCTATCTAGCCTGGGTAGTTTTGGATAATCTTAGGAATCACTGTTATACATACATTTACGTCACACACACACACACACACACACACACACACACGCACACGGTTTTCTAAAAATTTCTAGAACACTGACGCGCGCATGCGCCACTTTCTGTAGTTAGTTACAACACAAGGTCAAACGCACGTGCGCATACCAGCTGTCATTTAGTACTACTCTGTGTGGATAGAGAAGATATAACTACCCTCGCGCTTTGTTCGAGACTTTATACTAATAATAATAATAATTGGGCATTAATTGCTGTTACGATCTACTTTTGAAATGGCAAGAGGAAGCCGCAGTCGTCCTTCAACAGCACAAGCAAGGTAACGTTATGCCAACTGGTAGTTTTGATAAGCACTGTAAATCTGCGTTAGCGAGCAGCAAGCTTATTTGGACTATGTAGGAGTAAAGTTACACGATATGTTAGCATTCAAGGAAAAACTCCAGACTGTGGGACTGTAGAAAAAAATACTAATGTTTGTTTGCTTAGGGAATTCAGATATCCCCTTTGTGTATCCTAAATACATCCAGACCAGAGCAGTAAGTTAGGTGAAAGGTCAAACCAAAAACCTTATTCTTAATAACAAAGAGTTGAAAAGCATTACTATCTGCTTAGTATGTATTTATGCATAATGTCTGTCATTTAATAGCTATGACGCAAGCGGGTATACGACTTTATCTTCTTTCCATCTGAAGTTGCCAAAAGCAGCTCAAACTAAGTCGTGTTTGCATCACGTGATACTAATTCAGGTTAATGTAAAATATATTCGTTATATATATATATATATATATATATATATATATATATATATATATATATATATATATGTGTGTGTGTGTATGTATGTATTACTTGCTTATAGTTACTTAGTTCACCTTATTTCCTTGTCAGTGCTCCTGCCCCATCCTATGCTCCAGCCCCCGCACCAGCTCCTCCAATGGCAGTGGCCCCTGCCGCGGTCCAGCCCAAGCAGCCAGGTCTCATGGCCCAAATGGCCACCACAGCTGCCGGAGTGGCAGTCGGCTCGGCTGTAGGGCACGTGATGGGCAGTGCCATCACAGGTGCTTTCAGTGGAGGCAGCAGCAGCAGCAGCAGCTCGGAGCCACCCAAACCAGCACCTACATATCAGGTGATGCCTGAAAAATGTCATATTTCTCTGTGAAACACAAAATATATATATATTTTTTTTCCATTGAGTGCAACTGTTTTATTGGGATTTTTCAAAAGGATTCATTACAGAGTTATAAGCCATGAACCAAAACATCCGAAGTCAAAACATTACAAACTTTGTTTTGGAGCAAACAAGTATAAAAAGATAAAGGTACAAGACTTATAGGCTTTGAGAGAAAGAACTAAAATCCCATGAAGCATTGCAAATGACAAATTAAAAACCACATATATATAAAACTGTTGATTTAGAGATGTTGTTTAAAATATTTAAGGAGTTTGGAAGCGTAGGGAGCGCTTTCACAGTGCGTCATGGAACTTACATTTTTTGATTGGTGCAGAATCATGGGGTAATATAGTTTTTTACACAGTTACCAGATCTCAACCCAATATAGCATCTTTGGGATGTGGTGGAACGAGAGCTTCGTGCCCTGGATGTGGATCCCTCAAATCTCCATCAACTGGTCTCCATCAACTCCATCCACGTCAAGATGCTATCCTATCAATATGGGCCAACATTTCTAAAGAATGCTTTCAGCACCTTGTTGAATCAATGCCACGTAGAATTAAGGCAGTTCTGAAGGCGAAAGGGGGTCAAACACAGTATTAGTATGGTGTTCCTAATAATTCTGTAGATGAGTGTATGTATTATAATAAAATATCACCTTTTTTATTACATCACATATTTTAGTAGTTATCATAAATTAGGTATCATCTGAAAGCTTACGAACTCAGAATTCATCCTGTGAAAACCGTTTTGAAATTGGATGTTGCGTTATCATAGAAACGGTACTCTAAATTCTTTAATCAGGCTCCTCCCCTTTTGGGCATCATCATGTTTCATAATTTATGATCAAAAACTTTTCTAATCTTGACAAAACACATATTGTCAGAAAGGTCTGAGTCTCAAGGTTCCATGTTTTGTGAATATTTGGAAAGAAATGTATTAATTTGTTAAGGCAGAATGCATACAATTAAATTCAATGGAATGTATGTCACCTGGTGGCTTTTTTTGGTACTACGCCTAAACAAAATCTCATGGGAACTTACATTTTTGTGATATCAACTTCAAATTTGGAACACAACTTGGTAAGATATATGGCTTTGATTTTATAGTAATTTTATAGTAAAAAATATTTTGTAAAATATGTATTTTATATAAAAGAAAACCTATTAAGTACAGTATATTTGATTTACTGTAAGTTTAAACTTCCATAACTTTTTCATACTTTAATTTTTTGAAGTGCTTTCTACTGTTAAAGAACGTATTACCTTATGGAGAAAATGGACGGGATTTTTACTTCCAGAACCCAACTGTTGCACTCGGCAACAACAGTTCATAGTGCCCACATATATCCGGCTCCAAAAAAATAAAATAATTTTTATTTAAATGTCCATGGGTGCAGTTTACCTTAAAATGTAACTATCACCTTCAGTAAACTTGTCTAATGGATCGCTGGCTTGCATATGTGATGATAAGATTGTAATGTACTTTTTTATGTTCATGAAGAATATGGAACAAACCGAGAAGCATGGCAGTGGTTATATCTCCTCATCTTGTATTTCTCTGTCTGTTTTCTTCGTGTTTTTAGGAGCCCTCACGACTTCCACCCTCTCAGTCTGGCCCATGTCTCTTTGAGGTGAGGCAGTTCCTGGACTGCGCCACGACTCAGGCTGATCTGACCTTGTGCGAAGGCTTCAATGAAGCTCTTAAGCAGTGCAAACTCTCACAGGGTAAGCCTCTTTTCAACAGACAACAATTTCAAATCAGATTGTTTTGTTAAAAAACAATCTGTGCTTAAAATGCTTAAAAATTGTGCTTAAAATGCGACAAATTGTTTTGTAAGAATTACTCATGAATAAAGTGAAAGATACACTCGCATTTATGTAATGTGACAAATAAAAACTCTTGTCTTTGGTATGATGATAATATGTTGTCCCTTTAGGTGTAACATCTCTGGTGTGATGGAGAACTTGGAAGATCTAAACACTAGATTGAAGTTTGGTCCTCGAAATCTCCAGCAGTTAATGTGAATTACTTATTATGTAGATAGTTGTGAAATACATACCAGTACTTCTGAATGTGAGATCATGTAAATGATGTTGTACAATTAAAAAGCTGCTATTTATCTTTTTTCTTTGGTTTATTTTTTTTTTAAGCATGGCACATATTGATATCATACAAAATAATATGTCGTCATGCTGCTCTGATGTGTAACTTTTCGGCACATTACTCCGTTTCATGTGCACGTGAAACAGTGTATGCCGTTTGATAATGATTTGTTAAAGCTACACTGTGTAACTTTTTTAGTTTATTCTTAGCTAAAAACACTTAGTTCTTTCAAAAATATATGTGCTCATTAATGTATATTTACTTCGTTCAAGTAATAAAGTATTCTCGTGAGTGTATAATATGCCATTGAAAATCCATACGGGTAAGGGGTTCTAATGTCGGTTGCCATGTTGCTCCTCCATCTTGAAAGTACTTTAGCCAAAGAGGGACATCAAGCTTCGCATTTCGCGTTTTAACACTCGATGGCACCGTGTCGAGGAGGTCGTACTGGAAGCCATGTTAATCTTGGACTTCATTGGCCACCGTAGGAGTTAAAACGAAATCGAAATTGAGAGGAACAGAAACTAATATTCACTGGATGGTCATATACCTTTTCACCGCTAGATGGGGGTAATATATTACAACCACAAATTAGTAATTGTCAGATAGATAGATAACAATATATACAGTATATATATATATAATATTTATAGAAACACACAGAGAATATTACTTGTTTTACCTGATTAGAATGCTACCTTGAAAAACATTCAATTAAATTAATTCTCACCCAACAGAGAAATCCCCCTGCCCTCCCCTCCCCACACAGGATTGTCCTCAAACAGAGCACTAATCTGTTTATTTTTAAGTTACACATTCTACATTGATTAAAAAAGAAACATCAAAAGTATTTTTAGTCAGAGTGTTATTTTATATAGAAATGAACTATTTTGCTGCGTCCCAATTCGCCTACTTATACTACGCCCTAAAAGTATGTACTCTTTTTGTGAAGAAAAAGTACACATTTTTGAGTGTGTAGCAAAAGAGTAGGCAAGCTTTGGGACATACTACTTCGTCATCTTTAACGGACAGCTCTGTCGCGTGCATCCTGTCACCGTAAACTGCCGCCCTGTCAATCATCTCGTCACAGTTAAAATCCTCCATTCAATCTAATATAACTTCTTACCATTTCGGAGAGAATTGTTGTCGCACGTTCATCTGCCAGTCATGGGGCTTCCATGCCGAGACTCTCCTCATGTGTTTGGAATTTGAATATAATAATGCATTTAAAAGTTAATGGTTAAGTTAATAAATTCTATTTTCGAATACTATTTAGGACGGATAGTATGCGAATTGGGACGCAGCATTTGTAATTTTGCAGCAAAGATCTAGCCTGACTACGTCAGACTTCCTACTTCCGCTAATTTCATTTCGCTCCTGTAGTCAGTCTGAGATAGCAGCCTATCTTTCTGTTTTCCACCGGCCTGAAAACAGCCTGGCCAATCAACGAACAGAGGGCGGGCTGAAAGCCGTGACGTAGTCGGTAAGCGCCGTGTTTAAGATTAGTGCTGCGTCCCAATTCGCATACTATCCGTCCTAAATAGTATTCGAAAATAGAATTAGTACGTCCCAAATCGTAGTATGTTGAAATGAGTGTCCCAAAGAGACCCGGATGGTCTACTATATCCGGTCAGAATCCGAAGTGCAGATTAGATTGAATGGAGGATTTTAACTGTGACGAGATGATTGACAGGGCGGCAGTTTACGGTGACAGGATGCACGCGACAGAGCTGTCCGTTAAAGATGACGAAGTAGTATGTCCCAAAGCTTGCCTACTCTTTTGCTACACACTCAAAAGTATGTACTTTTTCTTCACAAAAAGAGTACATACTTTTAGGGCGTAGTATAAGTAGGCGAATTGGGACGCAGCACAAAATTCTTCCTAAATTGGGTCCAGATTCGAAGAGCGTGCTTAATCACAGGAAAACCATTAGGGATAGCAGAGGAGAGTGGGAGTGCGGCGCTTAAGAGGGCAGATAGAGACAATGGGCTAATGGCGCTGGACTCCATTGTTACCCAGACTGGGGCTGAGTCGTCGAGGTGAAAATGCACCCAATACACTAAAGAACGAATATTAGCAGCCCAGTAATAGTATTGGAAATTAGGGAGGGCCATTCCACCTGTTTGTTTGGGTCTTTGAAGAAAAGCTTTCCGTAACCGAGGGTGTTTACCATTCCAAATATAATTTATCATTAAAGAGTCAAGGGCCTGAAAAAAGATTTCAGGCCTTTTAAAACCAGGACCAAAAACTTTTAGAACAAGTTCATTGATCAGCCTATAATGACTAAACCTCTAATAATGATTTTATCAAGTTGAGTCATTTATTTGTATGCCACTTTTCACAATACACACCCTTTCCAAGCAGCTTTATAGAAAGTCATACTGTTACTGTATGTCTATAATGCCTTAGTGCTAAACTATAGACCATCGCTGTGCAATATGATGACATCATATAACTTTTATTTAATATTTACTCAATTAAACATTTATTGTGTTATGTTGCGGGTCAATTCGACCCGTTTCGATTTTCAAGTTGTTGGAAATACTGGTTAACCTTTGTTTTTTTTCTTGATATTTTGTAACTTTTTCTCATTTATCATGATGAACATGCATGCAAAGTTTCAACATAGTGATGTGTTTTGACATATACAAACAAAATTACTGTTACGTTTGTGATGTTCGCGGGTCAATTTGACCCTCATAGGCAGCCATTCAAAAGCAACTGTACATTTACATTTTACATTTTTACATTTAGTCATTTAGCAGACGCTTTTATCCAAAGCGACTTACAATTGAGGACTAAACCAAGCGAGTCATCGTGAAGAGGCAAAAACAACGCAAGAAGTGCTCAAAATACAAAGTTCAGACATTGCTCGGAGTAGCATAAGCCAGGCAAGCGAGGATTTAAAGGAAAGGATTTTTATTTTTATTTTTATTTTTTTATTTTTTTATTTTAACAATTCTCTCCGAAATGGTAAGAAGTTATATTAGATTGAATGGAGGATTTTAACTGTGACGAGATGATTGACAGGGCGGCAGTTTACGGTGACAGGATGCACGCGACAGAGCTGTCCGTTAAAGATGACGAAGTAGTATGTCCCAAAGCTTGCCTACTCTTTTGCTACACACTCAAAAATGTGTACTTTTTCTTCACAAAAAGAGTACATACTTTTAGGGCGTAGTATAAGTAGGCGAATTGGGACGCAGCAAAATAGTTCATTTCTATATAAAATAACACTCTGACTAAAAATACTTTTGATGTTTCTTTTTTAATCAATGTAGAATGTGTAACTTAAAAATAAACAGATTAGTGCTCTGTTTGAGGACAATCCTGTGTGGGGAGGGGAGGGCAGGGGGATTTCTCTGTTGGGTGAGAATTAATTTAATTGAATGTTTTTCAAGGTAGCATTCTAATCAGGTAAAACAAGTAATATTCTCTGTGTGTTTCTATAAATATTATATATATATATACTGTATATATTGTTATCTATCTATCTATCTATCTATCTATCTATATATATAAATATATATAGCTACGAATACGAGCAGCGATTAGGGCCCCAAGCCGGTGGCACCGCAACCCCGGTTATAGCACCTCCAACTGGCAGCAGGAAGTGTGTATCTTTCAAAATACTTTGAAATCACCCTCTTATTTTTTACCTGATTTGCTTCAAACTTCACTACTATAATGTAAACACACGGCAGATGTAGACCTAGATGTAGACCTGACCTTTCAGAAGGTTTTTCACGCACTTTGTGGTTGATATGTGCCCTCGATGCGCACTTTTGCAGAGCCCACACTGATACAAGCTCTTCAGCACACTTCTTTTCGACAGTCAAAGCGGGGTTACGTTATTGCACGTCATGCACAATAACCCTAAAGGCACCAGGGTGCCGGTGCCACCGGCTTTTTATATACATATATTTATGCTTAACTTTTTAGTGTGATTACAACCAAATAATATAGCTTGGCCGTGCATCGCTGCTCGCAACTATATTATTTGGTTGTAATCACACAAAAAAGTGAAGCATAATTGTTCATTTTTATCTGCATTTTTTCTGATTAAACATTATGAACTATATTAACTGACAGTATGTATAGTTACAACATATTTTCAAACTTTATTATTTGACAAAGAAATTTAGTTGTTTCTGTTGGGTTTCTCCTGCATGGTGTTTACATCATCAATTGAATTCGTTTGCAGGCAGGGTTATTGTTGACGGAAAATATTAACAAAACATTAACAAAACACAAAAACAAATGATAAAAACTAATTTATTATCAATATAAGATTTTTTAAAAACGGGATGAGATCCATTTTTATATACTTAAAAGTTATCTTTTTGTCTCGGACTGAAACAATTTATGATTTAATTTAATCAAATCTACCAATAATATCTTACACTAATCTTTTTTTTTACTCTCAGTCTCCACAAATAACATGTACCTAACAAATGAAAGTTGATTATGAAAACTGGACTGAAAATATCTTTTTCAAACACTTCGATGTTCAACAACTCTGTAAAAGAAGTCCTTATGTGCCTGACAGCGTCTCTTATTGTGCTGTTCCCGTGGGAGGATCCATGGACTAGTTTCACTCTTCTTAGGAATAGGCACTAGTGAAACCAGCAGAGTGAGTATAAATTCAGTTATGATTTAAGACTAAAAACAACAGACCACCAAAAATCAGGCCGAAAGCAGAGGTGGACAAAGTACACAACTTCCTTACTTGAGTGGAAGTACAGATATAGTCAAATCTTACTCCGTTACAAATAAAAGTTGTAAAGACTGATTTTTGCTTAAGTAAAAAGTACTTGTTTTTAAAAGTTTGTAAGTATCAAAAGTAAAAAGTAAATGCACATTTTAATATAACATGTTAATTCATGTGTTGTCCTGGATATATAAACAAAAACACAGTTTATTTTTTTATTTTTTTATTATGCAAAATGTGCCAAAACAATATATATATATATATATATTTATTTATTAAACATTTAAAACATTACAAAAATTTATGAATATGCTGCAGAAATATAGCACAATTTCTTAAAGCTGCCTGGTTCCAACTCCTTGTCTTTGACTTTGATTGCCAAGCGGGGCATTTTTTGTGGAGGTGACTGGTCCACACCTGCATTGTCCTGTTGAAGGAACACACATATCATGTCACACTGACCAGATTTAATGAGTGATTCTTAGAGAAAATCATAATACATGTGTATTTCTACAATGTCAATGTGAGGGTTCTATAAACTGAAAAGAATATGATACTAGTCATGTATTAAATTATTAAAGTGTTTACATTTTTAAATCTGAAAAAAGGAGGGAACTTACCAATGCTCTCTTCCGGTTCATCTGGGACCTGGGAGGAATGCTGCTCTGATCCAGGTGTGAAGTCTTTATCCGATCCGGGCTCCTCGGTTTAGTATTCAGCTGCACCTTCTTGTTAATATCCACACAGATTTTATTTTTTGGAGGTGGCTGACACACACCTACATTGCCCTGTTGAAGAAACAAATATAATCATGTTGGGCAGTTTAAGTGCTTGTTAGACTAAATCTAAACATATCTTTCTAAAGTTTTAAAATAATATATGAAAAGATTTGAATAGAGGACCTAGAAAACATAGAAGCATATTTGAAGTCAATGTTTTTTTGTTTGTTTTTGAATAAATCTGAAAATGATGATGGAATGAGATGGAAGGGACTTACAGAAGCTCCCTTTGGGATATTCTGCTCCCTCTGCTTCTGCCTCTGCTTTTTAGGGATCTTGAGGCTTTCTCCCAGTTTGGGGGAATCTGAAGGTACAAGTGATCCCTGTGTGGTCCCCGAATGCACAAGTATACCTTTTGGGATCCTTGGGGCCATATCTTCTCCCTTCGGAG
Organism: Tiaroga cobitis; assembly: GCA_030578255.1. Lineage (NCBI taxonomy): Eukaryota > Metazoa > Chordata > Actinopteri > Cypriniformes > Leuciscidae > Tiaroga > Tiaroga cobitis. The sequence continues at coordinate 27,301,256 of CM060611.1, read as the reverse complement.
CCCCAGAGGGCACTACCGCTTCCTGTGGATTCGCTTGAGAAGACGCTTGAGGCCTCCTCTGCAGCAGCTCCCCTCTCAGAGGCTTTGGGGCAGGCACAGATGGTATCTGTAGAGACTTGACCACAGGTGGTCCTAGTGGAGACCCGATGGGCACAGGTGCTTTCTGTGGGGACCCAACAGCCACTGGTGCTTCCTCTGTCTTTTTCTGCCTCCACTTTCTCTGCTGATGCAGCCGCTCCTGCTTAAGAGGATCAGGGAAATTTAGATTTCGCCAATCTTGAGACTGGGGCACAGGTGGTCCTAGTGGAGACCCGATGGGCACAGGTGCTTTCTGTGGGGACTCAACAGCCACAGGTGATTCCTCTGTCTTTTTCTGCCTCCACTTTCTCTGCTGATGCAGCCGCTCCTGCTTAAGAGGCTCAGGGAAATTTAGATTTCGCCAATCTTGAGACTGGGGCACAGGTGGTCCTAGTGGAAACCCAGTGGGCACAGGTGCTTTCTGTGGGGGCTCAACAGCCACAGGTGATTCCTCTGTCTTTTTCTGCCTCCACTTTCTCTGCTGATGCAGCCGCTCCTGCTTAAGAGGCTCAGGGAAATTTAGATTTCGCCAATCTTGAGACTGGGGCACAGGTGGTCCTAGTGGAGACCCGATGGGCACAGGTGCTTTCTGTGGGGACCCAACAGCCACTGGTGCTTCCTCTGTCTTTTTCTGCCTCCACTTTCTCTGTTGATGCAGCCGCTCCTGCTTAAGAGGCTCAGGGAAATTTAGATTTCGCCAATCTTGAGACTGGGGCACAGGTGGTCCTAGTGGAGACCCGATGGGCACAGGTGCTTTCTGTGGGGACCCAACAGCCACAGGTGATTCCTGTTGGGACCTGGTGGGCACAGGAGCTCCCTGTGTCTTGTTTTGGCTCCACTGCTTCGTCGACTTCAGGGATATGGGGCGTGGAGGCCAGGTGAAGTCGCAATACTCTGGCTCCTCAGAGATGGGACTTGAAACCTCCATAATAGCCCACCACTCCCCTGCAGCAAGGGCCATGGTGAGCTCATCTGAGAGTTCAGGACCTAACGACTGCCCTGCAGTCTCAGTAAAACCGATGGGAAAGCTTGCCATACTCAGATTGATTTTGGATATGATGATATCTAAAGAACTGAACAATACTGACTTTCTGCAATCTCTATCTGTAAAACACTGTGAAAGACAGAGAAATGGAAGAGATGAGTTGAGCAAACACATACAAACCTGGAAGCTGATTGTCTTATCAAAGTACTTGAAAAAATTAATTTTCTACAGTGTATGCATGGCTGTCAATCAGAAGAGGCAAGGGAGTCCAGTCCAAAAGCCTCCTTCAAATCTATTCAAAATTAACAATTAAGCTTAATTAATTGATAAATTATCAATTTAACTACTAATGTGGTCAACTAAGATACATATAATGATATATATATATATATATATATGGTTCAATTTTCCATAATTATTGTATGTCATAATGTCAGTATCAGTATTTGCTTTCTACCATACACAATTAAAAATGTCACTGAACGTTTGCTGTTTAATTGTAACAATGAGCACTCAAACACACCAAACCAACAATAACCAAAAACACACACAAAAACTGATTTTGCACGGGCACTTTGGACTAGTATATAAAATGTCTATCATGCCTGGTAGTCAAGGCACATTTTATTTACTGCACGAATAGAAGAGGATGACAGCAATAAATACTCCATTTAACAAACCAATGAGAATAAATTTTCAAATGGACATTTGTCTGTCGAGATAAGATAATGATCGAGAAAAGATAAGATAATGTCTATGGAGCTCCCATGTGCATAAATGTTTAAATCATTTGTTGATTTAATGTGTTGTGTTGATTATGTAATAATGTGTCATTAATTATCAAGAATATAGGAGGTTAGCATATGTGTATGGGAGCAAATCAACAAATAGCTAGCGTTATATTAAAAACATCAAACCCAATTAAATTGTGCACACAAATTAGGCCTACCACTGTATATCGTCATGCCTATTCATTTATCTGCATCGAGTCATTAACATTCTATTGTTTAAGTAGAGTCTAATCTGATCTGAGTAATGCAATTATGAAATAAAATTCAAATATCCAAACCCTGAGTAAAAAGCAGCCTACTCACCATCACTCGCCGACTCGCTACAAGTTGCAAGATAACTTTGCACTCTATTGTCTCAGCGAACGTTCTATGACATCACAATAGAGCAAGGCGCTCACTGAAATCAAGTATTTGTGAATGGCGGGAAATCTATCCTGTTTCGTTAGAATAAAACTGAATATGCACTACAAATACAAAGAGTGATTAAGTATGTTTAATTGCTCATTTAACTCTAGTAGCCTATACTGACATTTTTTTTTTCAGGTGCTTTGCCAAATAATTCTAACAGCTTCTTAATCCTAAGTATTTTTTTTCCCTTTGATAAGTTGCATAATTATTATCTCTATCAGTTTTCAAATGTATTTCTGTGGTTTGCATGTGTTTACCTTAAAGAGATTGTTTTCAGATTGATTTATTATTATGAATGTTTTCATCTAAATGTGTGTTGCAAATATTTTGGGTTGTATAATAAGCATTGCTTTAAATGAATACAATATATTATTTTAGCCGGAGAAGGATGTGTGTGTGTGTGTGTGATTGGTTATACGTGCAATAGGTCGCCTTTAACAACCACTTTTGATGATGCACGTGGAAATTTTTCTGATCCTTGACGCGATCGGTGACAGACACAAAGTTGATTCTGCGGTAATTTGATCTAATATTTAATGTTTTAAAAAAAGTTTAATGTAGCAAATGAGAGTCAATACAAATTATTGACTGTATTTTTGAGACAAAAGTCTTGTTAATGATTTTCATTTTTGTTTAAGGTAATAAAAGCAACAGTTTTTCAATAATGGAATTATGGAAGAATATGTAAAAGTATGATGATAATAAAATATGATAATAAATAGGCTATCCGGCTTTTCCATTTGCTGACATGACATGGTTAGATTCAGATGGGAAATATAATATATTAAGTTGGGTGTCCACCTTAGAGGCAATCACCATATTTATAATGAAACCATCATTTAAAAATATGATAGTCATATCGTATAATCAAATATCACATTTATTGTTACTGTAAAATTATATTTAATTACTATGGGATCTCCTTCAATGCTTTCAGAATCTTTTTTTTTTAAATGAATACATTTTAATGACAGTATATTTATTGAGCAAAACTATATTATTTTAGCCTCTTTATCAAAATAAACTGTGCCTGTGGTAAAAGGCCCAAACAAACAAACCACTTTTGATTTTTTTTACACAAAATCTGTTGTTCCATCAATGCTCAATATGAAACACTCATATCTTTTTTCTGCATTTATACATTTAAAAACAACAGATGTTGAAACCAAAGTGCTGTACAACAAATAAAGAACAAACTTTAAACATAATAAAACATCTAAAAAAAACAATTGGACAAATACAAATTATACACCCTCAAACAGAATTAATACATAAAGAATAAAAATAAGTCTTCAAAACTAATACTAAGATACAGTCTTACCTGTGTGGTCAAAGTGATGCTCGAGTGAGTTCCAGCAACTGTTGATTTGAGAAGTACAGTAGATATCCTCTAGAGGACGCTGTGTCTCTTTACAGATGATCTCAGTCCAGTCAAAGCATGAATGATGAACTGATGAACGCGCAGTCGCTGATTAGTGATTAGTTTTATGTTGATTATTCCTCAAAGCACTGTTTTATTGTCCGGACACGTTAAAGCATTACTTTCTGAATCTGATTGTGAACGGATGGATATATTACTTGAGTGTATAACAACATTTTCCTTATGCTTTCATTACACACTGTTCCTGTAACTCAAAACCTGGTGTTAAATTGAGTCAGTTCACTAACTTTATCATCATAAATCTGCATTAATTAACACTGTGAATGATTTCAAGGGAGAGTGGCATTAAAATGACTAACTTAAATACAATATTGCAAAGTCATTCATTCAGATGGGATTTGGCATGTTCTTTTTAACCGTTGTGTTCTGTTCGATTTCTGTGTACACCCCTTATGGACCGGGTCAAATTGACCCTAATTGGACTCAATACAATTCCTCAAAAATCACACTATGAAAAACAACAAAGATTTAGATACAAACTGTAAACTTTTAATATCAACATTTGTCAAACATTACAAAAACATTATATCTGAAAATATGATTTATGAAAATGTTTTTAAAACAGTTTTTAAAACAGTTTTGTTTTGACAAAATTGGAAAATAAACAGTATACTGTTTTTTTTTTTTTTTTTTTTTTTTTTTTTTTTACATTTTATGCTTTGAACATCGTAACTGAACAAAAAAATGCTGTATAATGAACATTTTTCATTTTCCTAAGTTAACTTTCCCTAGTTTCCTAAGACCTATTTTCCTAGTTTCATTATTCACTCACTGGGAAGTGAGAAACCAAACATAACAAAAACATACATCAAATAAATGTTTTTTATTTATTTTTGGCTCTGTGAAGCTGCCTTTGAAAATCCTACATAAAAGTTTTGGTTAAAAACTAGGTATTTTAGATATTTTGAATATTGAAATGAGAGCTTATTTTACTATCTGTGTCTGACAAAGATTTTCATCTGTAATTTGCAAATAATTCTGAACACTGTAATTTTATCTTTTTCAAGTGTGTTTGGTTAGGGTTAGAGCACTTTTAGATGCACTTGCACGTTAGAACTGGAGTTGAAGTGCCCTGACATACAGAAAATAAATGTTTTTATTTTGTGTCTGTACAGTTGTGTCTGTTTTTAAAATCTTTTTAAAAACATTTTCATTCATTGCGAAAACACTTGAACGTGTTGCTTTTAACCAAGTATCATCTTTCCTGTCTCTGAACAACCAGCTGGATGTCAACCAATCTGGCTTCAAGAAAGGACATTCAACTGAGACTGCATTGCTGTCAGTCACGGAAGCCCTGCGGATCGCAAAAGCTGCTTCCAAATCATCAGTTCTCACTCTACTGGACCTGTCTGCTGCTTTCGACACAGTGAATCATCAGATCCTCTTGTCCGCCCTCTCATCACTGGGCATCACTGGAACCTCCCTCAACTGGTTTGAGTCCTATCTCACAGGTAGGTCCTTCAAGGTCGCATGGAGAGGTGAGGTATCCAAAGCACATCAGCTGACCACAGGGGTTCCCCAGGGTTCAGTTCTTGGACCGCTCCTCTTCTCCATTTACACCACATCACTGGGACCCATCATACAGGCACATGGTTTCTCTTACCATTGCTATGCTGATGACACCCAACTCTACCTCTCATTTCAACCAGATGATCCCACAGTAGCTGTACGGATCTCAAGCTGTCTGGCGGACATCTCGGCGTGGATGAAGGAACATCACCTGCAGCTCAACCTGGCAAAGACTGAGCTTCTCGTCCTCCCTGCCAATCAGTCTCTACAGCACGACCTCACTATCCAGCTAGATTCATCCTCAATCACCCCATCAAGGTCGGTCAGAAATCTTGGAGTAATCTTTGATGATCAGCTGACCTTCACTGACCACATTACAAAGACAACTCGATCATGCAGGTTTGCTATGCACAACATCAGGAAGATCAGACCTTTCCTAACTGAGCATGCAACACAACTTCTCGTCCAGGCCCTGGTCATTTCTAGGCTTGATTACTGCAATTATCTTCTGGCTGGACTTCCATCATGTGCAACTAAACCTCTACAAATGATCCAGAATGCTGCAGCTCGTCTCATCTTCAACGAGCCCAAAAGGGCCCACGTCACTCCTCTGTTCATCTCTCTGCACTGGCTACCACTCTCTGCTCGCATCAAGTTCAAGGCTTTGACGCTTGCTTACAGATTGACCACAGGTTCAGCCCCCTCCTACTTCCACTCACTACTACAAGTGGGCCCTTCCAGAAGCCTACGATCGGTCAATGAGCGACGGCTCGTGGTACCATCACAGCGGGGCACAAAATCACTCTCCAGAACATTCTCATTCACGGTTCCATGCTGGTGGAATGATCTCCCCACCGTCATCCGGAATGCAGAATCCCTGACAGCATTCAAAAGGCAACTGAAAACTCATCTCTTCCGGGAGCACTTAACATTAAAAAAAAAAAAAAAAAAAAAAAAATCCTTTCCTTTAAATCCTCGCTTGCCTGGCTTATGCTACTCCGAGCAATGTCTGAACTTTGTATTTTGAGCACTTCTTGCGTTGTTTTTGCCTCTTCACGATGACTCGCTTGGTTTAGTCCTCAATTGTAAGTCGCTTTGGATAAAAGCGTCTGCTAAATGACTAAATGTAAAAATGTAAAATGTAAATGTACAGTTGCTTTTGAATGGCTGCCTATGAGGGTCAAATTGACCCGCGAACATCACAAACGTAACAGTAATTTTGTTTGTATATGTCAAAACACATCACTATGTTGAAACTTTGCATGCATGTTCATCATGATAAATGAGAAAAAGTTACAAAATATCAAGAAAAAAAACAAAGGTTAACCAGTATTTCCAACAACTTGAAAATCGAAACGGGTCGAATTGACCCGCAACATAACACAATAAATGTTTAATTGAGTAAATATTAAATAAAAGTTATATGATGTCATCATATTGCACAGCGATGGTCTATAGTTTAGCACTAAGGCATTATAGACATACAGTAACAGTATGACTTTCTATAAAGCTGCTTGGAAAGGGTGTGTATTGTGAAAAGTGGCATACAAATAAATGACTCAACTTGATAAAATCATTATTAGAGGTTTAGTCATTATAGGCTGATCAATGAACTTGTTCTAAAAGTTTTTGGTCCTGGTTTTAAAAGGCCTGAAATCTTTTTCCAGGCCCTTGACTCTTTAATGATAAATTATATTTGGAATGGTAAACACCCTCGGTTACGGAAAGCTTTTCTTCAAAGACCCAAACAAACAGGTGGAATGGCCCTCCCTAATTTCCAATACTATTACTGGGCTGCTAATATTCGTTCTTTAGTGTATTGGGTGCATTTTCACCTCGACGACTCAGCCCCAGTCTGGGTAACAATGGAGTCCAGCGCCATTAGCCCATTGTCTCTATCTGCCCTCTTAAGCGCCGCACTCCCACTCTCCTCTGCTATCCCTAATGGTTTTCCTGTGATTAAGCACGCTCTTCGAATCTGGACCCAATTTAGGAAGAATTTTGTGCTGCGTCCCAATTGGCCTACTTATACTACGCCCTAAAAGTATGTACTCTTTTTGTGAAGAAAAAGTACATACTTTTGAGTGTGTAGCAAAAGAGTAGGCAAGCTTTGGGACATACTACTTCGTCATCTTTAACGGACAGCTCTGTCGCGTGCATCCTGTCACCGTAAACTGCCGCCCTGTCAATCATCTCGTCACAGTTAAAATCCTCCATTCAATCTAATATAACTTCTTACCATTTCGGAGAGAATTGTTGTCGCACGTTCATCTGCCAGTCATGGGGCTTCCATGCCGAGACTCTCCTCATGTGTTTGGAATTTGAATATAATAATGCATTTAAAAGTTAATGGCTAAACGTATCTTTGCAAAAGTTCACAATGCTGCAGATGCAATATAATCTGGACAACATTGAATAAATACATTTTCGTGAGGTTAGATACTGATAATTAATCACTCAAACCCCTTTTTCTAAATCTCTACATAACCGCCGGACTCGCTGTTACGGAACGACAAAGGCAGGATGCAATTGCAAAGAACGCTATTTATTATCTCAAAAGGTCAGAAAAGTACAAACACACAGGGAACACAACACAGAGGAATGGTCGAGCGGACACTAGCGCAGGATGAGAGGTGACGCAGGGACCTCGGTGGACAACTGGTGATGGTGCTCGGTGATCCAACGATGGTGCTCTGTGATCCGGTGGTAATCCCAATAAGGTGCTCTGTGGTCCAGTGAAGGTGAAGGAATCCAAACAACCCGACACGACGAGAGACACAGGGAAATCCACGATCCAGGAAGACAGACACGGGAACAGGAACAGGAACACGCCAGGGATACCAAACAACGATCTGACAACATGAGACAGCAGTTACTGACATATAAAGGGACAAACAAGTGGAACCAGCTGGCGCCGCTAATCAAGGATGATCAGCAGCCACACCCACACACACGCAACAGCACGCAGGACGAGAGAGAGACGGTGAATTGATCAACCGTGACAGTACCCCCTCCCCTAGGAACGCCTCCTGGCGATCCTCGACGGACTTACCTGTCGATTGTAATCATCGATCAGGGAGTGATCCAGAATGTCCCTAGCAGGAACCCAACTTCTCTCCTCCGGACCGTAACCCTCCCAATCCACCAAGTACTGGAATCCGCGTCCCCTCCTTCTCGAGTCCAGAATGCGATTAACCGAATAAGATGGTTCCCCATCTACGAGTCGCGGCGGAGGGGGAACCGGGACCGGCGGATTAATGGGTGCATAAAACACAGGTTTAATTTTGGACACATGGAAGGCGGGATGAATTCTCCTGTACGCGGGAGGAAGTTTGAGTCGGACTGTCACCGGACTAATGATCTTGGTGACAGGGAATGGGCCAATAAATTTAGGAGCAAGCTTGTTAGACACGGATCGGAGAGGAATGTTCTTAGTAGAAAGCCACACTTTTTGACCAACGACGTATATCGGAGGCTTCGACCGGTGGCGATCGGCCTTAGCCTTGGTGCGCGCCCCCACTTGGAGAAGAGTCTCACGGGCTCTAGTCCAAGTGTGGCGGCACCTCTGGACGAAGGCGTGAGCAGAGGGGACCGCGATCTCGGATTCCGTACTGGCAAAAACTGGTGGCTGGTAACCTAAACTAGCTTCGAACGGTGTGAGGCCCGTGGATGACACTGGTAATGAGTTGTGTGCGTACTCCACCATAGAAAGTTGTTGGCTCCAGGAGGAAGGATTCTTGGAAACCAAACATCGCAACACTCTCTCTAAATCTTGGTTGGCTCTCTCGGTTTGGCCATTGCTTTGGGGATGGAACCCCGAAGAAAGACTGACAGTCACCCCCAGCAATTTACAAAACTCTTGCCAAAATTTGGACACAAATTGGGGACCCCTGTCAGAAACCACGTCCATCGGGAGGCCATGTAAGCGAAAGACGTGATCAATGACAGTTACCGCTGTCTCCTTGGCGGAGGGTAATTTAGGCAAGGGAATAAAGTGAGCCGCCTTCGAGAACCGGTCCACGACAGTCAAAACGACTGTCTTGCCCTGGGAGGGCGGGAGGGCGGTGATAAAATCTAGCGCAATGTGGGACCAGGGTCTCGAAGGGACAGACAGCGGTTGGAGTAACCCATCTGGGGGTCGATTGGAGGATTTACCAGTGGCACAAACCGAGCAAGCCAAGACAAAACTGCGGATGTCACGAGCCATAAGTGGCCACCAGAATCGTTGCCTTACCAAAAAACTGGTGCGATTAGCTCCTGGATGACAGGCCACGCTGGAACAATGCCCCCACTGAATAACGTCGGGCCGACACTCTTCTGGCACAAATAAGCGATTCGATGGGCAATCGGGCGGAGGCGTTACCCCTTCTAAGGCCTTCATGACCTTCGATTCGACCTCCCATCTAAGAGTGGAGACGACTAAAGTCTCGGGTAAAATACACTCGGGAGTGGACGGGCGTTCGGATTGGTCAAAAATACGAGATAAAGAATCGGGTTTGATGTTCTTGGAACCCGGGCGGTACGAAAGAGAAAAGTCAAAACGTCCGAAAAAAAGTGCCCATCGAGCCTGCCTAGAGTTGAGTCTTTTGGCGGTTCTAATATACTCTAGATTCTTGTGATCGGTCCATACGATAAAAGGGACCCCTGACCCTTCTAACCAGTGACGCCATTCCTCCAGCGCTAACTTGACTGCCAACAGCTCTCTGTTACCAATGTCATAGTTACTCTCGGCAGGTGACAAACGATGGGACAAAAACGCGCAAGGGTGCATCTTGTCGTCTGTGGAAGAGCGTTGGGAAAGAACTGCTCCTACCCCCACCTCTGACGCGTCGACCTCCACCACGAACTGACGTGATGGATCAGGGGCAACGAGGATGGGAGCCGAAACGAAGCGGCTCTTAAGTTTAGCGAATACAGCCTCGGCTGTATCGGACCACCTGAACGTCGTTCTGGGGGAGGTCAAGGCAGTCAGAGGTGCGGCTAGTTGGCTGAAGTTGCGAATAAAACGCCGATAAAAATTGGCGAACCCCAGGAACCTCTGTAGGGCCTTACGGGAATCTGGACTTGGCCAATCAATCACAGCCTTAACTTTGTCAGGATCCATACGCATTCCCTCAGACGAGACGATGTACCCTAGGAAAGGAACAGACTGTGCATGAAACACGCATTTCTCCGCCTTGACAAAAAGCCCATTCTCTAACAACCTCTGAAGCACTCGTCTGACGTGCTGAACGTGTTCCTGGAGAGAAGATGAAAAAATCAATATGTCATCCAGGTAAACATATATGAATTGGTCGACCATATCTCTCAACACGTCATTGACGAGTGCCTGGAAGACCGCCGGGGAGTTGGACAGCCCGAACGGCATGACCAAGTATTCAAAGTGCCCCCTAGGGGTATTGAACGCGGTCTTCCATTCATCGCCCTTCCTTATGCGAACCAAATGATAAGCGTTACGTAAATCCAGTTTTGTGAAGATGGATGCTCCCTGTAACCGCTCGAAGGCTGAAGACATCAACGGCAAAGGATAAGTATTCTTTACCGTGATGTTGTTCAACCCCCGGTAATCAATACACGGTCGCAGAGATCCATCCTTCTTCCCCACAAAAAAGAACCCCGCCCCCGCAGGAGATGAGGAAGGGCGAATGAACCTGGATGCCAGAGAATCAGAAATATATTTCTCCATAGCCTCCCTCTCTGGGACAGAGAGTGAATATAATTTGCCCTTAGGCGGAGACTTACCTGGCACTAAATCTATGGCACAGTCATAGGGACGATGCGGAGGAAGAGAAGCAGCACGAGACTTACTGAACACTTCCCTCAGGTCCTGGTACTCCTCGGGCACGTTCGACAAATTCACCGCCTTCTCCTGGAACACAGAGACTGGTACAGACGAACACGCAGACACTAGACATGACTCATGACACATATTACTCCACATAGATACAGAGTTGTGACCCCAATCAACTCTGGGATTGTGTTGTGTGAGCCACGGGTGACCGAGTACAATGGGTGTAAGTGGAGAGTCCATGAGGAGGAATGTTATTGTCTCAGTGTGATTGCCAGATGTAATGAGAGTGATGGGTTCAGTGGTATGTGAAATGTTAGGAAGTTGTTGTCCATTGAGAGCATTGACGGCGATCTTGTGCGTGAGAGTAGAAACAGGAATGTGAAGACGTTGTGCCAGTCCAGAGTCCATAAAATTACCTTCTGCCCCCGAGTCCAGTAAAGCCTTAGTGTCGTGCGTGTGAGTTGCCCACCTAAGTCTTACCGGGAGGAGGGTAGATGATGATGGTGATGAGGTCTTCCTGGCGGAGATCCCACCCGATAGTAGCCTCATTGTTACTACCGGGCTTGATCTTTTACTGGGCACGAGTGAATAAAGTGCCCCATCTTCCCGCAGTATAAACACAGTCCCTGGGATCTCGGCCGTTCTCTCTCCTCCCGGGAAAGCCGAGCTCTACCCACCTGCATGGGCTCGGGATCGGAGACGGGGCTGACCGTGTCCACGTAATCAGCGCGCGAACCCTCCGCGCCACGAAATGGCTGGTTCTGTAGGACGCGACCCATCCTACTCAGGCGTGCATCCACTCTCAATGCCAGTTCAATGAGTCCATTAAGTCGAGGTGGCAGATCCAGCATGTAGATCTCTCGTTGGACACGGTCAGCCAACCCATGCAGGAAACTATCCCACTGCGCCTCCTCGTTCCATCGGCACTCTGCAGCCAGGGTGCGGAACCGGATGGAATATTCCGACACCGAGCCGTTACCTTGGCGGAGATCAGTGAGTAGTCTGGCTGCCTCCCTACCCGCTACCGCGCGATCGAAAACCCTCCTCATCTCCTCGGAGAGTGCCTGGAACGAGGCGCAGCATGGGTCTTGATTCTCCCACACCGCCGTTCCCCAAAGAGCCGCTTTGCCAGAGAGCAGAGTAATCACAAACGCCACTTTCGACTGTTCTTGACGGAACGTCTGGGGCTGTAAGGCAAAATGCATAGAGCAACGAGTCAGGAAAGCTTTGCAATATTCAGGTTCACCTGCATACCCTTCAGGTGTGGGAAGTCGTGGCTCTCGCTGATGATGCGGCTCCGGTGGAATGGGTGGAATGGGTTGAACGGGCGGTGTGGGCGGCGCAGTGGGATCTCTAAGTTGTTGAAGCTGTTGGGTGAGCTCGGACACCTGCGTCACAAGCGCTTGGACCGCCCGACCAGTGTTGGCGATCGACTCTTGTTGTTGATCCATTCTCGAGATGCTCATGGCGGCAAAGTCACCCCAGCTCGTAGCGCTTGCTGCATCCATGATGTGGTCAGATCGTTCTGTTACGGAACGACAAAGGCAGGATGCAATTGCAAAGAACGCTATTTATTATCTCAAAAGGTCAGAAAAGTACAAACACACAGGGAACACAACACAGAGGAATGGTCGAGCGGACACCAGCGCAGGATGAGAGGTGACGCAGGGACCTCGGTGGACAACTAGTGATGGTGCTCGGTGATCCAACGATGGTGCTCTGTGATCCGGTGGTAATCCCAATAAGGTGCTCTGTGGTCCAGTGAAGGTGAACCCGACACGACGAGAGACACAGGGAAATCCACGATCCAGGAAGACAGACACGGGAACAGGAACAGGAACACGCCAGGGATACCAAACAACGATCTGACAACATGAGACAGCAGTTACTGACATATAAAGGGACAAACCAGTGGAACCAGCTGGCGCCGCTAATCAAGGATGATCAGCGGCCACACACACACGCAACAGCACGCAGGACGAGAGAGAGACGGTGAATTGATCAACCGTGACAGTACCCCCTCCCCTAGGAACGCCTCCTGGCGATCCTCGACGGACTTACCTGTCGATTGTAATCATCGATCAGGGAGTGATCCAGAATGTCCCTAGCAGGAACCCAACTTCTCTCCTCCGGACCGTAACCCTCCCAATCCACCAAGTACTGGAATCCGCGTCCCCTCCTTCTCGAGTCCAGAATGCGATTAACCGAATAAGATGGTTCCCCATCTACGAGTCGCGGCGGAGGGGGAACCGGGACCGGCGGATTAATGGGTGCATAAAACACAGGTTTAATTTTGGACACATGGAAGGCGGGATGAATTCTCCTGTATGCGGGAGGAAGTTTGAGTCGGACTGTCACCGGACTAATGATCTTGGTGACAGGGAATGGGCCAATAAATTTAGGAGCAAGCTTGTTAGACACGGATCGGAGAGGAATGTTCTTAGTAGAAAGCCACACTTTTTGACCAACGACGTATATCGGAGGCTTCGACCGGTGGCGATCGGCCTTAGCCTTGGTGCGCGTCTGTAGTTTTTGAACACTTTTCAGTCGTGTTTGTAGTTCTAACCGAATCCTCGTCCAGCGCGCGATGGGTTGTGGGCAATATCAGCCGTTAGAGTGCGCATCGATCTGCACTTCGGATTCTGACCGGATATAGTAGACCATCCGGGTCTCTTTGGGACACTCATTTCAACATACTACGATTTGGGACGTACTAATTCTATTTTCGAATACTATTTAGGACGGATAGTATGCGAATTGGGACGCAGCACTAATCTTAAACACGGCGCTTACCGACTACGTCACGGCTTTCAGCCCGCCCTCTGTTCGTTGATTGGCCAGGCTGTTTTCAGGCCGGTGGAAAACAGAAAGATAGGCTGCTATCTCAGACTGACTACAGGAGCGAAATGAAATTAGCGGAAGTAGGAAGTCTGACGTAGTCAGGCTAGATCTTTGCTGCAAAATTACAAATGCTGCGTCCCAATTCGCATACTATCCGTCCTAAATAGTATTCGAAAATAGAATTTATTAACTTAGCCATTAACTTTTAAATGCATTATTATATTCAAATTCCAAACACATGAGGAGAGTCTCGGCATGGAAGCCCCATGACTGGCAGATGAACGTGCGACAACAATTCTCTCCGAAATGGTAAGAAGTTATATTAGATTGAATGGAGGATTTTAACTGTGACGAGATGATTGACAGGGCGGCAGTTTACGGTGACAGGATGCACGCGACAGAGCTGTCCGTTAAAGATGACGAAGTAGTATGTCCCAAAGCTTGCCTACTCTTTTGCTACACACTCAAAAGTATGTACTTTTTCTTCACAAAAAGAGTACATACTTTTAGGGCGTAGTATAAGTAGGCGAATTGGGACGCAGCAAAATAGTTCATTTCTATATAAAATAACACTCTGACTAAAAATACTTTTGATGTTTCTTTTTTAATCAATGTAGAATGTGTAACTTAAAAATAAACAGATTAGTGCTCTGTTTGAGGACAATCCTGTGTGGGGAGGGGAGGGCAGGGGGATTTCTCTGTTGGGTGAGAATTAATTTAATTGAATGTTTTTCAAGGTAGCATTCTAATCAGGTAAAACAAGTAATATTCTCTGTGTGTTTCTATAAATATTATATATATATATACTGTATATATTGTTATCTATCTATCTATCTATCTATCTATCTATCTATATATATAAATATATATAGCTACGAATACGAGCAGCGATTAGGGCCCCAAGCCGGTGGCACCGCAACCCCGGTTATAGCACCTCCAACTGGCAGCAGGAAGTGTGTATCTTTCAAAATACTTTGAAATCACCCTCTTATTTTTTACCTGATTTGCTTCAAACTTCATTACTATAATGTAAACACACGGCAGATGTAGACCTAGATGTAGACCTGACCTTTCAGAAGGTTTTTCACGCACTTTGTGGTTGATATGTGCCCTCGATGCGCACTTTTGCAGAGCCCACACTGATACAAGCTCTTCAGCACACTTCTTTTCGACAGTCAAAGCGGGTTTACGTTATTGCACGTCATGCACAATAACCCTAAAGGCACCAGGGTGCCGGTGCCACCGGCTTTTTATATACATATATTTATGCTTAACTTTTTAGTGTGATTACAACCAAATAATATAGCTTGGCCGTGCATCGCTGCTCGCAACTATATTATTTGGTTGTAATCACACAGAAAAGTGAAGCATAATTGTTCATTTTTATCTGCATTTTTTCTGATTAAACATTATGAACTATATTAACTGACAGTATGTATAGTTACAACATATTTTCAAACTTTATTATTTGACAAAGAAATTTAGTTGTTTCTGTTGGGTTTCTCCTGCATGGTGTTTACATCATCAATTGAATTCGTTTGCAGGCAGGGTTATTGTTGACGGAAAATATTAACAAAACATTAACAAAACACAAAAACAAATGATAAAAACTAATTTATTATCAATATAAGATTTTTTAAAAACGGGATGAGATCCATTTTTATATACTTAAAAGTTATCTTTTTGTCTCGGACTGAAACAATTTATGATTTAATTTAATCAAATCTACCAATAATATCTTACACTAATCTTTTTTTTTACTCTCAGTCTCCACAAATAACATGTACCTAACAAATGAAAGTTGATTATGAAAACTGGACTGAAAATATCTTTTTCAAACACTTCGATGTTCAACAACTCTGTAAAAGAAGTCCTTATGTGCCTGACAGCGTCTCTTATTGTGCTGTTCCCGTGGGAGGATCCATGGACTAGTTTCACTCTTCTTAGGAATAGGCACTAGTGAAACCAGCAGAGTGAGTATAAATTCAGTTATGATTTAAGACTAAAAACAACAGACCACCAAAAATCAGGCCGAAAGCAGAGGTGGACAAAGTACACAACTTCCTTACTTGAGTGGAAGTACAGATATAGTCAAATCTTACTCCGTTACAAATAAAAGTTGTAAAGACTGATTTTTGCTTAAGTAAAAAGTACTTGTTTTTAAAAGTTTGTAAGTATCAAAAGTAAAAAGTAAATGCACATTTTAATATAACATGTTAATTCATGTGTTGTCCTGGATATATAAACAAAAACACAGTTTATTTTTTTATTTTTTTATTATGCAAAATGTGCCAAAACAATATATATATATATATATTTATTTATTAAACATTTAAAACATTACAAAAATTTATGAATATGCTGCAGAAATATAGCACAATTTCTTAAAGCTGCCTGGTTCCAACTCCTTGTCTTTGACTTTGATTGCCAAGCGGGGCATTTTTTGTGGAGGTGACTGGTCCACACCTGCATTGTCCTGTTGAAGGAACACACATATCATGTCACACTGACCAGATTTAATGAGTGATTCTTAGAGAAAATCATAATACATGTGTATTTCTACAATGTCAATGTGAGGGTTCTATAAACTGAAAAGAATATGATACTAGTCATGTATTAAATTATTAAAGTGTTTACATTTTTAAATCTGAAAAAAGGAGGGAACTTACCAATGCTCTCTTCCGGTTCATCTGGGACCTGGGAGGAATGCTGCTCTGATCCAGGTGTGAAGTCTTTATCCGATCCGGGCTCCTCGGTTTAGTATTCAGCTGCACCTTCTTGTTAATATCCACACAGATTTTATTTTTTGGAGGTGGCTGACACACACCTACATTGCCCTGTTGAAGAAACAAATATAATCATGTTGGGCAGTTTAAGTGCTTGTTAGACTAAATCTAAACATATCTTTCTAAAGTTTTAAAATAATATATGAAAAGATTTGAATAGAGGACCTAGAAAACATAGAAGCATATTTGAAGTCAATGTTTTTTTGTTTGTTTTTGAATAAATCTGAAAATGATGATGGAATGAGATGGAAGGGACTTACAGAAGCTCCCTTTGGGATATTCTGCTCCCTCTGCTTCTGCCTCTGCTTTTTAGGGATCTTGAGGCTTTCTCCCAGTTTGGGGGAATCTGAAGGTACAAGTGATCCCTGTGTGGTCCCCGAATGCACAAGTATACCTTTTGGGATCCTTGGGGCCATATCTTCTCCCTTCGGAGCCCCAGAGGGCACTACCGCTTCCTGTGGATTCGCTTGAGAAGACGCTTGAGGCCTCCTCTGCAGCAGCTCCCCTCTCAGAGGCTTTGGGGCAGGCACAGATGGTATCTGTAGAGACTTGACCACAGGTGGTCCTAGTGGAGACCCGATGGGCACAGGTGCTTTCTGTGGGGACCCAACAGCCACTGGTGCTTCCTCTGTCTTTTTCTGCCTCCACTTTCTCTGCTGATGCAGCCGCTCCTGCTTAAGAGGATCAGGGAAATTTAGATTTCGCCAATCTTGAGACTGGGGCACAGGTGGTCCTAGTGGAGACCCGATGGGCACAGGTGCTTTCTGTGGGGACTCAACAGCCACAGGTGATTCCTCTGTCTTTTTCTGCCTCCACTTTCTCTGCTGATGCAGCCGCTCCTGCTTAAGAGGCTCAGGGAAATTTAGATTTCGCCAATCTTGAGACTGGGGCACAGGTGGTCCTAGTGGAAACCCAGTGGGCACAGGTGCTTTCTGTGGGGGCTCAACAGCCACAGGTGCTTCCTCTGTCTTTTTCTGCCTCCACTTTCTCTGCTGATGCAGCCGCTCCTGCTTAAGAGGATCAGGGAAATTTAGATTTCGCCAATCTTGAGACTGGGGCACAGGTGGTCCTAGTGGAGACCCGATGGGCACAGGTGCTTTCTGTGGGGACCCAACAGCCACTGGTGCTTCCTCTGTCTTTTTCTGCCTCCACTTTCTCTGCTGATGCAGCCGCTCCTGCTTAAGAGGATCAGGGAAATTTAGATTTCGCCAATCTTGAGACTGGGGCACAGGTGGTCCTAGTGGAAACCCAGTGGGCACAGGTGCTTTCTGTGGGGACCCAACAGCCACTGGTGCTTCCTCTGTCTTTTTCTGCCTCCACTTTCTCTGTTGATGCAGCCGCTCCTGCTTAAGAGGCTCAGGGAAATTTAGATTTCGCCAATCTTGAGACTGGGGCACAGGTGGTCCTAGTGGAGACCCGATGGGCACAGGTGCTTTCTGTGGGGACCCAACAGCCACAGGTGATTCCTGTTGGGACCTGGTGGGCACAGGAGCTCCCTGTGTCTTGTTTTGGCTCCACTGCTTCGTCGACTTCAGGGATATGGGGCGTGGAGGCCAGGTGAAGTCGCAATACTCTGGCTCCTCAGAGATGGGACTTGAAACCTCCATAATAGCCCACCACTCCCCTGCAGCAAGGGCCATGGTGAGCTCATCTGAGAGTTCAGGACCTAACGACTGCCCTGCAGTCTCAGTAAAACCGATGGGAAAGCTTGCCATACTCAGATTGATTTTGGATATGATGATATCTAAAGAACTGAACAATACTGACTTTCTGCAATCTCTATCTGTAAAACACTGTGAAAGACAGAGAAATGGAAGAGATGAGTTGAGCAAACACATACAAACCTGGAAGCTGATTGTCTTATCAAAGTACTTGAAAAAATTAATTTTCTACAGTGTATGCATGGCTGTCAATCAGAAGAGGCAAGGGAGTCCAGTCCAAAAGCCTCCTTCAAATCTATTCAAAATTAACAATTAAGCTTAATTAATTGATAAATTATCAATTTAACTACTAATGTGGTCAACTAAGATACATATAATGATATATATATATATGTATATATGGTTCAATTTTCCATAATTATTGTATGTCATAATGTCAGTATCAGTATTTGCTTTCTACCATGCACAATTAAAAATGTCACTGAACGTTTGCTGTTTAATTGTAACAATGAGCACTCAAACACACCAAACCAACAATAACCAAAAACACACACAAAAACTGATTTTGCACGGGCACTTTGGACTAGTATATAAAATGTCTATCATGCCTGGTAGTCAAGGCACATTTTATTTACTGCACGAATAGAAGAGGATGACAGCAATAAATACTCCATTTAACAAACCAATGAGAATAAATTTTCAAATGGACATTTGTCTGTCGAGATAAGATAATGATCGAGAAAAGATAAGATAATGTCTATGGAGCTCCCATGTGCATAAATGTTTAAATCATTTGTTGATTTAATGTGTTGTGTTGATTATGTAATAATGTGTCATTAATTATCAAGAATATAGGAGGTTAGCATATGTGTATGGGAGCAAATCAACAAATAGCTAGCGTTATATTAAAAACATCAAACCCAATTAAATTGTGCACACAAATTAGGCCTACCACTGTATATCGTCATGCCTATTCATTTATCTGCATCGAGTCAATAACATTCTATTGTTTAAGTAGAGTCTAATCTGATCTGAGTAATGCAATTATGAAATAAAATTCAAATATCCAAACCCTGAGTAAAAAGCAGCCTACTCACCATCACTCGCCGACTCGCTACAAGTTGCAAGATAACTTTGCACTCTATTGTCTCAGCGAACGTTCTATGACATCACAATAGAGCAAGGCGCTCACTGAAATCAAGTATTTGTGAATGGCGGGAAATCTATCCTGTTTCGTTAGAATAAAACTGAATATGCACTACAAATACAAAGAGTGATTAAGTATGTTTAATTGCTCATTTAACTCTAGTAGCCTATACTGACATTTTTTTTTCAGGTGCTTTGCCAAATAATTCTAACAGCTTCTTAATCCTAAGTATTTTTTTTCCCTTTGATAAGTTGCATAATTATTATCTCTATCAGTTTTCAAATGTATTTCTGTGGTTTGCATGTGTTTACCTTAAAGAGATTGTTTTCAGATTGATTTATTATTATGAATGTTTTCATCTAAATGTGTGTTGCAAATATTTTGGGTTGTATAATAAGCATTGCTTTAAATGAATACAATATATTATTTTAGCCGGAGAAGGATGTGTGTGTGTGTGTGATTGGTTATACGTGCAATAGGTCGCCTTTAACAACCACTTTTGATGATGCACGTGGAAATTTTTCTGATCCTTGACGCGATCGGTGACAGACACAAAGTTGATTCTGCGGTAATTTGATCTAATATTTAATGTTTTAAAAAAAGTTTAATGTAGCAAATGAGAGTCGATACAAATTATTGACTGTATTTTTGAGACAAAAGTCTTGTTAATGATTTTCATTTTTGTTTAAGGTAATAAAAGCAACAGTTTTTCAATAATGGAATTATGGAAGAATATGTAAAAGTATGATGATAATAAAATATGATAATAAATATCCGGCTTTTCCATTTGCTGACATGACATGGTTAGATTCAGATGGGAAATATAATATATTAAGTTGGGTGTCCACCTTAGAGGCAATCACCATATTTATAATGAAACCATCATTTAAAAATATGATAGTCATATCGTATAATCAAATATCACATTTATTGTTACTGTAAAATTATATTTAATTACTATGGGATCTCCTTCAATGCTTTCAGAATCTTTTTTTTTTTAAATGAATACATTTTAATGACAGTATATTTATTGAGCAAAACTATATTATTTTAGCCTCTTTATCAAAATAAACTGTGCCTGTGGTTTTGATTTTCTTTACACAAAATCTGTTGTTCCATCAATGCTCAATATGAAACACTCATATCTTTTTTCTGCATTTATACATTTAAAAACAACAGATGTTGAAACCAAAGTGCTGTACAACAAATAAAGAACAAACTTTAAACATAATAAAACATCTAAAAAAAACAATTGGACAAATACAAATTATACACCCTCAAACAGAATTAATACATAAAGAATAAAAATAAGTCTTCAAAACTAATACTAAGATACAGTCTTACCTGTGTGGTCAAAGTGATGCTCGAGTGAGTTCCAGCAACTGTTGATTTGAGAAGTACAGTAGATATCCTCTAGAGGACGCTGTGTCTCTTTACAGATGATCTCAGTCCAGTCAAAGCATGAATGATGAACTGATGAACGCGCAGTCGCTGATTAGTGATTAGTTTTATGTTGATTATTCCTCAAAGCACTGTTTTATTGTCCGGACACGTTAAAGCATTACTTTCTGAATCTGATTGTGAACGGATGGATATATTACTTGAGTGTATAACAACATTTTCCTTATGCTTTCATTACACACTGTTCCTGTAACTCAAAACCTGGTGTTAAATTGAGTCAGTTCACTAACTTTATCATCATAAATCTGCATTAATTAACACTGTGAATGATTTCAAGGGAGAGTGGCATTAAAATGACTAACTTAAATACAATATTGCAAAGTCATTCATTCAGATGGGATTTGGCATGTTCTTTTTAACCGTTGTGTTCTGTTCGATTTCTGTGTACACCCCTTATGGACCGGGTCAAATTGACCCTAATTGGACTCAATACAATTCCTCAAAAATCACACTATGAAAAACAACAAAGATTTAGATACAAACTGTAAACTTTTAATATCAACATTTGTCAAACATTACAAAAACATTATATCTGAAAATATGATTTATGAAAATGTTTTTAAAACAGTTTTTAAAACAGTTTTGTTTTGACAAAATTGGAAAATAAACAGTATACTGTTTTTTTTTTTTTTTTTTTTTTTTTTTTTTTTACATTTTATGCTTTGAACATCGTAACTGAACAAAAAAATGCTGTATAATGAACATTTTTCATTTTCCTAAGTTAACTTTCCCTAGTTTCCTAAGACCTATTTTCCTAGTTTCATTATTCACTCACTGGGAAGTGAGAAACCAAACATAACAAAAACATACATCAAATAAATGTTTTTTATTTATTTTTGGCTCTGTGAAGCTGCCTTTGAAAATCCTACATAAAAGTTTTGGTTAAAAACTAGGTATTTTAGATATTTTGAATATTGAAATGAGAGCTTATTTTACTATCTGTGTCTGACAAAGATTTTCATCTGTAATTTGCAAATAATTCTGAACACTGTAATTTTATCTTTTTCAAGTGTGTTTGGTTAGGGTTAGAGCACTTTTAGATGCACTTGCACGTTAGAACTGGAGTTGAAGTGCCCTGACATACAGAAAATAAATGTTTTTATTTTGTGTCTGTACAGTTGTGTCTGTTTTTAAAATCTTTTTAAAAACATTTTCATTCATTGCGAAAACACTTGAACGTGTTGCTTTTAACCAAGTATCATCTTTCCTGTCTCTGAACAACCAGCTGGATGTCAACCAATCTGGCTTCAAGAAAGGACATTCAACTGAGACTGCATTGCTGTCAGTCACGGAAGCCCTGCGGATCGCAAAAGCTGCTTCCAAATCATCAGTTCTCACTCTACTGGACCTGTCTGCTGCTTTCGACACAGTGAATCATCAGATCCTCTTGTCCGCCCTCTCATCACTGGGCATCACTGGAACCTCCCTCAACTGGTTTGAGTCCTATCTCACAGGTAGGTCCTTCAAGGTCGCATGGAGAGGTGAGGTATCCAAAGCACATCAGCTGACCACAGGGGTTCCCCAGGGTTCAGTTCTTGGACCGCTCCTCTTCTCCATTTACACCACATCACTGGGACCCATCATACAGGCACATGGTTTCTCTTACCATTGCTATGCTGATGACACCCAGCTCTACCTCTCATTTCAACCAGATGATCCCACAGTAGCTGTACGGATCTCAAGCTGTCTGGCGGACATCTCGGCGTGGATGAAGGAACATCACCTGCAGCTCAACCTGGCAAAGACTGAGCTTCTCGTCCTCCCTGCCAATCAGTCTCTACAGCACGACCTCACTATCCAGCTAGATTCATCCTCAATCACCCCATCAAGGTCGGTCAGAAATCTTGGAGTAATCTTTGATGATCAGCTGACCTTCACTGACCACATTACAAAGACAACTCGATCATGCAGGTTTGCTATGCACAACATCAGGAAGATCAGACCTTTCCTAACTGAGCATGCAACACAACTTCTCGTCCAGGCCCTGGTCATTTCTAGGCTTGATTACTGCAATTATCTTCTGGCTGGACTTCCATCATGTGCAACTAAACCTCTACAAATGATCCAGAATGCTGCAGCTCGTCTCATCTTCAACGAGCCCAAAAGGGCCCACGTCACTCCTCTGTTCATCTCTCTGCACTGGCTACCACTCTCTGCTCGCATCAAGTTCAAGGCTTTGACGCTTGCTTACAGATTGACCACAGGTTCAGCCCCCTCCTACTTCCACTCACTACTACAAGTGGGCCCTTCCAGAAGCCTACGATCGGTCAATGAGCGACGGCTCGTGGTACCATCACAGCGGGGCACAAAATCACTCTCCAGAACATTCTCATTCACGGTTCCATGCTGGTGGAATGATCTCCCCACCGTCATCCGGAATGCAGAATCCCTGACAGCATTCAAAAGGCAACTGAAAACTCATCTCTTCCGGGAGCACTTAACATTAAAAAAAATAAAATAAAAATAAAAATCCTTTCCTTTAAATCCTCGCTTGCCTGGCTTATGCTACTCCGAGCAATGTCTGAACTTTGTATTTTGAGCACTTCTTGCGTTGTTTTTGCCTCTTCACGATGACTCGCTTGGTTTAGTCCTCAATTGTAAGTCGCTTTGGATAAAAGCGTCTGCTAAATGACTAAATGTAAAAATGTAAAATGTAAATGTACAGTTGCTTTTGAATGGCTGCCTATGAGGGTCAAATTGACCCGCGAACATCACAAACGTAACAGTAATTTTGTTTGTATATGTCAAAACACATCACTATGTTGAAACTTTGCATGCATGTTCATCATGATAAATGAGAAAAAGTTACAAAATATCAAGAAAAAAAACAAAGGTTAACCAGTATTTCCAACAACTTGAAAATCGAAACGGGTCGAATTGACCCGCAACATAACACAATAAATGTTTAATTGAGTAAATATTAAATAAAAGTTATATGATGTCATCATATTGCACAGCGATGGTCTATAGTTTAGCACTAAGGCATTATAGACATACAGTAACAGTATGACTTTCTATAAAGCTGCTTGGAAAGGGTGTGTATTGTGAAAAGTGGCATACAAATAAATGACTCAACTTGATAAAATCATTATTAGAGGTTTAGTCATTATAGGCTGATCAATGAACTTGTTCTAAAAGTTTTTGGTCCTGGTTTTAAAAGGCCTGAAATCTTTTTTCAGGCCCTTGACTCTTTAATGATAAATTATATTTGGAATGGTAAACACCCTCGGTTACGGAAAGCTTTTCTTCAAAGACCCAAACAAACAGGTGGAATGGCCCTCCCTAATTTCCAATACTATTACTGGGCTGCTAATATTCGTTCTTTAGTGTATTGGGTGCATTTTCACCTCGACGACTCAGCCCCAGTCTGGGTAACAATGGAGTCCAGCGCCATTAGCCCATTGTCTCTATCTGCCCTCTTAAGCGCCGCACTCCCACTCTCCTCTGCTATCCCTAATGGTTTTCCTGTGATTAAGCACGCTCTTCGAATCTGGACCCAATTTAGGAAGAATTTTGTGCTGCGTCCCAATTCGCCTACTTATACTACGCCCTAAAAGTATGTACTCTTTTTGTGAAGAAAAAGTACATACTTTTGAGTGTGTAGCAAAAGAGTAGGCAAGCTTTGGGACATACTACTTCGTCATCTTTAACGGACAGCTCTGTCGCGTGCATCCTGTCACCGTAAACTGCCGCCCTGTCAATCATCTCGTCACAGTTAAAATCCTCCATTCAATCTAATATAACTTCTTACCATTTCGGAGAGAATTGTTGTCGCACGTTCATCTGCCAGTCATGGGGCTTCCATGCCGAGACTCTCCTCATGTGTTTGGAATTTGAATATAATAATGCATTTAAAAGTTAATGGCTAAACGTATCTTTGCAAAAGTTCACAATGCTGCAGATGCAATATAATCTGGACAACATTGAATAAATACATTTTCGTGAGGTTAGATACTGATAATTAATCACTCAAACCCCTTTTTCTAAATCTCTACATAACCGCCGGACTCGCGCGTCCTCCATGTCTGTAGTTTTTGAACACTTTTCAGTCGTGTTTGTAGTTCTAACCGAATCCTCGTCCAGCGCGCGATGGGTTGTGGGCAATATCAGCCGTTAGAGTGCGCATCGATCTGCACTTCGGATTCTGACCGGATATAGTAGACCATCCGGGTCTCTTTGGGACACTCATTTCAACATACTACGATTTGGGACGTACTAATTCTATTTTCGAATACTATTTAGGACGGATAGTATGCGAATTGGGACGCAGTATAATATTCACTGGATGGTCATATACTTTTTCACTGCTAGATGGGAGTAAAAAGCACACACTGTAGCTTTAATGACTTACAAGGATCTAATAGAGTTACAAAACAAAAGCCTGATAACTAGTGATATGACATATTTCCTAACTAAATTTGCTCAGCAAGACTTGATTACACAATCTCTTAGTTTGTCAGAAGTAAAGAAAAAAACAAATACTGACAAGCATTTAGTTCACACAAACAAGAAGGAACAGAGCATTGGATTAAGTATGCAGAATAGAACCACTATTTTATAACATTGCAAATTCATTGACATTAATTAACAAAAAAAATCTATGATTCAACCTATCTCATCCGTACAAGAGGCGTGAAAGGAATTCGGCACGCTGACCAATCACAGAGCTCGGTGAACAGGCGTCTCTGTCTTTCAACCAATCAGAGAGGGCGGTGTATCACAAGGAAGAAGAGGAGCTGTAACGGGTCGTTCTCACACATTAGTCGGCAGCAGTAACTTGTGAAAAAATGCCGTTCGTAGATTTAGAAACTAACTTACCTGCAAGCAAGTTTCCAGAAGACTTTCTGAAAAGACTATGCGCTACATTGGCTGCAGCGTTGGGGAAACCGGAAGACGTAAGTATGAAAGAATAAGCAATGCGAAGAAAAAATAAGTTGTTGTTCTTACAATGGTCTGTGGACAGAAGAGATTTTTCTCTCCGCGTTATTATATGCCTTGACCTTGATCATATGACTTCCGCCCTGTTTCCGCCGCCATGTCTCCAGAGGATGAATCTGGTGGTAAAGACTGACCTGCCGATGATGATCGCAGGGTCCTGCTCCCCGTGTGTGTTGATGTCCGTGTCTGCCATTGGAGTGACTGATACTGCGGAGAAGAATAAGGAGCACAGCGCCAAAATCTTCCAGTTCCTGAAAGGAGAGTTTGGGCTGAGCGATGACCGGTAAATTAATACAATAAAGACGGGAAAACACAGGGTTGAACACACCCTGAATATATTGGCGATCTTTAGTTACCTACTTCAATAAAAGTTATAATGTAGAGCTTGAAATCTTATAAACAGCAAAAAAAAAAAACTTTTAATATTTATTTGTTACTGTCTTTGTTAAAGACAGACCAAAATATTGTTGATTGACATTACATTAATGTGCATGGCTATTTGATATTGTTCCTCCTCCCCCTTAATTATAAATCCCCCCTGCCATTGACTAGTTAATGAGTAGAAAATCTTGGGGTATATATCATTCAGTTCCCTAGGTCGTGAATTAGTATATCATGTTCCTGGCTCACTACACATTGGCTGCCTCTGAAATCTCATACTCTCTTGAGTAGGTAGCATGAATGTGCAGTATGAATGTAATTTGGACTTATTACATTCGCCATGGTGTCATTATCATGTGACCTACCAGGGTCAGTTGCGTTGTTTCACTGCCATTCATAAATCCTCTCCTGTGGCCTCACGGTATAGTAGAGTATCTATCATAAACACTCTTCAGAATCTCGCCAGAAGAAGTAGGTCATCCGAGTACTTTTTGCCTACTGTTTCATGAGTACTTTGAATTCGGACATAGCCTACTACTTTTTTCACATACTGTTTTTCACCTACTATATAGTTGGTAAGTATGCAATTTCGGACACGGCCATTGGGACACTGATGAACAGTTTTGCCAAGTCCTTAGTTTTCCATCACTATAAGTACTAGGATTTCGGCGATCCAAAACAGCCCCCAGACATACAAATTTAGCAGAGAATTCGGCCCCTGATGGAGAATTTTTTTTTTGTACAGGCAACCCTGCTGATGACTCTATTTTCGGTGACATGACACTATCCTCATTGTACAACATCATTACTGGTATTATGCACAACAGCATAACTGATGTCTTTCTGGCATTATTTTTTCAATGTTATTTAAAGTACATTATGATTAACACTTTGCTTGTTATACATGCAACATTTCAGCCGTAAACAAAATTACAAATGTTAGCTAGATTATCTGCCTAGAGATGTATATGCTGAAATATAATTAAATAATAGTATTTTAAAAACATCTATCGCGTGTTATTATGTGTGTTGAGTTGGCTCACTTGCTTTGTATCATTTTATTTATTATTATCATTTATTATTTTTATTCAGAATTTCAGTTAAGGGAACATGGTGCATCCGAAATCGCATACTTCCCTACTATATAGTGGGTGAAAAACAGTGTGCCAAAAGAAGTATATCCGAATTCACAGGAATCATAAAAGAGTAGGATGACCTACTACTTCTGGCGAGATTCTGAAGTGTGCATATGATGGACACTACTATCCCATGAGACCATGGGAGAGGATTTGTGAAAGGCAGTGAAGCGATATAACTGACGTTAGTAGGTCACATGATAATGACAACAGGGCAAATGTAGTACATGGATTACATTCAAACTACACACATTCATTCTATATAGAACATACGTTTTGGCGGTTCAAAATAAGTACCTACTCAAGAGACTATGCGATTTTGGACGCAGCCTTAGGGTGCATCAATGCTCCCTGGTTTTCATGGTGCATTGTGGGACTTTTTAGGGAGCAAATGTTTCAGTGCACTGGTAGGATTTTGCCATTGAGTTAGCCCTTAAAATGACTCCCTGATCAGGGGATCTCCCTGACTACTGAACCAGGGATCTGATTGAGACTCAAAATGGCTACCAGATAGACCAACTTGCCTTAAAAGCGACTTTTGTTCAAGCCATAGTTTGCGTTATAAAATATGTCCTGATTGTCTTTCTCTTCTTTGTTCTGTTGCAGTATTTTGATATTGTTCTACCCTCTGGAGCCGTGGCAGATTGGGAAGAAAGGAACAGTTATGAGCTTCTTATAAGGCCTTCCTTGTTTGAACGTGAATTCTTCATATGTGATTCCTATTTGGGATTCAGCTAGCTGGGTTATAAGGAAGTTGTGTTCTTATCGGATTAAGAATATTTTGCATTAACATCTCCAGGTTCTCTCGAAAAGTAGCTAATTTATGGGATTTTAATAATAATCTGTTTACTGATATGTTAAATATAAAATGCATTTAGCATTTTGATAGCGAGTCATAGTGGGTTGGGGTGTGTCTATTTTTTAGTTTTAAAAGGTTGAAGAAATGAAGCTAAGAGAGTATATTATAATAATGTATTCCATTAGCATTGTGTTTGTCAAACTTTTCCAGAGAAAGTGCCACATCAATCAGTTATCGATTAACCACATCTATCGGTCAAATCAGACCATATAAGAATCAAGAATCATCTAATCACAAGTGTAAGACTGGAAGAACTGGTTGAGGAACGACCACTCTGGAAATTACCATTTGAACTCACCATTTGAGACGAAAGTCTCACCTAACCTATACTTTCCCTCATCCCCCACTCATTCTCCCCCATGCGAAGATCACCAAAAACTCACCCAAGAATCAAAATGGTTTAATGTGAATGATTATCATCGAGTTATATACATGTTTGGTATCATTTGAAATGCTTGAGGGTGACTGATACAAGTGTCTCATTCCCAAAGGAGCAAACCAAAAGATAAGGTTTTTAAGAGTTTAACTGGCACACAAAGGAATGTGGTCTCTTGACAAATGGTTGCATACCCCCAAAAGGTGTAACCTCTGAATGCAAATATCCACTGTTAGCACATGTTTCCATGTGAAAGAAGTTTCTGTCTATATAAAGAAATGCAGCAAAGGGTTCGAGGCCTTCTGTACCTCAGATCAGCCCGTGAGGTTGAGACCGGCCGAGTCTCTCAGCTTCATGTATTTCTGAAATGTCGGGTTCGCATCTCTTCTCTTTATTCCAGAGCATTTGATGTTTTGTATTGATAATCTTTGCATTGATTATGAAATTCGCATGATACATTTACCTGACATAATAAATTGTTACATTTGATTAATCTAACTGACTTTGACATTCGCTCACATTTAATGATGCACGGATATCATTAAAACCTTTTCATTTATGGAGTCAGATGAAATAGCGAGAAAATACATATGAGAAAATGTATTGCATTTAATCAAAATACTTTGCCACGACAAAAGACAGTAACACGTAAAGACCTTCCGTGGTCGGATGCCGGATTTTGTTCCGATCGAGCGCGAGTTTACACAGGCTTGCAAAAGCCATACAAATTATTCAAAGCATAGTCAGTTTAGAGAGATTTATGAATTGCACATTTATTTTAAAGACATAAGTTTCAAACATGTTTTCTTTGGCTTAGTACAGAGTCAGATTGTGTTTGTCAAAAATATTGATTCAGCCTTCCAAATAAAGATTTGCAAAAACAATAAATAATAAAAAAAAAGGCTCTTGAGTAAAATGTCTGTGTAATTCATTTGGGGGATTTGGTACAACGTAGGTTGCATTTGCTTCCAAGGGAAAGACAAATTAAGTTCAGAACTCTGTCTCGTGGTCCAATAAGAAAGGTAGAACACTGTTGAGTGTTTTTGCACATAAATAAACTTGTATTAATAAATTGTAATTGTAAAGTGAATAGACAATTTTACCTCCAAGCAAGTTTTATAAAGACTTTCTAACGTCAGGAAAGTAGTTTATTAGTATTATGTATTATCTTCTGTAGGGATATCTTCAATATCTGTAGTTTTACAAGACGCTGATCAAAGCAATATACATACATTCATTTGTAAAGAATAGATTTCTTGTTCAATGAGCTGTCACGGTCAAAATACCCTCGACTTCCGACAGATGGCGCTTATTGTACCAGGAAGAAAAATGGAAAAAATGTATCCAAAGTTTTTTCTTTCTCATTTGACATTATTTATTACCTTTAAATGTTACCATTATTGGGTCATTTTGTGTTCTTTGTGATAAAATGTACACACTTAGGCTACGATGACATGTGCTCTTTAGGAACAGAGTTCAACGGGGTGTGATGTAGTAGTAGCCTACCAGTAGTTATATAACCTAGTAGGCAGTAAGTTCTTGTGCAGCAGTGCAGTCATTTTTTGCAGTTTTGGACTGAGTTGTGCTTCAGTGTATTAGTCAGGTCCTTTAAAAAATGTCTTTGGAAATGTATTTGGATTTGCTTTCGCAGCCCTGTCGCTCTGTTTACATCTTTACCAAGAAAAACAACATCCAGTTCGACCACAAGACGATTTCGCTGTTTGACGGTATGATATCATATACAGCTGCGTGGAGTTTGTTTGTGTGCACTTTGCTTTGATTTTGCTGCATTCATCAACTTTTTCATAGGAAGGAAAAGCTATATTAGAAGTTCTTGATTTTATAATGGAATGTAGGCCCTAACTATCGTTTCCCCTTTTGTCACAATTCAATTATGTGTGAAGAAAGTTGTGGTTACTTTAGACTACTACTACATGCAGTCCTAGTGGCAGATGTGGTTAGTCAAGCTTACTTGGCAAACAGTTATGTAGTTCCTGCACGTCTTTGAACATTTAAATTGTAGCCTACCTAATTGTATTTCAAATAAAACCCTGATATTATTACATGAGTATTTTACCAAAACGTAATTGTCCCCTAGGTTATCAGTATGGTGAAGAGTATGGGAAAATCAACCTGTTAAGAAAACTACCAGCAATCAAAGATGGAGACTTTTGTTTGGCTGAAAGGTATGTGGTCTATGGAATGCAAGTTATTTCTTGTTTTCAATTTAATTTAAGATCTAATAAATAAAAAGTTCTAGATCAGTGGCTCTCAACCTTTTTGTAAAAAAAAAAAAAAAATTGGATTGAAAAAGAAAAACAGAACAGATGTTTCAGCCCATAGCTTTCTTCAGTGCTCATAAAACAGACAGAAGCACCACCCTTTTATATGTGATTATATAACATATATATATATATATGTATATGTATATATGTGTGTATGTATCATTTTAAAATGCATTCTAAACATACGAAAACATACAAGATCTTTCTCCTCATTCATGCCAGGGTTAACAAAATCAGTTCAAAAAGCTTCTCTTTGTAACATGAGAAGTGTGATCTTGTCTCCAGTTGGCACTCATGTGTTCAAGTAGTATAACACAATGAGCACAGGCACAGCGCCAAATAGGTCTTTATAGTAACATCTCTTCCTAGTTACCTCAGAGACACTACTGATTTTCCAGTGTCTGTCAGCTATAAGAAATATATAAAGAGACACTATACTTGCCACAATGGGTGTTACCTCTCTATACACTAATATTTCCCATACTGAGGGTCTTTTGGCATTGGAAATGTTCTTGATATACAGTTTGTAATATAAACAGATTTCAGTGTCGCTTTTAAATGATCATTTAAAAAAAAAATCCAAGTATGAAATATGTGAGAGATTTCATCTTGAAAATGGACCTTGCGTGATGGCTCGGAGATGCCACTTCGATTAAGCCAGGGATATACTTGTTTTGTTGTTGATGGTGTCTCTTGAAAACTTTTGTTGTAGGTCTTTCTTGATTTCCAACATGGATGAATTAAGAAGTTATGCCTGTTGTTTAAAATCAGCTTCAATGGAAGAAATAATTGAGGTTGTGGTTTCAGCCATTTCTTCTTTTATCTTAGTTCTTTCTGTGTGTATTCAACAAATAAGAGGATGAGATCTAAAGAAGCTTTATTCATTATTACACACCATCTTTTACAAAATTCTGAATCTTCTACTTTAAATTTTTGGAGACTTTTGAATCCCAAGACCCCTGGGAATCCTGCTAACCCTCCAATATTCACTAGATTTGCCATGGAAGAGTAAGATAATGCAAAAGTAAAAAAAATAAAGATTTATTTTTGATAGACCCTTTTTTGTTCTGAATACATTTTCCAGTGTGCTGTGTCTTTAGAAATTAAAATACTGTTGTTTGTTTTGTGCCTCCTGTGAAACTGCTCATTGTGTAAATTAACTGTTACTTCCTGTTCAAATGATCCCTTAGTATTGCGATTATGATGTACCTGGCTGAGAAGTTCCACACTCCGGACCACTGGTACCCAGCTGACTTGCAAAAGCGTGCTAGAGTAAATGAATATCTATCATGGCAACACTCTGCCATACGGATACATGGATCCAGGATACTCTGGTTCAATGTGAGTGAAGCGTATTTGTTCTCATTCGAAGGCACTAGTGAACAGAACAGTGCTTAGATTTCAGCAAATCCCTTGTTGATGGCTGACTCCAATTGCTCTGTGACTTTGGGGTTGAAACCTAATCTTTAGAATTTCTACTCGGCTAACTGCTAGCTTTTTGATTGTTATTTGTTAATGGAACTAAATTGTTTTCTTGTATTGCTGTAGCTTTTGATCCCAAAAGCTATGGGAGTTGAGGTCCCTAAAGAAAAGATAGACAATGCAGTAGAGAATCTTGACGGATCACTGAAACTTTTTGAGGAGAAGTTCCTGCAAGACAAGAAGTTCATTGTTGGAGATCAGATCTCATTGGCGGACCTGGTTGCTATTGTGGAAATCATGCAGGTATCCATTCAATTCAAGATCAAGCAAAATAATAACCTGTGAATTTAGGGGGGATAATATCTGACACACGATTCATATTTGATAACACCTTGTCATTTCTGATGGTTTGTTTCAGCCTTTAGGTGCTGGTATGGATGTGTTTGAGAACAGACCCAAGCTCAATGCATGGAAGGACAGAGTCAGAGAAGAAATTGGGGCTGAGCTGTTTGATGAGGCCCACCAGGCACTCCTCTCTCTCCAGGAGGAAGTGAAAACCATGGATCCCAAAAAGATGGATCCATTAAAACCCAAAGTTTTGAAATATTTCCTCTCATAAACAAACTGGTAAACATGGTTGGTTAAAACCGACAGTTATTCATGAAACTTTATAATTATGCAAAACATAGGCCTACTTTATAATTTTCTCAGTAATTCCATATACTTTTCATTTTGATTAACCACTAATAATGAAATTAGCTTTTATTAAATTGTATATGACATAGAAACATTAATGTTTGTCATATGATTGTCTTTGTGTAGAATTTACCTCATAAAAAGAAGCAAACTATGAAATTGCATGTTTCCAGCTGTGTTTACTCTCAAATTCGGAATTGCTGCACTCTCTGTGACCTAATGTTTAAAAAAACTAGGCACCAACACACAGACACTCAATACAGCATTGTTCCAGAAAATCACTAAACACTCATGGGAAAGAGCTGGGAGGAATGTCTCCTCCCTGTGTGTTTATATGTAATCAGATATTATGTGAATTCCTGCAGCATATACTCTGCACGGATAGCACTTTTTTGTTAATTTCTTGTGGAGAAAAAAAATGTAGTCAGATTGTTTTCCTATAAATCTCTCAAATATTGTAGATAAAGTTATCTTTCGCCAACAGTCTCTGTCTGTTTATTTTACCTTCATGTGGATAAAAAGAGGCTACATTTAGTAAATTCTGCACAAATAGCACTTTTTGTTAATTTATTGTGGGGGAATAAAAATGTGTCTGATTTTTTCCCTATAAATCTCCCCAATATTGTAAATGGATATATATTTTGTCAACAGACTGATGTTTACCTTCCTCTCTACAAGAAAAAAAGCATTTTACAAAATTTCAGTCTGTTCACAGAAACAAAGTTTACAAAATAGAATCTACAAAATTTGCCTATACAAATGAAGGGTTGACTATTTGTTTACAGTTGTAAACTTCAGTAAATAATTTCAAGTGAGAGCTCAGTGGGATTTTGAAAACCTTATGGAAGAGTTAGAATTTTAATTATTAAATGATTTAAATTAAAATGTTTGGAGGCTTCTGGCTGAGCTAGTTTACTGAAGGAGCTTCTGTCACCGTTCACTTTCATTGTGCAGAAAACACCAGCGTCATCATCATTTCACTGAACAAAACGTGTTAATAATATACAGGAATCACCTGACATAACTTCCTTTTTTTCTGGGCCAACTATTCCTTTAAAACTGCTCTTGAGTAGGAAATGGTCGTATCCTAAAAGAAGAAGAAATGGTCGTATCTCCACTCTCTGAAAGTGAAAATCAGCGGGAAACCTACTCAACTGTGACTGAGTTTAACTGCAGAGTAGAGGAAATGTTTTAACTATTTAATCAAGCGATCATAATGAGCGAAAAAGGTTGCTGTGATTCAGTAGGTCGGTGTTTTTTCGACTACTACACGTCAAAATTATTGGTGATAAGGAGCAAGAATGTGGGAACGCTGAATCGGTTCACTCAAGCTTTAGTCATAGCATACGTCATCGGGTAAGTTATTTTATACTCCTTCCCTTATATTAAAAATAAATTATATAATTTAAAAACGCCCTTATTTGGGTACAGGTATGTGTGTGTTCTCAAGAAAGGCTACCAGGACACGGACACCGTCCTCAGCTCGGTCACGACCAAAGTGAAAGGCATTGCTCTAACAAACACCACTGAATTGGGTGAACGGATCTGGGATGTGGCTGACTACATCATCCCACCTCAGGTAGTCCGTCGATTTGACAAAGAGGAGGTACAGGCTTGACAATTTACATGTCCACTGACCCCTCACTGGTGCCACCACCACCTTCATGGGTTACAAACCTGGTTAATCGCACCTGCATGCTGTGTTCACTGTTGAATAATGAATACACTATGTTTTCCATTATGATGTATTTGAACAATAATACATGTTATGTGTGACAAGTTCACTTTAATTATCTTAAACCAGTGGTTTTCAACCTTTATAGCTTTATGTCATTCAGACTATAGTCAATATTCCAAGGCCCTCAACCCAGGCTATGCTTTTTCTTTTTCTCTTATGTGGAAATTTTAAAAAAATGTATTTCTTTTTCGTTTGATAAGACAAACTAGCACTGTCAATACATAAAAATAAATACATAAACACAAGTAATTTCACTTGGTTGCCTTTTAAGGTCAGAAAACTTAGTTTTTCTGAAGGCAGACTTTTATGCAAAACTTGTACTCAATAGTCAATACTCACACCTCAGCTAGCATTTAATTTTCCAAAACAAACAAACATGAGTAAATATGTTGCGTTGAAGGGTATAAAACCCACAACATTTCCCTATAACTTAATTTGCCAACGGTATGCTGCAGTAAATAATGTCAAGTTAGAGCTCAGTGGTTCTGATTTTTCCCCAGAGTTTTAGCATTTTAATTACTAAATGATTTAAATATACTTTATTTTAAATGGTGTTAAAACATCTTGTGGCCCCTTTTCAAATTTAAGTTTGAAAAATACTCTGTTTTAGAAGTATCCACTTTTTTATTTTCTTCATTTAATCAAAACTGCACAACAGACCATACTCTTTGCTAATAGCAGTGATTTAGCAGTTTACACAGTCTTAAAGGAAATGGGAAAGTGTTCATGCCATCTGGGCATTGTTTAGTTGTGAGGAAGTATATATTTTCGATATTACTTGAAAACACGTGCTTTTGAATGTTTCAGGAGGATGGCTCATTCTTTGTGCTGACCAACATGATTATTACCCCTAACCAAACACAGTCCAAATGTGCAGAGGTGAGCCATTATGGGAGGTTTGCCGTCCGTTTGTCAGTCAATGAAATGTAAAACAAAGCTTACTGGCTGAAATCAAATGGCAAAAAGATTTAAAACAAATTGTGATTGTAAAATGAAATATTTAATATATAAAAGCACAATTAAATAATAGAAAAAATATAAGATGGTCTAATTAGAAAATATAGCTTTTTACATTCAAATAAATGTATTTTCTGTATCATGTATCTTAATCTTATTTTAAATTTGTGTGACAGAATCCAAATCCAGCATCCATATGCACCTCTCACAGGGACTGCAAGAGAGGCTTCAATGATGCTCGTGGGGATGGTATGGCTCAGTATTCACATTATGCATTATGACACTACCGTGACTTGTCATCTTTGCAATCCCATCTGTTTAGACAGCAAACAGATCATTTTACATAAAACAATGCGTTTCATTTTTTCAGGTGTTCGGACAGGCAGATGTGTCAATTACAATGACACAGTGAAGACTTGTGAGGTGCTGTCCTGGTGTCCTTTAGAGAAGATTGTTGATCCCCCAAAGTAAAGTTTCACAAATTAATTATATCAAGATTTTTTTAATGTTTTTTTAAAAATAAGTCTCTTATGCTCAACAAGGCTACATTTATTTGATCAAAAGTAAAAACAGTTATATTGTGAAATAAACATTTTTTTTTTTTTTTTTTTTTCTAAAACAGCAAAGCTGTTTTTTCAGCATCATTACTCCAGTCTTCAGTGTCACATGATCCTTCGGAAATCATTCTAATATGCTGATTTGGTGCTCAAGAAACATTTCTTATTATTATCAATGTTGAAAACAGTTGTGCTGCTTAATATTTTTTTATAAACCATGAAAAACTACCATTTAAAAGTTTGGGTTAAGTAAGATGATAATTGTACACTATATCAGCATTTTAGAATGATTTCTGAAGGAATATGTACGTGTCTAATGTTGGTAACGTTGTGTTTTATTTCCCTTCTTGACATCTCAGTCCACCACTTCTGGCAGATGCTGAAAACTTCACTGTGCTCGTCAAGAATAATATTCGATATCCCAAATTTAACTTCAACAAGTAAGCTTTTTAAATGCATTATATTTTCCTACTAGTTGGCTGCAAAACAAAACAATGTAAGCCAATTTATTAACTGAATAAAATATGCTCCTTTTGTCCTTACAGAAGGAATATCCTACCAAATATAAATAGCTCCTACTTGACACAGTGTGTGTTCAGCCGTAAAACAGACCCTGACTGCCCAATCTTCAGACTCAGAGACATTGTCGGAGAAGCTGATGAGGATTTTCAGACCATGGCTGTCCATGTCAGACACTTGATTTATATTTATCTGCCATTGCTGTTTCAAACTCCTGTTATAAAATGTTTTAATGTCATGCTTGGTGTTTTTCTTTTGTGCACTTTCTTCCTTCTGCGTAGGGTGGAGTGATGGGAGTTCAGATCCGGTGGGATTGTGACCTTGACGTGCCACATAGCTGGTGTGTTCCTCGCTACACTTTCCGCAGACTAGACAACAAAGACCCAGAAAACACTGTGGCACCAGGTTACAACTTCCGGTAAGAGGTGTTTGCAGTTAGTAAAAGTGGTTCTTCAGAGGAAGCTAGGTTGCATTAAATGAGTGTGGTTTGGTCAAATCTCTATAGATTTGCTAAATATTACAAGAACAATGATGGCAAAGAGTCCAGGACACTTATCAAGGGATATGGTATTCGCTTTGATGTCATGGTATTTGGCCAGGTGAGACACTGTAACCTTTTTAATGTTATAAATTAGATGCATTTTATGCAGGTTATCATTAAAATGTAGCTGTTTAGCACATATTCTTTTGTTTCTACAGGCAGGAAAATTCAATATTGTACCAACACTTCTGAATATAGGTGCAGGCTTGGCCCTTCTAGGCCTGGTAAGTATGTCTGTTACTTACTGGATTACAATATTAAAGAAATAGAATTATTAATAAAATCTTTTGTGGTCCATATCAGGTGAACGTTATATGTGATTGGATCGTCCTGACATGTATGAGAAGAAAGCATCATTACAGAGAGCAGAAGTATACATATGTTGATGACTTTGGACTTGTGAGTATTTATCGCCTCAGTTATCAAATATTTTGACATCATCTGTGGTTAACTTTCAATAATTGCTAATTGAAAGTAAGCAGCTCGTGTGCTCACAAGAAACTAACATGAGATATTTCTTTCAATTAGTTATCAAATGAAGAAACATAGAAGATCTTCAGGCTACTGATTCTACACCAATTCTATGCAAGTTTCATCATGAAGTGAATGTATTGGTTCGGGTTCTAAATGTTATTCTGAATGGACAATCAGGGAAATTCTATGAATAAAAAGTACAAATACAAATTATCAGTGTGATTTAGGGGAGAGCGGGGGCGAAAGTACCATTTTTCAGAAAAACATCATTTTAAAAGATGATGGTTTAGACAGAGATATATTTTCGCTGTGGTCAGTCACTCACAAGTGTGGTCTATCAATACCAGGTGGAATTTTGTAAAAATGTAGAACAACTTCAGTATCAGTTGGGACGAAAGTAACACACAGGTGGGTCAAAAGTAACTCAACAATATACAAGCTAGATTTTTTGTGTTACTCTTGTTTTTTTTGTTTTTTTTTAGCCTAAATATACCTGAGTATTGTTAACATGTAACTGCAAACATATTTTGGCCTTTATCTTTGAAAAAATTATTAATTTACATTTTTTAATTTTTAATTTCAGATTCATCAAATGTTTTAAAAGTAACCCAACAGTACAAACTTGAATTGTTTAGAATATTTTTTTATTGTCAATCGATTTTATAAAATGTTTTTTTTTTCAACATGAAAAATATGAAAATTAAATTAAATTAGCATAATATAAATTCTCAACATAATGTAACAATAGTCATGTTTCCATCCAGCTGTTTTTATGCATACATTTAAAATGTGCATAAAAAACATCTGGATAGAAACCCTGCAAATTCATAGATGGAGGTGTTAAAGCTATAAGGTATGGCTAAAACCTAAATGTGACTAGGGTAAATGGAAACAGATTGAGTGGGGGAAAAAAATGGTGACACAGAAATCAGCTGATTTAAATGTGACTTAATCTTTAAAAGCCCCCCCAGAAACATCTGCCATATTCTGTTGGTATAATATAACATAAACATGTTTTAATAAATGCTGCAACACACAGAAAGTCACCACATTAGCAGAGGGATAAAATAAACACTTGTTTTCCCTATCGCGGGACAAAAGTAACACGTGTTACTTTCGTCCCGACAGGAACTCCTGACATTTAAACCCGATTTACTTTTATACTGAAAAACTCTGACCAAGCAAACTTC
The DNA here is from genome assembly GCA_030578255.1 of Tiaroga cobitis. Classification (NCBI taxonomy): domain Eukaryota; kingdom Metazoa; phylum Chordata; class Actinopteri; order Cypriniformes; family Leuciscidae; genus Tiaroga; species Tiaroga cobitis. The sequence continues at coordinate 27,262,288 of CM060611.1, read as the reverse complement.
AGGATGTGTTACAGCACTAAATAACCTATAGATTGATCATTACTGTTTGACACATGAAACGAAAAACACAACTTGTAATTAAAAAAAATGACCGCTTCAGTAATTTACTTATCATACTCGAAAACTGCTTTCCGGACCTAACCGCGGGGAACGATGATGAAATCACGTGATATTTAGCAGCTCGGTCACTGGCTGCATGCCGAAAGTGCTGTCATAGCTTGAAATGCAAATGTAGTCAGGGGGCTCGTTCTTCGTACGTTGCTTAAAACATCCGAGATCAAATGAGACATCCAAGATGATATCATCGTGCTAATCATGATCCGGCTAATTAGGTTCTTCGAACACTCCTGTTGTTTATGATTAGTATAGCTGGATTGAGTTATCTGAGATAATTGCGCGTGCATGCGCTGGGTTAAAAGGGGATATGTATCGATAGTAGAAACATTGATCAGCAACGCTGCTATTGGCTGCTCACCGTGTCCAAAGAGCGCGCTCAGTTTTACTCTGCAGCAGAGCAAGAGTTATTGCTTGAAGGACATGCTGAATTTGAAAACTTAATTACAAGTTTTCACCTAAAATGTGCAAAAGCCAGTAGAGGGCTGGCAAAAAGTAGCTAATTAAGTTTGTAGTGACCATTTAGATGTTTTTATCACTCATTACAGTATATATATTTTTATTTTAATCATTTCTAAATAATTAATAACTTTGTTCATTGTAATGTCAGTCACCACCCACTACTAGAACATGGGAACAAGTAAAAGTGAAGTACTAGAATATTCTACATAATGGCAATTTGTACTATAGGCTACTATAGTCTCTTTTAAAAAGGCACTGTTAATAAATAGTTGGTTGTTTATAAAAGCAACCAAGAAAAAGGCTGAGAAAAAAAAAAGAAAAGAAAAACAAACAGGAGGTGGTCCTGCACCCCCACATTATACCCAGGCAGAAGAGCTGGCCCTTGGGTTAAATGTGAACCGACCCGTCCTGGGTTCAGCTCTTCCTCAGACACACAGCAGGGACCAGTAGCAGCAACTCCTTCATTACTGGTAAATGAACTTTAAATGATCTTACACTGTAAAATAATTTTTTGCTGCACTATAGGCCTATAATCCCAATGGCTGGTCCAGTCTTGAGTAGGCCTAGTGATGAATTGCTTACTTGTGAAAGTGTGCATGCGTGAAACTACATGTAGCCTAGTTAATGTAAAAAAAAATCTGTTGCCATGAGTTATTGATCACATTTCCCCCAGTGTACTTCATTGTAATGAAATTGTGTTTTCCTCTTTTTTGCAGTTTTAAACACCAACACTTTTATCTGTTCCCAAGCAAGTGGCTGAAGCATGTGCAGTAAGTGGACTTTTCCAAACTTTACATCAAAAGGGAAGAAAGTACAACACTTTCTAATGCCCATCCCTCCCCCCAATGCACAGGACAGTGAAGAAACTCTCTCAGATGACTGTCTTTTGAAAAAAGTATCTTTAAATAACTTTACTTAATTTACACTTGAGTACCTATTATTTCTGAATGCAATATGTGTTGCAGGAGTCCACATCTACAGAAAGGCCTACAGAAGAGTCTGCACAAAGCAGTTATACAGAGGTGGGCAGTGTATAATTTTCCTTTTATTTTTTGTTGCATAAGGCTTGTGTTGACAGGTTTAACCCAAGCCCCCCTGACCCTAGAAAATAGAGTATTTTGGGGGGGACAACTTAAAGAAAAAAAACTGGCACTATAGAGTTAGAGATAGAGTTGCTTCAAAGGAACTTCAGAGTAAGTGCTAATATATTATTTCACACAGGGTACTATTGCTGACCTTGCATAGTATCTCTTATTGCAGGTAAAATATGACTTGATCACTGGCTTTTCTTTACAAAGAACAATATAAATAAAAAAATCAAAGAACTAAGCATATTTGTCTTGTCTTTTATTAAACATTTATTGAAATGTTTCATGTTTTTGCTGATGGTGGAAATGTTGTGTAATATGGCACATGTAATGTCACAGGCCCTGTGAAGTGCAACCCTCAGGCTTTTCAGACACTGAAATCTTCCCTTTAGTTGGCCAAAGTTCATTTCATTGTGTGACCTTGTCCTAGCTAGAGCTGCATTGTAACTGTGTATGTAATACAGTGAGCTTGATATTTATATGTTTCCTTACCATTTTCAAGTAATGTGCATAAATGTGAATCTCTGTGCTTCCACATTTGTGATATGGAACAGTCACACACCATCTAGAGATTTTAGTCTGTCAACTGCCTTTTTTTAAATTTGATATAGGCCTAATATTACTAATCTGGAATATTAAGAATTGTAATAGTAACTTGGCTGCACATTTACATTGTGGTCCCCCTTTCTGTTCACAAAATCCCCTTCATAGAGGGCTTGATGGGTACATGTGTGCAGTCTATTGACCAATCACATTAAGTGAAGCCTGGGGGACATTTCTGTGTCATATTAATCGGCATGTTCATGATTGCATGATCTTCATTAAAATGTATAATATACCTGCGTTGGTAAAAAAAAAAACCCTGCTATATCCTACAACCTTGGGTCTAAACTGGCTTGGAAATGCCACAAAAAACACCCTAAAAACTGCTTGAGCGCCAGGGTAAACTTTGTGAATGACAGCACTTATCAAGTTCTCCGCATCCCCATAGTTTAAAGGAAAGAGCCACTCGCAAATAATATCAGGACAATGCACACAGTTTGTGCTGTTATTAAAGGCCTACTCCGACGAGTCGAACATTTAATGTGCGTTTCCAAAAAATAATTGATGTAAACGACATCCTCACGAGTCATGAGAAAAATTATATCTCTCAAAAAGTACACTATCGCGCTGCGTTAAAAGACTTCTCGTATCACCTCCGCTTATAAAGCCGCGATCTAATCCTGTTTACATGAAATAAGCCTGCTCGCAAGCAGGTTCAACCTGGCGCACCTGTTGCTATGACAGCAAGTCTAGGATGAGCTTCGAAGAACCAAACAATCCAAGATCATGCCAAATCGCCAACAATCAAATCCAGCTAACTGAGTTAGCGACGTACGAAGAACGGGCCCAGGGCTCAGAGAAAATCGCTTTGTTACTTTCGTCCCGTGTTACTTTCGCCCCGGTTCTCCCCTACTTTATGTAGTTTTGGGGTGATGTGGGTTCTGTTTGCTTTTAAAAATAAATAAATAAAATTAATATAAAATAAATTTCTAATATGATTTGCCAATACAAATTGTTTACAACCATTAAGCCCTTTGAGGGCCGCAGAGTTCTGTAGATTTGTTAAATTGAGCTCTGTAATTATTAAATGGTAACTATCTAATGTCATTTATTTAAAAAATATTTATTTATATTCAGTTTACTGAGGACCCCTAGTGGGGGTTGAGAAGCACTGCGGTAACAGTTCATCCAGCAGGGGTCAGTAGAGAAACACACTTAACGTTTCCTAGTTCAGGAGGAAGATCGCAGCGAGCTTTTTTCCTCACGTTAATGCATGATGGCGGCCGCGTTGAGAGGGAGTCTAGTAACATTGGCCAAGGTGAGTCTTGAAACACGATGCTGTCATTTTCTCATAGTTTACACTGAAATATTACTAATGTATGTTTGCGTAACACGGCCAAATACAAAGATTAACTGGGGAATAAACTGCTGTCTTTAGACGTGTTTAAGTTCAGATTTCCTTTACACATGACGATGCTAATAGTAAAAACAGTTAAATATATCAGATGACAGCTCACGAAAGAGGTCCATTAAAACTCGTCTGTACATGTATTTTATTATTACTATTTAATTATTATTTGCTATTAGCATTATATAGTACAATTTTAGACACACTGAAGGGTTGTTTAAATAACATTTAAAGGGATAGATCACCCACAAAATTTGAATTATGGCATAAGTTGTTCCAAACATGTATGAATTTCTTTTTTCTGTTGAACACAAAAGATATTTTAAAGAATGTTGTTAACTAACCAGACACTTGACGACACCCGTTGACTTCCATAGTAGGAAAAAAAAAATACAATGAAAGTGCCGTCAACTCTCTGGTTACCAATATTCTTTAAAATATCTATCTTTTTGTGTCAAAGGCTGTCAATATTTTTGGGAAATGATGCAAGGGGAATGTATTCTCTTAATTAGTTGACTAAAAATGTAAAACGTTTTGGCTGATTAATTGGCCTGTGCTTTTAGGAATGAAAGACCCTTTAGAACCATATGGATGGTTCACGCAAATCTATTTTCCAATGACTGAATAGCTCTTTAATTATCTTGACTGTTGAATTCACTTCACAAATAACAGCCTGAGCTGTCTGTGATGTCAACCCACAATAGCCCTTGACCTGTGCTGCCCTTGACCTGTGTTATTTTTGACTACTCAGGGTCTGAGTGTTGCCCGTTTGCAGCCGCTATGCGCCCGGTCCCTGAGTTTGACCGGTCAGAATGTTGCCGAGAGTCCCCCGGCACGTGCTGACAGCACCTTCAAGGTCACCATGGTCCCTGGAGATGGAGTTGGACCTGAGCTGATGACTGCTGTCAAAGATGTTTTCAAGGTACTGATGCACTTTCTTAGCCATGTTTTCAAAGACTTGAGGAAACTTTTGAACATCTAACCTTCAGTGGCATTCTTAGCCACCGCCGCCTTCTCAAGGCCCCGAATATACTCACATTGAAGTTCTTTCATCCTTAACTTAGGGGTAGAAAGAAGTTTGAATTACCTTTGCAGCAGTACACTATGTAGACTTGCATCTATGCTTGTTTCCAATGCCCTTTTCACTTCACCCTCTAGGCAGCTGATGTTCCTGTGGAGTTTGAGGAGTTTCATCTGAGCGAGGTGCAGAACATGGCCAGTGAGGGGAAACTGGAAGAGGTGCTGTCCTCCATGAAGAACAACAGAGTTGCCATCAAAGGTAACGTTTCTAACAGCTGATCACATTTTAATATAGTGGCTTTCAATTCAACATGTTAAACTAGTGCAAGCTGATTTATGTACTGGCATACAGTGTCCTAATTTGGCACTTAAAATAAATGTTTTAATTCTCTCTGTGCTTAGGAAAGATTCACACTCCTATGGAGTACAAGGGTGAACTGGCATCATATGAGATGAGACTGAGGTACTTCTTTGACATAAGCCCCTTTCACACAGAGATTCCGGAAAATACACGGATAAAGCGACCCGGGATTTGACCCGGGTTCGTTTGATTTTGGTTCATTCACACTGCCAGTGATTTTCCGGAATCAGAGAGTGCGTTCACACACAACCCGTAAAGACACGTGACATCGATGTGACATGTAATGTCTCAGCAGCGTGTATAGTTTGCTTATGAGCTGCGATTTCTCTCTGGAGAAACCACGCTTGTGCATTTTTTTTCTCTGATTCGATCATAAACTAGCGCATTACGTACTGTTTCACTAGCCTGCTTTCACTTCACTTCAGCGTCATCATTATAACACAGCATTGGTTCCGGCTTTTGTTCACACAGCGCGCGTTCCGGGACTGATCCCGGCAATGTTACTAGGTCCCCAACCCGGCATCGATCCCGGCATCAATCCCGGGTCGTGTTTGCGTTCACACAGAAGGCGTTCCCGGCAATTTCCCGGCAATTTCCCGGGATCAACGCGCTGTGTGAAAGGGGCTATATTATAATGGCTGCTTTCTGCTACTCGTGGTTCTCCTGCTAGTTTTTGATTAATTGGTTATTTCTTGCGTTATAATCTATAGGAGAAAGCTGGACCTGTTTGCCAATGTGGTTCATGTGAACAGCCTGCCTGGTTACAGCACCCGCCACAATAACCTGGATCTGGTCATTATCCGGGAGCAAACAGAGGGAGAATACAGCTCTCTGGAGCATGAGGTTTCATAATTTATTTATTTTAAAGGCATTTAAGTAAGGAAGAATAGATGAAGAGACCGCTGTGGTAATACAGCAAAAATGCAATGCGGATTTCATGAATAAAACTTTTAAGCCAATTGTCCTCAGTGAACTGGTTGGTCCTAGTCGCATATTGGACTGAAAGATTCGACAGATCTGGAAGGGAACATTATGGCATCATAATGTTTATAATCAGTGATTTAAATTAAGGTCTTTTCTTCACACAGAGCTGTCATATTGCTTTGGAAAATAACACGCATCATATGCGCTACTTTTATCATGCTTTTTGGTATTTTGTTTTTATGTGTACGGGTGTGGTTACTTAGCCTGGCTCCGCCCTCTTACGTACCTCCGCTCAATTTTAATTTTTCTTCAGTACTACATCTGGGATTGTGCTGTATTCTTTGGTTTTTGAAATTCTCCTTTTTGTGTTTTACAAGAAATAATAATAGAGGGTTAGAACAACATTTCTCCCAACAAAATTATATCATTAATAGACTTTTTATAAGCAGTTTTTGAATATCAAAATTGTCATAGATTTTAATATAAACTCCTTTCTATCTATTTTGCTTTTAACATAAATATGAGGTTTTTGTATTGTGCCTTTACAAAGCAGAAAAAATAAATAATCAATTGGTAAGTTTAAGTTTTTTAAAAGACACTTCTTTTATGCTGCATTTGTTTGATCAAAACACAATAAATTGTAATATTTCACAATATTACTATTACATTACTCCATTCTTTAGTGTCACATGATCCTACAGAAATCATACATCATTCTGATGTAGTTGGTGCTCAAGTGGTTTTTCAGGACTCTTTGATGAATAGAGAGAACAGTATTTATTTGCAATAAAAATTATGAATGTCTATTACTGAAACTTTTGATCATTTAAAGCATGCTTGCAGAATAAAAGTAATAATTTCTAATTTCTTAAAAAAAAAAAAGAAAACAAGATAATGTACCTCTGTGTTTGCAGAGCGTTTCAGGAGTGGTTGAGTGCTTAAAGATCATCACCAGGGAGAAATCTCGCCGCATCGCTAAATTTGCATTCGACTATGCCACCAAGAAGGGCCGCAGCAAAGTGACCGCTGTCCACAAGGCGAACATTATGTAAGTGTGATGGGATATTTCTGCCCATACAGTTTTGGAAGCTCAATGGATAGACTCACTCACCTTGGATTATCTCCACAGGAAGCTTGCGGATGGTCTCTTCCTGCAGAGCTGTGCAGAGTTGGCTGAACTTTATCCCAAGATTAAATACGAAACCATCATCATTGATAACTGCTGCATGCAGGTATTATTTCCAATCTTTTATTGGTGGCTGGCAATGAGAACGGCCTATAAATATAGTTACCATATTTGTTCTGTGTCCCACAGCTGGTGCAGAATCCATATCAGTTTGATGTGCTAGTGATGCCTAATCTCTACGGCAACATCATCGATAACCTGGCGGCAGGGCTGGTGGGCGGAGCCGGCGTAGTTCCAGGCGAGAGTTACAGTGCAGAATATGCTGTGTTTGAAACGGTTGTTTTTCATACCTTCATCATTCATTGTACATAAACAGTTATGCAGCATGTGATTTTTTTTATTTTTTTTTACAGTTATTCTTGCATTTCATTTCAGGGTGCCAGACATCCCTTTGCTCAGGCTGTCGGAAGGAATATCGCAAACCCCACCGCTATGCTCCTCAGTGCATCGAACATGCTGAGACACCTCAAGTGAGTTTCCCACTGATATTCCATATTTACTTTTTCACCATCATATTTTATGTTTTTAAGCTTAACATTTTTACCTTTAATCTCTGTTTTGACTTTCTATTCATGTTAAATGGTTTTCGGGTCTAATGTGGGCTTATTTGTTATCTGAATTTACACTTTACATCATGATTTATCTTGCTGTTGTAAAACACTACTGGTCAAAAGTCACTACTTTTTTTCTTTTTTTTTTTTTTTTACATTTTATATTCACCGAGGCTGCATGTATTTATACAGTTAAAACAGTTATTAGCTAAATATTATTTCGATTTAAAATAACTATGAAATAAATATAAATTTTAAAACAGTGTTTCCCCTACAATGTATTTAGCAGCGGCGCAGCGCCGCCACTGGATTTTCAGCGCCGCTGCAAAATCTTCACATGATCAGTAATATCACGACATCCACTTACACACCTAAAAACACTTGAGACGTGGCGTGCGCCGGTGTTGCTAATGCGGTGGCTCTGAATCCACTGTTGACAAGAAAGGAGGAAAGAGCCACATATGGAAATATTTTCGATTAGGCTAATGTCACGTTGCCATAAGGGGCCGTTCACATAGCGCGTTTTTCTGCGCGTGCAAATTCGTTATTTCAAATGTAGGCGCGCGGGAAGCACGCTCGTTTCTCCAGGCCGCCTCTATTCATGGTTGCATAGCAACGACAGACGCCACGGGAGAGAGCAAGCGCTTTTAGAAAGGAGAAAGCGGCGCTCTCCATGAGGACGAGGAAGTAACGTTAGCAGCAAAGAATGAATTGATTTCTAGCCCTTGCATTAGCTTTACTACTAGATATATTTATGGAGATGAGAAATAAAAAGCCGCCCTGTACAGCTATGATCAGCTGTTCGGCCGAGCTGTCGATGTTGTTACGGAAAGGCCGAAGCTGATCGGTTGGTTTTTGTCACATGGCGTGTTGAGATGAGATGTTACGATGTTTTCATCTCGCCACGCGCGCCTACAATTTCAATAACGCATTTGCGCGCAAAAAACGCGATATGTGAACGGCCCCTAAAGTGGACTCGGGTGCGGTTGTATCCGGGTAGTTTTACGAGCAGGAGTACATGAGCACAGTCTCTGACCGACACCCGAGTGCTGTTATTAGTCCGCCAGAAAAGCAGTTCTAGGCTTATTCTTGGCTGGATAACTCTTTTAAAAAGTATTTTAAATTGAAATACGAACACAGTTTTGGATTAAATAAAGGCACAGTCAAATCAAATAAAACACTTGATTGTTCATGTTTGTTCACTTCATTCATTGTGCATTAAATAATGTTAACTTAAAACCTTTGATTTTAAAAATGTTAAAATAAAAAAAAATAAAAAATTAAGTGCTCACAGATTGGGTGTGGCCTAAAATTTTCAATAAATTCTAAATAATCTTTTTCTGGGTTGTGCCATTTCATTTTTCCCCTATCAATATCTACCTTATAGCTGAAAATGAACACAAAACAAAAACGTGAAAAGTCCTGTCTAAAATTATAAAATGAAGGTTTCTGTTTGTGACCAGTTCAAGGTGCGTGCTGCAATAATCACCTTGAATCTGTTGATGGTTATGTCGTAATTGTATGTCTCAAAATGTCAATTTGTATCCACAAAACTTGCCAGAAGTCATGGTTTAAGGGTTTATTTTAAAAAAAAGTTCTTCCGGAGGTACATGTAACCTGTACATGTAGCATGTAACCAAGTGTTTACCCCCCCCCCCCCCCCCCCCCCCCCCCCCAACCCGTTACTTGGTAACATGCTCCGGCACGGGACAGCACCGCTGCTGGAAAAATTTCTAGGGGAAACACTGTAAAATGTAATTTATTCCTGTGATGGCAAAGCTGAAATTCAGCATCATTACTCCAGTCTTCAGTGTCAGTGTCACATGATCCTTCAGAAATCATTCTAATATGCTGATTTGGTGCAAACATTTCTTATAATCAATGTGAAAAAGTTTTTGCTGCTTCATATTTTTGTGGAGACCATGAGTTGAGTGGTTTATTTTTTTTTTCAGCCTTGAGTATCATTCAAACATGGTGTCTGAGGCTGTCAAGAAAGTCATTAAGCAGGGCAAGGTAAGAAGTGATTGTTTATTTGTGTGTTCATGTATAAAATGGGAGAGAATGGTGTATTGTGGGGCTGACTCTATAGAAGACTCATGTATCTCTGTATTGTGTAGAGAATATGATCGTGTAAGTGCAAGTGTTGCAATGGTTTTCAAGTTCAAGATGCAACATTTGTTGTCGATGGATGTTTTACATGCAAGTCTACACTCACCTAAAGGATTATTAGGAACACCATACTAATACTGTGTTTGACCCCCTTTCGCTTTCAGGACTGCCTTAATTCAAGTGGCATTGATTCAACAAGGTGCTGAAAGCATTCTTTAGAAATGTTGGCCCATATTGATAGTATAGCATCTTGCAGTTGATAGAGATTTGTGGGATGCACATCCAGGGCACGAAGCTCCCGTTCCACCACATCCCAAAGATGCTCTATTGGGTTGAGATCTGGTGACTGTGGGGGCCATTTTAGTACAGTGAACTCATTGTCATGTTCAAGAAACCAATTTGAAATGATTCGAGCTTTGTGACATGGTGCATTATCCTGCTGGAAGTAGCCATCAGAGGATGGGTACATGGTGGCAATAAAGGGATGGACATGGTCAGAAACAATGCTCAGGTAGGCCGTGGCATTTAAACGATGCCCAATTGGCACTAAGGGGCCTAAAGTGTGCCAAGAAAACATCCCACACCATTACACCACCACCACCAGCCTGCACAGTGGTAACAAGGCATGATGGATCCATGTTCTCATTCTGTTTACGCCAAATTTTGACTCTACCATCTGAATGTCTCAACAGAAATCGAGACTCATCAGACCAGGCAACATTTTTCCAGTCTTCAACGGTCCAATTTTGGTGAGCTCTTGCAAATTGTAGCCTCTTTTTCCTATTTGTAGTGTAGATGAGTGGGACCCGATGGGGTCTTCTGCTGTTGTAGCCCATCCGCCTCAAGGTTGTGCGTGTTGTGGCTTCACAAATGCTTTGCTGCATACCTCGGTTGTAACGAGTGGTTATTTCAGTCAAAGTTGCTCTTCTATCAGCTTGAATCAGTCGGCCCATTCTCCTCTGACCTCTAGCATCAACAAGGCATTTTCGCCCACGCGACTGCCGCATACTGGATGTTTTTCCCTTTTCACACCATTCTTTGTAAACCCTAGAAATGGTTGTGCGTGAAAATCCCAGTAACTGAGCAGATTGTGAAATACTCAGACCGGCCCGTCTGGCACCGACAACCATGCCACGCTCACATTGCTTAAATCACCTTTCTTTCCCATTCTGACATTCAGTTTGGAGTTCAGGAGATTGTCTTGACCAGGACCACACCCCTAAATGCATTGAAGCAACTTCCATGTGATTGGTTGATTAGATAATTGAATTAATGAGAAATTAAACAGGTGTTCCTAATAATCCTTTAGGTGAGTGTATATAGTCCTGGTGGCACTGGTTTTCATCCTAATTGGTGGGTTTTCCTTTGCGAATGGTTTTGGATTAATGACCCTAACCACAACACACCCTCTTTGTTTTTTTATTTGGTTTTTGTGGGTTGAGGTTCTGCTCACTATCACGCTCAATAACTTTACCTTTTCTTATATTTTATCATTCTCATCTTATTTAAAGACCTTATTTTAAGACTTTCAAAATGAATCCATTCCAGCCTCTTTCTTAACAGCAAATAAAAAAATAAATGAAATGCTTTACAATAAGGTATCAGTTGCTGCCATTAGTTAAGAGCATTAATCAACATTAACATTTATAAGCTGTTAATGTTTGTTGATCACTTTATTTTACATGTGCATAAGCAATGCTTCTATCGCTTTTTTCTGCTGCTTCTTTTTGTCTGGAGATTCTGTATCTTTCAGAAGATGCGTAATCACGCCCCCTACTGTATAACAGTGAAAAGCATGGATTGCCTGAAAATTCCGTCAATTGCGGGGAAAGGGTTAATACTTCTGCTGCTTTTTTTTAAAGCTTAATGTTAATTTCAACATTTACTAATACATTTTAAAAATCTAAAGTTAAATCTGTTAATATATCTAAATGAATGACTGTTAATGAAAGATTCTATTTTTAACATTAACAAAAAAGAAATAAATGCTGTAAAAAAATATATTGCGACACTTTGAGAACCACTGGCCTTTTTTTTTTTTTTTTTTTTTTAGAATTGCCTTTACAGGGACTTTAAACAAATAACGTTCAAGCTTCAGTACAACTGAAATCATTTGTTTTGCTGTCGCTAGTCAGAGCAGGTGGTATTTGTGATTGAGAGCATTTTCAGTAAAATTTACATCTGCTAGATAATTGTTACTTTTAGAAGGGCACTAAGACAAGAACTAAAAGCCACAAAATATACATTTTGATTTAATGTGGTCTTTAATCCATTACTTTCATACATTAAATACTCGGACATGGATGTCCTCTATGGATGCATTCAGCCCCAGCTTTGAATTTTTTTTTTTTCCTCTTAAAAGTTTGTGCTTGTTGTCCATAAATTCTGATGTGGTCTTCACCTCCCCTTTCTTCACCTTTCTTCCTCTGCCATCACAACCTGTTCTGGGTGTATGTGACTGTCTGTCTCTGTGTGTGTGTGTGTGTGTGTGTGTGTGTGTGTGTCCCAGGTGAGGACGCGAGACCTAGGGGGTTACAGCACCACTAGTGACTTTGTCCGTGCAATTGTGGCCAACCTGGGTCATCGGACTGTTTGAAGATGCTTGGCAAACCCCATACCTATCCCGGATCCCCTATATTTGCCACATTTCCCTCCCCTTTTCCATCCCAATGAAAGTCTCTCACTTTCATTGTCTCTTATCATTTTTTTTTTTTTTTTGACTGATTACTGAATACATTTTTGTTTCATTTTTATTGCTGCTGTTGTTGTTGTTTTCCCCCTTTAATGTTATGTATTCATGTACATTTATTTTCATTTCTGTTTTTCACTGTACGCATCTTTAACCAGAATCACACTAGTATTTAAAAGTTTGGGGTCTGTAATATTTAAAAAAATAAAAATAGGATATGCTCACCAAAAGTGCATTTATTTGATCAGAAAATACAGTAAAATCAGTAATATTATCTTAATACCATGACAGTCTAAAATAACCTTTTTATTTCAATATTTAAAATGTTCATTTCTAGATGGCAAAGCTAAATGTCACACGATCCTTCAGACATCATTCTAATATTTGGTGCTCAGGAAACATTTCTAATTCTCATTGTTGTCCTGCTTAATATTTCTGTAGAAATTGAGATGCATTTAGATTTTCTTCCAGTAATATTTGATGAAAAGTACGTTTAAAAGAACACCATTTATTTGAAATAGAAATCTTTTGTTACATTATGATTGTCTTTACTGTCACTTTTGATCAAATGAATGTGTCCTTGCTGAATAAAAGTGTTAACCCCCAAACACACACACTTGTTCTGAACTAGTGCATGTCTGACATCAGTTTACTGCACTACTTTGTTCGCTCCAGTTTTAAGTTCTAATGGAAGTTTTAGTTCATCCTGAGCTGTACGTGCTCTGCTGTTTCTGTAATGCTCAGTTTTATTCCTGCTTTTATATCTTCTCTGTTTGGGGCTGGTCCTCGTCGATTTGCCTTTGTGGTTCCAGTACCTCAGTGAATTTGATTATCAAGTTCTCAAAGGCCATTTGGCATATTGAGACGGAAGTTCCAGTGTGATTGTTTTTGCCCTCGCACTTTTACTAATGCAAACATCACTAATAAAATCTGCTGCCGTCATAAGTCAGGTATCCAATTATTGGTTTAGTTTGGTGATGCAAATGTTCTGGACAGAAAGTCTGCGCCGTGCCAATTGCTGACTGACTGGTTGATATCAAAGACCAATGATATCACTGCCTCAGTCATTATGGTACTGCTTTAATATGTTTTCATATGTTTCTAAGCTCAGCATCTGCAGTATTGATATTTTATAGTGTATCTTATGATATTGATGTTTTATAGTATATCTTATGGTGTTTGGGAAGGTGGAAACAACACATTTCAATTTCACAGATTTTTCAAGGTTTATTCGTGCCATTGATTAACTGACTAATGCCTGTCAAATACATTTTTTCAATGCCAAAAAATAAATAAATATGTAAAACCAAAAGGATTGAAAAGTGTCGCTTTGTAGTCACTTGTATTGTGTGGATTGCTCGCAGTGTTTGAAGACCTTCATCCCCATTTAACATTTTGTGTTTAACCATCACAAACTGGAAGTCAAAATAACCGATATAGCCGGGATGTGCTGAATGTCTGAGGAGTGTGTTTGCGAGAGAAACTGTTAGATACTGATGTATTTATTTGGTACACCTCTCAATACAAACAGACAACAAAATATATTTTATTGCTGTCTTTGGTGTAGGTTCGCACATCAGACCTGGGAGGCTACGCGTCAAGCGATGAGTTCACCAGGGCCGTCATCGCTAATCTGGCTGTCTAAACCAATCCACAGTGCTGGTTCTCCAGTACCAAAGTATTTTGGTCCAACATTTCTCATTTTCCCTGCTCAAGCCTTGCAAGTGGCATCACATAGTCTACAACAGAGCACAAGTGTTGTAAGATTCATATTGTCTCTGGCCAGAACCACTGACTATTACAGAATGACTGGATTGCTTTATGATGCTGCTTAAGAAAAAAATATTTATTCAGCTATTTATTATTTAATTGCGATTGCTACAAGTTCATTAACATTAATAAAACATTATAATATAGTGGCAAGTCTGTGGTCTTTTTCAGGAATATTACAGTAAATAAGTACTCTATTTCCTAAATGATGCTACAATATCCATGTTATGTTTACATGGTTGAATTATGTGGGGGAAAACTGAAATATTATTTGTATGTATTATTGTATATAATATATAATAATGTACCTATGTACTATAGTACAAAAAAGTAACAATGAACTAAATATGTTACACCTATTTATAAATAGTTTTTTCACAGTATAAATTGGGTGTTGATACATGAAAGTGTAACTGCCTTTTAAATTGCAAGAGGTTAGACACATTTCTAGAATAATTCTCCAGTTGTGCTGTTCTCCGACTACTCTCCATGCAATACCACAAGCAGCCGCAGGGTGGCGCATTGCGCCTAATCGCTGCGCATCCGCGCATTCCCCTTTCCTGGAAGCAAGTCGTCCGCCAGATGTCGCGACGTCTCTGCGTGGGAAGAGGAGAGGAGGGGCTTGGCCTGGGAATCCGCTGCTTCCCATTCCAGGCGCAGGGGCACAACATGGCGGATTAGGAGGCGACCGACGCGCCCGGATACAGCGAACAAATCGTGGGATACCGATTCCCCGTGTCGTGGAGAGGGCAGGAATATAGGCTTTTCGGAAAGCTGACGCACACCTTTAAGAATTTCCGAGACATGCATTTTGGATACCAGTAAGCGCCTTCGCTGCTTTGCCCAACTCCAAATTGGCTGTCTGTCCGAGATCATTCCTATCACCCAGGCCCCCCACCCCGAACACACTCTCGGTTCCTGGGGTGTGGAGACAGGGGACGGGGAAGTGGAAAACAATCGCACTTTATCTGGAACACCGGGCTCCGTAGTGCGGGACAGGGCTGTCAAGGTGAGTTACATCGCTGCTTCTCTGGGTATATTAACAGCGCAAACTTCTGTTCATCGCCTCAGTTTGTCTGATATTTATCCCCTGTGTCACTCAGGTTTTGTTACGTTAGTGGGTCGTCTAGCCAAAGAAAGCAAAGCCCTTTGTGGCACATCCGAGACCCAGACGCAGATTTATGTAATGTTTACGCACCGCGCAAGGATGTTTTGGGAGCGCACCCAATAATGTTTGAAGCAACGCGAACATTTGCCGAACTAGCTGGGAGGCAAGGAGGGAAAAATGAGGGGGTGGGGGGTCTGCCGAGAAAAGGAGGGGGAGAGGAAGAGAGAGAGAGAGAGACACGCGTAGCTTTTAGTGGAAGTCAGGCAGATTGTGCGCCAGAACGCAGGCGTGATTTCTGACTGGATACAGTGGAACGTTATGAAAGATTCTTCACTTGATACATTGTGTCGATGTTAATGGTTTAAGACTGGATAGGTTGTGAAAATATAAGTGATTTCAGACTTGAAAATTGTTACTTTTAATGGTTGATGGACAATATTATTGTAGCAGTCTTTATGATTTATGACTTGATGCATTGTAGCAACGTGAATGGTTCTGAATTTGATATATTGTAGCAAAATAAATGATTTAGACTGGTCACATAAAAAAAACGATTAATGTTTCTGGATATTGTACCAATATTAATCATTTCTAACGGTATAAACAGTAACAGTATAAATGATTTAGGACTCGGCACACAGTAACCCAGTAATATTGATGGTTCTTCTAGACCGGTTAAATAGTTGCAATATTAATGCTTCCAGACTGAATATTAAACCAGTATTCAGTATATCAATCTGACTGGAAACATTACAGCAATATAAATAATTTCTGACATGAATAGGCTACATCTTCTCACTATCGATATTTTGTATATTCTAATAATATTAATCTCAGACTGGATACAGTGTAGAAATGAAATAAACTCCTAAATAAATTATGACTAGATACATTGTAACAATATGAACCATTTAATTGAAGGTTATCTATTAATAATAGGCTAATAAATAGCCATCAGTGAAACTGTTATTCCCAGACCGGATACAGTGTAGCTATGTAAATGTTTTCTGACTGGATATATTGTTGCAATATATATATATATATATATATATATATATATATATATATATATATATATATATATACATTTTTTTTTCTTTTTTTTTTTTTTACTGGATGTATTATAATTTTATTTCAGAAATTATTTAAATTGCTACAATGTACTACTAGTAGCCTACATTAAATAAATTCTGACTGGATGCATTGTAGTAATATGAATGATTTCATCATTGATATATTGTAGCAGTTTGAATATTTCTGAACTGGGTACATTCCTGTAAATATTAGGCTAATTGTTATTTCAAAAGGATGCATTCTGGTCTCAGAGACTCAGACTGGATATATTTAAGCAATATAAATAAAAATTCTGACTGGTTAAATTTTAAAAATATGTACAATTTCTGACTGGAATTTTTTTTAACTATGGTTCCAGACTGAATACATTGCAGCTATGCATATGTTATCTGACTGGATACATTGTAGCAATAGTAATCATCCCAGACTGGATACATTCTAAACATTGTAACAATAACGAATGGGAAGACAATGGCAGCCCAGTGCGTTCGCGTCAAGCGCTGTGTGCGCGCTGCAAGTCAACATATTGATTAGCGCTTTGTCGCTACATGTTTTTAAAGTGTGTGTGTCCAGGGGAGGGGGTCACGCGAGGGAGTTGGTAGATTGTATCTCACAAACACAGGAATTATGTCGCTTAGACGTCCTGTCAAGTTCGCTATATTCATTGTCTGCACTTAGGTGAGAGTTGCCATTCGCCCTTTTCAGCGTTATAAATAGGAGTTTTACTTCTATTCGACCGTAGTTTGCGCGCCACTGCAGTGCTAGCATGCCTAGGGAATACTCGATTGCGAATTCAATTACCTTTGGCCTCTGCTACTTGATACATTCACACAAGACACAAACGGTCTTGTGTGAATGGTCATAATATGTCAAAGAAAATATGGAGCATGTTAGACTGTTTCTATATTGTTTGTTCACGTTTTGAAGGTGTGAGAACTAGGCCTAACTAAAATAATTTAGGTCCCCCCTCTCTGCTGCACTCATGGTTAGCTGATGCAGTTTACCTCGTATATGACACGTTATGTATTTTACCATCCACACATGGTAGAAGACTGTTGAATGATGTATCTTGACGCCTTGATATATAGTCAAGTCACTTTTATTATATAACAGTTAATTCCATTCAAATAGTATCAAAACTGTTTCACTGCAATAAAAAGGAAAAAACAGCTTCAGTTTTAGCTGTAAAGCAGCTCAGCTACAGAAGACATTGGTGTCATTTTTCAGCTCAATTCAGATTCAGTGTTGGTTCAATAACAGTCAGTGTTGCAAAGTTATGAAACAACTTACATTTGAATTATAAAGCAACTCTACAGAACACATCATTATTCAGCTCAATGTTGATTTAGTTCAGTTCAATTATGAAATGTCAACTGCTCAGTCTCAGCTCCAGCTCAGTTCAGATCAAGTTTTGCAATCTCCTCCGAGAGTGTCAGTACAGTCAGATCCATAATATTTTCTCAATATTAGTTGTCTTCTATTTGAGCAAGCCAAATGTGACAATGGCAAGGAAACAAAAAACTTCGCCGAATCGGAAGAACATATTTTGTACATTTTGTTCTCTGCATTCTTAACAATTCAGCTATAGAGTCATGTCATTGTACATTTTGATGTATTGGTCTATTCTTACCCCGCTTGGGTTTTTCTATCGACTTGTCCTGTTTGGACCTGTTATTACTTCTCTCTGCAATCCATGAGGTTATGAAATAGACCTGCACTTTTGGCAACTGGAGATGACACCCTGTAGTTCTCCCACAGCTTAACTTTTGCGATGATCCAACCATCTTGGGTAGCTAGATGGCTTTACGGATCATGCAATCACTTAAGTCTTGTGTGGGTTTTTGTAATGTAATTAAGGCATTAGGTATATTTTACATACATTCTGACACAATTCCAACGATAGTGCATGTCTGAGTGTTTTTTGTATTAAATAATAGACATTGAATGTTAATTCCAGAGAGGTTATTCTTCATGAACAAAGGCTTTTTTTTTGTTACACTCGTGTCACGTAAAGCAATATAGACATGCATGCACGCCTGTTATGTGCTGATTTCAAAGATTTGTGTGTCTCAACCCGGTCTTGATAAGAAGCATGTTTTTTTTTTTTTTTTTTAGCAAAATAAACATTTTATAAACATTGTATGTAATGTTCAATTTGTCTGTAGCATCCTCAAAAGTTCATAGTACTGTATTCTAACAGGCTCGAAGGCTCTTTCTGACATGTTGGACTTCTGATCCAGTTTCTATGATTAGTCATTTTTCATCTGTAATTGACTTTTTGAAGTGAGACTTCTGATGTGAAAAGCAGTTCAGCTAATTACATATGTCACATTGGATCAGTGGAGAGGGTGGCTTCTTGGCCGTTGGTTTCCTCCTTGCTTTCAGTAAGCACAAGGGGTCAGACAGAATCCATGCCCGTTTATATTAGCTACGGATGGGAGGATTTGCAAGACATCTCATTGAGGAGTTAAAGGCTGATCGGGTTTGATCACTCATTGTGAATTATATTGCTTTGAGTAATGGTCAATGAAGTTTGTTTTCTTAAAGGGACGGTTCACTCAAAGTCATTATTTACTCACCCTCTTGACATTTTTGAACATGCATGACTTTCTTTCTTTCTTTGATGGAATGTTCAAACGAGAAACTCCCGCACACTATCAGAACTTGCATTTAAAAATTCTTTATTATCAATGTTTCGGTCTCACAACCTTCATCAGGCATACACAAATTTTCAAACTCATCCCATTTAAAACCAAGCACATGACCACTAAACAAGGCTACACCTGTAACCACTTTGACTAATTGTGGGCACATGATGACCACCACGTCACCACATTATCAACCTCATTGTATATCATCACAACAATCATTGAAAACAACAACATAAGAAAAGAAAAAGAAAAACAGTTAAACCAATACAATTTATAGCATCACATTAAACAATTATTCGTCATTCATTCCTCGAGGGGATAAAGTCTGGAGAGTGAAAATCCCAAAGAGTTCACGTCTCTGCAGGAGCGATTCAACATCGCCACCTCTAGGTGGCATACTCACTTTTTCAATCCCACAAAACCGTAAAGAGGAAACATCATGCTTAAAGGTTAAAAAATGAGCCGCAACTGGATCATTTGAATCTTTTCTTCTAATCAAACTTTTATGTTCATTAATTCTTTGCTTCAATTGACGTGACGTCTTTTCCCACATATCCTAGACCACAAGGACAACGAATTAAATAAAGAACATGAGTAGAAACACAGGTGATCACAGATTTGATTTTAAATTTTTTACCAGTTCTTGGATGACAGAAAACAGATGCTTTAAAAGTATTGTTACACTGAGCACATTTCCCACATCGATAATTCCCATTTTTTATAGGACTAAGTAGATGGAATGTAAAAAGTAAATTTTTTGAAGAATGGTCCTAACCAATATTTTCAATACGATGAAAGTGAATTTGTATTGGAGCAAAAAAGCATTAAAAGTGCTCCATATGAGCACATTTTTTTATTGATTAGCCTATTCATTGAAAATCTTTAAATCTGGCCTAACTCTCCTTGTGGCTCGTGGGAGTTCATGAAAGAAGTAGCGATGTACAAATTGTGATAATTTTGTCGTAAAGTCGTAAAGCTTTAGAAAACTTGAAATACAAGTCCTGAACCATTTTTATGATGCTTGGTGATTTTGCATCAATTTTGAAGCTTGACAATCCCAGTTTTCATTTACTTTCATAATACTGAAAACCAAGCCAGGATATTGTACCTTTTGTGGAAGAAAGAATACAGGTTTGAAATTACATGAGGGTGAGTAAATAATTAGTTATTTTTCCTCAAATTCGTTGTCGACTCTGAGAGAGAGAAAGGCCACTGTGTGTGTGTAGACTCACTGTGTGGCTCAGTCTGACTGTGTGTTAAATACTGACCTCATCTGTGCCACTTCCTGCCCTCTGTGTGTGATGTGGCTAGACCAGAGCATTCTCTGGGAAACCCTGACACAAGACTGCCGGCAGGACACCACACAACCCTCCCGCTCCCCCTGATGGGTCAAAGGTATCTGTTTACCTTGACTTCAGTACTTGTTTGCACATAATTCCTCAAGTCATACTGCGGGAATGATTATAGGGATCAAATAAAGACAAAAAGTCTTCGTATCTGACTCTCAGGTTAACCACAATTCCTTTTTAAAAAAATAAAATGAAATAAAAAATTAGGCTGATTTGTCATTTTAGCCTGCATTTTTCTATTTTTCATGCTTTTAACGGCTATTTAGCTAAACAAATGTTATTCTAACAATTAATATAATCTGAATTGATACAGAAATATTCACTGTCGAACAAGTTTAAATATATATACATATATATATATATATATATATATATATATATATATATATATATATATATATATATATATATATATATATATAATAGAATAATTTCTAAAACTGTATTTTTGATCAAATAAAATGCCTTTTAGGACATTAGAGACATAAAAAAACTATATATATATAGTATAGAGACATAAAAAAAACTATATATATATATATATATAGTTTTTTTTTATGTCTCTAATGTCCTAAAAGGCATTTTATTTGATCAAAAATACAGTAGAAATGGTAATATTGATAAATTGCTCCATTACTCCAGTCTTCAGTGTCACATAATCCTTTAGAAATTATTCTAATGCTAATTTGCTGCTCAAGAAACATTTCCTATTATTATCAATGTTAAAATCAGTTGTGCTGCTTATTATGTTTATGGAAACCTTCCAACATATATTTCCAGGATTCTTTGATTAATAGTAAGTTCAAAACAACAAAAAAAATGTTAAATGTAATTTATTTTGTGACATTATAAATGTCTATACTGTCGCTTTTGATCAATTTAATGCATCCTTGCTAAAAAACAAAAAAAAGTATTAATTTCCTTTAAAAAAACGTAAAGAATACTGACCCCAAACTTTTGAACTGTTGTGCATATTTAAATATGCTATTCTGAAAATCATAACAATATTTATTGTCTTTTATTTACACATGGTCTTATCTTTCACTTATCACATTATGGACATAAATGTTATCATAATAATGGGAGATAATTTACTTAAGTTTAAGAAGTAATGGAGAATATAATGGACTTTTGTCTCTTTGTATGCATGAATGTATATACCAGAAAATGATATTAAAGACTATATCAAAGTAAGAGCTAAAGTTACGCCTATAAGAACTAGGAAACAGTTGCACAAACATCATGCCAAACCAAGAATTTTTGGGAACTAGCCAACAAAAGAAGTCATAGCCGTGGCCCAGACAGAACTTTGAGTTTTCTGTTCTGATTTTGGAAGAAAATATGTGGAATAGTAGCAAACACGGTCAGTTGTGTTCATCTGAGCTGAGAGTCTGTTTAGTCTTTCTTTAGATCAGTGTTTTTTGGTGTGCGTTTACTTGAGAAACGAAAATTCTCCCTTAGCCATTTTGCTATCAGGTAACTTGAGTAAATCATTAGATCCCGGCTCATCTGAACGAGTTGCTGGAAGCGGTGCACAGGAAGTTGCCGGAATGGTGGGATGTGTGTGTTATGAAACACCATCAGAGTTTTCTTCTCGTGACAGTGTCATCTTGCCTGTCCGCTATCTGTCCCAGTTTGAGGGAGATGAAGAGGGGCATTGAGATTATTCCTGTCACACTGCACACTCCTCCAGGGTGCAGAGCGGCGTATTAATAAACTGTGAATGGGGACAGACAGATACCCATTATCTCTCCATAGAAAAAGCTCTCTGGTTGCTGAAAGAACCTCCATTGCAGCATTCTCTGCTACCTCAGTGGGCATTGTTTTGATCAGGGCAGGGGTGGGGAACTCATTTGAGGTCGGGGGCCACATTGGTAGAATATCACACCAGGCAGGCCGAGAACAGTCAGAACAGTTCAAATGTAATACATTTAAGTAGTCTTAGCATTTATATACCTCAGAATTCCATTTTGGTTGATAAAGTTTACCACAGCTAGCAAACAACATGGAGGATGAAAGGAAATTTTCATTATAAGGAAAAACAACGAGAATCTGAGATTATCAGACAGATGTTATTGAATGAGTACAAAACAACTAAGTAGATTAGTCTCTTTATCTGTAAAAAGTGTCAAAATAAACGAACAAAATATTAGAAAGCATACCCTACTACGCACAATAAGAAGCGTTACTTGTAAATATATATAAAGATACATGTCTTAAGCTTTGACTGATTTTAAATTGTAATTTACAATCAGAGAAAACAGACGAAATCGCAGAATTCAGTCATAAAAAATGTACAATGTAATGCAGAATGTCATGGAATTTGGCAGATTTTGGATGAATAAATCAAAAGTAGGGCTGTACACTTAAGTTGTGAGATGTACTAGTGTCTGTGAATGTTCAAGTGCAAAAAGACTTTAAATATGAATGTGTCTCTGCGTGAATGAGTGACGTGGTTTTATCTCCTCTACATACACAAGCATGCGTGACGCGCATAACTTCATCTCCAGAAAAGTGCATTTCTTAGAGATGACGTCACAAACATTTCACCATTAATTTGGTCAAAATTATCATATCATTCATCACATCACATCACACCATATACACACAGAAACTCAAAGGTCTTTACGACAACCCATCAAAATAAACTCTTAATTAGTTTAATTTTAAGAAATTGTGACAAATATTACTATTGTACAGTAGAATGTACTTTTCAAAAATAATAATTATAAATAATTAAAAATTGTGGGATTATCCTTAAATAAAGTTTTCTTCCATGTTTTAATTTTAATGTTGTGCAGCACCTTGTTTGCCAAACATAAATAAAAATATATATATATATATATATAGCTGCGAGCAGCGATTACGGGCCCAAGCCGGTGGCACCGCAACCCTGGTTCCTTTAGTTACCTAAAGGCACCGGGGTGGCGGTGCCGCCGGCTTTGGCCCTTCATCGCTGCTCGCAGCTATATATATATATATATATATATATATATATATATATATATATATATATATATATATATATATATATATAAATTATATATATATATATAAAAAATACATATATATATATATATATATTTTTTTTTTTATATACATATATATATATATATATATATATATATATATATATATCTCACTTGCCTTACCTGAGAACAATGAAAACAATAAAAAAAACTAGGGAATCACTAAACCGAGAGAATTATTCTGTTTTGATGATACACTCAAAATATTACACAAGCAATTCTTTAAATTTAATGATATTCAGAACAGAACAAGAATTCAAAAAAACTATAATTAAGAATTAACCGAAATAATTGAAAGCGAAAGTGAAAGTAAGTGGTGTTTGGCTCACGTAACTCTCTCATTAGAATCAAACTGTTTCAACATTTGCGATGTATTTGGATGCTAAACTATTCTTTATTATGGGCTTTGTACTTCACTCAGGTTTCAATATGTGTGTGTGTGTGTGTGTGTGTGTGTGTGTGTGTGTGTGTGAGGTGCGGGTGCGATTGAACTGTTACACATAAAAACATACTCCGTCCAATAAAACACAACAAAGTGCTTTTTTCAAACTATAAACTCTTGTCAAACTGTAACCTACAACTGTCACCAAACTAAAATCACACGCACACACTGTCTAAAAGCAAAAAATATTTATCCAACCCCATTTAAAACAGTCTGTGGGTGCCATCTTTTGGACATTCACCACATCGCATTGATTTTCATTTATTGTCCTCAGAGCCCTAATCTGTTTATTTTTCAATTACACATTCTACATTGATTAAAAAAGAAAAATTCAAATGTGTTTTTATTTTATACAGGAATAAATTATTTATAATTCAGATGAGAATAAAGTTAGTGTTTTACAATTTAAAGGAAAACAAATATATTGTTCTGAAATATAGCACATTCATTTTAAATTCATTCAGCTTCAATTACCAATATAATCTTAATTTTATTTAAAGCAAACTATACATTTAAAAGATCTTGGTTCTGTGCATATTTTGTAATTTAAAAAAAATACAAAATTGTTATGCAAAAAGACAAGGCCTTAGAGATTTCTTTATCCTTTAATGCAGGAAAAATCACACAGCAATGAAAGGCTTAATATCATGTCACTGTAACAGCCAGCCAGCCACACACACACACATATAAACACAGACACCAGCCCTCCCTCCCCCTCCCTCCCCACACAGACAGCCACACACACACACACACATAGAATGGGAGGGGGCCCTCTCTCTGTCAAAGAGTGACAGAGAGAGATACCATTTCATGAAATCCACATTCAAACCACAATATCTGACTTTCTGAGGGTTGGAGCTATTGACTGTAAATTAGAAAGTTGTTTGGCTTGAGGAGAAGAATATACAAGCTGAGTTTTGTAACTGTAGGTAAATCTAACTAAGTTATAACACACTTTATATGTCCTTTTTTAGTCATGAAAATTCATTTCCTCGCCACGGCCAAACCGTTCGAGATATCAAAAATCCGTCAGCAATTTAGCATCCTCAATGTCTTGACTTCATGCACGCCTAGTTTGGCGATGATTGAATGAATTGCCTAGGAGTAGTACTTCAAATTCCACAGCAAGCGTTTTCCAAACAACCCATAATAGCCGACTTCCTGTTGGGCTGGCGTAAAACTTGACCAGGGGTAAAATGTTTGGCCCGATGAGATCTATATGTGTACTGAGTTTCATATTAATTCATGCAAGCGTGTTGAATATATGGACCAAATTGTCGGACCCCGTTCAAGGGGGCGCTGTTGAGCCCCCCTGCCACGCCCGGGTACCAGCTTCAGCCCGGCCCTGATGGCCGTGGGTTCTGACCTGTGTGCAAAATTTCAAAAGTTTTTGAGCACGTTAAGAGTCCCAAAATCCCCTGAAACCTTGAAATGCATTAAAATCAATAGACAAATCCCTCACACACAGAGACGGAAAGAGAGGGAGAGAAAATTCTCAGAAACATCCACATTCAAACTAAAATATCTGACTCCCTCTTGGTCTGAGCTAATGACAGTAAATTAGAAAGTTGTCCGGCTTGATCTGAACAATATGCGTACCGAGTTTTATGATTGTAGGTAAAACTATAGAACTAACACCCCCACTTTTGTCAAAAGGTGGCGCTACTGAGCCCCTGCACCACGCCCGTTTCTGAAACTTTGCACATGTCTACTGGCTAATAAATGTGATGTGTCTGTCGAGTTTCATGTTATTTCAAGTATGTTAAGAGTCTCAAAAGCATCAACAAAAAATATTAAAGTTTGATGCGTTGCCACGGCAACAGTATCTAATATATCAATAATCCTTTCACAGGTCTACATCTGCCGTGTATTTACATTATACAGATGAAGTTTGAAGCAAATCGGGTTAAAATAAGAGGGTGATTTCAAAGCATTTTGAAAGTGACACACTTCCTGCTGCCAGTTGGTGGCGCTATAACTTTGACTCACAATAGTCACATCCATGTGATCGTCCTCTTACAACGAACACACTGCTGAAGTTTCATTAAGATCAGTTAATGTATGCTGAAGTTATAACACACTTCCTGTTTCACGTTTCTCGCCATAAATTCGTTTCCTCGCCACGGCCAAACCGTTCGAGATATCAAAAATCCCCTGGCAATTTTTCATCCTCAATGTCTTGACTTCATGCTGACCGAGTTTCGTGGCATTTCTTTGAATTCTCTAGGAGAAGTACTTTAAATTCCATTGCATGCGTTTTACAAACAACCCTAAATAGCCGACTTCCTGTTGGGCTGGGGTAAAAAGTAAGAGCATGAAGTATATATGAACCGATGAGATCTATATGTGTACTGAGTTTCATATTCTTACATGCAAGCGTGTTTGATTTATGGACCAAGTTTTCGGACCCCGTTCCAGGGGGCGCTGTCGAGCCCCCCTGCCACGCCCGGGTACCATCTTCAGCCCGGCCCTGATGGCCGCGGGTTCTGACCCGTGTGCAAAGTTTCAAGAGTTTTCGTGCACGTTAAGAGTCCCAAAAGTGCCCGAATAGTCGTAAGAAAAATAAAAGAGAAAAAAAAAAAAAATAATCCTAAGGAAAACAATAGGGCCTTCGCCCTTTCAGGGCTTGGGCCCTAATGAATTGGTAAATGTTCATTTGATTACGTTTTAAAAGATTATTTAAATTGTTAATGTTGTTTGGCTTTATTTGATTGCCAGCAGCTTTTTGTAAGTTTAATTTAATAAATTACATGGTTTAAAAAATGTAATTAAGCCATTACAATGCAATCCATAAAATAAACAATTTAATTTGGGAAAAGTGAAACATATCATAGGGCCCTGACTGATTCCCTGACCCAATTTCCACTGCAGTAAATAAAGAGTGTCTTGACTTTCTTTTAGTGCTGCCCCAGATTTGTTTACTAGTCAGACGTTTATGATATTAATTTATTTCCATAAAAATATATACTTGCCATCAGAAAATGGTTTCAGTTTCAGGTTTGAGAAAGAATATTATATGTATCATTGTTCTACATGTATATTACAGAGAATACTACAACCATAATAATAAGCGTTTAAAATATAAATTAAGCGCTCGCTGCATAAAGCTTGCTCAGCACACCTGCAAAAGTAATATGTATGAATGTGTCTGTCAGTAAAAAATAGCAAGGAGACTGTCTGAACATTGTAATCATTTATTAATCTGAATCAGTGTCGGACGGCTGCAAAGATGAAGTTGATTAAGCTGACTAAATATCTTCTCGTTGACTATTAGGGGGCAACCCTACAGTGTGTTCTTAAATTTATGGTTTCTAAAAGCATACATATGATATAGCACACTCCACCTGTTCACAGGTTGGTAATTCATAGAATAGTGGTACTGTTTATTGTGATGGTTTTGCCTTGCTGTAAAGGATGTGGAAAAGAGGAACATGACAGTCTTATGACTACTAGAGCCTTTTCTTATGAGATGCCCTCGAGCTTGAGAGTTAGAGCGATAAAGAGAGCAGTAGTAGTATGTGTTAGTTTAGCTGTATTTAAAGCATGAATCCTCTGGTATGCGTTTAGGGCTGAACAATTAATCAAAGTCATCAGTTTAGTCCGTTTCAAGACAGAGTAACTGCACATGCAATAATGGGTTGTCATCGTGTTGCTAAGGTGTTCTGGGCGATAGCTTAGTTGTTACTTCCCCAAGTCAAAAGAGTGTCTAATCTTTTTTTCAATTTTTTTCAATAATTTTTTTATGAACCTCAGGTCCCTCATCCAATCAACTGTATGGGATGTTTTATCATCCACCACGTGAAAATCACAATCTTGATTGGTTAGAAAAGCAATATCACACCTATACTCAACAAGCTGAATGATTTGAGTTATGGCTTGTGTACGTGAAGGGATTTGACCTGTGTACTGAATTTATCTATATACATTCAGATTTAATTGAGCTGAAATCACTTTGCAATGCATTTTTCAGTGTTTTTTTTTTCTTTCCTGATGTCGACAATTGGATTGTAGAAGTGTTGCTCAAACAGTACACCATATAGCACTGGTAATGCCAAGGTCATGGGTTCGATACCCAGGGAGTGCTTAATGTTTGGGGTCTGTAAGATTTTTTTTTTTTTTTTTAATTAATTTATACTTTTATTCAACAAGGATGCAAAAGTGATCATTACTAATTCGAATGTTACAAATGTTTTGTTTTCTATATGAAATATACGTTGTTCTTTTTAACTTTCTATTCATTAAAGAATCCTGAACCAAAATGCATCATGGTTTCCACAAAAAATATTAATCAGCTCAACTGTTTTCAACATGAATAATCATAAGAAATGATTCTTAAGCAGCAAATCAGCATAGAATGATTTCTGAAGGATCATGTGACACTGAAACCTAAAGTAATGATGCTGAAAATTCAGCTTTGCAGATCACAGGTATAAATTACATTGTAAAACATATTCAACTAGAAATAGTTTTTTACTGTATTTTTGAGTGCATAAATGCATAAGTGAGACTTCTTTTAAAAACATTCTTACCGACTCCAATCTTTATAATGGTAGCGTAAGTTTATTCCGATAAAAATGTTTCAAATGCAGCATGTTAAGCACCTTTATCTTAAAACGATCATGTTGTTCCAAACCAGTATGACTTCCTTTAGCACAAAATTTCCTCATGCAAGACATATCATGATGTTGTGAGTAAATGATAACCATTTTAATTTTTGTGCAATCTGTTCCTTTAACAACAAGAAGAACTGTAAAGGTCATTAAACTTTATCTCAACTGAAATCTGGTGCAACTTAACAGGAACAATTTGTGCAAGAGAGGAATGTGCAACCTCTGCGGTAGTGCATTTTCATGTTCTGAAAAGCCTCTTTCACTCTGAGGTGCGATCTAATGCAATTTAGATGTAACTCTCCCTATAGGATGTAGATATTCTGCACACGCCCAACTGTGTTTTGGTTTGCCTGGAGAACGTGAGACTGCTGCAGGCTCGTCCTTTAGGAACAAGCCTCTTGGCGGAGCTGGAGACGGGCCATTTGTGCACTTAAAAATAAATGATGTCAGATCTCAGAGGAAAACCCCTATTATGGGTGTCATCTATTAGAGGTGCGCCATTTCCTCTGTAACTCACTAAGATGTTAACCATGCCTGACTCATCAGTCCTGAAACAAGCGGATGGACAGCTTGCATATACATATTTGAGTGATTTGACTAAAAGTAAAATCATGCATTAGCTTGGCACATTTCCTAAATGCTGTTTTACTTTCTGTGATGTGTTAGTTAGGTGAGGGTGTGGCGCCTTTTGGGCTGAATGACAGATCTGGCAGACAATCAGACAGACGGCGAAGGAAGGAAGCAATGTGCTCTCTCGGGTTTACGGCTTTCCTGCCAACTCCAGAAAGAGAGATGGGAACAAATAGAGACCGACGATTAATGTATAGAGCGAGAGAGGAGAGACGAGACCATCTGTCCCTCCCATCTGATGGATTTCTGCAGGCTCAGCCAAAAACAGCTCAACTCGTTTCAGATTTGCCCTCCACCTGAAGAATGCTCAGCCATGTGCATGCTCAGCCTTTAAACACATTGTATTTGACAACGAGCTTCTAGAATTCGTCTGGTTGGCTGTAGAATAACGGGCTTTGTGGCGAGGCTGATTTGATTAAATTGTCAGAGATGGATTTCACTGTCAGTGCATCTTCTTTGTATGGAAATGGTCAGCTGTTTGCATTACCTAACTGCGAATTTCCATCTGAATTAACACTGGAGGGACACAGGTTAGCATGTGGCCATTCATAGCACAAAATGAGCTAAGGCAGCGTGACGAAGTGAAACGATATCCAAAAAATAAAGACACTGTTTGGGAAATCTCGCTGCCACAATGCTACCTCATTATGAGTGGTTTCCATCAGAATGATTTCTGAAGGATCATGTGACACTGATGACTGGAGTAATGGCTGCTGGATTGTAATATTTCACGATTTTACTGTATTTTTAACCAGATTAATGCAGCCTTGGTGAGCATATTTAGACTTCTTTCAAAACATTTAAAAGTCTTATGCCGAGTTCAGACTGCACGATTTTCAAAATAATCGTGTCACTGTTGTTTTCACACTGCATGACTATCTGGGGTAACATTCAGTTGCTGCTGTGTTCACACTGCACGATGGATCGGCGACAGGAGGTTTCACACTGCATGACTTTACAAAAGAAAGAATCGCCGACAACTTCTGCCTGGTCCGCAAACTACGTTTCACAACCAAACAAACGCGAGAAGTGATACAGAAATAACGCAAGATCACGTGTGCGTGAGACCGGAGTTCTCGCGCAACACTGAATTTGTTATTAAAAATAATAGCCTACAAGAAGATTGCGATCCAAATTGTCTGTGCGCTGATTTGTAGCGAAAATTAGAAAAATAAACAGTTTATGCAGGAAAAAATGGTTGGGAAGACGAGGGGAGCAAGGACTGTGTTTTGCAAAGAGAGTTGGGGATAAATAAATAATTTTGCAAATGTCCTGCTGTTGCTGCTGGTCATGCAAATGTTTGTGCTTTGTTTCTGTTTGATATAATTTTAAATATATGCCTATCTATTAAAATACTGATATTCTATAACTCCTCCCCGAACATCCTGCTGTCCTGTATCTTGCTCTCTCATTGGCTGTCGGTCATCGCCGATGTAGTTTTCAGTCAGAACACTTTCACACAGCAGGATTGTGAATCGCCGACAGGTCCAGATATTTAGCATGCCAAATATATCACGGGCGTCGGCGACTCGTCGGCGATTCTCTCAGATCGCGTCTTTGCTCATTCATTGTCACTCGCGTGAACGAGCACCGATTTGCCCGTGATTTCGGGCATTTGTCGGCGATTTCTCAAAACCTGTCGGCGAGCCAAAATCGGGGCTAAAATCGTGCAGTCTGAACTCGGCATTACCGACCCTAAACGGTGCAAGTTTATGGAATTTCTTTGCCATTATATAGTTCATTGGGTAAGATTTGTAATCACTTAAAGGGTTAGTTCACCCAAAAATGAAAATTAAGTCATTAATTACTCACCCCCATGCTGTACCAACCCCGTAAGACCTTCGTTCGTCTTCGGAACACAAATGAAGATATTTATGATTAAATCTGAGAGGTTGATCACTCCTCCATAGGCTCCCTAAGGGAATGAAACTTGACGGCCCAGAAAGTCAATGAAGAAAATGTTTAAATATTCCATGTCGCAACAGTGGCTCAACTATAAGTTTATCAAGCGACGAGAATACTTTTTGTGCGAAAAAACAAACAAAAATAACGACTTTATTCGACTATTCCTTTTCTTCCTTGTAGGCCTGAAACGAGACTTCAAGAAATTTCCACGACGTGCATGCGCGAGAACTTAACTGAAGTAGTTGAAGGAGATCGCAATTCTCGCGCATGCGTCGTGGAAATCTCTTGAAGTCTCGTTTCAGGCCTACAAGGAAGAAAAGGAATAGTCGAATAAAGTCGTTATTTTTGTTTGTTTTTTTCACACAAAAAGTATTTTTTTTTAAGTACAGTCAAAACGCAAACTTTTGAAAACAGGTTTCAAAGTGCTCGTTTTTGAAAACAGTACCGTTATCTCAATGTAAACTACAAAAACGCAAATTTGTGAAAACAATGACGTCATGTAAATGCGTTTTACGTGCTCAGTCTATAACCGCGTAGTCTTTTTTTTACAATGTGACATCACCAACTCCTGGTTCGCATACTAGTACAGTTTTTCTGAATCTACCAAGAAAATTGCAATTGGTGCATCTCTAGACAAAACTCTTATCGTTGAGCCCTGTAAGAGTTTCAAGCAACATGAGGGTAAGCAAATAACAATTTGAATTTGTTGGGTGAGCTGCTATTCCCATTAGAAAGGTTTCTTTATGTGAAGTTATTTGCAGTAAATTGTGGTGTAGTTCCTGAAATTGTCATGTAAGCAGCTCAAACTGACTCTTGGTGATCCACCGAAATCTCTTGGAGGATTACTGGGCGGAGCCTGCTGATGTTTGGATGTCAGGTGGAAGCTGATTGGACCGTCCGAGGAGCAGCAGTACCACGGATGGTCTTGCTTGACGAGTGGCAGACGGGCTGGATTATTTCAGGGTCTGACCCTTCAGATTGGCACTGTGATTATCACGGTTTAGTCAGTTAGACACCATTGAGATTACAGCACGGGTTAGCGGTAAACCTGCTACCCTCAGGCTCTTGGCTTCAGATGCTGTGATTATATTTTCACTCCTCACATCGAAACCATCTCACAACTAAGAGCTTAATCCCCTCGGACCAAATCCGCAGGCAATCTGCTGGATGAATAAAGACACTTGGACGTTTTCTGTCTAGTATCTGTTGCTCTTGTCTTAATACGTGGCCATGTGCGCCGCGTTTGGCTGGATCGTGTCTAGAGTTGTAAAAGAGATGGCTATGGATGTTCTTTTTAAGATTTTTCCAAATTGCCATGATGCCAATCTGTTTCAATAATTTATTTGATATAGTTGTTTGTTTTGAGAGAGAGAGAGAGAGAGAGAGAGAGAGAGAGAGAGAGAGTTTGTTTTCATGTATTTTAAAACCCAGTCTAAGCTGAACATGTCACATTGATGGCATGAGCTTCAAATCTCTGCTTGTGTTAGTCTGAGAACAATGACTCATTTTCCGTCTCAATACAGAAACTGCGCACATTTTTGAATGAATTTATGAATTATTTTTGAATTTATGAATGGCATTTAATTTTATGGCAGTAGGTTTGTCACAATAATACAAATGAGTTGATACCAATATTAGTCAAAATTCACTATTCAATATAAATTGATTTAAAAAACGTAGTTAAAACAGGTAATTAATTATAATTGTCTTGTTTTATTATTTTTATTTTATTTTACAAATTAAATGTTAAAATGTTAAAAATGTAATTAAAACAATTGCATCATAATCTTCAAGTTTCCTCAAGAAAAAAAAAAGTTCATCCCAATGTGAACGATGTGATAAATGTATGATATTATAGATGCAAATGTTAATGTAGTTGCTGAGTTTAACAATGAATTCTCCATTTCTGTCTGTCATCTACAGGAGATCATTGTGCGAATGAGTGAGTGATGCAGGTTTCGTTTCTTCAGGTAAGTCTCTTCCCTTCACCTCCATCAGAACAGCCCGTACCAAACTTTAAGAATTAATTTGATTCTCGACAACCGCAACAATACCCATGCGGACGATCCCTGCCAAAACGTCTCTTTAGTGGTGTTAACTTGTGAATTTGTGAAGTATTGCTCATTTATAAGACTGAAACATGTCATGGATTGATTTTGGCTTGTGTATTCTGTTTCAGGGCAGTATGGGTGTGTATCCCCTGCTCCTGCTACTCCACGTGGCCTTTGTGGCCCTCAGCACGGCCCAGACAATCCCTGAACCTTCAGGTAAGGCACTTTTATGACACACAAAAGCTTTGAATAATGCAGTCGCATTTCCTCCATTAGAAATACAAACTAGTTATATCTATATATCTATCCTATCCTATGTATTTTTTGGTGATGATGCATTTCCTTCAGTCTTTTACCCCTGATTGATCCTGGCTTGTGAGTTAAAACTTTCTGTAAGTTATTATCTAATCTTAATAAATTGTATTTTGTCTGGAATATTCATATCAGTTATTGATATAGGAAGTTAAATACAAGTCTACTTTAAAGTATGTGAACATTAACATAAACCAACAACACAAAAAATGTAAAACATTTAAGGCCCAGAAAATTACTCAGAAATTGCCTGGAGGATAGAGCATTTTCACACACACCTAATTTTGTTTTGTGAGATACTCGATGTTCAGTGTTAACGTTGAGATCCCAAACTATAGTTGAACATACAATACTGTTCAGGGTTTTGGGGTCGGTTATAGGGCTGTCACTTTTGTGAAAAAATCCTGTTCGATTTTTGAGACGTAAGTGTTCATTGAATCGATTGTAAAATCGATTTTCCCTGTCTAAAGACGTTTCCATTTTCATCGCCAATTATAGGCAAATCCACGGAAACTAACAGGCATTAGGACGAGCGTAAAGAGGGCGCTTGAGACGCGCACAAGTTAGCAATATTTCTGATGATTTATTGGCGTGAAGTTTCAGCACAATGACAAACAGGAGCGCAACATTCAGGGATTGAAATTAACACCCTCCAACTCGCCAAATGCGGGTAAAAATGAACTTTGGCGGAAAACGCTGTCAAATCACGAGCCAATCTGGCGTGTTTCTATGTTTACTCACTTTCTTTGCTGTGGAAGTTCGTGTAAGCCAAATCTGCGCGGATTTAGCGCAAATACGCAACTCGTGAGTCCTAATGATATATTAAATACAGCGTATAGCGCAGAATCTGCGCATTTCTGGCTTACTTGAACACACACATCACTAAGCAACAAATAACGGCGCGCTTGTTCACTTGTATTGAAGTAGCTTAATAGCGAACATTAAAAAGCATTTGGTTAACAGAAAAGACATTGTTATTTTCCAACATCCTATATGTTCTGTGCACTGTATTGATCTGTCCACCTAAAACACATTTTTGGTAAAAGAAAAAAAAAAAGGCCGTTAAAATCGATTCCCTATTTTCGTTTTCGATACTTGTGTTGGTTGGTCCGATCGATTGTGCAATCAATTTTCGAACGTAAAGTGACAGCCCTAGTCGGTTATTGCATCTGTTTTTAAAGCTTTAAAATCTCTCTTTCTCAGGTGCAGCCTTGACCACCAAACCTACAGACCCTCCTCCCATGTCACCCTTCATCGCAGTCACCCAGGCGCCCCCATCAGCCACCACATCTAAGACACCGTCCCCTGAGCTTGTTGGAACAACAGTATTCAAAGACT
Organism: Tiaroga cobitis; assembly: GCA_030578255.1. Lineage (NCBI taxonomy): Eukaryota > Metazoa > Chordata > Actinopteri > Cypriniformes > Leuciscidae > Tiaroga > Tiaroga cobitis. The sequence goes on along the minus strand of CM060611.1, from coordinate 27,227,564 downwards.
CTGAGGGCATGGTGACGCCGGAGATTCCCACAGCCCCTCCTGTCGTCCCCCCTCCAACTGTGCTCGTCCCCACCGAAACGCCACCTGCCCCATCAACCCCATATGCCGCGTCCCCATCCCTCACCTCCGTCAAGACTACGGTTTTGTCTACATCAGAGATCCCTTCACCTGATCTGACATCCAGTCAGTCCTCTTCAGTGCCCGAAACAAACACTTCATTTGCCCCTACGGATGCCACCACAGCTGACGCCAGCAAGCCTCCAGGTACCATTTCGAAGACTACCATTCTTTTTCCAACTATTTGTAAAGAACTGCATTTGCTCTTTCCAGTTATTTATGTCATTCTCTAATCTATTTCTGTTGTTTTTCTTATGTAATGAAGATGATGGGCAAGGTAAGTTTCTGTTAAGCATTATTTGTCACTAACATTTGCTTGCATAACGAAGCCTTTTCTATGGTTTATTAGTAACCATTTATTACACAACCTGTTAGGAGTTGCTTCTACACTACCAGTCAATAGTTTGAACACAATCGACAAGTGGTCAACCGAAATGGGTTTTTAAATAGCTATTGTCCAAGTCTTCAGGAGCAGAGTGGCCGATGGTCAGTATAAATCAAATATATTGTCTATGACATCACACAATTACATTTTAAATAAAACATGAACAATATTTCTGCGATTTTAATTTTTATGATAAAAAATAACATATTTTACATGTTAACTAAAATAATTTGAAATAAACAATTATATTACTATTAATCAATTTGTTATATTCTTGCATATAATACTGTTTCAAAAGTTCAAAAGTCTCTTATGCTCACCAAGGCTGCAATAATATTCTGAAATATTATTACTATTATTGTTAACTGTTTTCTATTTTAATATATTTTAAAATGTTAATTATTCCTGTGACGGCAAAGCTGAATTTTCAGCAGCATTACTCCAGTCTTCAGTGTCACATGATCCTTCAGAAATCATTCTAATATGCTGATTTGGTGTTTAAGTAACATTCAAGTTGTGTTTTGCTGATTAATTTTTTTGGGGGAAATCATTAATTTCTTTCCTGAATTCTTTGATGAATAGAAATGTCAAAATAACAGCATTTATTTTGTAACATTATAAATTGTAAGTCGCTTTTGATTAATTTAATGCATCCATGTTGAATAAAAGTATTCAGTTCTTTAAAAAAAAAATCTTACTGACCCCAACATTTTTAATGGTAGTATATTAGTATAATTACTAATATGTACTAAGTTTTGAAGGTATAGTTCACCCAAAAATGAAAATGGTGTCATCAGTAACGCACCTTTAAGTTGTTCCAAACTTGTATGAATTTCTTTCTTCTGCTGAACTGTAGCCATTGACTTCCATAGTATTTTCTTCTATATTATGGAAGTCAATGGCAACCGTCAAATGTTTGGTTACCCACATTCTTCCAAATATCATCTTCTGTGTAAAAACATACTGGTTTGAAACAACTTGAGGGTGAGTAAATGATGGCAGAATTTGGGTGGCTAATGTAAAAAAAAAGATTTGTAACTGCAATTCAATTCATTTTTGTCCTCTAAACTCAGATGACACGGCGATCATGGCGGTGATGGTTGCCCTGTCCTCTCTGCTGGTCATTGTCTTTATCATCATCGTCCTATACATGCTCAGGTAAGTCCCAGTATTCAGAAACTGTCAGCTGTTCATGCAGTACAAAAAGTGCTCATAGCTTAGATTCCAGCTTAAAAAACAAGTTACAAGCAGTTACAGCATAGAAGAACCAGCACACACATGCATAATCGTAATAGAACGGATGAGAAAAAGTGTTCAGAAAGCTCCATTCATTAGGAAACCCATAATGTCAGCAGGGGGCCATGGGGCTGAATGTCCAGTTACCATGGTAATGATTGGCTTTTTGTTTCGCTCCGTTGTGCCAGGTTTAAGAAGTACAAGCAGGCAGGGAGCCACTCCAATTCCTTCCGCCTGACCAATGGCAGAGCTGACGACACAGGTAGGAATAAGAGTGTGTGTGTGTGTGTGTTTCTGTGACTGTTCTTGGGAATGTTTGTCTTTTTAAAGCAGCAAATATATTAAGGTTAACAGCAAAGTACGTTTTTTGTTGTTTATAAGGTGGATGCACTACTAGTGTCATCTTTTATTTTCCATCTTGATTGAGTGATTTGATTGAAACACATTTGACCTTGAATTGTAGTGTGTTGCCCCCTATTGGTTGTCCTGTACAAAACATGGATAAAGGACAAACTGCAAGTCATTCTTAAAGGGGTCATGACATGAGAAACCAAATTTGCCTTGATCTTTTGCTATTTAAGAGGTCTTTGTACCATTAAAACCTCCTGCAAGTTTCATAGCTTAAGACGTCCTCTCCATTATAAACGAACCATTTATTTAATCAAGCTCTAAATACAGCTCGTTCTAGATCCTCTGAACTTAGTGACGTCACGGTACGAAGTGACGTACCAGTCGTTTGCATATGACCGCCTCCAGCGCAAGACAACTACGCCTCATTTGACATCGTCGCATGCGTTGACGTGCAGCGAGGGGGTCTGTATGCGCCACGCAGATGTGCTGTTCCTGGCTGTGGACAAACAACATGTTTGAATACGCTGCCGAACGATCCAGACGTCAGGGAAAGCAGTTGGATGCAGTTTATTTGCAGCATATGCAGCCCGCCAAAGCCTTATTTGTTCGGTGAGTGATGTAGATGAGTGTGACAGGGCGCATGTTACTGAAAGAACGGAGAGAGAGAGAGAGAGAGAGAGAGAGAGAGAGAGAGAGAGAGAGAGAGCCTTCAAACTGTTTTGCTGTCCCTCTCTCTCTCTCTCTCTCCCTCGCGCATATGAATCAAAATCAATTGAGAATTGACACAATGGTAAAAGATCGGAAGACCGAAGTTTCACGTGGCGGAGCATTGTGTAGCTGTAGCCTACATGTGATACAAAATGATTAACGTTATTTAATTTATGCATAAGCAGCACTGACGTTAGCCAATCATAACAATGGGCGTTAACACTGAACTCTTAAAGGGGAAATACCTCCAAAACAGACTGTTTGAATCAGAGGGGGAGAAACAGGGTGGGAAAAGGTCATAAATCACTAAATTTTTTAATTTTTTTGTACAAAAAACTATAGTAATACTATAATTGCACATAAGGGAACATAATAAAACGAAACAAAAAAACATGTCATGACCCCTTTAAAATATATTTTTAAAAAAATTCTTTTTTTTTTTGTCGTTAACACATATATGTATATTTCTTTCTCCTCTCCATGTTGCTTTCCTGCTCCTTACACTTCCTTTCTCACAGAACTTCAGAGTGTGCCACTATTGGCTCGCTCTCCTAGCACCAACAGGAAGTACCCGCCCCTTCTTGTCGACAAGCTTGAGGAGGAGATGAACCGCAGAATGGCCGATGACAATAAACTCTTCCGGGAAGAGTTCAACGTAGGTGCACAAACACACACAGCTCGGATTCAGCAATTGACCTGATTGGAAATTTTGAATCTTTGGAGTGACCAAAAAAAATGGCATCTTATGCTGCGTTCATTTGCTATCGGAATTATCATAAATATGAGTTTCCTAGTTGAAGATTAGACATGAACTATTTACCTCTGGAAAGCTTGGGGATAATTTTGATAAATGGTTGTCATGAATGGGACACTAAATATCATTTTGGCTTTAATAAGATTTTCTCAATAAATAGTCAAGAATAAACCTGGTATCCTCCATTATTCCTGTTCTTTCCGAATTTGACGATCTTGTAATCACGACTTCAGAAGTGGGCAGTAGGACATTTCTGATAACACATGAAGGCAGCATTAAATGCATCAAATTTTAGGCAGATATATTTGAGCCGTCGGTGTATGATGATGATGGGGATGATGATGAAGATGAATCTTATTGTCTGACTAAATCTGAATTTTTTCTTGCGTAACGTTGTTCATTCACAAATATTACCCATAAATCCTCAGACCCTTACAGTGTTTATTCATAGATATTACCACATAAAACATAGAATAAAGTACAAAATTCCATATTAGACAGTATACACACTAGTAGTGGGAAGTTCGGATCATTTTACTGACTCGGATCTTTAAGTCTCGTTCAGCAAAATGAACGAATCTTTTTTCGAGTCATTTCGTTCATTTCGTTCATTTCAGCATAATATAATTAAAATGGCATGTTAAATATCCCAACACATCTAGTACTTGTGAAAATGTTGATTACATTTGTAAAAAATAATAAAAATAAACTAGGGTAATGCAGCCAAAGCCAAATTATAAGAAACGGAAATTTGTATTAATTGATTAGTTGTTGGGTCTTAAGTTCAGGCTATTGCAGTCTGACTCTGTTAGTTCACCTCACCTCCTGATCCGAGACGTTCTTTCCTTTGCAACTTTATATTTATCAGGTTTGTTCTCCTCCTTTCGTGTCTCGAGACGTTGTCGACTCAGTGTCTGACTCTGATCTGTGCTGTCTGCTGGGACGTGCCGTGTGTGATACAGCAGGGCCGGAAAGATAAATGATTAGTTCATCTTTCGAGTTCGGGTTCGGCCGGGTCCGAGTCTTTCGTTCTTCCTGTCAGTCCCATAGAGACTATGCTGTCAGTACCGGAAAGAGAAATGATTAGTTCATTTTCTTCGAGTCTTCGGGTTTGAGTCTTTCGTTCTTTTGTCACGTGACGGCTGGTATTTCGCATCAAATACAACATTAGATTCGTATTATTGACTGCGTCTGAATTGTATATTGTTTTATATTTAGGAATTAAAATACAAAATATGTGAAATAAACATTATCTGAAAAATAAAAGTTCCATCTTATTATTGTCCCAGTTCGTCTCTTTTCTAAATGTTTCTTGTGCATCTGTGGTGTGTTTTATTATATATTATACATTAATTAACTACTATTATATTATACATTAACTATGTGCTTGTTTGTAAAAAGGTTGTGAATTAGTAGGCTATTCAATACCGTGACAAGTCACGTGACAAAAGAACGAAGGACTCGCTCAAACCCGAAGACTCAGAAAATGAACTAATCATTACTCTTTCCGGTAAAGACAGCATAGTCTCTATGGGACTGACAGGAAGAACGAAAGACTCGGACCCGGCCGAACCCGAACTCTAGACTCGAAATATGAACTAATCATTTCTCTTTCCGGTACTGACAGCATAGCCTCTATGGGACTGACAGGAAGAACGAAAGACTCGGACCCGGCCGAACTCGAGACTCGAAATATGAACTAATCATTTCTCTTTCTGGTACTGAGAGCATAGCCTCTATGGGACTGACAGGAAAAACGAAAGACTCGGACCCGTCCCGAACCCGAAGACTCGAGAGAGATGAACTAATCATTTCCAGTACAGATTCAGATTCAGAAACCATATGTTGCGCAATGCGCATGCGTGGTCAACACAAAATGAACGAATCACTCTCTGAGACTACTCGGTAGTCCCGAGTCATATTAAAGATTCGTTCAAAATGAACGAATCGTTCATGAACGACACATCACTAATACACACATAATGTACAATATGTATGTACCATATTCAGCTCCAATACAGCTTGAAGCACAAAAGAGTGCTTTAATCCAACTTGATTATATTCCTGTACCGCTGTTTAGATGTTCCCTGTCAATGCGTTCGCCCTACTTGAACTGTGTCATTGGTTTCTTTTTTTATGCAGGCATTGCCTGTATGTCCCATTCAAGCCTCATGTGATGCTGCCTCGAAGGAGGAGAATAAAGAGAAGAACAGATATGTCAACATCCTGCCCTGTAAGGCTTTCCCATAACTTATCTCCAAACCAGAGCTGATAATAAAGCATGCTTTTACCAGAACTGCAAGGCCTGTAATAAATTAAACATTAATGCTATGAGCCTTATAATCTCCTTTCTTAATTTGTTTCTCATTTTTATCTCAGATGATCATTCTAGGGTGCATTTGACCTCTCTGGAGGGTGTTCCTGACTCGGACTACATCAACGCTTCCTACATTAATGTAAGACCCCAAGCGCTAGCGTAGTCATGAGAAGGAGTGCACTGTTACTTAAGGTCTAGCCGACGAGTATTTTCGTGTTACTGCAGATTTTTATTAGTTTTTGTTTTTTATTTGTTTAACTTCAATTTATTTAAATTTCAGTCTTAGTTTTAGTCATTTTAGAACTTTAACTTATTTCATTTATAGTTGCCAGGCATATATTTTTAATCTAATATTTATATTTTATTTTTAAACTTAGGCCGATATATAAAAACTAATAAATAATGGATTGTTTCCTTCAGCTGAGACACTTCAGATGCGCACTGTTCGCCACGATGTTTTTGAATTGCTTGAAATATGATTGGAATCACTTCTAAAAAGGGAAATACAGTTAAAGGGTTAGTTCACCCAAAAATGAAAATTAAGTCATTAATTACTCACCCCCATGCTGTACCAACCCCGTAAGACCTTCGTTCGTCTTCGGAACACAAATGAAGATATTTATGATTAAATCTGAGAGGTTGATCACTCCTCCATAGGCTGCCTAAGGGAATGAAACTTGACGGCCCAGAAAGTCATTAAAGAAAATGTTTAAATATTCCATGTCGCAACAGTGTAGGCCTGAAACGAGACTTCAAGAGATTTCCACGACGCGCACGCGCGAGAACTTAACTGAAGTAGTTGAAGGAGATCGCAATTCTCGCGCATGCGTCGTGGAAATCTCTTGAAGTCTCGTTTCAGGCCTACAAGGAAGAAAAGGAATAGTCGAATAAAGTCGTTATTTTTGTTTGTTTTTCGCACAAAAAGTATTCTCGTCGCTTGATAAACTTATAGTTGAGCCACTGTTGCGACATGGAATATTTAAACATTTTCTTTAATGACTTTCTGGGCCGTCAAGTTTCATTCCCTTAGGCAGCCTATGGAGGAGTGATCAACCTCTCAGATTTAATCATAAATATCTTCATTTGTGTTCCGAAGACGAACGAAGGCCTTACAGGGTTGGTACAGCATGGGGGTGAGTAATTAATGACTTAATTTTCATTTTTGGGTGAACTAACCCTATAAGTGCAAGATGTGCAGCGCATGTCTGTCATTTAGGCTACTTAAAATTATAATGAAAACATAATTGTTTGCTTGGGACAAGGCTTTTAATGGTGAGACTTTTTTTGTAATCAGGCTCTTAAAAATTGTATACAAATTTGGATTTAGATTTATCTGTTATCAACTTTCCAATATAAAGAATTGGTATCAGCCAAAATGTTTATATCAGTGCTTCCATAACTAATTCCAATTTATGAAAACCATTTAACACATTTTACTTTTGGTTAACAGCACTGAATTTAGGCATCACAACATTATAATGTACATTATGAAAAATGGATTTTCATTTTGAGATTGGCTGAAGATTACAATTAACACTATTTTTAAGGCATTAGTGTTTTTAAAGATTAAATGAGTGTTGGATGAAAGGTCATCTAAATGTAAAAATATGGGAAATGAGCATGCATGCGTAAATCCTTAATCCTTTTTTCCACACTTATGTTTTTCTTTTCAGGGATACCAGGAGAAAAACAAATTCATAGCTGCACAAGGTAAAAAAAAAAGGGGTTTATTCTCTTTCATAAATATCCAAATGCTTTACATAGCTTTTTGATTACCGGTAATGATTATAAAAAAATAAACGTTCTTATTGCAGGACCAAAAGAGGAAACGGTCAATGACTTCTGGAGGATGATCTGGGAACAGAACACTGCCACCATCGTCATGGTAACCAACCTGAAAGAGAGGAAAGAGGTAATTGCCGCAAGAAATCTATTAGATGTAATCTAGTGTCAAAGAGGAGTAAGCTGATCTGTGATTTTACAGCCTCAGCTCTTATCGCGGTCTCACATAATGGATTGTGGAGTGCAACTTTGAGGAAGATGGCCATTAATAAAGATGTATGATCACCGCAGTGATGATGATGATTATGATATACTGTGCTTCATATCCGCAGTGTAAATGTGCTCAGTACTGGCCAGACCAGGGATGCTGGACCTACGGAAATATCCGCGTGTCAGTGGAGGACATGATGATTCTGGTTGACTATACTATCCGCAAGTTCTGCATTCAGCAGGTAGGACCATATCATTACCTATATAAATCGGATGATTTTTGGCATTTTGAAATGAATGGAACTGGTTAATTAAGCCAATTAAAAGAAGTGCTAGCTCCCCCTTGTGTCAAAATATACCAACAGTCTTAACTGCTGGTAATGTGAGTTTTTGGTGATTCTTCATTTAGTGCCAGTTTTGAATTTTTCAAACTATGCACATTTATCACAATGTTGATAAAAAATGTAGAAGAAAATTGGATAAGGCACATTTTCAGGGGGTCTTGGTCCACTTCCAAACCGATCTCTTGTGCGGTTCAACTAAAATATGAACGCAACACAAACCAAAGACATCTAAACGAACCAAAAAGAGGACGTGATGTTAGAAGATATGACCCTAAAAAGGAATGTGCAAGCATACCTGATTCCTTAACCGGTGTTGCCCTTCATAGTTTGTGAAAGGGACTAAATGTATCGTGTTCTTTTTTTGGCCCGGACCAAAAGAACCAAACTACAAGTGTAAACATCCTTAGACTATCACAGCAACTTTACTAGCAGTCAGTTAAGTCTGAATTAGTAAAAACAAAAAGAAAAGGATACATATGCTTGGCGTGATGGTAGTGACAGTATTTAGGACAGTGATAAAAGTGTACACCAAAATGCCGTAAGAAAAATTGTACAAGGTTTTGTCGATGTATTATAGGGGGATAATTAAAAAGTAAAAAATAGAGAAATCCTGCCGAATTGAACCTTTCAGCACTTCAAAATTAGGAACAGAAAAGAAACTCAATAAATGGTTTAAAGCTTTAAAGGCACAATATGTATTTTTTCTGCTTTAAAAATAGCAAAAACAACTGTATCTGTTATATATTTCTATGAGATATGTACTTACATTATCCCGACAGTTTCCACCAACTTTCAAATTCGAAGAAATGTATAGTTTAATTCGAAGACACGGGCCGTTTCTTTATTTCCGTTTTGTCGCCCGTCTATGGCGTCATATAACCTTTGACTCCTAACTTCCGGCGAAACCGCCAAACACAAAGGGGAACACTGCCAATAGAGGGAATGCATTAACATCACTTTCCCGCCGGCACACGCCCCCCTCAGCCGGACTGAGTGGCAGAAGAGCTGCTGCGTGGCTGGAGTTAATTGGGGAAACTGCGAAAACGCGAGTGAAACAAACTATTATCAGTTTAAACTAAAAGTTGGACTCGATATAGTGTTCCTTACAACTTATCAAAGATCCAGTGATCCATGGATATTGACATGTAGCCAGGAATCGTATATGTGCCTGATTTCGACGCCGGGGAAATAAATTAAGAAAATTTGCCTGTAAACGTTTTATATAAATACAATATAGATAGGTCTAAATCCGAGTGATCACTTACATTAATGTTATACTGTATATCATCATATCGTCCAGCCCTAAAACTTGTATAGTTTTTTGTCAGTGTTTATTTAAAAACATCTAATTATGCAGAGTATAGTCTGTTCTGTAGCTTTCTGCAGGCTGTAAAAATATACAGTACCTCCAGATTTCTGGTCAAATCTAGTTGTACAGTCAATCGCAAACCTCTTTCCCGTTTTAGATGTGTTTTGTGTGTTTTTCACGGCATTCACGCTGAAAACAAATGCTGCCGCTCAGTCTTTTTGCCACCGATATTCATTCTAGCAGCCCGAGGAAAGCTTTGAGTGAAAGCTTCTCAACCAATCAGTGGCTTCTACCCCACATGTGACTTAAGGCGGTAGCGCACACCGGACGAGAAGTGCAGCGCCGCGTCTTTAAAATTCAAACACATTATTCTCTATGAGTAGGGTGACCAAAAGTCCTGTTTTCCCAGGACATGTCCTGTTTTCACGTCCTGTCCTGGCCGTTCGTCCTGGCTGTTTTTTTATAAAGTGATGAAAATGTCCTGGTTTTCAAAAAACTGCTGGGAAAGATCAGCTCTACAGCAAAATATAGATGGGCAAACAAGGAGGATGAGGAAGAAAAACAGGATAAAGAGGAAGAAAACTAAAGATATAAATATATTTTGTTAGTTCGTTTTTGTAAGTTTGTGAGAGCTATTTTTGTTCAATTTGGAGGTATTTCTTTTAGTTATTTAATATTTATATATGTATTTTTCTAATACAGAAGAGAAATAATTTCTATCATTATTTCATTCATTATTTTTGAAACCTGTCATAATAAAACATGTTGAGTAACCTCTGAGAAGCCTATCTGAATTTGTGTCTTGTAATATAACAATTTTCTATCCATACAGAGGAGGCATAGCCTACTTTAAATGTATTGAAATGAATAAGGCATCTTTGAGTAAACTTCGAGTATCATTTGAGTATCTGTTTGCCGGGCCGAATGTCCTGGTTTTTGGTAATCAAAATATGGTCACCCTATCTATGAGCGTACACACCGGCGGCGCCCAGCAACGGCTCAGGACCTTGTTCAAAAACCTGCCGCGCCACAGAGCGCCATTTGTTTCTCAATTCATTCAGTTAACGGACGCTCTGAGGTAAAGTGTTCAGACTGCAAAGTCAGCAACGATTGTATTTAATTGTACAGTACAATCATAACATAGTACAGACATTATCTTAATTCCATAATGTCCTTAAACATAACAGTATTGCTGGCCATAAACTGAGAAAGTGCGCGTCCAGTGTGCGATACCTCAAGTTGTCCTAGACGCGACGCGGCACAGCGCTGCGCTTCTTGTCCAGTGTGCGACCCCCCAGTTAGGCTAACGTTACTGCACTGAGGTGAGGACAGCGACACAAGAGCCACGCAGGTAGGCTACTGAGTCGCTGTCCTTAGTGCCGCAGAAAAGCGCTGAAACGGAGTGAATTTTTTTTATTTATTTATTTTATTTTATTTTTTATTTTAACTGGCCCATCCAGTTTTCTGGAGGCCCACCTACAATCAAATTCCTGGCGCCGCTAGTGGTCCTGACATGTCCTGTTTTCACGTTCTGTCCTGGCCGTCCTGGCTGTTTTAATAAAGTGATGAAAATGTCCTGGTTTTCAAAAAAACTGCTGGCCGAGTGTCCTGGTTTTTGGGAATCAAAATATGGTCCCCCTAGCAAATGTACGGGTGAAAAATATGTCAGGAGAAGAAGCATGACACGGGTAAACTGTAGGGTTGCATTTAAAAAATGTAGAGAGCTTCGTGACAAGCTAAATATAGGCTACAGAGAGATGCCGATCTCGCTTGCATTCTAATAAACAGGTAAGCAGCACCCATTCAGCTGACTATATCCGTATATTTTGTGAAATGAAGTCATGTGTAAAACGCAGACGGGCGAGCTCTCATGTAGCTAACATGTAAATTCATATTTGTTCTATATATAGATGGAGAAAGTAGCTTCATATGCAGTTCAGTAATGTTATCTTGTTCGATATCATAGTATAAACGTAATTATATTTTTAACGAAAGTTGACATTGTTTTTTAAACATCTATTAATACTAGCTAAATGGAATATTGATTCAATAGGGGTCTGATAATTCATATATCTCTCTGTTCGAAAAGACGTGATTATCAAAATACATAGTTAGAATGAGTGAGAAATGTGGGGAATGACAGGTCGCACGTGTTCCAGTGAACATCGTATCGCTGGTTCGCGCGCGCACTCCCTCTCTCTCTCTCCCTCAGAGGGCTGGTTGTCATTGACAGCGACAACAACTCCCGTGAGCCCACGCTCTTTCCCGACGTCATCAATGTACGTCTTTTGTTATTATTTAGATCGAGTGCGCAAAAAGCAAAAAGCAGTACTGTACGTTTAATTGAATCTATCCATTTATTTATTTGTTTATTTTATTGATTTTTAACAGTGTTATTTGTTTATTTTTTAAATCATCCAATGTAACAGATACGTTCCCCCAATTCACGAAGCACCAATATATATCAGTGTTACTTTGGTCATGAGCTACCTTGCCCCCTAGATATCAGATTATAATATTTAAAAAGGCCTATTCCTGTAACCTGTAAAGAGACAAGGCTGTTATTACAAGAAATATTGTTGAGATTTTGTTTGGTGAATGATGAGATGGAAAAACTCTTTTGTGTGTTAAGGTGGGTGATGTGTCTGGTAAGAAGCCCCAGAGGCTAGTCACACAGTTTCACTTCACCAGCTGGCCTGATTTCGGGGTTCCTTTCACTCCCATTGGCATGCTGAAGTTCCTAAAAAAGGTCAAGAACTGCAACCCACAGTATGCTGGACCCATAGTGGTTCACTGCAGGTAAGGAGCTTCATTATCTTAAAAGCTTTTTAAAAGTTTTTTTTCTTCTTCTTTTATTCTGCAAGGACATTATAAATTGATAATAATGAGAGATGATTCTTGAGCTGCAAATCATCATATTAGAAGGATCATGTGAATTCAGCTTTGGCATCACAGGAATAAATTACATTTTAAAATATATTCAAATAGAAAACAGTTATTTTTAATTGTAATAATATTTCACAATATTAATCTATTTTTTTTTTATCAAATAAATGTATCCTTGGTGAGCACAAGAGACTTCTTTCAAAAATATTTAAAAATCTTACTGACCCCAAAACTTCTAACAGTAATGTATGCGAGCTGGGTTTTTTGTGCGTGTTTTTTGTTGTTGAAGGTATGTAATGTCTATTCATTAACTGATTCTGAATTGTTCATCTCAGTGCGGGTGTGGGCAGAACGGGGACCTTCATTGTGATAGACGCTATGCTGGACATGATGGGTGCAGAAAGAAAGGTCGACGTCTTCGGGTTTGTCACACGGATCAGAGCCCAGCGCTGTCAGATGGTCCAGACTGATGTGAGCTCATAAAAAAAACCTCCCAATAAAGTTACCTCAAGAAATGTATCAAGAAACTAATCTCCCACCCTCTTCTTCTCCCTTCAGATGCAGTACGTGTTTATATTCCAAGCTTTGCTAGAGCACTACCTGTACGGGGACACAGAGTTAGAGGTGACGTCTCTGGAGTCTCACCTGTCGAAACTCTACGCTCCTTTACCTGGAGCTGGCTGTGGAGGCCTGGAGGCGGAGTTTAAGGTGGCACAATCTGTTTATTTCTGTATTTATTTCTTGTGTTCTGCATGTTTAGGAAACATTGTTCTGGTACCATTTTGAAACGTTTTCTTATTTTCTGTTTTATTTATTATCATATCTCTCGTTCTCTCTTTTAGAAACTTACCTCCATTAAAATCCAGAATGACAAGATGAGAACAGGGAACCTGCCTGCCAACATGAAGAAAAATCGTGTTTTGCAAATCATTCCATGTGAGTTGTGTGTTTAGTAACAAGACTGTGATTTGAGAGAATAACTTCATATAATATAAGTATGGGTCAGTACATTTAAAAAAAAAAATTAATACTATGCAGCAAGGATGCATTAAAATCAAATGTTAAGACATTTTTATAATGATAAAAAAAAGATTTCTATTTCATATAAATTCTGTTCTTTTGAACTTTCCATTTATAAAAAAAAAAAACATGAAAAAAGTATCGCCTCTTTCACAAGAATATTAAGCAGCACAACTGTTTTCAACATTGATAAATCAGAATTGTTTCTTGAGCATCAAAACTGCATATTATAATGATTTCTGAAGGATCATGTGACACTGAAGACTGGAGTAATGATGCTGAAAATTCAACTTCGCATCACAGGCATAAATTAAATTATATTTTAAAATGTATTCAAATGGAAAACAAGTTATTTTAAATGGTAGTAATATTTTACAATATTACTGTTTTTACTGTATTTCTGATCAAATAAATGCAGCCATGGTGAGCATAAGAGACTCATTTCAAAACATAAAAAAATATTACTGACCCTAAACATTTGAATGGTAGTGTAGTTGTTTCTAACATGCTCTCTCTCTGCTTGTCCAATTATATCATACTTTATCTTTATACTTAATCCTTTTACATGTGAATTTGAGGTGTTCATTTATTAGGCTTGGGCGGTATCCAAATTTTGATACCATCAAACCTCCTCCCTATTTTACCGTGGTATACGGTATTACCGCGTGACTAATTAAAAATTATGACATAAGGCTCAGACGGCATCACCAAACTGTTGGTTTGTGCAGGGATGAGTCACAATTTTCGAATATTCAATTATTTGATTTTATTATAGAATATGGAATAGGTTGTGGGATTATTGTCTATAAAAAATCCCCATGTTTTCCTTTCTGATGCGGTGGTGACACGTTCAACCAGAGGGTGGCGATGCCAATAATGCATCTAAAAGCTGTCAATCAACTCTCAGACAACAAGAGAAGATGCACATTGTCTCACACCAGAGCATGTGAGCGGAGTGGTAATATTTCCTCCAGAGCAGAGAGCGCATTTCTGAAGATCACGCACCGCGTGCTCAGTCCACTCAGCGTCGCGCGCTCAGAATGCCCGCAGTGACATGCTGGTTAGAAAACATGTGAAGTAGGGCTGCCCGTGCACGACTAAAGTTTTTTTTTCTAGTTGACTAGTAGTAGTTGATTTAAGCCATTAGTCTAATCACATATTTATATTGATTAAATTACTTAAATATATATAGGAGAGAATGCTAAACCATAATGAGCGTATTCGTATATATAATTGCCTATTCTGCGTCTCAAAGCACACATAAAGCTTGCCACAAAGAACCGGCAAAAGTAATTATTATGCATGAAACATTTGAATTGTTTATTAATTAAAAACGTTCTATGTCAGTGGCTGCACAGATAAAGTTTACGTTGCAGACTCGCATCTTCGCAGTAGTGAACATGCATAGAGAAATGCATACTTCATATGAATTAGCCTACAGAGAGCAGCCCATTTCTTTTAGTTTTTAATTGTTTTGTTTATAAGTAGACATTTCAAGCTTACTATATATATACACTTCTCAGATATTTAAGGCATCTATCTTATACGCTGAGTTTTGTTTTTTTTAGGAGACGCGCTCCAGTTCACGCGCCGGCTTATATTGTCTAATATATATCTGCTTCTTATTTATTAATCCAGGCAATTCGTTGATGAAACATTGATTGAAATGAAGATACAATTTATACAAAACGAAATTCACTTTAAGGAAAGGCTTTCTACAAAACAAAACGTAATAAGTGGTCAAAAATCATGTCTGACCCACTCCAAATGTTTTCCGATATTGGGCATCTTATGATCCTATCTTATTCATCTCATGCAGTTTCCTTTTCATATAATCAACATAGATGAAATAAAAAAAATAACAACATTATATTATTAAACATAAATATGAAAAGAAATAATCACACCGCTCCGCTGTATAGCTGTGTAGCCTACATGCATGTGTGCATGCATATGGTGGAGGGGTGCGATTTTCGAATAATAATCAAATAATACCAGGCGATCTTCAAATATTATTTTTGCTTGAAATGCCCATCCCTGCCAAACTGCAGAAGTCGTGTTCTTCTTCGAGACCAGGTCACTCGGTGCGCAACTTGCCATCTTTCCCCCTCTCTCCCCCACTCTTTCTCCTCCACACTGTCACGTGATGACAACCACACATAAGCATTTTTAGCCATTAAATAAATTATATTTAATATTTAATCCTTGTCTCCTATATAAGTGCATTGGATTTTTTTTATGACGGTATGACGATATTGAAACTGATACCGTTGCTATTTTTAGATCCCGCGGTATACGATATTACCGTATTACCGCCCAAGCCTACCATTTATCAAGTATGTGCATTCCTGTGTTTCTTTCTGAACCTTTGCTGTTTCTTCTAGATGAGTTTAACAGAGTGATCATCCCTGTAAAACGAGGGGAGGAGAACACAGACTACATCAACGCTTCTTTTATAGATGTGAGTAAAACCTGTATGACTTCAGCCAGCGTTTACTCCCAACTAACCCGAAATACCGCTCAGTGAACCCTGGAGGTAATGCTACAATATTCTACGCTCTATTGAGAAACCACACAGCCTGCTTTTTTTCTATTTTGGATGTGGTTTAGAAACATTTTTTAGTCATGAAGTTATGTGGATGCCCATACTGAGATAATCAGCCTGGGAAGGTGGCCATCGCATTTTCCCAAGGCCTAGAGACTTATTATAAATATATGTATTTTCATTCTACACTGAAAAGTATCCGTAATAAAAACTATTGAAATCTGACTGTCCTGATTTGCTACCAATGTAGACTTTTCCAAATCAATCACTTATGAAGTTCCATGATGATTAGGAAGACAACAGCTTAAGTAGGCAGTAGGGAGCAAGACAATTCAGTATGTTTTGAGACAGACCTCAAGTGTCCGTCCCTCCATAGCAGATCTCTAGTGAGAGTGGGACAGCTTTGTTTTGGCTGAAAGCCCTTTCACTTCCTCTTTATTTTGTTTGAATGAAGGAAAATATCACCATGGCTGCTACGTTGGAAACCCAAGTTGCATTGCAATCTGGAAGATGGCTATACTTATAAACAAAAGCCTGTTATGTCATTAGTATTGTGCCTTGCCTTCTTGCTGTACATGTCCATGAATAAATTAATATGAATAAATCTGTTTGGTACCACCCAACGAGTGCTGGAGACCTAAAATAGGCAGTAGTGTATGAATGCTTTTAATGTACTGTTAATACAGTAATCATATATTGTTCAAAAATGTGGGTCAGTCAGTTTTTTTTAGTTTTTTTTTTTATAATAAAATTAATCATTTTATTCAGCGAGAACACAATAAATTGATCAAGTTTTATACGATTTCTGTTTAATGTTAATGCTGTTCTTTTGAACTTCGTTATTCATCAAAGAATCTAGAAATGGATCACGGTTTCCACAAAAAAAAAAAAAAAAAACAGTTTTCAGCATTGATAATTGATCTTGAGCTCCAAAACAGCATATTGGCAATGGCGCCACCAGGCGCCACTCCTGGCCACCCCACTGGCCACCCCAATGGCCAGTACAAATTTTAGTAGCATCAGTTATGCATTTTATAAATAAGTCAAAAATATTCTTTAGTAAAAGAAGACGGGAAATTATGTGTTGTGACGTGCTTTTTAAGTGCCAAACGGTTACAGTATACTGTTTCAGCAGCTTTTTGATGTGTCTTTGCCACGTTTTGACAAGCAGGGATGCAAACAGTGCGCTTTTCGGCGCCTCCCGATTTTTTCACTTCAGTTTGGGTGACAAAGTCATCTGAAGTCATTCCATAGCTTAAAGGTGCTCTAAGTGATGTCACGCGTTTTTTAGGCCAAAACATTTTTGTCACATACAGCAAACATCTCCTCACTATCCGCTAGCTGCCTGTCCCCTGAACACACTGTAAAAGAATGCGGTTTCTGTAGACAGCGCAGGCTCCACAAACAGCAACAAAAACAAACTGCGGCGACCCGCTCCACGAAACAAAACAAACAGTGTTCCAGCCTGGGGGTGGGGTTAGTGAGCGTACATGGGGGGGTGTGGAGGAGAGAAGCATGAAGAGGAAAGTCATAATTTTAACTCTTTAAGTTTGATATGGCCGACACACGACCAAAGAGACGACGTTCTGATGAACAGATTGCAAAAATACAAAGAAGAGGGAAAAGGAGAAGGAACGCATGCCCGAATTTACACTGGAAAAGCCTTTGAAAGGTGGTGAGAGCTCCGCCGGCAGAAGGGCTTCCAATCCGACATTCAGGTAACGTTAGCTCTGTTTTTGCTGGAGAGGTGGGTCAATCCAGTTTGGTTTTTCTAAATGGACTTTCATGTTCGCCTAACAAACACAAGGATATAATTAGCTAGAACAATGCAGTCAGCGCTAACTTTGGTGAATACAACATATAGGTTTCTAGCAGCTAGCTATCGATCTCTATTGTAAATAATCAAGCAAACTCACAGTAGGGCGACAGTTTGTGTGAATGATTGTTTTCACCAACTATTTATTATGAAATTGAATGTTCATTCATAGCCTATTGACAACTTTGACTAAATTTGAAGCTAACGTTATCTTGCTATTATTGCGTCCTGGTATGGGAGCTAAAGTTATAACCTCAGGTGGCGAAACGTTTTATCGTGTTTTTCTGGTAATGTTTCCATTATTTTTTTTTTTTTCATAATATGAAAGCATTTATCTCACTTGGCGACATTACACCATCCTTGAAAGAAGTATCAGTAAAACTACAGAGGGAGGGGACGGGATGAGGAGGAGGGAAGGTCTAGCTAGCCTCCGTTTTGTTTGACAATACTTTGAACGTCAACAAGAAGTGACGTCACCCAGCATCGCTTTGAGCACCTATAATGTGAGGGACAGAAGTCTATTTACATCATTAAAGTATACGGAAACTCGCTTTCCCTCCTCTGCGGCTGTCAATCATTCTCCATTCATTCATATTCAAACAGCGCGCGCGCCTCTTGGATGCACGGTAAAACTCTCTCCAATATGATACATTCACATTATAATGCATTATCTGTAGATAAAAGGCTGTAGATTTGCATAAAATTACTTTATTTTGTTGGAGTTTGTTGCTGTTTTTAAACGACTCATTACCGTGTGCTTGCTAGATCACACACATCACAAGGACTATGAATCGGCATCAAACGCACAATAACTGGAATTCAAAACTGTGAAACAAAGGAACAAATCGCACTAGGATTTGTGCGCTCGACATTTCTTCGCTTTGTGACGTGAACTTTTAAATGCGCACTTATGCAGCGCTGCACACTGTGACTCCATGTTGCTTTGAGCACATCATTCTGCACCCGCGAATCCCGCGATGCGCATACACGCTGTGTGCGCTCTGTTTTTCATGTTATCATGGTTTTGCGCACTGAAATATTATTAAAAGCCAATATATTTTGTTATACCTAGCCAGCTCAATACATTTAAAATAAGCATAATTTAATTGCATATTATTTCTTTGTAGTGTAGGCTATATATGCACTTCTGAATTCTTGACATTCATATATAAATATAAAATTGTGAAATGTATGATTGCCTGATTGAATTTTATAAGAGAACTAATAGTAATTTGTGTTATTAACATATTTAGATTTTATAAAATTACTGTGCAGATTTTTTTCAAGAATTGCTTTTTGCTGCTGATTTATACACTCATTAAGTTTATTCAAAATTCATAATACATTTATGAAATATTTAAAGGTCTTAACTGTAATCTTACACTGCAAAATAATAACTTAAAAAGGATTAAATTCATCACAATTATGTAAGTATCTGGAAATTTGCCGCGGGGCGAGGGTCCATATATATATCATATCTATATAATATATATCATTATATATAATATAATATATATTAGTAGGGCCCTACTAATATCATTAGTAACATTAAATATAACACAATAAACCAAAGTATATCAGTAGGAGTTTCCTTAAGTCTTTCTGATAGTTTTCTACAGGCCGGTTTACTACAACAGTAGAATACAATTCTGAAATTATGGTTTATAGTTTTGGTGTGCCACCCCAAGATTTTAAGTGGCCCCATCTGGCCACCCCTATGAAAAATTTCTGGAGGCGCCACTGCATATTGGAATGATTTCTGAAGGATCATGTGACTTTGAAGACTGGAGTAATGGCTGATAAATTCAGCTTTTGCCATTACAGGAATAAATTCAACTTAAATATTAAATATTTCACAATGTTACTGTTTTGCTGTATTTATTTTTTATTTTTTTGATCAAATAAATTGTAGTCTTTTAACCTTTTAAAATTTTACGACCCCAAACTTTTGAACAGTAGTGTGTGTATCCATGATTACAGTTGGAAAAATGCCCAATGTATACAAGTGCATGAAGTAGACCTACTTTGTGTGTGTGAATGCAGGGTTATCGGCAAAAGGACTCGTACATGGCATGTCAGGGGCCCCTGCAGCACACCATCGAGGACTTCTGGAGAATGATCTGGGAGTGGAGGAGCTGCTCTATTGTTATGCTGACTGAGTTGGAGGAGAGAGGACAGGTAAGATCACCTGCTTCCTGACTTTCTGTTTGTTGCATTTGTGATCATTCTAGCTTTGTGCCCGGTTGCATAAAGCACCTTAAATGTGACACTTAAACCCTCTCCTAAGGGAATGATTTAAGGGTGTTGTATATAATCCCTTAAACCACTTCTGCTAGGTAAGGGAAACTGTAAAGTGCAGAGACCCAGAATTTGCCATAACAAAATTCTATTGCAGGGGCGCCTGCAGGATTTTATCCCAGGGGTACACACAGAACTACGTTTTTTACTTTACTCCAGTTGCTGAGCGGCTTTGTCCCGGAGCGCGTATTGTTTTCAGAGAAACGTGGTCAACAAAAAACAAAGCCTCGCTTTCTTTCCAGTCACGAGAATGCTTCACATTGCGTTGAATGTTTGAACCCAGGCCACTACTCTACAGGTTTATGGAAGTTCAAGTCCATTCGGTAACATTTTTGATTAATAAGCCTATAGCCTAGATTACATTATCATATATTCTGCCATATAAACAGAATAAAAACCATAAAATAGAGCACAATTTACTTGCCTCAAACAACACTGTTGGTATTATTATAATTAGTATTGTTATAATAATTGTTGTTGTTACATTTAATTTATTGACACACTTTAATATGTGAATTATATTATCAGAAAACTAAACACATTTAGTCTTGTCATTCTTTTATTCATGCTTAATGTAGTATGGCTGCTAGAAATTTGACCTGCCACAAGATGGCACTGTTTTTGACAATCTTTTCCCGAAACAAACAGAGAAAAGCTTTAAAAAGTATTTAGAGGCTTCATTTCTCTATCTCTACACCTATAATGCCTTTTTGCAAATGTTTCAATTACATATAGCCGTTTTAGAAAGTGTTTACTCATTTTGTGCCTGGTCTTAAACATTAATTATCTGTAATGTCATTTTTTGTGTGTGGAAAAAGCGGCAATTAAACGAAACCAAACTAGCCAATCAGATTTTTTTGTTATTAATCCCCCACCCATGCACGCCCATACACACTTTTAACTTTACACACACAAACACACCTTTATTTTTTCCTTTTTTAGTTTGTTTACTTTAGTTTACTTTATTTACTTTCTCTCTTGCTTTCTCAGTATGATAGCGGTAAGTTTTCACATAGAACAACATAACATGGATAAGGAAAACTAAAAAGAAAACCAAGTATGAAAGAGGAGGACCAGACGACACGTAAACTCAAAGGCATAGTTCAACCAAAAATGAAAATGTATTCATTTACTAACCCTCATGTCGTTCTTTAGACATTCATTCATCTTTGGAACACAAATAAAGATGTTTTAAATATTCTCTCATCATTTCTGTCCATTCATTAAAATACATCAAAGAAATCCAGAAGTGCTTTTTGATGCGCTGCAGCCCTGACCTAAAGAAGCCCTGAAGTAACACCTATGGTCCTGCAACAGTCTTAAGTTTAAGGGCGATCACCTAAGGGCAATCTTAAGGGAAAATTACACTTTAACCAGACATTGGGATAGTAACAGAAACATATTGCTAGAAAAAACATATTCCATCCCACCTGGTGGGGCATTAAAACAAAAACGTCTGTCTTTTTTCCCCACTATCTGCAGGAGAAGTGTGCTCAGTATTGGTCTAGTGATGGTGTGATGGTTTGTGGGGACATGTCCATTGAGCTGAAGAGAGAGGAGGAAAGTGAAAGCTACACTGTCAGGGACCTTCTCGTCACCAACAACAGAGTGAGTTCCCTTCAGAGGATCTCTTGGAACAAAAATGATTTGTGATTCACGCATGTGTTTTAACTTTATCTCTGTATTTTAATGTTTGCCGTTTTCTTTCTCTCTGCAGGAAAATAAGTCTCGCGCTGTGAGGCTGTTTCATTTCCACGGCTGGCCAGAGGTGGGCATCCCCTCCGACGGGAAGGGCATGATCAACATCATCGCTGCAGTTCAGAAACAGCAGCAGCAGTCTGGAAACCACCCAATCACTGTGCACTGCAGGTAAGCCACACTTCTGGCCAATCAGAAGCATTACACTTTATTTTGTATTGTTTGTATTAATGTATATTAATATATATTCAGATTGTAATAAATTTTTGTCTTTGTGACAGTAGAATTTTTTTAATGACATTTTTTACATTTTCATATTTCTTGTGGCTTTTTGAGAGGAATATTCTACATTCCACTTGCAAAACCTATTTTTACAAGGTTGCATTTATTTGGTCAAAATACAGTAGAAAACGTAATATTGTGAAATATTAATACATTAATATTAATACATTTTTAAATGTAATTTATTCATATGAAGGCAAAGCTGAATTTTCATCAGTCATTACTCATGTGTCACATTGACTTCAAAAAGTTATTAGTTATTCTGACTATTTTGGTGCTTAAGAAATTATCAATGTATCAATCAAAATTATTTTTTTGTCAGGATTCTTTGATGAATAGAAAGTTCAAAAGAACAGTGTTTATTTCAATTGGAAATCTTTTGTATTATTATAAATGTCTTTACTGACACTTTTGATCAATATAATGCAGCCTTGCTGAATAAAAGTAGTAATTTCTTTCTTTCTTTCTAATGGTAATCTATATTTAACTTGAAAAAAACATTTGTGTGGTCCTTGTGTGCTCCAAAAGGGAACCCATAAAACAAAAACAGGAAATAAGTTATTAAATGCTTGATTTGTGGTTGTTACAGCAGTACACTACTCGGTTTATTACATAAATAGTAATTCAACTTAACCATAATTTTTCTAGCGTGGATAACAGGACCTTTTGGTTAGGCATGAATGCCAACTTTAACAGGTCTCACTGGTTTGCAGCTCAAGTAAGGTTTAGTGGTTTTGAGGTGCTGGAAGGCATCCATTGGCGCTAAGTATGACTTAACAAAAACCTGTCCAAAGCGCTGGGTAATGATGAAACAGAGATGGAGACTGCTGTGTCCAGTGGGATTTCAGGGTCAGGCAATTAAGGAAAGGAAAGTAAGAAAGTCAAGTCACCTTCATTTTTATATAGCGCTTTTAACAATATAGATTGTTTCAAAGCAGCTTTACAGTGATAATAGGAAATGAAAGTAACAGAGATTTACTTTAGCTTTACAGCAGCTCTAGAATAAAGTTATTGTCTAACTAAAGTTAGTTTTGATTGATTCACTTCCGTCACAACGATCATTAATTATTAACTTAGGGGCCGCTAACACGACACCGTTATAATAGAAAACCCTTAATAAAAGTGCCTGGTGTCTCGAGAACACAAACCATGAAATAGGATCCAAGGTGCAAGCCTTAAAAAAATGTATAATACAGAATTTTTTATCACTTCTGCATAGAAACCGGAATTAAATTAAACCCACAACGTTTTATCTGTACAGAGGTAAAGGGAAGGGAAGGAGGGCTTCACAGGGGAGAGAGTAGTTTACACTTCAGGGCTGCGTTGTCGTCGTGTCCAGGCGCAGATCCTTCATCAGATCCGGATACGGCCTGGATCCGGCGGACTGCGGTAAACCTCGGGATAAACAGAGAGACTAATATTAGCGTAGACGCCATCCTTCTTATGATGTAAACAAGTACATCAGGATTTATGGGAATTGTTCCCAGTTCCGGCTGACCTAATCTATGCAGCCTAACATTGAATCATAGAAGTCTATAATGTGTTATGTGTATGCTAGGCCAAAGAGATGTATTTTTAGTCTAGATTTGAACTGACAGTGTGTCTGCTTCCCGGACAATGTGAGGAAGACTGTTCCAAAGAAAGGGACTCATTGATGTCCACAGAGCTGTGTGTAATTGATTTTTGTGGTTTTGTGGGTTAACAGTGCCGGCGCAGGGCGCACAGGGACATTCTGTGCTCTGAGCACCGTCCTGGAGCGGGTGAAGGCTGAGGGCATTCTGGACGTTTTTCAGACAGTGAAGAGTTTAAGACTACAGAGACCGCACATGGTGCAGACACTGGTGAGAAAACACACCGCTTACGCTGCAGGTGTTGACCTGCTGAATTTAACTGGAACAATAAAGTGCAGTTGAGCAATATTTTTATTTATTTTTGTCAGAGGCATAAAAACTAGTGCTTCACTATTTGGGGAAACACTCAAATTGTGTTGTTTACTGTCACTTTTATAATTTTTTATAACTATTATTTTTATTTGTGTTATATTTTTAATTAAGATCGAACAGAAGCCTCAGCCAACCGTTTGCGTCACCAATGGACTGCAAGCTGACTATTGGTCTAATATTACAGCACCTAATTAATATTCATGGTCTATGCTGATAATGGTTTTTTAGATAGTTCCTACACCCTTTTTTTTTGTCTGGTTTTGCTTCTAATTCTTTTAATCCAAACATCTCAAGTCCCTCTCAATTCATATTTCCCTGCTTTTCCCCACAGGAGCAGTATGAGTTCTGCTACAAAGTGGTCCAGGAATACATTGACGCCTTCTCTGACTACGCCAACTTTAAGTAAAGCCACGCCCATCTGCAGAAAATTCCCAGAGACTTTCCCAGTCGTGCACTCACGTCCACACTTTCACGTAAACAGCTCAATGAGACGGACTGCCAGCGCAAAGCAAAAGGGAATCAAAAAATCCTTTGGCCGGCAAGCACGAGAACACGTTGGCTGCCGAAGTTGGAAAGAAAAAAAAAACAAAGAAAACACCATTAGAGATGCCTTCTTGAATATTTTGTAATATTGCTCTTGTTAATAAGGCCCTTACCCATTTCTCTTAGTGTAAATATGCTCTTGTAATTTTTTTGGGGGGGTTTTGTTTTGTTTGTCTGTTTTTGGTTTTAGAAGCCGTTCTGTTGCGGTTTTTAGAGTGACCTTAATATAGTTTACTGGTATATAAATGCATACATGAATATTTTAAGATGGCGCTATAGAGACAGACGTGAAAGAGCGGTTGCAAGATGAGGGTGCTTTTTTTTTCACTGGGTGTTTTTACAAGAAAATTCCTTTTTTTTCTCTGCAGTTGAGTGACTGAAAGCAATTTGAATGGCAGCTCAATCCCACTTTGCTGTTGCTTGTAGCTACATAACGCACAATGCGGCAAAATCGACCAATCGCGGAGCCACTGTAAACGCATGCGTTCGCAGAAAATACTTCACTGTGCTTTTTGATTGGGTTCACTGGAGTGACGGATAACATATTGAGTGTTTAACAGGAACCTTTTTTGGGGGCGTATCTAAGGCATCCCTTAGAATTGTATGATGTTTAGACTGTCAAGTGTGTCTTTGTGGTGTCAATTTTGTTCATTTTGCGTGCCAGACCTGACTTGTGTTCTGCCTTGTAGAGGAAGATAAAGGAAACTTAAAAAGACAGAAAACTAAACCCTGAGTTCAGATCAGAGGAAATACAGCTTAACGGACTCTTCACATCATTTTTGTCCCTACTTTGAAGTTATATTCTATACACCCCCCCAATCCTCTTTTCTAAAAGCACTTTCTGTGTTTGCGCTTGTAACCCAGAAGGTGATGCGGATGTCTGTTAATTGGCCTTAACAACTGTACTTGACAATAAGGGTTCGTAATGTACAGGCAGTTACTTTTCCTTCTTTCAAAGTTAAATGATCCCGCCGGGCTGTCTACTTGCAAGGTACTGGTGCAAATTTAATCCAGAAAGTTCTGGAAGAAATGACACATGATCACCTGATCATCTGTTCCTGCCCATGTAAAGGACTTCGGTCGTTGTGCAGAAGTCATTGAGCCCTTTCCAGCTCCACTGAGCCAGTTAGATCGATACACCTTACTTTCAGTCCGTAGAGTAGAGTAATTTCAACTTCTTTCAAAAAGAACAGGTAGATGGTATAAATAAGGTCAGTGTAGGATGATTGTCTTTACATTTAGGTCATTTGAACTAGTTATGTGATTAAAGCTGAACGTGTTAAAGCTGATTGTCAGTGGAAAGACATTTTTTTCCAGCGAATGCTTTATGTAGGTTAAGTCCTCGTTCCTCACTTCCTTGTGTCAGGAAACACAAGTTATACAAAATGTATGTTTTAGCTCCTAAATGTATGTAAACCCAATGGGTGTCGCTCTAAATCACACGCCCATCAGTCATTCCATAATAACAGGGATCTCGATGGAAACTGTTTGTTATTTCAGATCCACAATGTTACGGATTAAAGAATTACAGATCTCTAGTACAGCTTCTTACGGGCTTGATATTCCATGTAATGCTGATGGATTTGCTTAAATATTGTGTGAGTCGACTGTTGCGTTTTTGTTTAACCTTTTCCTAATGAGACACTGTGCCAATAGCAGCCTCTCAGGGGCAGGATCCTTCTTCAGAGGTGGGAAAGTGCCTCATCACGTTCCTGTAGCTTCAAGCATATTCCCGCCAGCTCTTTTGTAGCCCGTGTTCTCCCAGTCCCACAGACGGACATTGTGGCCCATATGGCGTATGATAATCTGTAATGTAACCCAAACTGTTACTGGTTGGTTGCTTTTCTGAGTTTTTGGTGTGTCAGTTTTTCATGCATTTTGTTTTTTCCTCCTGGAGGAAGCTCCAGATTTCAGGTTGAAATCCCTCAAAACTTAAGCTCTTAATGTATGGAGAGCAATCTAGATCTTCTGGTCGAGAAGGGAAGCCACGTGTCTGGAGGCTCACTTCATTCTCCTGTTGAATGTGACATTGAAACGGCCTGCTCCGATAAGAGAATGAAAGAATGAGGAGAACGACTGAAAAATAAAGGATTCTGCTCTCCAAAAACCCCATTTTGAGGATTTTATCTGAAACTTTTCTGTCTTCGATTGGATCAATTCTAAATTTTAAACCACAGCCTGTTTACGTTCCATGAATCCTAAAATGTTCCCCTTTCTGATTTTTCTTTCCTCTTTTTTGCACCCCTCTGTACATAATGTAAGGTTATTTATAATGAATTCCTATCTGTTGCCTTGCTTTTTTTTTTTTTTTTTTTTTTGCTTTTTTTTTATCTTTCTCACTTTTTTTAAGATACTTGTATATTAAACTGTACTGGGACCATTTTGAAATGTATTAGATGATTTTTTCCCCCCCGCTTTTAATTCGGTATTATTATTGTCTTACAAGCTTGTTTTTTAATTTGCATCTTTTTTTTCTAGTGTTTTGTTAAATTTGAATATATATGTATATATAATTATATATATGATGCAAATTATATATAATTATATAATGCCAAACGGCCTTTCTAAACAAGATACTGTTCAAATCTAATAAAAGTGCTTGAGATTTTATCTGCTGTGTGTATAAGTTCAGTGTGATTTGATATATATATATATATATATATCTATATATATATACAATATTTTTTTTAATTCAGTAAGGACACGTTAAATTGATCTACAGTGACAGTAAAAGCTTTTACATATTCACAAAATGTTTTTATAATTTATAAAAAAAATTGCGTTCTTTGATGAATTGAAAGTTATCACTGTTTACACTAATATATTAAGCAGCAAATCAACTGTTTTCAACATCGATATTAACCCTTTCATGCATAGAGGTCACTACAGTGGACAGCCATTTAAAAAAAAAGCATTTTCTTGCATATGCATGGGTTTTGATGGCATAGTTGCACATAAACCACTACAGTGGACCTATATGCATCATCCTATACATTTCCACCAAGTGGCAAGCCGTTGTATGTCGTTCCTCAGAAATGCCAAGTTGCTCTGGAATATCCATCCATTCCTTCTATCCTAGGAGACTTGCAGGTAAAAAAAAATAAAAATTGTAGCATCAAGCAATATCTAACATATCAGTTATATTTTCCAAGTGTTGATTTTAGACTGGGTGGAAATTCTGATTAATCATCTGTCCACTAAATTGAACATCATGCATCACTAGCTACAATTTATACTATTACTGTGAAATGTTTTTGAAAATACTTAATCTGCGGTAACTTTCTTCATCTGGCTGTAAATAAATGCATTTGTGTTATCAGAATGTAATTTGCATCAACATCAAAAAGTAATCTGATTACATAATGCACGTTACTTGTAATGTATTACTGTTCTCGCAACATCAAAAAAGTAATCTGATTAAATAATGCATGTTACTTGTAATGCGTTACCCCCAACACTGCTCATTTCAGATTAAATTAAAAACACCTGATCACTAGGTTTTCTCAGAGAAGAGCTAAATGTGTCCATCTTTAATATAATTAGAATAATCAGCTAATAACGGTAAATTGACATTCTGGTTGTAGCGACCTTTGATGGAATCACATCCTCATGTTCTGATATCAAAGACACATGAAGCTCAACTTGTATGAAGTTCAATTGCGTTTGCAATAATTTGCATTTATATTTTTTGTATATATATATTAGTTTTCAAATGATTTTATATCATTTTATTAACTGGTTTGTTAAATACACACAATATTGTTGTGTTATTACTGTATTGTTTAATATAGTGTCTCTTCAGTTAAAACCATAAACCCATACTGTCCACTCATGTGGACATCTGAAAATCTCTGAAAAATGTGTAAAAAAAATTTGTTCATGCCCTAAGAGCAATAAAAACACATAGGGAAACAAATCCTTTACTGAGTTTATCATAATTCATGCATGAAAGGGTTAAGAAGAATGTTTTTCAATCTTTGAATTGGTATATGCATCTCTTATAAACTGCATTGGTAATATCTTGAATCTCTGAGCATGGAAAGACATATTTGATTGATCCCTGAAGGTAAATTCAGGGAGTGAGTCACGTCACCTGGTGTCACCTTGTCTTCCATCCTTCCTGACCCATAAGACCTGGTGTCAAATCTGGGATGTGGATGGATTATCCGAGCGGACCCCTGTGCGTGTTTAAACATTGTTTGACAGGAACTCGATCAGAACTTGAAACTCTGTGATGAGTCAGTCGTACGGCGTCGGTCACATTCTCTGCTCCGATCGCCTCGAGGGAGACCTCCTCTGTAAACACTGCGGTCTGGCTGGAGTGTTTGCACAGTGTTTTTTCTCTGGGCCATAGGGTCAGGGGGTCACAAACGACGGATGTGAGGTCACGGTGGACACTTTTTACAGCATAGAGGAAATTAGCTAGACGTTGACTCGTTTAATGAAACATGCTCATCTAGAATGTTTGATATTGGGGTCACTGGAGTTGACGTCTGAAAAAAATTAAATTCACAGAATATTGTATGGATGTACAATAAATATCTACAATGATCCAATTTAGACAGCTGATGGCACAATTAATATCATAAAAATGTACCATGTCTTAAAAGCTGACCTCAGATAATAGCCTCTTTTGCTAAAAAAATTGGGGTCAGTAAGATAAATTGTTATAGTTGTTTTGTTTTTAAAAAGTTTATGTAATAATGATGCATTCAATTGATCAAAACACAGTAAAGACATGTATAAAATAACATGGAAAAACATGTATCAGGATTTCAATTGCTTTCAACATTGATAATAATCAGAAATGTTTCTTAAACACCAAATCAGCATGCAATGATTTCTGAAGGATCGTGTGACACTGAAGACTGGAGTAACGATCCTGAAAATTCAGCTTAGCCATCACAGGAATAAATTACATTTTGAAATATGTTAAAAGATAAAAAAATTTTTAATTGGAATAATATTTCATATTTCGGTTTTTATTTTTGAACAAATCATTGCAGGTTTGGTGAGCATAAGAGACCAATTCAAGAATCATTACCGACCCCAAACCTTTGAACTGTTAATGTTTTTTTCCCCCCTTTCTTTTTGCATGATCTTTGTATAGCCTATATATAATTAAATAAAATGAATAGAGTCAATTCCTTTTCAAATTAAATCCTAAATTAATATACAATAGCCTAATATACAGCAATTCGAGATACTTAGACATTTTTCTCTCTTTTCTTTAATTAGCACTTCTGCACACTTGGTCGTGACACTTTTTTTTTTTTTTAACTGCTGGATAGCGTCAAATTTACGCAGGTGTGATGTAGTTGCATAATGTTTCTGGGCGTAACTCATGTGTACATTGATGTGTGTTTAATATTTTTTTTGTGAGATAGGGGACGCTGGGGTCAACAGTGTTTGAAGATGATAATTGGCATTGAGCTCATCTTCCACATGCTCTCCTTCCAATGGAACCACAATGAGCAAAGTGTTTGAGGACTGGGGAGGTCAGAGTGTGTGTGAGTGTGTTTTTAGACAGGGAGGGGAGATCTGGTGTGGAACATAAATTGTGAGGAAGAGGAGGAGGAAGATTCCAGAGAACGAGTTGCAGGCGTATCTCAGAAGCTCTGTGATTGAACAGAACCGTTCACTCGAGGGAAAGCAGACCATATCAGGCTCACCAAGACCAGGACTTCACAGTAGAGGAACTACTAGAGAAGACACTTCAAGAGAAGACGTGCCAATAGATACAAGGTAAGAACATTGTTTCAATTTGTTCAGTTGTGATTGAAGAATTGATTTTGTTGTTATTGCCTGTTAAATGTGTCAGCGCAGTCATTGCTCACTCTCTTTTTGTGTGATAAATCTGTCCTCTTCCCTCAGTTATGGTGCACATCTGCAGGCTGCTTGTGCTGATGGGGATGTTGCTGTGTTTAAGTGCCCAGTTCGCCAGCTCTCAGCACTGGTCTCATGGCTGGTACCCTGGAGGAAAGCGAGAGATAGACATTTACGATACATCAGAGGTGTGTGAATATTACTAAAGAAAGTACAAGACAGTTAGAAAAGCATGGCCTTGTTGTGATGTGCCACACAATGTCAAATTCTTCATTATTTCTAATGAAAAATGATTAGTTGACTGATTGGTTATCATGTGGCAAGTTGCTTTTTTTCATATACTGTGAGGAGTTTTAAAAGGGGGGGGGGGGGGGGGGGGGGGGGGGGATATTAATTTTTAGTTAATTAATTAAAATACATTTTGTTAAAAAAGTACATTTAAAAAACATGTAAAATATGTTTTATTTTAAGTAATTTACTGTAAAATGTTTTCACTTTTTTTAAATAAAAAGTGCTAATTATTATATAATTTACACTAAAGATCTATATCTTTTTTTTTTAATCAACATTTATTTTTACAGTGAATTATTGTGGTTGTGATTTCGTAATGTTTAAAAAAAAGTCTCTTATACATTATGATTTATATTTATTATTCTTTTTCTAATATAAAGTTCAAAAGAACAGCATTTATTTTGACATCGAAAAAAGCTGGTAACATTTAAATGTTGTGACTCACTTTTGAGCAATTTAAAGCGTATCTTTGCTGAATAAAATCTTATTGACCTCAAACTTTTAAACTGAGGTGTATGTTTATTCTTATTTTAGAATTAAATTTAATTGTTTATTTACTACATTGTTAATTAATGGGCAATAATTTACAATAAGGTTTTATTTGTTAACATGAATTGATATATTAACTAACATGAACCATGCACAATACATGTGTTACTGTATTGTTACTCTTTGTTAACGTTAGTTACTAAAAACACAGCTGTTCATTGTTTGTTCATGTTAGTTCATAGTAAGCCAATGTTAATAAATACAACTGTTTAATCATTTTTATAATGTATTAGTAAATGTTGAAATTAACATGAACAAAGATTAATAAATGCTTTAGATGTGCAGTTCATTATTAGTTCATAATAAGTTAACTAATGAAACCTTATTGTAAAGTGTTACCAATGAATGTTTATTGCATTATTTTAGTGTCACGTGTCTTACCCTGATGGGATTAAATGTTTGTGTGGAAGCACTGTACTGTCTTTACATGTTTATTAGCCTTTGTTTAAGCAAAGGCATATTTTGATGAACTTTAAGCCATCACTTTGCCGTCTATTTGACTTTAAAATCAGGTTTCAGGGGAAATTAAACTCTGTGAGGCAGGAAAATGCAGCTATCTGAGACCCCAGGGAAGAAACATTCTGAAGACAATACTGGTGGGTATACAGCTCTTGGTTTGGCTTGATTATTATTATTATTTTTTTTTTTTTTTTTTGCATAAGCTACATGACAGAATATATTGAGTATTTCTCTACATAACTTGTTTCAATGACTTAAACAGCTGGATGCCCTCATACGGGATTTCCAAAAGAGAAAGTGACACCAAGATGACTCATCAGCCCTTGTCCAAAGAAACAACTTTCCAGCAAACACATTAGATCTGCATTTACATCCATATGAATATAAATATATATTTTTTTCTGTGATTTTAATTAAATTTTTTATGTTCTACATTTTGTTCTGTTAGTGAGTAAACCGTCATTATGTAACCATTTGCTGCAGCTCCTACAATAAAGGCTTTATTTTGGTATTTTGTTTTAATTGTTCAGTGTCTTTTTTGTATTAGTTCTAGGTACATTCACAGAATTTGCACAAGACAAGAGAGAAATTGTTTCTAAACACCTCTCTCTCTCTCTCTCTCTCTCTCTCTGTGTGTGTGTGTTTGTGTGTGTGTGTGTGTGTGTGTGTTGTTTTATATATATAAAAAATAACTGTTATCAACTGCAAAAAAGTGGCAAACATCTTTATTTATTCAGTGAAATAATGTTTATTAGAGTTAGCAAATTAATATATATTGTTTTATTTTATTATATTTTAAAATCTGTAATATATTATAACAAGTTAAAGTATATATATATATATATATATATATATATATATATATATATATATATATATATATAATTTTGTTTTCATTTTTATATTTTAAAGTTATTTTAAAGTTTTTCTTGGATGACAAAAGATATTTCGTTTGATTCGGCAGTGTTTTTGTTTAGCCACCAGATGGCGTAAATGGACATCAAAATTTGGCCCAAGAATAATCAAGTTAATATTGACATTCTTGTTATAACTAAAATCAATGTCATGCAAGCCAATATGATAATTATGTAAAGCATGTGCTATCAAATGAAAATGCAAGACCAGTTAATGGCTCTTTTGGTACATTATGAATATACGAAGAGTTCAGATGCAAAAGCCTCTAAGTGCCATTTGAAATTTTCTTCTAGAATGATAATTTTTATCAAGCTTGTATATTTAAGTTCAGTAATTTCACTTAAATGACAATTTATAGGTAATCTTCATTGCCATTTAAGTGAAATTGCTGAACTTAAATATACAAGCTTGATAAAAATTATCATTCTAGAAGAAAATTTCAAATGGCACTTAGAGGCTTTTGCATCTGAACTCTTCATCCCACGCAAATACCATCTTGCCATCAGATTTGACAGTAGAAAGGAAAGGACCAAGACAATATAACTCATGATTTCTAAATAAACACATCTCTTGACCCTGGTATGACGAGATAGTGAAGATTTGCAAGTTCCCCTTTAGAGCCGGAGAAGGTTGAGAGCTCAGTCAACACATGCAGCATCATGTCACCCCTCTCTCCCTCCCCCCCCCCCCCCCTCTCTCTCTCTCTCTCTCTCTCTCTCTCTCTCTCTCTCTCTCTCTCTCTCTCTCTCTAGCACACACACAGTAGTTTGTGATATATACAAGCCCCACATTCACATGGAATAACAATACTGTTCTCTTCTAATACAAAAATCAGCATTGAACATGATTTAGACAAAGACATTGTATTCATACATGTGAGGTTGTCATAAGTGTACTGTACATAAATCATTTTGCTTGTTTAGCCGGTTCTCCAATCAATGATTCAGTAACTGATGACATTCCCCAAAGGAATAAAGATTATATAGCAGACAGGCATACAGAAAATATGCACCATTATGGGATTGTTTTCGTAATACATAGCTCTATGTGACAAATGAAAACGGAAATAAGCAGGAAGCCACTTTGGCAAGCCCGCAACTTTCATTCTGCACAAACTTCGAAAATGAAACAGCATTTTGTGTGTGTGTGGTTCAGTGTACCAGAATACCTGACATTGCTTGCTCCCTGTGTGTGTGTGTGTGTGTGTGTGTGTGTGTGTGTGTGTGTGTGTGTGTGTGTGTGTGTGTGTGTGTGTGTGTGTGTGTGTCCTCAATAAAAACACAACCAATAACAATGAGGATGAAGTTGGTCTAATAGTCACAGTATTTCCCTTTTATTTATTATGTAAATTGATATTATTTCCACCATTTGGCCCATAACATGTCACATGGTTTAACATCCTATGGGTTTAACAAATCCAAATACATTGTCCCACTGCCACCATGTACAGTAATAGCCTACATCAACAACAGTAAAAAAAAACAAAAAAAACACTGAAACTGTTTAGCTAGACAAGACACGTGTATCCCCAGCATGTTTTGTCACGCATCGTTAATCAAGGATAGGCCATGTGGTTAATCAAGTCTGCAACAGTAAGTAGGCTATAAGGGACGTGAAAACAATCCCACTCGGCGTGAACTGCTCAAACTCTTCGAACATCACTTTTTATTTCTCGCACATTAACTCCGTCATATAAGCAAAAACAGATATGTGATAGTCATTTGATAGCTTTCTTGCTATAGTTCTTGCGAAAGAGGTGAGTTAAGGCAAAAGACTTTATTGGCTGGATTATATTTCCCAGTTTAGGCTACTGAATGCAGTTTATAGATAAGTGTATACTATCTTCTAAACGCCTATCTT
Organism: Tiaroga cobitis; assembly: GCA_030578255.1. Lineage (NCBI taxonomy): Eukaryota > Metazoa > Chordata > Actinopteri > Cypriniformes > Leuciscidae > Tiaroga > Tiaroga cobitis. Next base: position 27,193,120 of record CM060611.1, on the reverse strand, counting down.
TGGGCAAAACGTAAGCCTGTCAAAGATAAATGTTGTTTTGTAATATCAACGTTATGTCTTCATATATGGCCATGGACTTTTCTGAACTCAGTGTATGTATCTGATCGGTCGGGAATTTACTGATGTCGGGGTGTGTTTAAAATAGATTTGAAATAGGGAAGCAGTGTCATCAGTGTCAGCAACCGAGTGGTATGCATACATCTGAAGGCTACTTTTCTCTGGGCTGCACTGTCTTGGATTTATGTAAATCCTTTGTTAAGTTTGTCATCTGTCGACGTGGAATTAAAATTTTATTATTATTATTATTATTATTATTATTTTTTTTTTTTTACCAGTTAGCCTACTTCAGCTCCAGAATCTCACTTCCATGTTTGCGGAGGACGTCGACAGCATCGTAAGTTTTACTAATGTTAAAATTGAGTTCTATCCGCTTACACGTAAACTGTAATAACGTTTCATGTAGGCTAAAGAAATTTACTATTAAGCATTTATAAATAGCCTACTAGGCTACATTCATTTGCAAAAAAAATATGCCAAAGTGATATTCAAATTTTTACTTTAAGTCAAAGTCAAGTCAAATATATTTATATAGCACAATATTTTCACAATACAGATTTTATCAAAGCTGCTTCACAGTATCAATCAAAACAACTTAATGTTTGTTTATTACTGGAAAAAAAAGACATCCAAGTTTGGTAGAGCTGATCAATGGTATGATTGGTTAATTCATTTGAATATCTCCATATACTTTATCTCCAATTGTATAAATGTGAGAATTCGATCAAATATATTTAGCCTACTCAAAGGGGCTGTTGTGTTAACTTGGGAGAACAGCAAATATAATTATGCTTCAACGAGGTAATTAAAGTCATGAATGAAACTACTAAAGTTAGAAGTTGGACTGGGTCACTATCAGCCGTGAACGTGACGTGGGCGCGAGAGACAATAATGTGTTCTTATTATTTCTTCTTAGTTATCTAAAAAAAAAATCTGTCAGTATGTAGGGCAGGCTAATAATGCCTATCACCCTCATGTCGTTCCAAGCCCGTGCGACTATCATTCTTCCTTGGAACACCAAAGGCAGATTTTTACGGACTTACTGACAGTCACCATTCATCTTGTTTACATAGCCTATAATTGAATGGTAACTAGCCGTTTCTCGGACGATATGCCTTCTTGTGTTCTTGTGAACTTGTGAGACGTCATCAGTGTTGCCCAAGAACTGTTCCAATTCAAAGTTCACATATGGCCTGTCTTAATAGCTCTAAGGATTCCACCGAAAAAGGAAAGTCATAGGGACAACGTGAGGCGTGGGAAACGATGCCGTTTCATTTCTGTGCGATGCAACGACACTCACCTCAACTGAAACTGATAGCATAGTTTAAATTACAGGGGGTATGGGGGGTCCTATACCCCCCAATGAACACCCAGGATCAGTTTTTGGGGGGGGGGTCGGATAATTTTTCTGATATTGTGAAAAAATATAATTAGTTACAATACAAGTTAACTCCTATTTTCACTGTAGGAACATTTTTAATGTAACGCTATTTCAGACACCCCTATTGTGGACCGTACCATTTTTAACCACCGTGGCTAGAAGCAACGGAGATAGAGAACCAGGGTTCGAAATGAGGGGGGTCTGAGGGGGTCCCGGACCCTCCATAAGTCATTAGGGACCCCCCATAAGAATTTATTTTTGGATTTTGGGGGGTCTCCAAAAAATATGTTTTAACATTAAAAATGATTGTGAAAATTATAGGTCTTTAGTGACGTTTTATATTTATAACGGTAATTAGGCTATTTCCTAGCGCGAGGCAGCGATCAGGGCAGCTAGCCGAGTGAGTTGTTGTTGTTGTGCTCCTGTTGTACGGACAAAGTTGCGCTGTTGAGGCTTGCGCAGTTATTTATAACATTAATTTATAGTTAAGAAACAATATATAGGTTACACACGACCAGAGTGCTGTTTTCCTGAATGCCATCACGATTGAAACCGAGATATTGATTTCATAACAGTTCAATAAACAAGTAAAATAGTTCAAATTAAGTTACTTACATTTTTAGATGCAATGACTGTTTTTGTTCTGTTTCAGCTGCGAAAATAGTTCCAAACAACAGAACCACAGCGCATCTCAGAGCAACACTCACCCATGATTCATTACTGAATAATTCAGCGTTTTGAACTAATCGCTCGAGTGAAAGATTCAATTACCCATTATTAAAGGGTTAGTTCACCCAAAAATAAAAATTAAGTAATTAATTACTCACCCCCATGCTGTTGTAAGGGGGTGTACAGTTAAAGACCCAGAACCAGATATGAAGAATGAAGACCCGGAGTCAGAATTATAAAAAATTCAAGAAAAGTTTTACTGAAGATAGTTTGCAGTTTCATCAGCAGAAGTCAGCTTCAAGACTCACACAGGAGTTCGTAGGCCGCCTCCCTTACAGTTACAAAGATCACAGCAGTTATACCATTTCCAAGGTCTAAGCTACGTCATTGCTTACAGGTTGAATGATTCTCATTGGCTAAGAAACATTAAGAGCCTAAACAATTTAACACATGTGAGGAGATAGGGGTGCCTATCGCCATTAGTAAAGATAGTTGTCGTCCACTCAATAGATTTAGGTCTGTGGTGGCCTCGCAGGTTAGAGAAGGGCGCCGGGTTGTCTGGTCCGAACGTCCAGAACCTACATAGAATGTCATACGCACACACACAAATAACAGACACTAGCAAATAACAGCTCCCATCAAGGCTGAAGAGAGTCTGAGCTCCTTATTATCAGTTAAGTATACCAAAACATAATGCTAAAACATTCACTCGTTTGGGAGAAAAACAGATAACTGGCATTTACTCCCAAGGAAGGAAATATACTGGAAAGAATACACTTTAATACAACAATTAAAGTTCAATAGTAACGCTCAATATAGCTTGACCATCTGTCCAGCGAAAGATCATATGTGTCCATGCTGCCTTTAGGACCCTCTAACCTTTCTTCTGATACCAGAGAAAGAGACAAACGGCCTTGTGGGTTCCATGGCCTTCGTGTCCTGCGTGTACTACGTGCAATCTCAAAGTAAGATTGGAATGCACCTAAAAGAAACTGGTTACTTCCATCACATGCATTTAAGAAAATATAATTTCACAAGCACAAAGAATATAAAAATGAGTATGTGATAATGAATATATTTGATTATTGATTTTTTATAAGGAAGTATATAAGCATCCAAAAGGATTTATGATTATAGATGTATTTGAAGAGGCAAGGGATTTTGACCAACCCTTCAGTCCCCCGTTTTAGACCAATGTGGGGTCCAATACCGCCACGTCTGGTCTAACCAGTGAGGTCACTACGGAAGGGAGGAGTGGTGACGCATGCTCCCCTGACGGGTCACACTTGTCTCTTCACCTCGTCACGGACATGCTGGTTACTAAAAATTCCAGTCCCCATTAAGAGGCTCTCCCACCTTCCACTCACAACAGGACATCAATGTAATTCTTCCTCAGTTTATCAGTCAGGTTAAAATTTTTATAAAACACATAACTGATTACGAAACAAGTACATATTTATTCTCTGGAAGCCAGGCTAAATAAGCAAGCACTGTTGCTGTATTCCTAGCATGGCCTAGATCCACAGTCACTACTCAGATCCTAAATGAAGACATTGTCTATAATCATGAATACCAGAATATATGCACTAGGTTTTTATTTTTATTTTTATAAAACTATGATTTCCAAATCCTTTTATTATAAACAAAGTCGGATAGTGAATCCATTATTTTCACTACCCCTTTTATAGACCCTTTAGGTTCAAAACACAATGGTTATCTAACTAAAAATAAACAACAACAAAAATAAAATATTAATAATTAAGACCCATAATAATCGATGTAAGAACTTTAAGTCTTTACTGAAATCATCTTTCAGTTTACGGTCACATAGCATGTACCATTTTAATTGTATAACATCTTATACCCTTTTTTGTTTGTTTCAAAAATAGAAATAAAATAAAACAAATTCACATCATCATTTCAGTCATTATTTTACCACTAAAATATAGAAGTGTTTCCCATTCTGCTTAATAAAGCTTTTGTTCATTCCTTATCTTTATATCACATTAATCCCTGTTAATCATACAATGCCTTATTATTTTTATTTTGAAACTCACTTTTCATACCATTTAAACTTAATTTGACTTCCATACAGTATTTGTCTATCAAAGAACTGTCTATCATTTGTCTATTAGAACATTGTAAGTATATTACAAACAAAAAAAATAATAATATTAGCAGTATTGTCTCAGTCCCACTTATCTTTACAGTTTCACAGAAACCAAAATATTATGTTACTCAGATCCCAACCCCTAAGACAGCCATATAGCTGTTTTCTTAGACATCTAATGTCATACATCCATTTAATGGATTGAGAAATAAAACCTTTTCTTTTTAGAAGTTATATTCACTCCTCTTTTGTTCGCCCTCCGGCCTTTCAATAAAAATGAGGGAGCTCACTCTGGATAATTTGGATAGTGACTTAGCCAATGTGTCACTTTGTCTCTCTGCCGTCAAGTATATATATATATATGTATGTTTTTTTTTTCTCCTACGTTTATCCTTATGATCCCGCCTAGTTGTCTATTTAAATTTAGACCCTCAGTTGAATTTAGACAAGAGTTTTACCCCATAATGGACGGCAATCTTCTTTACAATTCCAATTTATATAAAATACTAATCCAGAGAGAAATTCAGATCAATATCATAAATGACAAAAGCATTCATAATTACCAATACCAGACAGAGCTGGAAAACCACTCCAATTAAAGCTCGTCCCATGTTCTGCATTGTCTTTTCATCAGATTGACTCAGAATTATCAACTTTTTCTAAAGTTTGTCATTTCACTTAACCCATCTGTAATGATAAAACACTAATTCCAGAGGTTAATGACACAATACCCTCAAAATCAGGAAATAATAGTACCCCAAACTAACACATACAAGACATGACGCACAGTCACCAACACATTCATACCTGACTATGAACTGCTCATATTCATATATTTTATATTGTTGCTAAAAGATTTAAATTTTAAATAAGATTTTAACCTTTCCATTTTCCTGTAGCTTCTATCTAATTTTACATGGTCCCTAAACCAGTTTCAAAGCATGCCTGTTCATTATTCATTTGATTTTAACAAGGTCAGCTGGGTTGTTTTGGTTCATTAACATTATTTTGTTTAAGCTTTCTTTTGCAGGCCAATGACAGAAAGACAGACACATCCCTTCCTTCACTCAAGCAGTCTCTCTCACTATGAACCTTTGACCATTCACCTTTGTTAGCCAGACTTTTCTTGAATCTACAAAAACTGTCTTCATCTTTAGTCACCACCATGTCTAACGACCTTCAGGAGTTAAAAACCATGTTATAGACATACTAGTTCTAAATCAACTTCTATACATTTTCCTTGCCCATAAGGCAACCGACATCAAAAAGTTTTATTACTGTCTCCACAACAACTAATGGGAATCACTTCATGGCCCCGACTGAACCCCGAAAGCCCATTCCTGTTAGCTCTTTATCTATAACCTCCATCAGGGTGTTTTTTTCCCCTGTCATATTTGCAGACGCTTGTCACAATGAAAAACAAGCCATACAACTAATGCGGTTTCTTCTGGTGAGTGGTATAGAGGAGCTTTGCATTATGGGGCAGACTGCCGTGACTCGTCATAGCTTCATCTCCCCTTAACGGTATAAGGACGCTGCTGGCCTCACAGCTCCTGCTCAACTCTCATACCTGTTTCACATAAAACATATCCATTCAGGAAATGCCCAGTGACTTTACGTGACCCCCCTGCCTTAGGTTGCCCCCTGTCTGGCCAAAGAAGGTCTTACCCGTCACTGGGATGGTCACTCGTGCCCACTGGTAACCGCTCTTTCCCATCACAGAATCTTTGACCGTTTTCTTCAACAAAATCTGTTGTTCTCTGGAGCTTAGGAAAGACACAATCAAGAGTCACCAGGGCCATTCGGACTGCCTAATAGTTGTAACACAGGGAGACAGGTTAATAACAACAGTATTTAATCACTTAAATCCATTAACCATCTTAAAAGCAGCAACCTAGCTACTCAGCGGATTTAGATCACAACCGTACATTCAGTGTACAGTTTCTGTAGCCGAAGGCGTCGGCCCACCCCCGTTTCATGGTGGGGACTAAGATCAGACAAAGAAGTTACTGGTCCTAAAATAACCTAATCAAAGATGTCACTTCACTGTGTTTTAATTCAAATAGCTTATTATCACTAATGACAGGCTCAGATAACAGCTTTTAGCTGACATTGAATGAGAGAGACTCTGAGACATTCAGGACTGGCACACTGCACTCTCATAAACTTCTAACATCAAACTTTTATCTACCATCCTATAGCTCTATCCCAGCTTAAGGCATATTTGCCAGAAATTACATGTGTTTCCAAATAAACATAATTTTTATAGTTGTCTTTATTTAGACATTACAAATTTCCACTCAGATTGAGTCTCTGTTGCACTGGCAGTTTCAGCCACAGTACACATCAGATCCAGATAAGCAAACTGTTTCATTACAGCCAATAATAAACTTATCTTTTGAAAGCAAAACATCAGCTTCTAGTTCTTTCATGGTCAACTTTTCAAGCTGTTTGTTTAATCAGCATTCAGCAACTGTTAATCCAGTCCTGCTTCTGCTTATTTGATCTTCAATAAAAATAATTATTTTAGTTCTAAATAATGTTTCACATTTCTCAATCTTGATTTTAGTGTCAAGTTCTCAACCATAGTTTAATATTTGACTTAAGTTTTCTCTTGGAGTTTATGCATCTCCAATTAGGATTCACACTAACTTTGACGAGGCTAGACCTATCTGCTTGTGATACTTTTGCAGTTATTGTAAATCATCTGTGAGATAAGTCTCTCTATATCATCTAAAACCTTTTTAAAATGTTTAATTATAACACAATCATCCTTTTAGTTACTTTGATATATTTTGCAACTCACATTTGTTGGAGTCATTAATTTTACATCAACTAGTGTTCATCAATTCACTTATAAAAATTACTATTATAGATCTTTTCTTCAACAAGATTCACTTTAAGACTTCAATCTTTTGACTTTGTTTTTTTTATCTCTTATTTTTCAGACGAAAAATTTTAATGTCGTCATTTAAACACTGATCAACTTTCAAACCCACATTAATACCAGAAATTTGTCACTATCACATTTTTAAACACCTTCTCGGTGGGCATTTACAGTTACGTATTAAATGGTTCTGATGACCACCATTAAAAACACTCTCTGTCGGCTCCACTTACTGCACACTCTTGAAGCAGCGTGTGTCCCATTCAGGAATGCAAACAGAGCCACTGATAAGCAGTTTTCTGTATTCTTTTACAGTCCACCAGTGGCGGATTTAATCATAATAGCCAAATCATAATCTTCATCATTATCATTGGCAGAACATTAATTTTCATAAGCTGCATGGAAATGCTCAAAATATTGTAAGTTGTTTTCACAAAGTTTCCTTTTAACTTTAGTCGCTTGTCGAGGGAAATTATCCCCGACCCAGAATTTACTTCACTTGCTTTTTGTAATCATCGTAAGCAATACAAGGCTAAACATTCAAATTTTCCAGTTTCTTTATTTGTTTGTAGCCAGTCAAGTTGTTTAAATTTCCAATCAGAATCAAAATACTGACTGCCATTTACTTAATAATTTCTGCAAATTTCTTTGAAGTGAGGGCTTCAGAGCACAGCTGCTAACAACGTTTGCTTTCCTGTCTCACTATTTGTTTCAGGACTGCCATATCTTAATCATGGTTCATACTCACCTGAAGTTATTGCAGAAATGGAGGCGGCGATCTTTTAACAACACAGCTCGGCTTCTGCGTGATGAAACTGCAAAGTATACTCCAAAATCACAGTTACATATACTGGTCCATGCCAATTTGGGTCACAACTTTTTTTTTTTCCTTTTTTTTTTCTCTCTCGGAATCGTTCCTGATGCATCCCTGGCAAACAACCCTATTATTGTTAGTATCCCTAACTGCCTGATTCACTTCACTAAGTTCGGGGATCCCCTATCTGAGATGGAAGAGATTGAGCAGGTTTTCGGTGCCACTGGACCTACAATCCAGGGACGTACTCTGCTGGGGTGTTGCTATACCAACAATGCCCAATGGGGCCCCCACAGAGCACGCTTCGCTTGCGCTGTCTGCTCTTGTTAAAACTTTAAACAATGCTATCAGCGACTTCCTTTTATACTTTAACCTTCAGTATAATTAATCTTCACTCTGCTCATCGGAGTGAAGCTCTCCCGCTCCCCTTCAAAATCTCTCCCAATCAGATAGCCCTAACCAAATAATAAAATTACTACCTTGTTTGTTGATTAGCCAGGGATGTCACCAAAGAATAATTGCCGCATCCTCCACCATAACTGTAAGGGGATGTACAGTTAAAGACCCAGAACCAGATATGAAGAATGAAGACCCGGAGTCAGAATTATAAAAAATTCAAGAAAAGTTTTACTGAAGATAGTTTGCAGTTTCATCAGCAGAAGTCAGCTTCAAGACTCACACAGGAGTTCGTAGGCCGCCTCCCTTACAGTTACAAAGATCACAGCAGTTATACCATTTCCAAGGTCTAAGCTACGTCATTGCTTACAGGTTGAATGATTCTCATTGGCTAAGAAACATTAAGAGCCTAAACAATTTAACACATGTGAGGAGATAGGGGTGCCTATCGCCATTAGTAAAGATAGTTGTCGTCCACTCAATAGATTTAGGTCTGTGGTGGCCTCGCAGGTTAGAGAAGGGCGCCGGGTTGTCTGGTCCGAACGTCCAGAACCTACATAGAATGTCATACGCACACACACAAATAACAGACACTAGCAAATAACAGCTCCCATCAAGGCTGAAGAGAGTCTGAGCTCCTTATTATCAGTTAAGTATACCAAAACATAATGCTAAAACATTTACTCGTTTGGGACAAAAGCAGATAACTGGCATTTACTCCCAAGGAAGGAAATATACTGGAAAGAATACACTTTAATACAACAATTAAAGTTCAATAGTAACGCTCAATATAGCTTGACCATCTGTCCAGCGAAAGATCATATGTGTCCATGCTGCCTTTAGGACCCTCTAACCTTTCTTCTGATACCAGAGAAAGAGACAAACGGCCTTGTGGGTTCCATGGCCTTCGTGTCCTGCGTGTACTACGTGCAATCTCAAAGTAAGATTGGAATGCACCTAAAAGAAACTGGTTACTTCCATCACATGCATTTAAGAAAATATAATTTCACAAGCACAAAGAATATAAAAATGAGTATGTGATAATGAATATATTTGATTATTGATTTTTTATAAGGAAGTATATAAGCATCCAAAAGGATTTATGATTATAGATGTATTTGAAGAGGCAAGGGATTTTGACCAACCCTTCACTGTACCAACCCCGTAAGACCTTCGTTCGTCTTCGGAACACAAATGAAGATATTTTTGATTAAATGTGACAGCTGGATCACTCCTCCATAGGCTCCCTAAGGGAATGAATCCTGACGTCCCAGAAAGTCAATGAAGAAAATGTTTAAATATTCCATGTCACAACAGTGGCTCAACTATAAGTTTATCAAGCGACGAGAATACTTTTTGTGCGAAAAAACAAACAAAAATAACGACTTTATTCGACTATTCCTTTTCTTCCTTGTAGGCCTGAAAAGAGACTTTAAGAGATTTCCACGACGTGCACGCGCGAGAACTTAACTGAAGTAGTTGAAGGAGATCGCAATTCTCGCGTATGCGTCGTGGAAATCTCTTGAAGTCTCTTGAAGCAGTTAAATATCACTGTAGTAGGCAAATATATATCTGTATTGTATAACAAGCCTTAATCAAAAATGTGCATTAACTTCAGCATTACGTGACGCTACATCAAAGTGATTTCCGTCATTTTGACAGATTATAGATTGCATTTACCTGTGAAAACAAACCTGGAAAGAGACGTGAGGATTTGAGGAGAATAACGAGAGATTCTTCGTGCATTCCAGTGAATTATTAATGGAATATCGTAAATTAAATTCGGGAGAACAGACCACAAATGTGCCGTACATCTTGTCCTTTTTCATACTTTTACAGTGGATTGCAAAGGAAAAAATAAAAATCATCATGAGGAAAAGAAAGCAGCGACTGAAAAGAGCTCTTGCCGTAGATATTCTTGTTATAACATGTCACGCTAAAATACCAAGTATAACGTTATTCTCATGATGTCTGAAAATAAATCATGAAGGAAAATTGACAGCTCATACAGTTAAACTGACGGATCAGCTTTATTTGTAGGGCAACCTTATGATTGGAAATGAATTGTTTCAGCCTTTTTGAATGGAAGTTCCCCAAACCGGAAGTGCCGCCCATAATTCAAAACGCAGTAAACTCGTCAGGAATAAGGTGGATAGTGTAGCAAGGTAGTCTTCAGAATTTTTTATGATGGTCATAGAAGAAGTGAAGGAGCAGTACCCCCCAATTATGGTGGGGTAATTCGCACTCTGACTGATAGCCTACTTACTTCTGACATTGACAAATTAAAAAACCGCACTCGAAAGAATATGGATTCTCACAAGCTCTGACTGGAGGATGGAAAAATGTGTGGTAGCCTAAAAACGACTTAACATTAAATAATAAAACACTCGTTATAACAATTTATTAGAGCTTTCATAGTGAACAGGCTAATCAATTGATACTGTTAATCTCTTGTTTTGTTACAACATAATAGCTTATGTCTAACTGGTTGTGAGACATGGTGTGGATGAAACTTAAAAAAAAAAAAAAAAGTGCTAAGAGAAAAAATACAGTTAGTAGCCTATATATTTCTTCTGTGCCAAAATAGTTACAAACACAGTCCAAGCAATTAACGGACTAAAAGCTGGACTGGAACAACGTAGCCGTCAGTGGGTCACCAAAATATAAACAACATGTAAATTCATATAACCTGCATGGATATATTCAATCATTCTGCAAAATTTGAAGACTTGAAGCTTAAGCTATTTTTTATTCTATTTGTATGGCATTAGGTTCCACTGCTCATGCTCACCAAACTCATGGTCATGTTCACTCAGAGGGTATTTCCAATGCTGAGCAAGTTTCATCTGAATACCTTAAAGTATTAGGTATGGTCACACTTCCTAGCATACACATCATCAAATTTATTGGTTACAGTTGCATGAATTTTACTAACATGGGCTTTCATTTCTCTCTACAGAATGAGAAGGTTTTGGCTTCACCTCAAACTGAGAACAGCCATATTTATCTTTTTAACACTGGCACTTATATGTTTTTTTACAATCACTTTTTCAAGAGTAAATAAAGGCGGAGGACAGAAAACTAGAGTTTCTGAGAGGCAACGGCTGACAGTACAATATGGCATTAATTGCACAGCAATATATGAAATGGAACCAGTGGAAGTGGGGAAAACTTTAGCCATTCGCAAGCAAAAAACCTACGTATCAGTAACTGACCAGGCTATCACTGATGCCACCTCTGACTGTGATCAGTTTGCATCACAGGGCTATGATGCGATTCAAGGCACTGAGTTTGAGCGTGAATTTCCTCTTGCTTACTCTTTGGTTGTTCACCAGGATGCAGCTCTTGTGGAGCGGATGCTCAGGGCCATTTATATGCCGCATAACATATATTGCATACATTATGATCTGAAGTCCTCAGCCGACTTTATTTCAGCAATGAAAGGTCTGGCCCGCTGCATCCCAAACGTCTTCATTGCCTCTAAACTGGAGAGGGTGCAGTATGCAGGCATTTCACGACTCAAAGCGGATCTGAATTGCCTGTCTGACCTGCTAGATTCTGTGGTAAAGTGGAAGTATGTCATCAACCTGTGTGGTCAGGACTTTCCACTGCGGACAAACGCTGAGCTGGTGTCGGATCTGAAGGAGCTGAAAGGCAGGAACATGGTGGAGAGCAAGCGGCCTGAAGGAAAGAAATGGCGCTGGAGTGTTCATCATATCCTGAAAAATAACAAATCTGAGTACTATGAAATGCCTGTTGCCACTTCTGAGGAGAAATCTTCACCACCTTACAACATTGAAATGTTTGTGGGCAGCGCATACTTTACTCTCTCGAGGGAATTTGTGGTTTTTGTTCAAAGGAGTTTCCTAGCCAGTGATTTCTTGGCTTGGTCTGAGGACACATACTCACCTGACGAACATTTCTGGGCGACTTTGGTTCGTGTGCCTGGAGTACCAAGTGAAGTGCCAAGATCTGATCCTGAGATCTCAGAACTGATAAGTAAAACTCGCCTAGTGAAGTGGTCCTATTTAGAAGAGGATCTTTACCCACCGTGCACTGGAGACCATGTGCGAGGAGTGTGTATTTATGGTGCTGCTGAGCTCAGGTGGCTACTAAACTATGGCCACTGGTTTGCTAATAAAGTAGATCCAAAAGTGGATCCTGTTCTTATGGAATGTTTAGAAGAGATACTTTTAGAAAAGCGTCCAAAACTGCAGTAAAATTATCTTATTTTTATACTGTTGAGACATTTGCATTGGTGAAAAAAATAGATATATTGTGATTTTTGGAAAATTCAAATGAACTTACTTTGAGTATGAGGTATACTTTGAAAATTCACTTTTTATTGTGTTGTAAATTTCTGTAGTTATTAGCCCGCATGAAGTGCGATTCTTTGCCAACAATAGTTTTAGGCTTTGATGCCAGTACTCTTTTAGGTGAACACTTCTAATTTCATTAGAGCAAAGTAAAGGAGCACATATACATTTACCCAGCTGTTAAAAAAAGATATTGAAAAGTAAAGCACACTTGATCATTGTTGACAAAAAAATCTCTCTGAGCAAAAATTTTAAACACAATTAGAATCAAAATCAAACTCACGGGATCGTCCATGTCCTTAGATCAAGTTAAAGATAGATAGATTAAGTTTGAGATAGATAGATACATAAGCAAAAAATGGCGAACTTTATGTTGACTCAAAGCAACCTTATGCAATAATCTCCAGGAATGAATTTGCATGTGCTGCCTTTGTTCCTTTTGCAACTGATTCACGGAAATAATCATGCAAATAATAAACACAACCCCAAAAGAAATTAGAGCTAGACAAATTTTGCATGTTGCAATTTCTCATCTTGTGGTTTTGAAGACTTGTGTTCTCACTTATTCTACTGGGAACCCAGCGATCCAGACACCTAAACTAAATAGCTCTTCAACATTCAGAAAATGTGCTTGACTATCATTTGATGAATAACTGCTGCCATGATCAACAGAAAATGTTTTTCTTTCTATTTTGCATTAGCTCAAGCTAGATTCTAGATGGTTAGTGAAAAAAAGGGTTTATGCTGTTGTGGCAAAAAAATCATTAACCAACCAATATCACTGCGTAAGAGACATTCTGAGACAAAAGGTCTTTTTAAAATGATTTATTCTCGCAAGAATAGGTTCAGTCTGACACACAGAAGTTACGCTGTGCATGAGTGACACACAACAGGAAGATATGAGACAGCCTTTATACTCTTTATACCTTTCACCCACCCCGATAAGGTCCTTACTGCTGTTCAGTCTCTACTTAAAGACACAAACTGGTAAATAAACTGGCCAAAACTGGCCGTCCCTACGGTCAGAGGTCCGGTCCCATATGTGCCTGAAACGTCACGCACAAGTACGTACACACATATATTTTACACATTGAATAGGTTATCTCTCTTATAATATCTGTTAGGGATCAATGACTATTAAAATTTCCACAACGGTGCTGAAATGCAAAACTGGTGCATCTCTTATGAATTCACCCCTGAGCATTAGACTATTTTTGCTGATATTAACAGAAAGTAAATGCTTAAGAATTTCCTTTGGTTAAATAAAAAGCTTGCTCTTAATGTTCACTTCCAGATGCATTTTTTTTGTACACTTTGTACACATTTTTTGCACAGTGGGTGTACAATCCCCAACTTTTATTTTTTAATTCCTTTTAGGGATGCATGATATATCTGTCAGGGCTCACAGAAGGAACAGACTGGATGGTAAGTTTAATAAAGTTTATTTGTGCAGATGGGTATTCAGTCGGAGATAACTACTAAGTACTTAGTAGTTAGGTACTAGTACCTTTTTAAATATACTAGTACATATTATTAGATACTAGTACTTATTTAGATACTAGTACCTATTAAATAGATAGTACTTTCTATCTAATAGAGTTTCCGTAAGAACCAATGAGGTTCATTCTTGTGTTACGCAGCACATTTGAGCTTCAGCAAGAACCAATGAAGTTCATTATCTTGTTACGCAGCACGTTTAAGCTTCAGCAAGAACCAATGAAGTTCATTCTCGTGTTACACAGCACGTTTGAGCTTCAGCAAGAACCAATGAAGTTTATTCTCGTGTTACACAGCACGTTTGAGCTTCAGCAAGAACCAATGAAGTTTATTCTCGTGTTACGCAGCACATTTAAGCTTCAGCAAGAACCAATGAAGTTCATTCTCGTGTTACGCAGCACGTTTGAGCTTCAGCAAGAACCAATGAAGTTTATTCTCGTGTTACGCAGCACATTTAAGCTTCAGCAAGAACCAATGAAGTTCATTCTCGTGTTACGCAGCACGTTTAAGCTTCAGCAAGAACCAATGAAGTTCATTCTCGTGTTACGCAGCACGTTTAAGCTTCAGCAAGAACCAATGAAGTTCATTCTCGTGTTACGCAGCACATTTAAGCTTCAGCAAGAACCAATGAAGTTCATTCTTGTGTTACGCAGCACGTTAAAACTTACGCAAGAACCAATGAAGTTCATTCTTGTGTTACGCAGCACGTTTAAGCTTCAGCAAGAACCAATGAAGTTCATTCTCGTGTTACGCAGCACGTTTAAGCTTCAGCAAGAACCAATGAGGTTCATTCTTGTGTTACGCAGCACGTTTAAGCTTCAGCAAGAACCAATGAAGTTCATTCTTGTGTTACGCAGCACGTTTAAGCTTCAGCAAGAACCAATGAAGTTCATTCTTGTGTTACGCAGCACGTTTAAGCTTCAGCAAGAACCAATGAAGTTCATTCTTGTGTTACGCAGCACGTTTAAGCTTCAGCAAGAACCAATGAAGTTCATTCTCGTGTTACGCAGCACGTTAAAACTTACGCAAGAACCAATGAGGTTCATTCTTGTTACGCAGCACGTTTGAGCTTCAGCAAGAACCAATGAGGTTCATTCTTGTGTTACGCAGCACGTTTAAGCTTCAGCAAGAACCAATGAAGTTCATTCTTGTGTTACGCAGCACGTTTAAGCTTCAGCAAGAACCAATGAAGTTCATTCTCGTGTTACGCGGCACGTTAAAACTTACGCAAGAACCAATGAAGTTCATTCTTGTGTTACGTAGCACATTTGAGCTTCAGCAAGAACCAATGAGGTTCATTCTCATGTTACGCAGCACATTTGAGCTTTAGCAACAACCAATGAGGTTGATTCTCGTGTTACGCAGCACATTGGAGCTTCAGCGAGAACCAAGGAGGTTCATTCTCGTGTTACGTAGCACGTTTGAGCTTCAGCAAGAACCAATGAGGTTGATTCTCGTGTTACGTAGCACGTTTGAGCTTCAGCAAGAACCAATGAGGTTCATTCTTGTGTTACGCAGCACGTTTAAGCTTCAGCAAGAACCAATGAGGTTCATTCTCGTGTTACACAGCACATTTGAGCTTCAGCAAGAACCAATGAGGTTCATTCTTGTGTTACGCAGCACGTTTAAGCTTCAGCAAGAACCAATGAAGTTCATTCTTGTGTTACGCAGCACGTTAAAACTTACGCAAGAATAATGAGGTTCATTCTCATGTTATGCAGCACATTTGAGCTTTAGGCAACAACCAATGAGGTTGATTCTCGTGTTACGCAGCACATTGGAGCTTCAGCGAGAACCAAGGAGGTTCATTCTCGTGTTACGTAGCACGTTTGAGCTTCAGCAAGAACCAATGAGGTTGATTCTCGTGTTACGTAGCACGTTTGAGCTTCAGCAAAAACAATGAGGTTCATTCTTGTGTTACGCAGCACGTTTAAGCTTCAGCAAGAACCAATGAGGTTCATTCTCGTGTTACACAGCACATTTGAGCTTCAGCAAGAACCAATGAGGTTCATTCTTGTGTTACGCAGCACGTTTAAGCTTCAGCAAGAACCAATGAAGTTCATTCTTGTGTTACGCAGCACGTTAAAACTTACGCAAGAATAATGAGGTTCATTCTCATGTTATGCAGCACATTTGAGCTTTAGGCAA
Organism: Tiaroga cobitis; assembly: GCA_030578255.1. NCBI lineage: Eukaryota > Metazoa > Chordata > Actinopteri > Cypriniformes > Leuciscidae > Tiaroga > Tiaroga cobitis. The sequence goes on along the minus strand of CM060611.1, from coordinate 27,176,845 downwards.
CAACCAATGAGGTTGATTCTCGTGTTACGCAGCACATTGGAGCTTCAGCGAGAACCAAGGAGGTTCATTCTCGTGTTACGTAGCACGTTTGAGCTTCAGCAAGAACCAATGAGGTTGATTCTCGTGTTACGTAGCACGTTTGAGCTTCAGCAAGAACCAATGAGGTTCATTCTTGTGTTACGCAGCACGTTTAAGCTTCAGCAAGAACCAATGAGGTTCATTCTCGTGTTACACAGCACATTTGAGCTTCAGCAAGAACCAATGAGGTTCATTCTTGTGTTACGCAGCACGTTTAAGCTTCAGCAAGAACCAATGAAGTTCATTCTTGTGTTACGCAGCACGTTAAAACTTACGCAAGAATAATGAGGTTCATTCTCATGTTATGCAGCACATTTGAGCTTTAGGCAACAACCAATGAGGTTGATTCTCGTGTTACGCAGCACGTTGGAGCTTCAGCGAGAACCAAGGGGGTTCATTCTCGTGTTACATAGCACTTTTAAACTTCCACAAGAACTAATGAAGTTCATTCTTGTGTTACTTAGCACGTTTGAGCTTCAGCAAAAACAATGAGGTTCATTCTCGTGTTACGCAGCACATTTGAGCTTCAGCAAAAACAATGAGGTTCATTCTCGTGTTACGCAGCACGTTTAAGCTTCAGCAAAAACAATGAGGTTCATTCTCGTGTTACGCAGCACGTTTGAGCTTCAGCAAAAAACAATGAGGTTCATTCTCGTGTAACGCAGCACGTTTGAGCTTCAGCAAAACCAATGAGGTTAATTCTCGTGTTACGCAGCACATTTTAGCTTCAGCAAAACCAATGAGGTTCATTCTCGTGTTACGCAGCACATTTGAGCTTCAGCAAAACCAATGAGGGTCATTCTCGTGTTACGCAGCACATTTGAGCTTCAGCAAAACCAATGAGGTTCATTCTCATGTTACGCAGCACATTTGAGCTTCAGCAAAACCAATGAGGTTCATTTTCGTGTTACGCAGCACGTTTGAGCTTCAGCAAGAACCATTGAGGTTACATTAGTTACATTGAACACTTGAAAAGAGTTCTAAATAGTAGGTAGGTTTATATAAAAATTTTAATCAGCATCATAAACTAGTGATATTTTACTTAATAAAACAGAAAGGCTTGTAATAGTAACCGGTTACACCATTTGACATTTCAGTTTAAAATCAAATTTGACAGTCATTATCATGGACACCTATGTAATCATGTGGCCTTGGTGGTAATATTTAAAATGTAATTTTTAAAGTTAATAATCATTTTTATAATAATGATGAATTATCAATGTTTTCCTGGGGTCAAACCATTTGACATATACTTAAAGGGTTAGTTCACCCAAAAATGAAAATTAACCCTCCTATTATCTTTGGGGTCAATTTGACCCCATTCAATGTTTAACGTCTGTAAATACATACATTTTGTATTGTTTTTTGTTTCAAATTTAATTACTTTTCCTAATTTAATGGGGACAACCCTGTAAACATAAAATTAACCTGCTGATATTTTTTCCAAAGAACCAATGAGGTTCATTGAACAAATTAGCAGCTACTCTCAGTGGGGGCTGGGACACTTTGGAGAGAGGCAGGGAACAGGCAAACCACGGTCAGATGGTTGGAGAGTTAAATCGGGTTGGAAGGAGGAGGACACAGACAGAGTACAGACAGAGTTCAGCCAAAGTCACCTCAAAGGGTGTATTTATTAAATTGTCTTTATCTTGTCTTCTTGGCTGGTATATGGGCATATGGATATGTGGTTGTGTGTGTGCTGTAACAAGAACAAAGAAACAATCAGCACACAACCAGCAATAACAGTTCGAATCAAACTCACCAAATCCAACTTTGGTAATTTGACCCTAAAAGCCATCCACAATTACTGCGCATATTGCCATCAACAAATATCAATATAAATAATCATAATATATCATATAATAATACATAGTATAATTATATAACACAACTGTGTTATAATAACACATTGAAGATGAAGAACAAACATGACAAGGCATGGAGAATAATTAATTAGCTACCATAGCAGTGGATTTACAACATCAGTCAATGTAAGGAATCAGAATAAACATTTACGACTTCAATTACTTTCTACCTCCGGTTTATGCTACTTCCGGTGGCATAGTACACGCGATACTGCTGTTTAGTAAACAAACACTCGCAGCCAACTCAATTGCACACTAACGGCCCACGATGGATAGCAAAAGCAGCTGAGAGCATTAAGGGTTGGTGTGGCAAACGTAATACCACCGCAACCACCACCAAGTCAAACATTTGCAAGTGGAGAAAGGGAAGTAAACTCACGTTTGGAAGACGCACACAGGATTAATCACAGGCTAGCAGGAGAACAGGAGATACGAGTTCGGTCAGGTCACACCTGCATGCAGACAGAAGCACTGCTTGACCAGGTAAGTTATATCCCCTGCCTAATAATTAGTGACAGGTGCGTCTTCTGTGCAACACGTGAGGGAGTCGCAGCTGCAGGCAATTCGGGCCAATCATGGGGAATAGAGCGGGCGAGTGAGGCTTTTGTACATTCATTCTCATGTTACGCAGCACATTTGAGCTTTAGCAACAACCAATGAGGTTGATTCTCGTGTTACGCAGCACGTTGGAGCTTCAGCGAGAACCAAGGAGGTTCATTCTCGTGTTACATAGCACTTTTAAACTTCCACAAGAACTAATGAAGTTCATTCTTGTGTTACGTAGCACGTTTGAGCTTCAGCAAGAACCAAGTCAAGTCAAGTCAAGTCATCTTCATTTATATAGCGCTTTTAACAATGGATTGTTTCAAAGCAGCTTTACAGAGATAAACATATAATTTAAGCTAACAGAGATTGTTTTGGCGTTATAGCGGTTCTTGAATAATGTTACTTCCAGCTAAAGTTAACTTTGATTGATTCACCTCCATTGAAATGATCAGACTTTAAACGCGAACCTGTGATTAATGCTGATGGCGTTCACATGCTCATTCAGAATTGATTCTATAGTTATGTGCTTTTTAAAATATGTGCGCAGGTTTGTAATTCATACAACCCAGCCTAAACAAACTACTTTTCTTGCCTATAAATTTTGATACAGAATTTTGTTTTATTTTATCACTTCGGGGTACGCGAGCCGAAATTCACAACGCTTTATCTGTAGAGTGGGAAAGGGATCCTCCATAGGGAGAGGATAGTGGACACTTCAGCACTGCATTGTCATCGGGTCCAGGCGGATCTCCTTCGTCAGATCTGGACACGGCCTGGATCCGGCAGGCTGCGGGAAAACCTCGGGATAAACAAAGACACTAATATTAGCGTAGATGCCATTCTTCTTATGATGTAGCGAGTACATCAAGATTTAAGGGAAGTGTTCCCAGTTCCGCCTGACCTAATCTATGCAGCCTAACATTGAATTTATAGAAGTCTATAATGTATTATGTGTATGCTAGGTCAAAGAGATGTGTTTTTAGTCTAGCTTTGAACTTACAGAGTGTGTCTGCTTCCCGGACAATGGTAGGAAGACTGTTCCAAAGTTTTGGTGCTAAATAGGAAAAGGATCTACCGCCTGCAGTCGATTTAGATATTCTAGGTATTATCAACTGGCCGGAATTTTGAGATCGCAATAGACGTGAAGGACTATAATGCGTTAAGAGCTCGCTCAAGTACTGCAGAGCTAAACCATTTAGTGCTTTGTAGGTAATCAACACAATTTTAAAATTTATATGATGTTTAATAGGGAGCCAATGCAGTGTTGACAGAACCGGGCTAATATGGTCATATATCCTGGTTCTGGTAAGAACTCGAGCTGCGCCGTTTTGAACTAGCTGTAGTTTATTTATTAAGCGTGCAGGGCAACCACCCAGTAGAGCATTACAATAATCTAGCCTTGAGGTCATGAACGCATGAACTAATTGTTCCGCATTTCCCAATGAGAGCATATGGCGTATTTTGGATATATTTTTAAGATGGAAAAATGCAGTTTTACAGATACTAGACACGTGGCTTTCAAAAGAAAGGTTGGTATCAAAGAGCACACCCAGGTTCCTAACCGACGACGAAGACTTGACAGAGCAGCCATCAAGTGTTAGACAGTATTCTGGGTTACTGCGTGTGGAAGTTTTTTGTCCTGTCTTTTCAGAATTTAGTAGTAGGAAATTACTAGTCATCCAATTTTTTATATCAGCTATGCATTCCGTTAATTTTGTGAATTGGTAAGTTTCGTTGGGTTTTGAAGAAATATACAGCTGAGTATCATCGGCATAACAGTGAAAGATAACTCCATGTTTCCTAGTGATATCTCCTAATGGTAGCATGTACAGAGTGAACAGCAGCGGTCCTAGTACTAAGCCTTGTGGTACGCCATACTGAACTTGTGATCGATAAGACATCTCTTCATTTACTGCTACAAACTGATAACGGTCAGTTAGGTATGATTTAAACCATGCTAATGCAATTCCACTAATGCCAACATAGTTTTCTAGTCTATTTAAAAGAATGTTGTGGTCAATGGTGTCAAATGCAGCTCTAAGATCGAGTAACACTAATAGAGAGATACAACCACGGTCCGATGATAGGAGCAAATCATTTGTGACTCTAATGAGAGCGGTCTCAGTACTATGGTACGGTCTAAATCCGGACTGAAAATCCTCGCAGATATCATTTCTTTCTATAAAGGAACATAGTTGTGAAGATACTGCTTTTTCTAATATCTTTGACAGAAAAGGCAGATTCGAGATCGGCCTGTAATTGACTAATTCTGTAGGATCAAGTTGTGGTTTTTTAACAAGCGGTTTTATTAGATTAGATTAGATTAGATTAGATTCAACTTTATTGGCATTACACAAGTACAGGTACAAGGCAACGAAATGCAGTTTGGGTCTAACCAGAAGTGCAATAGCAGCAAGTGCAGGATATACAGTGGTTCCATAAGTGCAGTACGTGGATATGTACTGAATAAATATGGAATTGAATACTGTTATAAACAGAATTTTCCAGATAGATTAGTCCTATGAATATAATATACAGATAACTATTATTGTGAACAGAATTTACAGCTAGATATGTACTGAATATAATATACAGATGGCTATTACTATAAACAGAATTTTTACAGATATGTACAATGAACTAAAATGGCTAAAAATGGCTTATTTTAGCTCAATGGCTAAAATGAGCAGTGTAACAATGGATTTAAAGTAGTGCAAATTAAGTTTGGACAGAAGCTATCCGAGTAAAAGTGCAGTGGAGAGTAATTGCATATTACAGTTGAGGTACGGTGTTGCAAATGTATATGTAAACATTTGGTACTGTAAATAAACAGTCGGCAGTGCAAATTGATATTCCAGTCAGGGAAGTAGTGCAAGATACATATGTAAACAGTTGTTACTATAATAATAGTCAGCAGTGCAAATGAACATTATAGCATTGCAATAACAAAATTGAGGCAGGTGTGAGGAGCGAGAGGAGAGTTTATCAGTAAATGAGGGTAGTGGGATCAGTGAGGGTTAGAGTTCAGTAAAGAGACAGCTCTGGGGAAAAAGCTGTTCTTTAGTCTGCTGGTCCTGGTCCGGAGGCACCTGAAACGCCTGCCGGAGGGCAGGAGAGAAAACAGTCTGTGGGCTGGGTGAGAGGAGTCCTTAAGGATGCTGCGAGCTCGGTGCAGACAGCTTTTCCTCTGGATGTGCTCGATGGCAGGTAGTTGAGTCCCAGTGATGCGCTGGGCGGTTTTCACCACCCGCTGCAGTGCCTTGCGCTCTGCAACAGAACAGCTCCCATACCACACTGTAGCACAGTTGGTCAGGATGCTTTCTATTGCACAGCGATAGAAGTTCACCAGGATAGTCGAGGAAAGCTGATTCTTCCTCAGCGTCCTCAGGAAGAAAAGGCGCTGGTGAGCCTTCCTGACCAGGCAGGAGGTGTTGGTTGTCCAGGACATGTCCGCTGAAATGTGGATTCCCAAGAACTTGAAACTGGAGACACGCTCAACAGCCATTCCATTGATGTGGATGGTGTCGTGTGTGCCTCTTGACTCTTTTCTGAAGTCCACAACGAGCTCCTTCGTTTTGGTGGTGTTGAGGAGCTGGTTATTTTCAGTGCACCATGTGGCCAGGTGCTTGATCTCCTCCCTATAGGCAGTCTCATCGTTGTTGCTGATGAGACCAATCACCGTAGTGTCGTCCGCAAACTTGACGATGGAATTAGATCCGTACACAGGCTTGCAGTCGGAGGTGAAGAGGGAGTAGAGAAACGGGCTTAGCACACAGCCCTGTGGTACACCAGTGTTAAGTGTGATGGACGTGGAGCAGGTGGAGCCGGATCGAACATTCTGGGGTCTGTTGGTCAAAAAGTCCAAAATCCAGTTGCACATGGAGGTGTTGATGCCCAGGTCTCCAAGTTTGGCTATTAACTTAGTTGGGATGACAGTGTTGAATGCTGAACTGAAGTCAACAAACAGCATGCGTGCATAGGTGTTCTTGTTGTCCAGATCATCGCCAGTTTAAAGGTTTTTGGTACGTATCCTAGAGACAAAGATGAATTAATGATATTAAGAAGAGGACATATGACCTCTGGAAACATCTCTTTCAGTAGCTTAGTCGGTATAGGATCTAACATACAAGTTGTCGATTTAGATGAATTAACGAGTTTGCAGAATTCTTCCTCTCCTATAGCAACAAATGAATCAAATTTTTCCTCAGGGAGACTACAATGCACTTCCTGATGCGATACTGTGGTAGACGGTTGCATAGTTATAATTTTGTCCCTGATATTATCAATCTTATAAGTGAAGAAGTTCATAAAATCATCACTGCTGTGTTGCTTTGACACTTCTGAGCTTAAAGCTTTCTTTTTCGTTAGTTTAGCCACTGTTTCAAATAAATACCTTGGATTATGTTTATTTTCTTCTAATAGGTTTGAAAAATAAGCAGATCTAGCAGCTTTTAAAGCCTTTCTGTAAGCAATCGCTCTCTCTTTCCACGAAATCCGAAATACCTCTAGTTTAGTTTTCTTCCAGTTGCGCTCCATTTTTCTGGCTGCTCTCTTAAGGGCCCAGGTGTTCTCGCTGTACCACGGCGTTGGACTATTTTCTTTAATCTTCTTTAAGCGCAACGGAGCAACTGCGTCTAAAGTGCTGGAAAAGAGAGAGTTAAACGTTTCTGTTGCAATATCAAGTTCTTCTAAGCTATCCGGGATGCTGAGATGATGAAACTGATTAGGAAGATTATTGATAAAGCAATCTTTAGTGGCAGAAGTTATAGGTCGAACGTATTTGTAACACGGAGTCGGCTTTGCAGCCTTGGCTAAATGTAATTTACATGAGACTAGATAATGATCTGAGATGTCATCGCTCTGCTGCAGAATTTCAATGGCATCAACATCTATTCCATGTGATAATATTAGACCTAGAGTATAATTACGACAATGAGTAGGTCCTGACACGTGTTGTCTAACTCCAATTGAGTTTACAATGTCTTTAAATGTCAATCCCAATGCATCTTTTTCATTATCTACATGTATATTAAAATCACCAACAATTAGTACTTTATCTGCAGCCAATACTAATTCTGATAGAAAGTCCGCAAATTCTTTGATAAAATCTTTATGGTGCCCTGGTGGCCTGTATACAGTAGCCAGCATAATTCTCAAATGTGATTTATCGTTTACACTATATATTTTTACATTAAGCACCAATACTTCAAAAGAAGTATATTTAAAGCTAGATTTCTTAGTGGTTTTGAAAATATTACTATAAATTACAGCAACACCTCCCCCTTTGCCTTTCAGACGAGGTTCATTTTTATAACTGTAATCTTGTGGGGTTGACTCATTTAAAATAATGTAATCGTTTGGTTTTAGCCAGGTTTCTGTCAAACACAGCATATCAAGATTATAATCTGAAATCATATCATTAACTATGAGAGATTTTGAAGTAAGGGATCGAATATTCAGCAACCCAAGCTTTATCATTTGCTCATCTGTATTATATCTGTTTTTTATCTGTTGAACATCAATTAAATTTCTAACCTGACGTTTTTTGGATTTCCAAATTCGGGGAACAGACACAGTCTCTATATGATGATATCTAGGTGAAAGAGGCTCTATGTGATGGGATTTATCTGACCTTGGTGACGTGAGGCCGCTAGCAGACGGTCGGTTTAGCCAGTCTGTCTGCTTCCTGACCTGAGCCCCAGATTGTCATGTTTTATCTCTAAGACAATGAGCCAAATTACTAGAGAGAAGAGCAGCACCAGCCCAGGAGGGATGGATACCATCTCTTTTCAACAGATCAGGCTTGCCCCAAAAACTTTTCCAATTGTCTATGAATTTTTTATTATTCTGCGGACACCACTTCGACAGCCAACCATTCAGTGAGGCCAATCGGCTAACTATCTCATCACTCCTGCGTACAGGAAGGGGGCCAGAGCAAATTACAGTAACTGACATCGTACTTGCGAGTTCACACACCTCTTTAATATTAATTTTGGTGATCTCCGACTGGCGGAGTCGAACATCATTAGTGCCGACATGAATAATGATCTTAGAGAATTTACGATTAGCATTAGCCAGCACTTTTAAATTTGCTTTGATGTCAGGCTCCCGGCAAACATGTGACTATGGTGGCTGGTGTCTCTATTTTCACGTTCCGTGTGATCGAGTCACCAATTACCAGGGCACAATCAACAGAATTCTCAGTGGGTGTTTCACTGAGTGGGGCAAATCGGTCTGTTATGGGAATCGAAACGGAAGAGTGGTTCTTTGATCCGCGACTAGAACGATCTCTCACGGTCACCCATCTGCCCTGCTGCACGGGCTCTACTTCAGCCGGAACCGAATCATGTAAAGAGTTCACTATGCTAGGCGCATCCAAAACACTATCTAAAGATCTAGCATTCTTACCATCCTCAATTAAAGTTTGGATGCGTGTCTCTAGTTCTGAAATCTTCTCCGTCAGCCTGACTGTCTCCTTGCATTTATCACATATAAATCCTATATTGCCATCGGAGAAGGCTATACTAAACATATGACATGTGACACAGGTGACAATAACAGGACAAGAAGACATTACTCACCGTGTTTGTTGACTGATTTCTTACTTACCTGGACTCTATGAACTCAAAGGCGCGCGAGAGAAAATAAATATATAAATGAGCGCACGGGTGGCGCGTTAGCAGGCTAACGTTAGCGAGTTACTAGCGTACTGTGTTAACAATAACGGAAGCTAGAGATCAGGGTAGGGTTGCACCAGCTGTTCGTAAGTTCTTACTTAAACTGGAACGTAAAGTCCACACTAGAGGCTTAGTAACTACTAGCTAGTTTGTAACTAACTCTTTACTTTATTCCGTTGCACCATTTGTTCGTAAGGCAGAATGTAGCTAGTAGGTCGTAAACTCTCCGTAAAGTAATGCGTTGACGCCACTGATCTATATAATGACTGGATAGCTCATGACGTTCTAAACTGCCACCAGGCAGTGAAGCCACCGGAAGTGTTCGAGCGGCCATCTTACGATTCCCTACCAGCAGAGGGCTCCAACGGCCATTATGCAGAGATCGGTAGCTCCGACGGCACTTTTAAGATTCGCTGTGCATCAACAAGTGTAAAACGAAGATCACAAAAGGATCTTGAAAAACTGCTCACAGGTTGTACTTTTAAGCCCATATATAGTAATTTACATGCACAATTGTCGCTATTTCCGTGTTGTTTAAAAAAAATGTATAGCCTGCTATGTTCTTTCCTACATTCTTTCACAGACGTATTCATGTTTAAACCCAATAAATGTATTATTCAATGCATTACTTCTTACAAATTTTATTAAATGCATTTATTTAATATTTTCATGTCAATCCGTGTTCAGTTTGACCACGAATCATGCGCTGTCACTTTAATTCAGCGCCTGCAGCACAAACGAACTCTGCACGAACCGCACTTGGACCTGTTGACATGGATTGGTAAAAAAATATGCAGTGCAAACAGAGTAGGCCTATGTGTAAACCCCTTATTTACACTGCACACATCTGCGGCGCATTACGGCTCCGACAATGTTTTATTCCTACCTTCAGGCGGTGTCAACTCACACCAGGAGCATTTCCACGTGATTTGCCGATTTGTGGGCGCCATCAGCTCCGGTAGCCGTGTGGCGCCGCAGACGTGTGCAGTGTAAATAAGGGGTAAATAAGAGGTGAAACAGGAATACAATAACCCATACAATTTGTATTATGCATTTCCTGGACATGTTCTTGCTAACTAATCAAATACTTGAACAGACTACTGATCTATCTGTAAAACACAATCAGAAAGAGCAAAATTTTAAGTTCACAATTCACATATACTTAATTTTTAGTAAGCAGGAATAATTTCCGACTTTAAACAAATACCCATTTAAATGCTTAGGATGTTTGCGTTGTAAGACTGTTCAGGGAGACTTTAGATTTAAAGACAGTGTCTCGTTATGCAATGTTTTCTTAGTCAAATCATACAATTTCCTATTGATTCAATTGAACGCGTGAGCTCACTAGGGAATCACAATATGGCGGCGCGGTGGCTTCACTGTTTATGACGTCATGAGCTATCCAGTCATTCTATATAGATCAGTGGTTGACGCATAGAATGTCGTCTATTTTTTTTAAGCCAATCACAAGCCTTCTTATAGGTAAACAGGAAATAGTCTGAACAGCGCGGAATTTCAAACTCATTCTTGACTAACCGAAAGTTTAAAAAAGACGTTACAACAACAAACGTTGTCAAAATCAAAACATTAAACTTTTAATTGAAAATATATTCATTATACTCATGGAGGAGAAAAGTTTCAGTCATGAAGAAATTCTTATTTAATTGATGGATATAAAGAAAACAAAACAGTCCTTGAAAGCAAATTAAAGGACTTTTGTCACAAACCGGAAAAAAAATGATACTTGGCAGGACATAACAAACAAAATAAATGCAAAAGGCTGTGAGCAGAGGGAGATAAAAGAAGTTAGGAAGAAGTGGAGCGACCTTAAGACACAAGCGATTGAGGATTTTCCTCGCACAAAACATGTCCCCACTGGAGGCGGTCCGAGACCTGAGCCTGGCTGGCCCATATTCAACAGTTATCCTGGAAATAATTGGTGATAACGAATCGGTTACCTAACGTAACCTCGGTTCTCTCTAGAAGAGGGAACGAGTATTGCGTAAGCTAGCTTACGCTACGGGAAGATTCATCTTTGCTGAGAGTTTGAAGCCAAAAAATTATTTCATAATTTGTATCCATTGACAACGCAGTTCCTCTGCGGCAGACCTAGAGCAGGCTAGCTAGCAGCTCATTGGTTCGCTCAGAGAGAACTGCTTAAGCCTATGGGAGAGCGGGACTGAACCCGCTGCCAATGAGAAGCGCCCGCGCGCTCATTGCATCATGGCCCGCCAGAATGGGCGTGGCTATGGTGTATATAACAGTCTCTCCCAGGCTTATATGTTGATTTATTTCAGCGTGAAGCGAAACGCTAGTAGCGCAAGCACGGCCGGGAACGCAATACTCGTTCCCTCTTCTAGAGAGAACCGAGGTTACGTTAGGTAACCGATTCGTTCTCTTACGAGAGGTTCTCTCGTATTGCGTAAGCTAGCTTACGCTACGGGAACACCTGGTCAACGCCGTGCGCGCTATGAATCCACTCATGAATCCCAGGGTGATACCGGGGGATTTTTAACGTGGAGTGAATGTAATATGAGGCCGGCAGAGCGGGCACATGAAGTGTATACATAAGCATCTAAGGAGAGCACAAGGGGCGAACCGGTTGTGTGAGGGACTCCCAGTAATGCAGCTTCTTAGGGAGCTGGTCTTTAGACAGCTAGTAATTTTGCCTGCAAGGCGGGAACTTCCAAGTTGTAAAATCTGACAAAAGTGGACGGGGAGGCCCATCCCGCGGCCACACAAATGTCATGAATGGAAATTCCACAGGACCATGCCCACGATGAGGCCATGCCTCTAGTGGAGTGCGCCCTGATGCTCAGAGGGCAGGGCAGGCATTTAGATGCGTAAGCAGAGGTGATAGCGTCCACTATCCATCTAGACAGTGTCTGTTTAGAGGCGGCCAGACCTCTGGTGCGCCCCCCAAATGACACGAAAAGCTGCTCAGCGCGTCTGAACGCGGCAGCGCGCGTAGTGTACAACCTCAGAGCCCGCACCGGGCAGAGGAGATTGGCGTCGCGCTCACTATCGGATGAAGGCAGAGCCGATAGGGAAATAATCTGAGCCCTGAACGGGGTACCAATCGCCTTCGGGACATAGCCATGCCTAGGTTTGAGAATGACAACAGAATCATTCGGTCCAAACTCAAGACACGCGGCGCTGGATGAGAACGCGTGAAGATCCCCCACGAGTTTTACTGAGGACAGAGCCGTCAGAAAAACGGTTTTGAGCGAGAGGTATTTTAGGTCCACAGACTCGAGCGGTTCGAACGGGGGTGCTTTCATAGCTTCGAGGACTATAGAAAGATCCCAGATAGCAACCGAAGGGGGCCGCGGCGGGTTCATCCTCTTAGCTCCTCTGAGGAAGCGGATGACTAACTCGTCTTTGCCCAGGGACTGAGCGCATCGGGGTTCAGAGAACGCCTGAATGATAGTGTTTCTTACTCCCTCTGGCAAATCGACGAATAGTCGTTGATCACCCATGCATGTAGCGCCCAGCGCCGTGGATGGGGGTGCCAGATCGTGCCGCGAGCTTGAGAGAGGAGATCTGCTCTGACTGGGATGGGCCACGGGGCTGTCTGTGACAGCTGAGTGAGCTCCGGAACCCAATTCTGACTCTCCCAACGCGGAGCTATGAGGAGCACCGAGTGGCGTGTGTCCCTGATCCTCTGAATTACCTGCGGTAACAGAGCGATCGGAGGGAATGCATAGAGCGGGCGGTGAGGCCATTCCTGGGCTAGCGCGTCCTCGCTCCTTGAGAAAAATATTGGGCAGTGAGCGTTCTCTTCTGACGCAAAGAGGTCCACCTCTGCTCTGCCGAATAGTCGCCACAGTATTTGGACCGTTTGTGTGTTCAGGGACCATTCGCCTGTGGAGATGAGGTTCCTGGACAGTATGTCTGGACCGTCGTTCAGATGGCCCGGCACATGCGTCGCTCTGAGCGAGAGCAGGCGGCTCTGAGACCAAACTAAAATGCAGTGTGTCAGTAGAAAGAGATTCCTGGATCTGACACCGCCCTGACGGTTGAGATAGGAGACCACAGCCATGTTGTCCGAACGGATCAGGACGTGGTGTCCCCGAATGAGCGGGAGGAAGCGCGAGAGCGCGTTCTCAACCGCAAGCATTTCCAGACAGTTTATGTGTAAGGGGCCTTCCTGAGTCGACCAATGGCCGAAGGCCGGTGAGCCCTCGCAGACTGCACCCCAACCCGTGTTGGATGCATCTGTCGAGATGACTTTTCGGTGGGAAAAGGTCCCCATCGTGACGCCCTGCTGAAACCATTCTGCTACTGTCCATGGCTGCAGCGCCGTGAGACATGTCTGCGTAACCCTGATCAGCTGGCGGCCCGTGTTCCACGCGCGGTGGGGTACACGGCTGTTTAACCAAAGCTGAAGCGGGCGCATGAGCAGAAGGCCCAGCTGAAGCACAGCGGAGGCTGATGCCATGTAACCCAGCATCCTCTGAAAAGTTTTCAGAGGTGTGCGGGTGCCCATCTGAAACGAGGCGGCTAGTTGCTGAACACTGCGCGCGCGCTGTGTGGACAGGCGAGCCGTCATCGTGACCGAGTTCAAATCTATTCCTAGAAAGGAAATTGATTGACTGGGTTGAAGGGAGCTCTTTGTCCAGTTGACAGAGAGGCCCAGCGTTTTTAGATGGTCGAGGAGAACTGCGCGGTGCGACAGAAGCTCCGTCTGTGATTGGGCCAAAATCAGCCAGTCGTCCAGATAATTCAATATGCGCAGCCCCTGGCTCCGCAGGGGGGCGAGCGCCGTATCCATGCACTTCGTGAATGTACGAGGCGCCAGGGATAAGCCGAACGGGAGAACGGCGTATTGATAAACATGACCCTCGAAGGCGAAACGTAAGAATGGCCTGTGACGGGGATTTATCTGGATCTGAAAATACGCGTCTTTCAGGTCTAGAGAGATGAACCAGTCCCCCTGGCGCACTTGCGCGAGGAGTTTCCTGGTAGTGAGCATCTTGAACGGTCTCTTCATGAGTACTTTGTTCAAAAACCTGAGATCTAAAATCGGTCTGAGGCCGCCGTCTTTCTTGGGAACCAGAAAATAACGGCCGTAAAACCCCGACTCGGTCATAGATGGCGGGACTCTCTCTATGGCGCCCTTTTGCAACAGCGTCGCAATTTCTGAGCGGAGCGTGCCGGCGGCCAGCGGGCTGACAGTGGATTCGAGCCGAGCGCGCGCACGAGGCGGGCGGCGGCGAAACTGTAGCAGATAGCCGTTCTTTATAATGCTTAGCACCCACGGGGAAATGCCTGGAATGGCTTCCCACGCTTTGGAGCATACGGCTAGTGGCCGAATGGCTATATCGCCCTGGTTGCTGTACATAGCGGGCTGGACACAGTGTGTGGGCGCGCTTTGAATGTGTGTGGCAACGGGACTTGCACTCAGAGAGGAGACTATGGGCCATGAAACAGAGCGAGCAGAGAGGGGACACGCGCATGAACTCGTGGGCGTGTTTATGTTCTCTGATATTAGAGCGGGCTGTGCCCGTTTCATGTGATGGGGCTCTGAGAGAGACACGGGATATGTTATGCTTGTGTGTATGGGTGAACACATGATTGTGGGCACATTTTCTACACAACCGGCATATTTTCTCTTTTCGAGATTTCTCTGGGTAGCCGTAAAAACGGCTTTTTGTCGCTCGCAAGCGGGCAGGGACACCGGCTTGTTTGTGGCGGTAAACACTACAGCAGTCGGCGAAACAACGGGGACTGGCAGAGGGCGAAGCTTTGACGGCGGTCCGGCCGCAGCGGGAGAGCGCCGTCGTTTTCTTAGCTTTGCTAGGCAGACTTCTGATGATCAGGCTTCAGCGTGATCTTGGGTCGCGGGCGCCGTGGGGGCGGCGGTCTGCGGCGGCTGTCAGAGCGAGAGCGAGGGCGGCCGCCCTGTCTGCGCTGGGCTGTTTGAGTCTGCGGAGGAGGGCGCTGCGGTGGAGCTCTGGCAGGAGGCTCGCGAGAGCGGCCTGCGGAAGAGCTAGCGAGGCGGGGCAGAAACAAATTCATGGCCTGAGTGGCTTTCTGGACCTCGGAAAAGCGATCGACGATTCCCGTGACAGCAGATCCAAAAAGGCCCGTCGGGGAGAGGGGCGCGTTAAGAAACGCGGCGCGCTCAGAATCTCCCATGTCGGCGAGCGTGAGCCATAAGTGTCTCTCGGATACACAAAGGCTGGCCATGCATCTCCCCAGAGCTTGTGCGGCGGCTTTAGTGGCGCGAAGGGCGAGGTCCGTAGCACTTCTCAGATCCGTGACAGCGGAGGAGGGGTTTCTACCGCTCTCAGCCCACTCACGGAGAATATTGCTCTGTAACACTTGGAGGACAGACATAGAATGTAGCGCTGCGGCGGCCTGACCGGCGGCGGCATAAGCGCGAGCATGAAAACTCGAGGTCGCTCTGCAAGCTTTCAAAGGAAGCGTGGGGGAAGAGCGCCATCTAGCAGAGGGCGGGCAGAGGTGTGCGGCGACCAAGTCTTCAACGGGCGGCATGGCTGAGTAACCCTTTTCGGCGGCTCCGTCCACTGTGCACAGCGAGGCGGATATATCGGAGCGGTTTCTAGCCGAGAGCGGGGCATTCCAGGACTTCGTCAGCTCTGTGTGAAGTTCAGGCAGGAATGGGGCGGCCCGGTTGCACGCGGGGGTCGAGCGCCGATGAAAAAAGCTGCCATCCATCCGGTTCGGGGGCTGCTCGGGTGGAGGAGACCACTCGAGACCGAGGCGTTCGACGGCCTGTGAGAGGAGGCGCATTAGTTCCTCCTATATTCCAGCGCGGATCCCCGCCGACTCTCTCGTGGATCCGAGAGATGACCATTCCTCACTGTCTGACGCGAGCAATGAACAGGAATCCTTCTCCTCCGCGGCGTCATCGGAAGCGACAGAGCGGCCACTCGGCGGCAACTGTATGTCCGGCTGGGGCGGGGAGGGAGAGCGGGAAGCGGGAAGCGGCGGCGGCGGCCCGCATGGTTCCGCAGGGGGCTCCGGCGGCCTCTGGTCGCGGCGTTTCTTCTTCCGCGGCAAAGAGAGAGGCGGCGCGGGAGCGGATTGTGCCGCCCGAAGTCGTGCCCGCAGGGACGACAACGGCAGGCTCTCACAGAAGTCGCATCCTCCATCCGCGAGGGCGAGTTCTGCGTGCTCGAGTCCCAGGCAGAGAGTGCAAATGACATGGCGGTCTCCGTCCTCGAGAGGAGCGCGGCAAGAGCCGCAGGAAAGGCGAGGCATCTTTACAAAGACGCTCGGCTCTTTTAGATATAGAGAAAAAGGATACAGTCGTCGGATGGCGCTAGCTTGCAGGGCGGCTGAAGGTGGCGAAGACAGCCGGCTTCTTCAGCGTCCGGGAGCTCGCTGGAGTGATGCCTTCTCGACGGCGACGGCTTTTCTCAGGACAGCAGAAGCGTGTAGCTCGCTGAAGATGAAATGAATCAACATATAAGCCTGGGAGAGACTGTTATATACACCATAGCCACGCCCATTCTGGCGGGCCATGATGCAATGAGCGCGCGGGCGCTTCTTATTGGCAGCGGGTTCAGTCCCGCTCTCCCATAGGCTTAAGCAGTTCTCTCTGAGCGAACCAATGAGCTGCTAGCTAGCCTGCTCTAGGTCTGCCGCAGAGGAACTGCGTTGTCAATGGATACAAATTATGAAATAATTTTTTGGCTTCAAACTCTCAGCAAAGATGAATCTTCCCGTAGCGTAAGCTAGCTTACGCAATACGAGAGAACCTCTCGTAAGAGAACTCACCCGGCGTCTGCGGAATCACTGGAGTTGAAAGTGGAAGTGAGGCCACAGAAGACATTACTCAAAGTATTTATATTTTCTTGTTTTTATTCTTAGAATGTTTCCTAAAAATACATATGGTGCCAATGAACAATATAAAATAAAATAGGCTACTTTTCTGACTTGCAGTTAGGACTCAACCATGCACACGTAGTTGTTCATGTGGCGACACAAGGCAAGTGACACCCTGCGGATCACTCTACATACTGTAGATTTATGAATTTGTATACAATCGCCGACTAAGTTTTGAAATGATCCAGTAGCAAAATAACGTAATGCGACGCAGACTTAAGGCTTGGGGAGAGAGCGCCGTTTCGGTCCGTTTCATGTTGAATATCAGCCGCGATCATGTCCGTTATCCGCATTATTCCCTCTCTTTTAAAGCGCAAACGAGCAAATATGTCGACATCATCATAAATATCCAAAGGATGATATCGGTCTCGTAAAACTCGTCTACGAATTTGCGGTTCTTCATTATCAATCGGTCTTTGTCAGACACGTGGGTTTGTTGTGTGTGACGTCAACGCGGCACCATTTTTGAGGTATCGCTACTGACTGTGAACATTGAAGAGATTACGAGAGTAGAGATAACAAGTAAATAACTCGCAAAACTGGAGAAGCACAAGAAAACTGAGAAAATGCCGTACCACAATAAACTCGATACATATGGCAGGTACCGTTATTTGGAGAAATTGTCATCCATTCAGAACGTAGATCCATATATGAGCTCAGCTGACTGCAGTAAGTTGGAGTGCTGATCCCGCATTGCTTTCTCATCCTCATACTTGGGCATTGTCAACTATCTTGTTTATGGTATAAGCGCATATAACGTTACCAGTGAACAATTTGAAATCTATAAATCCCTTAAAGCCCGCGGACATTTCACCAAGTTACTGTATCCTTCGGTAGGAATGTAAATAAATCCTGCAAAGTTAGTAGCAGCAAAGATAGGTTTGCTGTATTGATGATGATGACAGTGTCATGTTAAGGATGTTCTCTTACGAGAGTATCTCTCGTACTGCGTAATAGCTTACGCTAGGGGAAAAACTCTTTTCCGCGAGATATTGAAGCCAAAAATTATCCTTAATTTTTTATTAATGTAAAACGCTTTGCAGCAGCAAGCAAACATAGGCGAAACAGCTTGCGCGCCTATTGGTTGCTCTGCAGCAAATGCAGCAGCCTATCGAGAGAGACTCTGCGTGACGTAATGACCAATGGGGGCAATTCGCGCCCATATCGTCACGTCCCGCCAGAAGGGGCGTGGTCTCACCCTATAAATATGCTCGTTAGGCTGATACAAGCTGATTTTTACCTCTTCAACGAAGCACACGCATCGCTGGATCCGGAGTGAGATGCCGCGCCGTCGAAGCAAGCCTTTCAGCGGGACGAGCTCTGGAGTCGCTGGCCTCGCCGCCTTCAACTGCCGTACCTGCTGCGCTTTCCGGCGTTCTATATCCTTTCATACTCTGTGTGTATTTACTCTGTTGAGAGTGTTTGTTCGCTTACTTGACGCGACTCACACTTCTCTCACAAAAGAGCAGCGTCTTTTTAAAGATGCCTTCCTGTGGCTCGTGCCGCGCCCCGCTCAGCGATGGAGACCGGCACGTCATCTGTGTTTCCTGCCTGGGTGAGGATCACGCGGCTCTCGCGCTCGCTGACGGCGGATGCCCTCATTGCGAGCTTTTGCCCATGGTGACTCTGAGGACGCGCATGGCATCATTCTCCGAGCCTTCACCGCAGCCCGCCGTGGTGCCGCGCCGCAAGAAGCGCCGCGCCCAGCGCGCTCCCGAGCTTTCTCCAGCCCGCCAAAGCTCGCCGGTTCGCCCGCCAGCTTCGCCGGCTTCGCTCGAGTCGCTCACTGACGGACAACGGCCGCCGCCTGCCGCCGCCTGCCGCCGCGTCCATCCACGAGTTTGACGAACCCACCGAGGCGTGTTCTCTTCTGGCATCCGATAGTGAGGATTGGGCGAGCTCCGTGGATCTCCCCTCCGCTAGCGTTTCCCGCCAGACCACTGGTAAGAGAGCCGGCATTGAGACTGAGCTGATGCGTCTGCTCTCTCAGGCCGTGGAAAGCATCGGCCTCGATTGGGAGGCGCGCCGCGCAACAGGCGAACTCTGTGGACCTCCGCCTTCTGTCCGCGAGTCGTCAAGGAAAAAGGCCAGCATCAAGACCGCGAGCCCTAAAACCGCGGCTAGCTTTCTTTACGTTATAAGAAATCTACCCCGCCCCCCATGGGCGTGCGTCACCGGCAAATGAGAAAAGAGTGTGTTTTAGTCCCCGCCGAGGCCGGACTAATCTCCATTTCTTAAACGTTTCTCAGCTCCTAGTTTGAGCGGCTGAAAATGTCATTATTGCAGCAATGAGCCTGTTGTATAACACGCACACCTGCATACAAACGCCGACACACACAAAACTGTGATGAGGCTCTTTTATCTTCGCCGCGGCCAGACTTCCACCAAAAACTTTTCGCTCGTTCAGTTCCAGAAAATGCGACTGTTCCAGTGTATTTTGCAGTAAACAAGCTGGTACCACGGCCCGCTTGCCTGCACATAAAGGCCGTTTCCACGGCGACCCAGAAAAATCATGTAATCATTGTATTTCTGGTTTTCCGGCCACAGCCGATGGTGTTATAAGTGTAATAAAATGCTCACAGCCCAGTGTTCATTTCTACACACAAACACAGCCCGCCACGGTACAGGGCTCGCACAAATGAAATCGAGGCATGTCAATTGTGCATTAAATGTAGTAAATGTGCCCACAACCCAGTGCCCACAAACACTACCACGGTTTCTGTAAAACGAAACCAACACAAGTCTTCTTAGCCTCCTAGGAAATCGACGGTGTTTCAGTCTCGCCGTGGCCAGACTTCCACTAAAATTTTCGCTCGTTCAGTTCCAGAAAATGTGACTGTTCCAGTGTATTTTGCAGTAAGCAAGCCAGTACCATGCCCGCTTGCCTGCACACAAATGCTGTTCCCACGGCGACCCAGATAAATCACATAAATGGTGTA
This sequence comes from Tiaroga cobitis, assembly GCA_030578255.1. Lineage (NCBI taxonomy): Eukaryota > Metazoa > Chordata > Actinopteri > Cypriniformes > Leuciscidae > Tiaroga > Tiaroga cobitis. Next base: position 27,156,883 of record CM060611.1, on the reverse strand, counting down.
TTTTCTGGTATTCCGGCCACAGCCGATGGTGTTATGAATGTATTGAAAATGCCTACAACCTAGGGCTTATTTCTACACACAAACACAGCCCGCAAAAATGCAGGGCTCGCACAAACAAAATCGCCTCATGTCGATTGTGCACTAAATGTAGTGAATGTGCCTACGTCTCAGTGCCCACAAACACTACACACCACATGTCCCACGGGTTCTGTGAAAACGAAACCAACACACATTCAGTCAGCTCAGGCCGACGGTGTTTTTCAGTGCAGTAAATGTGCCCGCTGTCCTGCGCCCACATTCACTCACAGACATGTTAAGCCCCACGGGGCTCGCCCCGCTCTCTCTCCCTCAGCAGACTGCTATAAGGGTTTTGAGCGCGGCCAGGCTGCCCGCCGCGATCGGCGCGCCCCCCGCCTCACACACTGTAAACACAGTGTCTGCGTTACAGCACGCCGGAGCTCTCTTGCCGTCACTATGTCTCGGCCAGAGCCCAGATCTCATTCTACCCCTAGCTATTCACGCGAAAGTGTGGACACAGCTTCCTGGGGTATCAGAATGGGTGCTGAACACTATAAATAGAGGCTATTCGCTACAGTTCGCTCGACGTCCCCGCCGTTATACGGCGCGCGTCGAGACGACGGTGGAAAACGAAGTATCTCATCTACTTCGAGCCGAGATAGCGAAACTACTGAGCAAAGGTGCTATAGAACCTTTATCTCAAGCTCAGAGCAAAGGGGGCCTACACAGCAGATATTTTCTGGTACCGAAAAAAGATGGAGGTCACAGACCCATTTTAGATCTGCGACAGCTGAACAGAGCGCTTGTGAAGCGCCAGTTCAGAATGCTTACGACCAGGAAAATCCTCGCGCAAGTGCGCCACGGGGACTGGTTTATGTCAATAGATCTGAAAGACGCCTATTTCCAAATACAAATGGCGTCCCATCACAGGCGATTCTTGAGATTCGCTTTCGAGGGCCAGGCATATCAATACACAGTCGTGCCGTTCGGCCTGTCTCTAGCACCTCGTACATTTACGAAGTGCATGGACGCAGCGCTCGCACCCCTGAGACTTCAGGGCATGCGAGTCCTGAACTACTTGGACGATTGGCTGATTCTAGCTCGATCACGATCGGAGCTCATAGAACACAGGGCCGCATTACTCGAGCACCTCGAGGAGCTGGGCCTCACAGTCAATTGGGCGAAGAGCTCACTGTCTCCCAGTCAGAAAATTTCCTTTCTGGGAACCGTGTTGGACTCGCTGTCCATGACAGTACGCCTGTCACCAGAGCGCGGGCTAAATATTCAGCGCGGCGCGAAATCCTTCCGCCACGGCGCGATAGTTCCGCTCAAAAGGTTTCAGAAAATGCTGGGGCTGATGGCTGTTGTGGCAAAAATTCTCAAACAAACATCACTGCGTAAGAGACACTCAGAGTCAAATTATATAAAATAGAAGTATTTATTCTTGCAAGAATAGGAGCAGTCTAATACACAGTTGTTACCCTGTGCAGAAGAGTGACACACCCCCAGACAGACTGAACTAGCTTTTATCTTAGTTTCAAGGCCTTCTTCCCCCCAGAGCCTTCCTCCCAGTAGTTTTCCATAGACGTCACTAGTTGGCCCACTAAGCTCCCCTGCACCAAATGGCCTTCTGACATCTATGTCAGAGGTCCTTGTTCGTCTGTTCTCTGGAGTGTCTCCCTCTTCTGCCTCCCCAGGTACATAAACAGTATCCTTTCCCACTACAAGTGAGAGACACACATGTGACATTCTTTGAATCATCTATATTTAACTAAAGATCAATGAATATCATTAAAATTGCCACTACAACTCCTCACTTTTTATCATTCTGATTACCCATAATCACAATAATAAACAATAAGACAAATTTTAAGTCATATCATCACACTTATACTTTTCATCTCTGATTTTTGCATAAATGATCACTCTCCTTGAACCTGTGAAGAAAAGTTTAGAATGAAGAAGCATAAGGCTGTTTTTGTGGGGGAAAGGCCTCGTAATATTTTAGCAAGCAAGTAAACATTTCACTGCGTCGGGCTAAGCGAGAAATCTCTGTTCCTGCGCTCCTGTAAACAGACCCTCAGTGACGACAGTAAGGAAAAGGTAGTTATAACATAGCAAAGAAACAACCAGATAAAAGTAAAATAAAAAATCCCTCAGTTTCAAACCCTATCTTTGTACGCCATCTCGTAACCCCCTTTAAATCTTTGCCCTTAATCTTTCTCAGAAAATAAACAAAATAGAAGAAAAACAAACAGAACATACATTTAACACATATCTCACTGTAGCTCCCACTACCTGTATCGTCACATAATTTTGTTCATCCTTGGGATAGACTGTCATTTTCAATCCTAACTCCTATCATTAAGCCTTTTCCATTAATCTACGCCCATCTCCATATTTCATTTACTTCTAATTCAATTTAGTAAGCTCTATTTAATGCCATATTTAACAAAATCTAACCAGAGAAGTCTTATAATTTTATCCATTCTTCTAACCAATGCAGTTGTTCAATATTAACTCTAATATTTCCATTACGGACACAATCAATATATTTTCTACATTTACAATCAAATCAATACTTTTAATTCAAACATGCTGTGGTTCTACTTAATAAGCTTCAACAATTATCCCTATAATTTACATTAATAGATCTTCTCTTCCCAAAAACATTTTCCTTAAATATTTCCTAATGAATAAGTAACCAATCAAATCTTTTGATCTACTGTATATCAATACTAAGCCCTATTTTGATTTAATCAAATCAAATCCTCAAAATAATCACAAAACCCCATTCTTCTGTTAAACTTAAACCATCAGTTGGCAGTTGGTTCCTCCTCCAGGCGTGTTGATAATCTCGTTCGCCCCATGGACTATGGGATGGTTGTGGCCTGTTGGTGTTGTCTAAGGTGAGAGGCTTGGACCCAGGTGTCACACTCTCCAACCATTTTCTGATCCTTATAAGGGTTTCCCTTAAATCACGACCGCACCCCCACTGGAGTGAACCATTTCTTGCCTGCTTTCACCTGTGAATGGAGACCTTAAGTATTTTGTTAGTGACCGCTTGTCTAGCCGCTCGTCCCCTTTTGGTGTGACCTGTGGAATCAACCTGAAACATTATCACCGGATAATTTCTCGCTCACTTAATAGCACTCAGGATCCTTTTCCCCTGAAAAACAATATTTATACATTTGGAACAGAATTAGTTCTGTTTTCTGCAACCCATCCTGACATTCTGTAAAAGGAAAATTTAAGTTATGCGCTGCGCAGGTGTGGCACCTTTCTGCTACAATAATAACCCAGGCCAGGATAGTTAGTCAAATTCATCCGTAACCATTATTTTATAGGGGACATTCTCCCCTGTATCCAAAAGTCTGCATGCTCTGTAAAGAAAAACAAATGTCGAGGTTATTTTCAGATAGTAAAATACGTAGTTTCTTTTGTCTGCTGTGCTGCCATGGCCTTCGCTGCTGCATCTGCCCTAGCGTTTCCTGTTGAAACAGTCCTGCAAATACATGTACAGACAGCAAATTTTGTTTGGGACCCAAGTAAACCATATTTGGCAATTGTTATACCATCTCCCTCTTGATGCACGACACAACTCGATCATCAATTTAACATAACATTTAACATAGTGTTTTTTATAAAGTTTGCCATCAACACTAACCCAAACGGCGTCCTTCAGCCAAATTTTGCCCAGACATCCTTCTCTGCCTCTGAAACAAAATATTACATTCTTCACTTCTTACAATTACAATCTCATCTTCTTATCGAAGTATTTGAAGGGCAACGTCCCTGAGTCTCACAGCGAATCTTGCTTTTCAGGCCTGTTGTTTGGTCTCTCAAGTCAGTCATCTACAAACATTTCTAAAGTCATCAATTTTCAGGTCAGGTCGTGCTGTACAGACTTGGTCAATGTCAGTCAATCATTTCTCCCCCTTTGTTCACAATTATCATAAATGTTAAGGGCTCTCTTGATACTTCGAAATTGACTTAGCCAATATGTCATTTTGTTGTTGCCATCAAATCTACAACATTTTCATTTATCTCAGCCCATGCCAGATGGTGATCTACAACTACACAATTCCAATTTACACAAATACTTAAACTGATCCAGAACATAATTCTAATCGACATCCTGCATGACAAAAGTATTACTACCAGACAGAGCTTGATGTCCAATCAACTTAAAGCTCGTCCCATGTTCTGTATTGTCTTTTCAACCGTTCCACTCAGAATTATCGGCTTCTTTAAAATTTGTCATTTGCCTTAACCCATCTGTAATGATAAAACTGTTCTGTTCTAATTTCAATACTGTTCTAATATTAGTACCCCAAACTAATACATACAACATAAAGTGCTGTCACCATCACACACTCATACTAGACACACATATGTTAACTGCTCATTCTCAATGTTTGCCCTTTCCTTATATCATCGTTAAAAGGATTTAAATTTTAAATAAGATTTTAAACTTCACATATTTTCTGTAGCCTTTCCCTAATTTTACATGGTCTCTTAACCACTTTCAAAACATGTCTTGTTCATTATTCCTTAGATTTTTAGACAAGTCAGCTGGGTTGTTTTGGATTCATTATCATTATTTTTCTTCAGCTTGCTCTAGCAGGCCGATAACAGAAAGACAGACACAGTTACCATTCCTTCCTCCAGCTCAAGCAGTCTCTCTCACTATAAATCCATTTCTTATACAAAATGTAATATTAAATTCATTACAATAACCTTTGACCATCCACCTTTGTTATCCAGACTTAAATCTACAAAAGCTGTCTTCATCTTTAGTCACCACCATGTCTAACGACCTTCAGGAGTTAGAACTATGTTATAGACTAGTTCTAAATCAACTTCTATACATTTTCCTTGCCCATAAGGCAACCGACATCAAAAAGTTTTATTACTGTCTCCACAACAATTAATAATGGCAATCCCCTCACGGTCTCAGCTGGCTCTTGAAAGCCCATTGCCATTAGCTCCTTGTCTATAATTTTCTTCTCAGGGTGTTGTCCCCCTGGTATAGTTGCAGACACTTGTCACAATGAAAAACAAGCCATACAACTAATGCGGTTTCTTCTGGTGAGTGGTATAGAGGAGCTTTGCATCATGGGGAAGACTGGCGTGACTCGTCATAGCTTCATCTCCCCCTAACGGTATAAGGACGCTGCTGGCCTCACAGCTCCTGCTCAACTCTCATACCTGTCTCACATAAAACACCCCCATTCAGGAAATGCCCAGTGACTTTACGTGAGCCCTCTGGCTTGGGTTGCCCCCTGTCTGGCCAAAGAAGGTCTTACCCGTCATCGAGGTGGTCACTCGTGCCCACTGGTGACCGCTTTTTTCCCATCACAGAATCTTTGACCGTTTTCTTCAACAAAATCTGTTGTTCTCTGGAGCTTAGGAAAGGCACGTTCAAGAGTCACCAGAGCCATTCTCATTGCCTAATAGTGTTCACACAGGGAGACAGGTCAATAACAACAGTATTTAATCACTTAAATCCCTAGCTGCTTAGACTATACTCAGCGAATTTGGATCATCCGTACGTTCAGTGAACTTTACCTGTAGACGGAGCCATCGGTCCTGAATGGTGGAGACTAAATGAGACAAAGAAGTTACTGGTCCTAAAATAAAATAAAATGTCTTCAAGTTCTGCATTATTATTTTAAAGACTTCTTTAAAGTCATTCAGTTTTACATTTAAAACATTTACAAATACAAATTGCCCTTTATGGCAATTGTTTCTTTAAACATCTCTGTGTCTATGATTCTTCAACTGAAACTGTGCTTTACTACAAATAGCTTATCACAGATAACAGCTTTGAGCTGACATTGAATGAGAGAGACTCTGAGACATTCAGGACTGGCACACTGCACTCTCATAAACTTCTAACATCAAACTTTTATCTACCATCCTATAGCTCTATCCCAGCTTAAGGCATATTTGCCAGAAATTACATGTGTTTCCAAATGAACATAATTTTATAGTTGTCTTTATTTAGACATTACAAATTTCCACTCAGATTGAGTCTCTGTTGCACTGGCAGTTTTAGCCACAGTACACATCAGATCCAGATAAGCAAACTGTTTCATTACAGCCAATAATAAACTTATCTTTTGAAAGCAAAACATCAGCTTCTAGTTCTTTCATGGTCAACTTTTCAAGCTGTTTGTTTAATCAGCATTCAGCAACTGTTAATCCAGTATTGCTTCTGCTTACTTGATCTTAAATAATTATTCGTTTCACATTTCTCAATCAGCATTTTAGTTGTCAAGTTCTCAATTACGTTAACTTTGACAAGGCTAGCACTCTCTGCTTGATACATCTTTTGCAATTATTATAAATCATTCGTGAGATTAGTCTCTCTCCTTAATCTAAACCCTTTCTAAAATGTTTAATTAAAACACAATCATCCTGTTAGTTACTTTGATATATTTTGCAACTCACATTTGTTGGAGTCATTAATTTTACATCAACCTGTATTCATCAATTCACTATTATAGATCTTTTCTTTCTTATAGGATTCACTTTAAGACTTCAATCCTTTGACCTTGTTTTTATCTCTTATTTCTCAGACGAAAAATGTTACTGTCGTCATTTAAACACTGATCTACTTTCAAACCCCACATTATTATCAGAAATGTGTCACTATCACATTTTCAAACACCTTCTTGGTGGGCATTTAGTTACCTATTAAATTGTCCTGATGACCACCATTAAAAACACTCTATAGTTTGATCACTGTGAGCTTGCAAACGGCTCCAACTTACTGCACACCCTTGAAGCAGTGTGTGTCCCATTTCAGGAATGTAAACAGAGCCACTGATAAGCAGTTCTCTGTATTCTTTTACAGTCCACCAGTCGTGGATTTAATCACAATAGCCAAATCATAATCATAATTTCATGAGCAGCACAGAAAATGCTCAAAATATTCGAATTTGTTTTCTGTCTTTACACATTTCTCCCAGCTTATCTTTTACAAAACATCATCTGCAAATCTCTTCAAAGTGAGATCTTCTGAGCAGAGCTGTTTACAGCATTTGCTCTCTTCTGTCTCACTATTTATTTATTTTCCCGGACTGTTCCGTTACTCTTCATAAAGTGTAACAATTGTACATCATTATTTTCATTACAACTGGTTTGAAGCCTTTCCCTTCCATCACATGGTTAGTCTGCAGATTCAACTTAATATTATCATTATTGTCTCAGTCTTATCTCTACTGTTTCTCCAAAACAGATTATATTACTCAGTCCGTAAATTACACAGACAACCATTATAGCTACTTGCTTCAATACCCTTATTTTCTTAACATTAATAAAATAAAGCAGAAATATCATTTCAATCATTATTTTATCAAAATCTAGAATTGTTCCCCATTCTGCTTAAAACATTCTTCATATCATGTTAATCCCTGTCAATCATACAATGCCTTATTTTATTCTAAAACTGACTTTCCATTTCACCATTTAAACAGTTAATTTGACTTCCATAAATTCTGTCAGACCATGTCTATTTTCATCACATATAGTTTTCTACTATATTTCTCCTTTCTTTTCCCTACATGCCAGTTCCCTCATTATCCTCTCCTTTCTTTTCTCAAACATGCCAGTTCCTTCATTATCTAACCAGTCCATGATTGTTTGAACAATCCCCACACACATGTTGAACGCAGACACAACTTTTGTTTCTCACTGCTCTGTTCAACTGATTCCCGCACCATCTTTAATGTTGTGGCGCTCAATACCTCATTTGACAAAACACCGGTGTACCAAATTTCGCAAGCTTGCTTTTGAGACATCCCCATACCGGCTGTTTTCTGTTCTCTGTGGATTTTCTCTTCAACGCGCGTTTTCTTTAATCTGTTAGGCGTCCCTAAACAAATCCGACTCTTTTCTTTTAACCCAAATCGGTCGGGTTGCACTTGTTAGTGCCCTCCTAATTAAGGTTTACCAAAAAAAAATCTTTTCTGGCTCCCCCTAATTAGCCTCAGCACCTAAAAAACAATTTGCTCCGTGGTGGAACAACTGATTTTCAGGTTACCTATCTGTTTGAAACCTCTTGATCCGTTACAGATCTCAGTTAATCTCAGATTACGTACCACAGAAACAGCCCTCAGCCAATATGGTTCAATTTCACTCTTCCCCCAATTAAACCGAATTTAAATGACCCTTACCAGAGACGTTGTTTCATGCCACTTGCGGGTTCTTTAGATTCCAGTGGTCGATTCTCCCGGCCCTGACATCGGTCGGCCCCTCTCTCTCAAGTTTACGAGGTAGAGCTGGAACTTACTTAGTCCAGGTGGCCAAACACCGTCCGATCTCAGGTCCAGGGAACACGTCCAAGGAATATCACTTCTGACACCAAAACTGTTGTGGCAAAAATTCTCAAACAAACATCACTGCGTAAGAGACACTCAGAGTCAAATTATATAAAATAGAAGTATTTATTCTTGCAAGAATAGGAGCAGTCTAATACACAGTTGTTACCCTGTGCAGAAGAGTGACACACCCCCAGACAGACTGAACTAGCTTTTATCTTAGTTTCAAGGCCTTCTTCCCCCCAGAGCCTTCCTCCCAGTAGTTTTCCATAGACGTCACTAGTTGGCCCACTAAGCTCCCCTGCACCAAATGGCCTTCTGACATCTAGGTCAGAGGTCCTTGTTCGTCTGTTCTCTGGAGTGTCTCCCTCTTCTGCCTCCCCAGGTACATAAACAGTATCCTTTCCCACTACAAGTGAGAGACACACATGTGACATTCTTTGAATCATCTATATTTAACTAAAGATCAATGAATATCATTAAAATTGCCACTACATGGCCTCAGCAGCCTCTGTACTCCAGTTGGGCTTGCTCCGCATGCGCCCACTGCAGATGTGCCTGAAAGCGCGGGTTCCACCCAGGGCATGGACAGCGGGTCTGTTTCGCCTCAGGGTCGACCTTCAGTGTGTTTCAGCTCTGGAACCTTGGAAAATAACCGACTGGTATCAGTCAGGTGTGAGTCTGGGGACCGCTTCGAGTGTGAAGGTGGTGTCTACGGACGCCTCCACCTCGGGGTGGGGAGCGCTGCTCGAGAGCAGACCGCTAGCTGGCCTGTGGTCAGAACGGGAAAAGCTCCTTCACATAAACTGCTTGGAGATGATAGCAGTCGACAAAGCGCTACGGCGTTTTTGTCCCCAGGTAACAGGCCACCACGTCTTGGTCCGGTCGGACAACATGTCAGTGGTGGCATACATAAATCGCCAGGGCGGCGTCAGGTCACGAAACCTTCACAGGTTGACGGAACGCCTCCTGGTCTGGGCTCAGCACAACCTGCTCTCACTGAGAGCAGCGCACGTGCCTGGTCACCTGAATGTGGGACCAGACAGACTGTCCAGGAACAATGTTCCAGCAGGGGAATGGTCGCTGCACCCGCAGACGGTCCAGCTGCTGTGGAAAACGTTCGGCAGAGCAAAGGTGGACCTATTCGCGTCCCACGAAAACGCTCATTGCCCGGAGTTTTTCTCGAAAAGCAAGGACGCGCTAGCTCATGTTTGGCCCCGCTGCCCCCTATATGCTTTTCCTCCTGTCTCGCTCCTGCCTCAGGTGTTGGAACGAATCAGGGAGAACGGATGCCCAGTGCTGCTCGTAGATCCGCTCTGGACAAACCAGACGTGGTTCCCTGCCCTGATGCAGCTGACCAGCACTGCCCCATGGCCTGTACCATTGAGGAGAGACCTCCTCTCTCAGGCGGAGGGCTCGATTTGGCACCCTCGCCCGGAGTTGTGGTCCCTGCACGCATGGGCCATCAACGGGTACCCGCTAGCCTCCCAGAAGGAGTGTTAAACACGATCGCGCAGGCTAGCGCTCCGTCTACCAGGCGGCTCTACTCCTCGAAATGGTCTGTTTTCTCTGCATGGTGTCAAGCCCAGAGCTTTTCACCTGTGGAATGCGGTGTTTCGGAAGTGCTTTCCTTCCTTCAAGAGCTACTGGATAAGGGCAGGACCCCATCCACGCTCAAAGTATATGTGGCGGCCATAGCAACGTTTGCAAAACCGGTGCCTGGCCAGTCGCTGGGGAAAAACGACTTAGTCGTGCATTTCCTTAGGGGAGCTCGGAGGCTGAACCTTGGACGTAGCGTAAGCTATTACGCAGTACTCGTTCCCTCTCTAGAGAGAACCGAGGTTACGTTAGTAACCGAGTACGGTTTAGTTTGAAAAAAGAATGAAAAAAAAACAATTCTCCAACAATAGAATACCCCAGCATCGATACCTTACAAATGGCGGCCGCGCCCATAATGCACTTCGTGTATCACGAGTGTGACGTCACCTGACAAAGACCGATTACGAGCTCATCGATTTAATCTAATCTGGCTGCCATCTCATTCCGACCGTATGGGCAGAGCTGCCGTAAATATTTAGGTGGAACGTAGAGTTACGTTTAAACTAAGTTTAATGGTGCAACGGAAAAATATTTAGTAGTGCGTAAGTAAGTAACTTAGTGCCCATTTACGTCAAAACTAGGCTAAATTGTAATTTACGCACAGCTGGAGCAACCGGCCCCAGGCCCGGATTGGCTAATCGGGAGCACCGGGAGAATTCCCGGTGGGCCGGTCTGTTTTATTGGCCAGGAGGGCCGGTGTTGTCATGGCACTGGGTTGAATGCTTTACATAGGCTCCAGTCACAGCTTTCTGAGTGTATATTTTTCAGAGTGTATAATGAACGTTGTGAAATAATTGCCTAATATTAACTCTAATTTGGTGCTGCAATGATTTGCATATCGCGAGGATAACTGACCTCATAATCTGAGCTGCTTCAGTATTAAAACACCGCTCGTCGGCAATGGCAAAATGTTTGAGATGACCGACCAAAGCAAGCGGGATTTATGTTCACAGAAGCGCGAGCCGCGGGCGCGCGCTAATCCCAACGCGGCGCTTCACGAGATAAGATGCAAGTGGCTAAACTACGTAAACATACGGTGGCCGGGAAGTGCAAAGCAACATTACAAATACTGAAACACTTTTACAAAGCTCGAGACAAAATTACATTTCGGAAAACATTTTTACCCTACCATAAAACACAATTACATGGGCAAAACACTTTTACTAAGGACAAAACAAATTAACATTTTAGAAAACAAATTAGCAAGACGCAAAACACTTTTACCAGTCCCGAAACAAATTTACAAACGATCGATTCCTCACGGAAAGGGAATGTACCACATACCGGAAGTGACGAGTGAACGCTGGTGATAGGATGTTGGTGAGCGCGGTCAATTCGGCGTGAATATGAAGCATATAGGAGGTTAAGTTTATGGTGACCAAACATGGACTGTGACCGAGGGATGTTTTGCCCGTTTTGTGGTAAACACATGAGCAGCTTAACGCGGTTTTGCTTTACGTGTGGTCGGTGTTTGGAGTTTTTAAAGGACGCAAGCCAGACGGAAACACAGGGGACTTCTCGACAGCCGGACAGTGCTAAGCAAAGTAAGTGTAGCATAATGCTAGCTATCTGAGGACATATGGACGAAATTGGGTAACGTTAGTAATGCTATTGATTTTTCGAGCGGCTTCGAACTTTCTTTTTTTTAAACGGAACTCTATCCATTTCAGCAGAACAAACATGTCCATCATATAAACAGTTCATGGAATATAGAAGCTCGAAATCAAAAGAAAGACAGTCTTTTAACTATGGGCCAAAAGGACGATCTAGGCCTAAAGAAAGAAAAAAACGTCCAGGTAAGCTGTACTGACCGTCCTATAAAATTTTGCAATGTTCTATATGTATTTGTGTGAGTGTGGATTTTACCTATACATGAATTATATCTTTGTTATATTACTAGATAAACGTAGGATTGATGGGGCCACATGGAACTGATTTAAAACCTCTAAGAGGGAAAACACTCCCGTTGTTTACAGACCCAGAGATAGCAGCACCTGATCTCCTGAAACAAGCTGTCCAGAAAATGAGAACATTTAACAAGGGCATGCACGAAGGACCTTATGTCCTTTTGTATCCAGACTGCTCAGAGGTGGTCCATGTGCCTGGGTCAGAAAGGCCATTTAAATTGGCAGAATATAAAAAGGAAATAGGAAAGGCATACTCCAGGATTACTTTTTTCATTTGCCTAGAAAAGCACTTTAAAAGAGGTTTGTGGATCTCATAATTCAATATTTTAAAATATTCAAATACTCTGCTGGGGGATAAATAATGGTTGTTTGATTCAATTTTTTCAGAGTACGATACCTCAGATTCTGATTCTGAAATTGTCATCACAACAAGGAGCAGAGCTGAATTCAATCGAGCTGACACTTTGGTACATCTGTTATTCTCTTTTTTTAAACCAATTATGTTTGTAATTCATTTGCATATAATTTATTAGATTTATTGGATTTTAAGCATAACATCAATATCCTAGTCAATATTTTAGTGAAAAAAGGCTTGTTTTGATTATTTTGCCATTACTATTAAACAGTAACACAGACAACCATTTAACATTGATATATATACTGTATGTCGTAATGGAAAAAGTATGTAAGCTGTTGAAAGTTGTTGATCGTTTTTATCCGTTTCCTCTCAGGTTTTTGAACCACAAAATCGAAGCACTCCCAAATACAAACTGGAAGATGAAAGGTAGGTGCTGCACACTTGGACACAAAGGAACTTTCAGGCGTGCATGGGTTGAAATTATTTCTTTACTTCTTGACTGGAAATGATAATGATAATTCATATTTTGTTGGGCTACAGTGCTTTCACTGCCAGGTAAAACTACCACCAAGTTCTCTTACGAGAGTATCTCTCGTACTGCGTAATAGCTTACGCTATGGGGAAAAACTCTTTTCCGCGAGATATTGAAGCCAAAAATTATCCTTAATTTTTTATTAATGTAAAACGCTTTGCAGCAGCAAGCAAACATAGGCGAAACAGCTCGCGCGCCTATTGGTTGCTCTGCAGCAAATGCAGCAGCCTATCGAGATAGACTCTGCGTGACGTAATGACCAATGGGGGCAATTCGCGCCCATATCGTCACGTCCCGCCAGAAGGGGCGTGGTCTCGCCCTATAAATATGCTCGTTAGGCTGATACAAGCTGATTTTTACCTCTTCAGCGACGCTCTTGCATCGCTGGATCCGGAGTGAGAAGCCGCGCCGTCGAAGCAAGCTTTTCAGCGGGACGAGCTCTGGAGTCGCTGGCCTCGCCGCCTTCAACTGCCGTACCTGCTGCGCTTTCCGGCGTTATATATCCTTTCAATACTCTGTGTGTATTTCTCTGTTGTGAAGTGTTTGTCGCTTACTTGACGCGACTTGCATTTCCTCACAAAAGAGCAGCGTCTTTTTAAAGATGCCTTCATGTGGCTCGTGCCGCGCCCCGCTCAGCGATGGAGATCGACACGTCATCTGTGTTGCCTGTCTGGGTGAGGATCACGCGGCTATCGCGCTCGCTGACGGCGGATGCCCTCATTGCGAGCTTTTGCCCATGGTGACTCTGAGGACGCGCCTGGCATCATTCTCCGAGCCTTCACCGCAGCCCGCCGTGGTGCCGCGCCGCAAGAAGCGCCGCGCCCAGCGCGCTCCCGAGCTTTCTCCAGCCCGCCAAAGCTCGCCGGTTCGCCCGCCAGCTTCGCCGGCTTCGCTCGAGTCGCTCACTGACGGACAACGGCCGCCGCCTGCCGCCGCGTCCATCCACGAGTTTGACGAACCCACCGAGGCGTGTTCTCTTCTGGCATCCGATAGTGAGGATTGGGCGAGCTCCGTGGATCTCCCCTCCGCTAGCGTTTCCCGCCAGACCACTGGTAAGAGAGCCGGCATTGAGACTGAGCTGATGCGTCTGCTCTCTCAGGCCGTGGAAAGCATCGGCCTCGATTGGGAGGCGCGCCGCGCAACAGGCGAGCTCTGTGGACCTCCGCCTTCTGTCCGCGAGTCGTCAAGGAAACGGGCCAGCATCAAGACCGCGAGCCCTAAAACCGCGGCTAGCTTTCTTTACGTTATAAGAAATCTACCCCGCCCCCCATGGGCGTGCGTCACCGGCAAATGAGAAAAGAGTGTGTTTTAGTCCCCGCCGAGGCCGGACTAATCTCCATTTCTTAAACATTTCTCAGCTCCTAGTTTGAGCGGCTGAAAATGTCATTATTGCAGCAATGAGCCTGTTGTATAACACGCACACCTGCATACAAACGCCGACACACACAAAACTGTGGTGACGCTCTTTTATCTGCTTGCGCTAGTGTAGTTCTCCCTGTGGCCCAGTGGCGGAACCCGTAGCTTTCACGCGAGAGACCCGTGTTCGACCCCGGCTCTCGCAGCAAATAAAAATTTAGTCTCGCCGCGGCCAGACTTCCACCAAAAACTTTTCGCTCGTTCAGTTCCAGAAAATGCGACTGTTCCAGTGTATTTTGCAGTAAACAAGCTGGTACGGCCCGCTTGCCTGCACATAAAGGCCGTTTCCACGGCGACCCAGAAAAATCATGTATTCATTGTATTTCTGGTTTTCCGGCCACAGCCGATGGTGTTATAAGTGTAATAAAATGCTCACAGCCCAGTGTTCATTTCTACACACAAACACAGCCCGCCACGGTACAGGGCTCGCACAAATGAAATCGACGCATGTCAATTGTGCATTAAATGTAGTTAATGTGCCCACAACCCAGTGCCCACAAACACTACCACGGTTTCTGTAAAACGAAACCAACACAAGTCTTCCTAGCCTCCTAGGAAATCGACGGTGTTTCAGTCTCGCCGTGGCCAGACTTCCACTGAAATTTTCGCTCGTTCAGTTCCAGAAAATGTGACTGTTCCAGTGTATTTTGCAGTAAGCAAGCCAGTACCATGCCCGCTTGCCTGCACACAAATGCTGTTCCCACGGCGACCCAGATAAATCACATAAATGGTGTATTTTCTGGTATTCCGGCCACAGCCGATGGTGTTATGAGTGTATTGAAAATGCCTACAACCCAGGGCTCATTTCTACACACAAACACAGCCCGCAAAAATGCAGGGCTCGCACAAACAAAATCGCCTCATGTCGATTGTGCACTAAATGTAGTGAATGTGCCTACGTCTCAGTGCCCACAAACACTACACACCACATGTCCCACGGGTTCTGTGAAAACGAAACCAACACACATTCAGTCAGCTCAGGCCGACGGTGTTTTTCAGTGCAGTAAATGTGCCCGCTGTCCTGCGCCCACATTCACTCACAGACATGTTAAGCCCCACGGGGCTCGCCCCGCTCTCTCTCCCTCAGCAGACTGCTATAAGGGTTTTGAGCGCGGCCAGGCTGCCCGCCGCGATCGGCGCGCCCCCCGCCTCACACACTGTAAACACAGTGTCTGCGTTACAGCACGCCGGAGCTCTCTTGCCGTCACTATGTCTCGGCCAGAGCCCAGATCTCATTCTACCCCTAGCTATTCACGTGAAAGTGTGGACACAGCTTCCTGGGGTATCAGAATGGGTGCTGAACACTATAAATAGAGGCTATTCGCTACAGTTCGCTCGACGTCCCCGCCGTTATATGGCGCGCGTCGTGACGACGGTGGAAAACGAAGTATCTAATCTACTTTGAGCCGAGATAGCGAAACTACTGAGCAAAGGTGCTATAGAACCTTTATCTCAAGCTCAGAGCAAAGGGGGCCTACACAGCAGATATTTTCTGGTACCGAAAAAAGATGGAGGTCACAGACCCATTTTAGATCTGCGACAGCTGAACAGAGCGCTTGTGAAGCGCCAGTTCAGAATGCTTACGACCAGGAAAATCCTCGCGCAAGTGCGCCACGGGGACTGGTTTATGTCAATAGATCTGAAAGACGCCTATTTCCAAATACAAATGGCGTCCCATCACAGGCGAAACTTGAGATTCGCTTTCGAGGGCCAGGCATATCAATACGCAGTCCTGCCGTTCGGCCTGTCCCTAGCACCTCGTACAATTACGAAGTGCATGGACGTGGCGCTCGCACCCCTGAGACTTCAGGGCATGCGAGTCCTGAACTACTTGGACGATTGGCTGATTCTAGCTCGATCACGATCGGAGCTCATAGAACACAGGGCCGCATTACTCGAGCACCTCGAGGAGCTGGGCCTCACAGTCAATTGGGCGAAGAGCTCACTGTCTCCCAGTCAGAAAATTTCCTTTCTGGGAACCGTGTTGGACTCGCTGTCCATGACAGCACGCCTGTCACCAGAGCGCGGGCTAAATATTCAGCGCGGCGCGAAATCCTTCCGCCACGGCGCGATAGTTCCGCTCAAAAGGTTTCAGAAAATGCTGGGGCTGATGGCCTCAGCAGCCTCTGTACTCCAGTTGGGCCTGCTCCGCGTGCGCCCACTGCAGATGTGGCTGAAGAGGCGGGTTCCACCCAGGGCATGGACAGCGGGTCTGTTTCGCCTCAGGGTCGACCTTCAGTGTGTTTCAGCTCTGAAACCTTGGAAAGAGACCGACTGGTATCAGTCAGGTGTAAGTCTGGGGACCGCTTCGAGCGTGAAGGTGGTGTCTACGGACGCCTCCACCTCGGGGTGGGGAGCACTGCTCGAGGGCAGACCGCTAGCTGGCCTGTGGTCAGAACGGGAAAAGCTCCTTCACATAAACTGCTTGGAGATGATAGCAGTCGACAAAGCGCTACGGCGTTTTTGTCCCCAGATAACAGGCCACCACGTCTTGGTCCGGTCGGACAACATGTCGGTGGTGGCATACATAAATCACCAGGGCGGCGTCAGGTCACGAAACCTTTACAGGTTGACGGAAAGCCTCCTGGTCTGGGCTCAGCACAACCAGCTCTCACTGAGAGCAGCGCACGTGCCTGGTCTCCTGAACGTGGGACCAGACAGACTGTCCAGGAACAATGTTCCAGCAGGGGAATGGTCGCTGCACCCGCAGACGGTCCAGCTGCTGTGGAAGACGTTCGGCAGAGCTCAGGTGGACCTATTCGCGTCCCACGAAAACGCTCATTGCCCGGAGTTTTTCTCGAAAAGCAAGGACGCGCTGGCTCATGTTTGGCCACGCTGCCCCCTATATGCTTTTCCCCCTGTCTCGCTCCTGCCTCAGGTGTTGGAACGAATCAGGAAAAACGGATGCCCAGTGCTGCTTGTAGCCCCGCTCTGGACGAACCAGACGTGGTTCCCTGCCCTGATGCAGATGAACAGCACTGCCCCATGGCCTGTACCATTGAGGAGAGACCTCCTCTCTCAGGCGGAGGGCTCGATCTGGCACCCTCGCCCGGAGTTATGGTCCCTGCACGCATGGGCCATCAACGGGTACCCGCTAGCCTCCCAGAGGGAGTGTTAAACACGATCGCGCAGGCTAGAGCTCCGTCTACCAGGCGGCTCTACTCCTCGAAATGGTCTGTTTTCTCTGCATGGTGTCAGGCCCAGAGCCTTTCACCTGTGGAGTGCGGGGTTTCGGAAGTGCTCTCCTTCCTTCAAGAGCTACTGGATAAGGGCAGGACCCCATCCACGCTCAAAGTATATGTGGCGGCCATAGCAACGTTTGCAAAACCGGTGTCTGGCCAGTCGCTTGGGAAAAACGACTTAGTCGTGCGTTTCCTTAGGGGAGCTCGGAGGCTGAACCCTCCAAGGCCCCCTTCAGTCCCGACGTGGGACCTTTCCACGGTCCTGGAGGCCATGAAAGGCGCCCCGTTCGAGCCGATCCAGCTGGTGGACATGAAACACCTGTCGTTCAAGACAGTGTTTCTCATGGCTCTCGCTTCAGTGAAGCGCATAGGGGACCTACAGGCGCTTTCAGTAAGCGCGTCGTGTGTGGAGTTTGGGCCTAATGACTCAAAGGTCATTCTCAAACCGAAGCACGGGTACGTCCCGAAATCCCTCAATACGCCGTTCAGGGCCCAGGTCATTTCCCTGTCTGCCCTTCCGGTTCTCAGTGAGGAGGAGGATGCAAGTCTCCTTTGCCCCGTCAGGGCATTGAGAGCTTATGTGGCACGCTCGTCTGTTTTCAGGCAGACGGAGCAGCGTTTTGTTTTGTTCGGCGGGCGTTCCAAGGGACTCGCCGCCTCAAAACAGAGCCTATCCAGATGGATAGTGGATGCCATCGCGCTCACTTACTCTGCGAAGGGCTTACGGTGCCCCTTGGGTGTCAGGGCGCATTCCACGAGAGGCGTGGCCTCTTCGTGGGCATGGTCTAGCGGGGTTTCCCTGCAAGATATCTGTACGGCCGCGGGCTGGGCCTCGCCGTCTACATTTATAAAATACTATAACCTGGAGGTACCCGCCTTACAAGCTAAGCTTTTGGCGGTCTAAATTCAGTACTATCTGCCCCGCTGTGCGGCCCAGATGCTGAGTTTACTGCAGCCCCATGAGTATTGACTCACGTATGGCCGCCCAGATCAGGCTGAATGCTTTCACCCTGGCTGCGCGTTTGATTGTCGTATAATAGCCCCGCTGGGTGCTTTTTTATAGGGAATGACGCTTCCAGCCTCTCTTCCTTTACTCTATGTGAGTTTATGGTGATTATGCACTACATGAGCCCTGGGCTTCGGCCCCTGGGACTTTGGTGTTGGATCCCTGTACGCACGGCGTGTTGCATTGTGTTCCCCATAGCGTAAGCTATTACGCAGTACGAGAGATACTCTCGTAAGAGAACGTACTCGGTTACTAACGTAACCTCGGTTCTCTCTAGAGAGGGAACGAGTACTGCGTATCTTGCCGTGCGTGGAATACGCTCTGGTTCGCTTCAGCGGTAAAAACCAGCTTGTATCAGCCTAACGAGCATATTTATAGGGCGAGACCACGCCCCTTCTGGCGGGACGTGACGATATGGGCGCGAATTGCCCCCATTGGTCATTACGTCACGCAGAGTCTATCTCGATAGGCTGCTGCATTTGCTGCAGAGCAACCAATAGGCGCGCGAGCTGTTTCGCCTATGTTTGCTTGCTGCTGCAAAGCGTTTTACATTAATAAAAAATTAAGGATAATTTTTGGCTTCAATATCTCGCGGAAAAGAGTTTTTCCCCATAGCGTAAGCTATTACGCAGTACTCGTTCCCTCTCTAGAGAGAACCGAGGTTACGTTAGTAACCGAGTACGTTTTTTTTTCTTTCTTTTTTTATTTAATTCACAAAACTGCTAAAACTACTAGGAGATATTTCACTACTTATTCACAGACACATTATACATACATTTATATTTCTGCACATAAGCTCAACGTTGCTACATGCTATCAGCTGTTTCTGTAACTGACTGAGGTGCCCCCTCGCTGCCTACCTAGAGTACTCACAGCTGCCTGTGTGAGCTTTACTTAACATCACAGAATAAACCTACTGAAATACAGTTGCTCTTGCAGGTGAATAAACACAAATGACACAAATTAACCAAACCATTAAAAAAACACATGAGAATGAAGGGAGGGGGTTATCCACAGTCCCACATCATTGTCGTTTCTACAAAGGTACTATAGGCCTTTATTGAAGTGGCACAGTCATCCAGAACCAGCTCAAATAGTACTTTGAGCTTTCTCTTATTTTATACCTTTTACATTCAATTACAAAAAGAAACTCAAACAAACTCAGATTTGAGTTCAGGAAGCCCTCCTATCCACATGTTCTTAAGAAATAATTTATCTTAAATTATTGAAGTTGTTGATGTGATCAGAGAATTCGCTCGGATGAACTTGAAACAGAAAACGCCATATGTATGTGATTTATAACAAAATATATATATATTTTTTATATAAATTTTTTTGATCCCTCCCTCTATTACTACATGTTACTCAAAACTGCCTTATATCTTTGATCATGGAGTTAATCATTGTAATATGTTTTATCATGTTTCAGAGATGCACCAGGACAATCATCAACAATTCAGCCAGGACAGGTAATATGGCAGACTGTGGCAGCATGACATTTCTTGCTTTCAGTGTTGTTGTTTAAGACATTTTAATCTGTTTTTCAGATAGTAATATCTGATGCTGAGGATCTGGATCCACCTGAAACAAATCCAGAAAACCCGTCTTGCTACAGGTAAGTAAAAAAAAAAAGAAGATAAAGACTGACATAATTCAAATTTATTTAACTGATTACATGGGGAAGACATTTTTGTTTGTAAGATGTTTTAACATGGTAATTTCCCAACAGTAAATACACAGACCTGTTTTCACCAAATGTTGAGCAAGAAGACGAAGAGCCGGTTGCTGTCAATGTGAAGAATTTTCAACACACAGCAATGTAATGTAATGTAATGACAGCTTTTGACTATAGCACTCCAGTTTTTTCATTGTACAATAGTTCTGGTATATCTGGAATATCCACAAATGAAGTCACGTTTTGTCATTACAGGGAGGAGACCGACATTACATTACCTGACATCGTGGCAAACCTGTCACTTCCTATTGATCATAAAAAAGTCCGCCGGTTCAACATCTCAAGGGCTAACTTTTGGGATGGGGCAGTCAGAGGTTTCAAGCGTACAACCTATTCTGAAACCTGTGACATGCTGGTGAAATTTACTGATGATACTGGTGTTCTGGAAGAGGGAATTGACACTGGTGGTCCAAGACGAGAGTTTTTGACTCTATTGATAACACCTAAAAGACCGGCCCATTTTTGATGGACCAGAAGGACATCGTTTCTTGGTCTACAATGCAAATGGTATGCATATTGGTTAGATGTGTACTAATGGTTGGTTAGTGCTCATTGACCATATATATATATATAACATTAAATATGCTTGTATATTACAGTAATGCATTGTTTGTTTTATTTTGCAATATGAATGAATTCACAGCTTTTAGGGAGGATGAATACTACCTGGCAGGAAAGATGATTGCTGTATCAGTTGTGCATGGAGGTCCAGGGCCCCATTTTCTGTCGGAAGATCCTGTACATTATCTTGCAGGCCAGCCTTCATTCAAAGCAACAAATAACTTAATAACTGATGAAGAAATAGGGAAAGCTTTGCAAGAGGTGAGAGTAGCATAAGGCTAGGGTATGGCAGGGCAGAATTTTACATAGTTCCTGCAGTGTTTTGAGACAATGTCTACTTCCTATATCGTATGCAGAATTTAATTAATTTATTAGTTTTTGATAGTGTAAGATTACACCATGCTATGTATGTCATTATAAAATGCAAGGAGATACAGTGCACACAGTTATTGATGGGTGTTTATGCCCATTGTCATGTCTTTCAGATTGAGAATGCTACTTCATTGGATGCTCTGCAAGAATGTATGATGAGACACAGCACAATGTTACAGACAGCAGGTTGTCTGAGACATGTGGCTACTGTGGAAGAAAAGAAAGAAGTCGTGTCAGACTACCTCCAATGGTATATTATTGACCGCAACTCATCTGTAATTGACAGGTAAGATGATATTTGCGGTGATTTTCTAATTTTATGTATTTTATATAATTTTTTTTTAGTTTGAAATGACTCATGGTCCCCATCTTTGGTTTATGCAAGCATGTAAATCTGTTATGAATTTGTCACTCTGACAGAATTTGTACCTTAGCGTTTTTCAACTGATATGTGACGATACGGCCTTCATTAAAGGGCTAGTTCACTTTGAAATTAATTTATGTTTTAGCTTACCTCAAGGGCATCCAAGATGTAGGTGTCTTTGTTTCCACAGTATTTTCAATTTTGATATTTTTCGGTCAAACCGTTTTTGTCTATCAGTCATATAATGGAGGTTTATGGGGTCCACCCTCGGTTCACCTCAAAGAGCATGCACAGAGAAGTCCAAATTAAACATGATTTAATGACTCGTAAATGTAAGTACACATTGATGGCCTAAGACACAAAACGAGCGGTTTGTGTGAGAAAACGAAAAGTATTTATATAGTTTTTACCTCGTGTAGCCACAGCCATGTCCAACTGATCTGACGGCACGGGCGCTTCGGTCTGCGCATGCGCCTGAAGTGATCGCTTGCGCGTCTACGTCACTCATTGTTTACACAGAGATTTCGGAAGTTTTACCTTTCACTAAACATATTTAGATATATCGAACTCGTCTTCCATTGCGATTTCCTGTGCAGACGATTGGCAGTCCAGCGGGAGGGGCAGGACATGTGCATACAACCGCCATCTTTGGTGTTACGGGTTTTCCCTATACATTTGTATTAAGGATTGAGGAAGTGGCATGTCTCTATATAAATAGTCTCTGGTTATACTTAGTTTGTAACAATTAACATTTAATGTCCAATGCAAAAAAAGGTTTCTTAAATCAATTTTTAACATTTTTTTTTTTTTTTTTTAAATGTATGTTTGTTAAGGTGGATAATAATTCTATGGAAGAGAATATTTAATAGTTTTCTTTAGATAATTTAAATTCAATTGGCACTACACAGCAGTGAAACAATGTTTATGTTCACTCTGTAGATTCAGAGACGGTCTTTCAACCCTGGAGTTTTTGAATGCACTACAGCAACACCCTACTTTGATGGCCCCTGTCCTGTACCACTCTGAAAGTCGAATCACTGCTTCTGAACTTGAGAGACTCTTCAAAACTGACCTCAGTCCTTCGGGGAGTAATCGAAGACTTAAAGAAAGTCAAACCATGGCCTACTGGGCAGACTATCTCCTTGATTGTGAAGGTTTGTTAGTTCATTTGTTTTGCATAACTAGTTAAGAAAACACATGGCAATGATGTATCTGAATTGTTTTTTTCTTTGCAGAAGACCAGGCTGCTGTGTCTGTGGAAGATGTTTTGATGTTTGCTACTGGCCTGTCCTCACTTCCCCCATCTGGCTTGGAACCACTGCCACAAATAGAGTTCCTGGATGACTCTGTTCCCAATGGCAAACACCTTAAAATTACCACTCCTAGACTCATACACTTTGTTTAAGTCACAAATGGACTTTGGAATTCAAAATAGTCCAGGATTTGGCTGTTTCGAAGCTATGCGATGGATGACCGCTAGAGTTAAGACTCTGTAACAGTTGTTGTTTAAGGTGTTCTTTAAAGGGATAGTTCACCCCAAAATAAAAATGCTGTCAGTAATTACTCTCCCTCATGTTGTTCCAAATCCATAAGAATTTCGCTCATCTTCGTAACACAAATTAAGATATATCTTAATTTGTGTTACGAAGATGAACGAAAATCTTATGGATTTGGAACAACATGAGGGAGAGTAATTACTGACAGCGATTTCATTTTAGGGTGAACTATCCCTTTAAATGTGCAGTTGCCAAAGTTGATTTTATAATGTTACAGTATGTGAGCAGCATGTTCTTTTCTCAGTTAACATTTTGAAAATGTTTTAGATCCATGACTCTCAAACTGGGATCCCTTTGTGAATCACTTGTTTTAGATAAAGAAACAAGAAATTTTCTTTTATATACTACAAAGTGTAATAAATGCGCATTACTATTTTTGACTCATTTGATTAATTTACTTCACACAAAAACAATTAAGCTTTGAGTGACATTCATAAAAATCGTGTTCTGACAGGCAGCAGTGTTTCACCACTTTAAAAAAAAAACTTTTTGATCATTTCATAGCTGAGCAATTTCTTTTAGTTTCATATATAGTTCTGATGCAGACTCCCAGTTCTCCGGCTTCTGTATCTGATTGTGTTCCATGGCAAAGTCCAAGTACTCCTGCATGTTTGGGTCCCCACAAGGAGTCATTGACAGGCTGGCCTCAGGAAGGGCATCCAGTTCATCCTGTTCCACTTGAAAATAACTGCAATTATGTTTTCTATTTAACATAGGTTTGGCTCCAGAGACTGTGGATTTCATTTAAGTTAAAACATTATATTAATACTTTGATCTGTTTATTACCTGTGTGGTAAGTAGTAGAGTTCATTGGGCATTCCTCCTGGACATGCTGCTGTTCTGGAAGGGTGAATCCTGTGACTGTTCCACAGTCTCACACACTCATCCAAGTCCTTCTGAATAACATCACCAAAGCAATATCTCAATAGGCACTGATGTTCATGACTCCCGTTGAAGTATCCAGCATCTCTAAGGTCTGCAAATAACTCCATCCAGAACTGAGACCTATAGAAATGGATAAGAATGTTTACTTATACTATCAAGTATATACACGTTTGAATAAAGAAATCAGTTGTAAAGAAATGTATGGTCTGTGAATCTTTTGGTCATTCAATTTTCTTTTTAGGAACAACTACTTTTCCTGACGGGCAAGACTTGCTTTACATTTTTTAATGATCTTTATTGTGCTCGTTTTTCATTACTCGTTCCCAAGAAGAAAACCGAATGACCAAAGATGCAATGACCCTATATGAAGACAACTTACCTTCCCTTTCTAAATATAGACCACCAGGACTCAATACGCTGGTTATTTACAGATGAGCCGTACATGTGGCTGGACGCTCCAGAGTAGTAGTCACTGTGATGGTGGCGTAAGCTACATTGAATTGCAGCCATTATGCCGTTCTCAGTGCCGCAATCAGTCCTCAGTCTCATGGAAATGACGCCGAGGTTCCGCACACATGACATGAAATAGTGAGCAATCACTGTTGGGTTATTATTTGTTGGTCCACATTCAAGCCACAATACTTTACGTGAAAATCCATCTATGCATCCCGAAATGGCCAAACCGAATGGCTTAAGTTTGTCATAACCATCTGCATGCCACATATAGTTAGGTCCCATTGAGTGATAGGTTCTTCTTGTAAACCTTCTACGTAATCTGCTCTCACACCCTCGGGGATTAAGCTCCCGGAGTAAATTCATCACATCATCTCTCTTCACTCTAAGATTGTACTTTTGTTTAAGTACCTGCCACATCGTGCGGTAGCCAAATAGTTGTCCAGGTCCACGAATTTCAGATCTGATGGCGTTACTCACGGCGTTTGGAGAGGAATAATCCTTTCTGCGGTACATCCCGGTTTCGTTCAGTTTACTTTTAAGAGTCCTCAAGCTGATGTTTACACCGTGTAGACTTGACATCATGTCCACGATTACAGCGTACGAGTGGCCCTCGTTAAAATATTGAACGCAATGATGCAGTATGTCTGGTGTTTCCGTCTGGCTTGCGTCCTTTAAAAACTCCAAACACCGACCACACGTAAAGCAAAACCGCGTTAAGCTGGTCATGTGTTTACCACAAAACGGGCAAAACATCCCTCGGTCGCAGTCCTTGTTTGGTCACCATAAACTTAAACTCCTATATGCTTCATACGCCATATTCTCCTCATTGACAACACGAATTGACCGCGCTCACCAACATCCTATCACCAGCGTTCACTCGTCACTTCCGGTATGTGGTACATTCCCTTTCCGTGAGGAATCGATCGTTTGTAAATTTGTTTCAGGACTGGTAAGTGTTTTGCGTCTTGCTAATTTGTTTTCTAAAATGTTAATTTGTTTTGTCCTTAGTAAAAGTGTTTTGCCCTTGGTAAAAGTGTTTTGCCCATGTAATTGTGTTTTATGGTAGGGTAAAAATGTTTTCCAAAATGTAACTTTGTCTCGAGCTTTGTAAAAGTGTTTCAGTATTTGTAATGTTGCTTTGCACTTCCCGGCCACCGTATTAACAGCTGTTTTAATTACGACAGAAGTTTTAAACGACCGAAAGAAATAATCAGTTTGTAAAGACTGTATCAATCAAAACTCAGCTTCGGGAAGGGGAGATTTACAGGTAACATAAAGATAAAGAGACTGAGAAAAGAAGAATGAGAGAAGATGGAGATGAGAAATGAGAGCAGACGAACAGCCTATTGCATACTGTGCCCAGATTGAGAATAACTTTATTACAATAGATTCCTATTTAACACAGACATACATATGTTCTTTGCCAATGATGATCATCAGTGTAAAAATAAGCTCAATTTAACAACGCAAGCACATCATATATTGCCATTGTTATTGTATACATATACCTCGAATGTGTTTATATTTCCCCAGTATCAGCACTGGGACTTTTCACTGTTTGTATTACTTCACTTGTCTGGGTGGGCATATGCCCCCGAACCCCCAAGATCACTTTTTGGACCTCTGTATTTATAAAACCCAGTATACGGCTATTGCACTGAATATATATTTTTAAAATACAATGAATAACAAGGCTGTACAGAACACTGCACTATTGCAGACTTATATGCTGAGGTTTCAATTACATTATTTTAATATAGTCAGACGGGAACTAAAGTGGGCCGGTCTAAGGCATGAAACTCCAGGGCTGAAAATGAGTCCCACTCCGGCCCTGCTAGAGATGTAGGGTTAATCTGAGATGTTGGGTAAGCTGTATTTAGTAGTATAAACAACTAGATAGTAAATGATGGCTCAAAACATAAAGAAATACGAGGCTCAGGCGGAGCTTACAGCCTCGAAGCAAACAAACACACAGCAGGCAGCGAGGCAGACAGGAGCAATCGATCAGCGATCAGCTGATGAGCCAATCAACCAATGAGGTTGATTCTCGTGTTACGCAGCACATTTGAGCTTCAGCAACAACCAATGAGGTTGATTCTTGTGTTACGCAGCACGTTGGAGCTTCAGCGAGAACCAAGGAGGTTAATTCTCGTGTTACATAGCACTTTTAAACTTACACAAGAACTAATGAAGTTCATTCTTGTGTTACGTAGCACGTTTGAGCTTCAGCAAGAACCAATGAGGTTCATTCTCGTGTTACACAGCACATTTGAGCTTTCGCAAGAACCAATGAGGTTCATTCTCGTGTTACGCAGCACGTTTGAGCTTTTGCAAGAACCAATGAGTTTAATTCTCGTGTTACGCAGCACATTTGAGCTTCAGCAAAACCAATGAGGTTCATTCTCGTGTTACGCAGCACATTTGAGCTTTCGCAAGAACCAATGAGGTTCATTCTCGTGTTACGCAGCACGTTTGAGCTTTCGCAAGAACCAATGAGGTTCATTCTCGTGTTACGCAGCATATTTGAGCTTCAGCAAAACCAATGAGGTTCATTCTCGTGTTACGCAGCACATTTGAGCTTTCGCAAGAACCAATGAGGTTCATTCTCGTGTTACGCAGCACGTTTGAGCTTTCGCAAGAACCAATGAGGTTCATTCTCGTGTTACGCAGCACATTTGAGCTTCAGCAAAACCAATGAGGGTCATTCTCGTGTTACGCAGCACATTTGAGCTTCAGCAAAACCAATGAGGTTCATTTTCATGTTACGCAGCACGTTTGAGCTTCAGCAAGAACCAATGAGGTTCATTCTCGTGTTACGCAGCGCGTTTGAGCTTCCGCAAGAACCATTGAGGTTACATTAGTTGAACACTTGAAAAGAATTCTAAATAGTAGGTTAGTTTATATAAAAAATTTTAATCAGCATCATAAACTAGTGATATTTTACTTAATTGGCCCCTAACAGAAAGGCTTGTAATAGTAACCGGTTACACCATTTGACATTTCAGTTTAAAATCAAATTTGACAGTCATTATCATGGACACCTATGTAATCATGTGGCCTTGGTGGTAATATTTAAAATGTAATTTTTAAAGTTAATAATCATTTTTATAATAATGATGAATTATCAATGTATTCCTGGGGTCATACCATTTGACATATACTTAAAGGGTTAGTTCACCCAGTCACCCAAAAATGAAAATTAAGTCATTAATTACTCACCCCCATGCTGTACCAACCCCGTAAGACCTTCGTTCGTCTTCGGAATATAAATGAAGATATTTTTGATTAAATTTGAGAGGTTGATCACTGCTACATAGGCTGCCTAAGGGAATGAAACTTGACGGCCCAGAAAGTCAATGAAGAAAATGTTTAAATATTCCCTGTGACAACAGTGGCTCAACTATAAGTTTATCAAGCGACGAGAATACTTTTTGTGCGGAAATAAAACAAAAATAACGACTTTATTCGACTATTCCTTTTCTTCCTTGTAGGCCTGAAACGAGACTTCAAGAGATTTCCACGACGCATGCGCGAGAATTGCGATCTCCTTCAACTGCTTCAGTTAAGTTCTCGCCCGTGCGTCGTGGAAATCTCTTGAAGTCTCGTTTCAGGCCTACAAGGAAGAAAAGGAATAGTCGAATAAAGTCGTTATTTTTGTTTGTTTTTTCGCACAAAAAGTATTCTCGTCGCTTGATAAACTTATAGTTGAGCCACTGTTGTGACATGGAATATTTAAACATTTTATTCATTGACTTTCTAGGCCGTCAGGTTTCATTCCCTTAGGCAGCCTATGTGGCAGTGATCCAGCTCTCAGATTTAATCATAAATATCTTCATTTGTGTTCCGAAGACGAACGAAGGTCTTACGGGGTTGGTACAGCATGGGGGTGAGTAATTAATGACTTAATTTTCATTTTTGGGTGAATTAACCCGTTAAGAATACCTGACCATACCCTAAAATTGTCAAACGATCTCACATTTTAAAATGAGTTAATAACAACGAGATCAGCAATGCATAATAATGCTGTATAACTGTGAATTTATATAAGCACTAAACCTGCATTTTTAACACTGAGTCCTTTATCAACTTTTCTATAACTTCTTTGACACTAAAATAAAATGGAATACTATTTCAGCAATCAATTACCAATAAACAGATTAACCATGAAATACAAAAAAACAACATGGACTATGTTCCACATAACATTTGCTCATTTGCCCCTAACCATTTCAGTTAATAAATGGTATACATTTACATTACAGTTAGACAAGGACATAAGATACATTCAGTTTTACCCACTATTTCCTCGTGGTTAGCATGTCAAACACGATAATTAAACCATCAAACCTCACAGTGTGATGCACTGTGTGTTGTGACACATGTAACCCATCAAGTCCTACTCGCCCCACTTCGAGCGGGACTCGAACCGGCATACCGACTTGGGAGGCGGGCGCGCTAACAAGGATGCTAAAGACGGGAGTCTCTAGTCCACCTGTTGAGATCATGGGAGTGCGTTTTAACTGCACAGCTCTCACACACTGGCTTACGTTACACTCACCCCCGTAAACCTCACTCCCATTCGGGTCACAGCACCAAACCCCTCCGGTCCTACTCACCCCGTTCCGAGCGGGACTCGAACCTTCGTTTCCGGCATGGGAGGCAGACGCGCTACAAGGACGCTAAAGACCTCTTCTCTTGAGATCAGGGGAGTGAGTTTTACCTGGACAGCTCTCATAGCTGGCCTCCGTTACACACATTGTGACACTTCTATATTAGGGCTAAGAGCAATACACATGCTTTATTTTACAAATGTGAAGGAAAAAGGAGGATAAAATACTGTAAAATAAGTTTTCAATTGGTTTCAGGCCTTAGTTGAAGTTCTCTGTCTTTTGTATGTGGGACTTTTATGTTTGGTGAAGAGACATTCTGTAGTTGGCAAAATGGACTTGTATGCAAAATGGACAGGAGAGCACCTTGGAAGAGGAAGGCCTTGTTTAGTAGAAAAGGCCAAGCCAGGTTTTGGCAAGACAGCATGCATGTTAGGTGATCCTGTTTTAACATATTGGTGTTTTTTAGCCTTCTCATTTGAAGTCGTTTATGGATTAATTACCCATCGAGGTTCAAGAGAAGACTTGGGGGTTTTGGTATTTTTGCTATTTCACCACGTTTGGAGGATTATTACCACTTTTCCTGGACATTTTGATTATTTTTTGGGCTCAAGGACAAAAGATTCACGCATACGGACTATTACGCATACTTCTCACGCATGGACTATTTGATTAAGGATTCTCGGATAAGTGTTAACTTTTCTGGTTTGACTATTGAGTTATCAATATACTTTGTTGGTTAACCTGCTTAAGCTTATCTTTGTCTGATTTTAAGTATTGATGCAGTTTTTTCCATTATTCATTCATGCCTTGTGAGTGCCCTGAACTTTTAAGTGACTTCTGGTTTACTTAAAGGGACACTCCACCCATTTGCATTAAGCTTTCCATTGTTAGAAACGTACTCGGTTACTAACGTAACCTCGGTTCTCTCTAGAGAGGGAACGAGTACTGCGTAATATCTTACGCAATGGGGAAAACCTCTTTTCCACAAGATATTGAAGCCAAAAATGATCCTTAATTTTGAATTAATGTAAAACGCCGTGCAGCAGAATGCAGACATAGGCAGGACAGCTCGCACGCCTATTGGCTGCCCTGCGGCAACAGCAGCAGCCTATCGAGAGAGGCGCTGCGTGACACATATCCAATGGGGGCATTTCGCGCCCATTTCGTCACGTCCCGCCAGAAAGGGCGTGGCCTCGCCCTATAAATATAGCTCGATAAGGCTGGTACACTGGTTTTCATCGCCGAAGCGAACCAGCGCTGTTGTATGCACGGCAAGATACGCAGTACTCGTTCCCACTCTAGAGAGAACCGAGGTTACGTTAGTAACCGAGTACGTTCTCTTACGAGAGTATCTCTCGTACTGCGTAATATCTTACGCTATGGGGAACACAATGCAAAACGCCGTGCGTACTGGGATCCGACACCAAAGTCCCAAGGGCAGTAGCCCGGGGCTCATGTAGTGCATAATCACCATAGACTCACAGAGAGTCGGAGAAGAGAGGCTGCAAGCATCATTCCCCATGAAATAGCATCCTATAGGAGCTAGTTATGTTAATAGTGTTTCACACAGACAGGGTGAACGTGTTCAGCCTGAACTGGGTAATAGTACAGGTTATTCAACACCCATGGAGCCGTGTTATCGCCCAGTGAGCGATGCACAAGCAAAACTCAGCATCTGGGCCGGCACAGCGGGGCAGATAGTACTGAATTCTATACCGACAGAAGCTTGGCTTGTAAGGCGGGAACCTCTAGGTTATAAAACCTTATAAATGTAGACGGCGAGGCCCAGCCCGCGGCCGTACAGATATCTTGCAAGGTAACCCCCCTATACCACGCCCACGACGAGGCCACGCCTCTTGTGGAGTGCGCTCTGACACCCAAAGGACACTGCAGGCCCTTAGAAGTGTAAGCCAGTGCTATGGCGTCGACTACCCATCTGGATAGGCTCTGTTTTGATGTCCCTTGGATCGTCCGCCAAACAAAACAAAGAGCTGCTCGGTCTGTCTGAAAGCAGACGAGCGGGACACATAAGCTCTCAGTGCCCTGACAGGGCAAAAGGAGACTCGCATCCTCCTCCTCGTTATGAACCGAGAGAGCGCACAGGGAATAACCTGGGCCCTGAATGGTGTGTTGAGGGATTTGGGCACGTACCTGTGCCTTGGTTTGAGTATGACTTTTGAGTCATTAGGCCCAAACTCCATGCATGACGCACTTACCGAAAGCGCTTGCAAGTCCCCAACGCGCTTCACTGAAGCGAGAGCCATAAGGAATACCGTTTTGAGAGACAGATGTTTCATGTCTGACAAATGGATTGGCTCGAATGGGGCATCTTTCATGGCTTCCAAAACCGTAGAAAGGTCCCACACAGGGACTGAGGGGGGTCTGGGAGGATTCAGCCTCCGAGCTCCCCTGAGGAATCGCATGACCAGGTCATTTTCCCCAGTGACTGGCCAGACGTCGGTTTTGCAAACGCCGCTATGGCCGCCACGTATACTTTGAGCGTGGATGGGGTTCTGTCCTTATCCAGCAGCTCCTGAAGGAAGGAGAGCACTTCCGTAACCCCGCAGTCTGCTGGTGAAAAGCCCTGAGCTTGACACCAGGCAGAGAACACTGACCACTTTGAGGAATAGAGCCGTCTAGTAGACGGGGCTCTAGCCTGCGTGATTGTATTTAACACTCCCTCTGGGAGGTTAGCGGGTACCCGTTGATGGCCCATGCATGTAGGGACCATAATTCTGGGCGAGGATGCCAAATCGAGCCCTTTGCCTGAGAGAGGAGGTCTCTCCTCACCGGTATCGGCCACGGGGCAGTGCTGGTCCGCCGCATTAGGACTGGGAACCAATTCTGGTTTGTCCAGAGCGGAGCCACGAGTAGCACTGGGCGTCCGTTTTCCCTGATTCGTTCCAGCACTTGAGGCTGGAGCGAGACGGGGGGGAAAAGCATAGAGGGGGCATCGGGGCCATACGTGGGCCAGCGCATCCCTGCTCTTGGAGAAAAAGGTTCGGACAGTGAGTGTTTTCTTGGGGCGCGAACAGGTCCACCTGCGCTCTGCCGAATGTCTCCCACCGCAGTTGGATCGTCTGCAGGTGCAGCGACCATTCCCCTGCTGGGACATTGTTTCTGGACAGACGGTCTGGTCCCAGATTCAGGCGACCAGGCACATGCGCTGCTTTTAGTGAAAGCAGGTTGTGCTGAGCCCAGACCAGGAGGCGTTCCGTCAGCCTGTAAGGTTTCGGGACCTGACGCCACCCTGGTGATTTATGTATGCCACCACTGACATGTTGTCCGACCGGACTAAGACGTGGCGGCCTTTTATCTGGGGACAAAAACGCCATAGCGCGTTGTCGACTGCCAGCATTTGCGTAGGAGCTTTTCCCCTTCTGACCACTGGCCGAAGAACGGTCTGCCCTCGAGCAGCGCTCCCCATCCCGAGGTGGAGGCGTCCGTGGACACCACCGTCACACTCGAGGGAGTCCCCAGACCCACGCCTGACTGATACCAGTCAGCTATTTTCCAAGGTTCCAGAGCCGAAACGCATTTCATGTCGACCCTGAGGCGAAACAGACCAGAGGTCCATGCCCGGGGTGGAACTCGCACTTTCAGCCATAACTGCAGTGGGCGTATGCGAAGCAGGCCCAGCTGGAGTACTGAAGATGCCGAGGCCATGAGGCCCAGCTTTTTCTGAAATCTTTGAGCGGGACTATAGAGCCGCGGCGAAAGGATTTCGCGGCGCGCTGAATGTCCAGTTCTCACTTTGGCGACAGACGTGCTGTCATAGACAGCGAGTCCAGTACTGTTCCTAGAAAAGAGATTTTCTGGCTGGGGAACAGCGAACTCTTCGCCCAATTGACTGTGAGACCCAGATTCTCGAGATGCTCGAGTAATGTGGTTCTGTGTTCTGTGAGCTCTGAATGTGATCAAGCTAGTATGGTGTTATTTCCCTGTCAAATGTCGAGAGCGCATTATTGAAGCGCGAAAGTACATCAATATAATGCGCGAGCACGAATCTCAATGCTCGCGCGCGGGAACTGGGCGCGCGCTCTCAGAAACACGCTGCTCTTGTAAGAATTTTCTCTGGGCTCGCTCAGAGAATATGCCTGCACTTAGAACGTGTTCAGTGCAATTGCGAAGCTCTCCTCTTCGCTTAAAGTAAGCGTGTATGTGCTTAGACTGTGTCCCGTGCGTTCGCGCAAGGCTACTCTTCTCTTCGATTTCTTTCTCTTTGCTCTTGGCATAAACGCTGTCCAAACGGCAACAACCAATCAGAAATTGCTATTCCATATGTTATGTAGGGTTTTTCCCCCATTTTTCTGCTGTTCTGTAAAGCACTTTGGCCAGCCAGTGGCTGTTGTAAAAAAGAGCTATATAAATTAAAAGAACTTTAACTTGTGAGTGTCATTGGTTGTTTTTGGTCATAATCATTGTCCTTGTGTTCCCATTGTCTCTTGACTAGCTTTGTTCCCTGTACCATTGTTGGTGATTCTATGTTTAGTCCAAGTTTATGTTCATTTCATATTGTAACTTCAACCCAAATCGAATTGGAATAATACTTGGGTTCAATTCAACTTGACTACATTACACATATTATAGACATGATTCATGGGTCTTTTTTTAAATTATCTTTCTAGATCTTTTTGTCTTAATTTTAAAATCTGAAAGTTCTTGTTTTAGGTTCTTCATATATGCCTATTATATAGGCAACCTTGTTATAATTATTAAAACCTTTCTTAATGTTTTTTTATTTAATGAAACGTTTTTCATTATCTTAGAAAAACATTAAGAGAACGTTTATATAATGGGAGAATTGAACGTTTGAATAACGTTCTTATAACCAAGCAAGAACGTTAATACAACGTTTATATAAAGGGAGAATTGAACGTTTGAATAACGTTCTTATAACCAAGCAAGAACGTTAATACAACGTTTGTATAAAGGGAGAATTAAACGTTCTAACGTTATTATAACCAGGAAATAACGTTAATACAACGTTTATATAACAGGAGAATTGAACGTTCTTATAACCAAGAAATAACGTTAATGCAACGTCTAAAAAACTGGACGTTTTGAAATTCCCTAGAACATTCAGAAATAACATTTTTATAACTTAATGGGAACGTTATGAAAACGTTCTTATAACCTAAAATTGTTAGCTGGGGAAGAGGAGAGTTTCGCGATTGCAGTGAACACGTTTTAAGTGCAGGCATATTCTCTGAGAGAGCCCAGAGAGAGAGTTCTTACAAGAGAAGTGTATCTGAGAGCACGCGCCCAGTTCCCGCGCACGAGCAGAGAGATTCGCGCTCGGCACATTATATTCCGCACGTGCGCAGAGAGATTCGCGCTCGGCACATCATATTCCACGCGCGAGCAGAGAGATTCACGCTCGGCACATCATATTCCGCACGGGAGCAGAGAGATTCACGTACTTTCGCGCTACAATAATGCGCTCTCGACATTTGACAGGGAAATAACGCCATAAGCTAGAATCAGCCAATCGTCCAAGTAGTTCAAAACTCGCCTGCCCTGAAGTCTCAGGGGTGCAAGGGCCGCGTCCATGCACTTCGTAAATGTACGGGGTGCTAGGGATAGGCCGAACGGTAGGACTGTGTATTGATATGCCTGGCCCTCGAAGGCGAATCTCAAGAATCGCCTGTGACATGACGCTATTTGTATTTGGAAATAGGCGTCTTTCAGATCTATTGACATAACCCAGTCTCCCTGGCCCACTTGCGCGAGGATTTTCCTGGTTGTCAGCATTCTGAACTGGTGCTTCATAAGCACTCTGTTCAGCTGTTGCAGATCTAGAATGGGTCTGAGACCCCCGTCTTTTTTCGGTACCAGAAAATATCTGCTGTATAGCCCGCCTTCGCTCTGAGCCTGAGATAAAGGTTCTATGGCCCCTTTGCTCAGCAGTTTCGCTATTTCGGCTCGAAGTAGATGTGATACTTCACTGTTTACCGTGGTTTCGACTCGCGCCGTGTAACGGCAGGGACGTTGAGTGAACTGTAGCGAATAGCCTCTTTTTATAGTGTTCAACCCCCATTCTGATACCCCGGGAAGCTTTGCCCACGCATCTGCGTGAATAGCTAGGGGTAGAATGAAATCCGGGCTCTGGCCGCGGCATAGCGGCGGCTGCAGAGCTTCGGTGTGCTGAGACATAAACACTGTGTTTATAGTATGCGAGGCGGGAGGCGCGCCGATCACGGCGGGCAGCCTGGTCGTGCCCAAATTCTCTATGACAGGTTGTGGAGAGAGAGCGAGCGGGACAAACTCCGTGGGGTTGAGCGTGTCTGTGAAGGAATGTGGGCGCAGGACGGCGGGCACATTCACTGCACTGAGAACACCGTCGGCTTGTGCTGACTGAATGTGTGTCGGTTCCGTTTTTACAGAAAACGAGGGACACGCATCGTGTAGTGTTTGTGGGCACTGTGTCGTGGGCACATTCACTACATTTTTGCACAATCGCCATGAGTCGATTTTATTTGTGCTAGCCCTGAACTGTGGCGGGCTGTGTCTGTGTGTGGGAATGGGCACTGAGACTTGGGCATTCTTACAACACTCATAACACCATCGGCCGTGGCCGGAATACCAGAAAATACACTCTTTTGAGATTTATCTGGGTCGCCGTAAAAATGGCATTTGTGTGCAGGAAAGCGGGCTGTGGTGCCGGCTTGTTTACTGCGAAATACACTGGAACAGTGACATTTTTTGGAACTGAACGAGCGAGAAGTTTTGGTGGAGTCTGGCCGCGGCGAGACTTAAACACCGTGGGTTTTAGCTGACTGTATGTGTGTTGGTTTTGTGTGTTGGTTTTTTTTTTTTTTGTTGGGCACATTCACCACATTTAATGCACAATGACATGAGTTGATCTCATTTGTGCGTGCCCTGCACTGTGGCGGGCTGCGTTTGTGTGTAGAAATGAACACTGGGCTGTGGGCATTTTTATTACACTCATAACACCATCGGCTGTGGCCGGAATACCAGAAAATACACTGCTTATATGATTTTTCTGGGTCGCCGTGGAAACGGCATTTTTGTGCAGGAAAGCGGGCCATGGTACCGGCTTGTTTACTGCAAAATACACTGGAACAGTCACATTTTCTTGGAACTGAACGAGCGAAAAGTTTCGGTGCAAGTCTGGCCGCGGCGAGACAAAATTTTTATCTGCTGCGAGACCTGGGATCGAACACGGGTCTCCCGTGCGAAAGCTTTGGGTTTCGCCGCTGAGCCACAGGGGGAAATGACAAAATCTAAAATAGCTTGAGCAGATAAGAGAGCGTCATCACAGTTTGTGTGTGTTGGCGTTTGTTTGCAGGCGTGCGTGTTATACAACAGGCTCATTGCTGCAATATTGACATTTTCAGCCGCTCAAACTAAGAGGAGCTGAGAAATGTTTGAGAAATGGAGATTAGTCCGGCCTCGGCGGGACTAAAAACACACACTTTCCTCATTTCGCCGGTGACGCATGCCCACGGGGGGCGGGGTAGCTTTCTTATAACGTAAAGAAAGCTAGCCGCGGTTTTGAAGCTGGCCTTCTCTACAGATGCAGCTATCTCGTCGTCATTAATGGTGGAAGCGGTGGCGCGCGCCGGCCGTTGTCCGTCAGCGAGCGACTCGAGTGAAGCTGGCGGGCGAACCGCCGAGCTATCACGGGCTGGAGAAGGCTCGGGGCTGTTTCGTCGACCTCAATGGCGGAAGCGGCGGCAGACGGCGGCCGCTGTCCGTCGGTGAGGGACTCGAGCGATGCCGGCGAAGCTGGCGGGCGAACCGGCGAGCTTTGGCGGGCAGGAGAAGGGGCCCGCTGGGCACGGCGCTGGGCACGGCGCTACAGCGGGCTGAAGTGCAGGCTCTGAGAAAGATGCCAGGCGAGTCCTCAGAGTCACCATAGGCAGTAGCTCACAGTGAGGGCATCCGCCGTCGACGAGAGCGAGAGCCGTGTGATCCTCACCCAGGCAGGAAACGCAGATGACATGACGGTCCCCGTCGCTGAGTGTGGCTCAGCACGAGCCGCAGGATCTTTGCATCTTGAAAAAGACGCAGCTCCTTTAGCAGAGAGAGAGACAGTGAAAAAATGTGTCGCAGCGGCGAACACACACACACAGTTTGAAAAGGATATAACGCTGGAAAGCGTTGCAGGTACGGCGGCGGCTAAAGGCGGCGATGCCAGCGACTTCAGACTCAATGGCTCGTCCCGCTGTGTGCTTTTCCTCAGACGGCGTGGCTTCTCACTCCGGATCCAGCGATGCGTGATGCTTCGCTGAAGAGATGAAAATCAGTGTACCAGCCTTATCGAGCTGTATTTATAGGGCGAGACCACGCCCTTTCTGGCGGGACGTGATGAAATGGGCGCGAAATGCCCCCATTGGATATGTGTCACGCAGCGCCTCTCTCGATAGGCTGCTGCTGTTGCCGCAGGGCAGCCAATAGGCGTGCGAGCTGTCCTGCCTATGTCTGCATGCTGCTGCACAGCGTTTTACATTAATTCAAAATTAAGGATAATTTTTGGCTTCAATATCTCGTGGAAAAGAGGTTTTCCCCATAGCGTAAGATATTACGCAGTACGAGAGATACTCTCGTAAGAGAACCCAGTCATACTATTGAATGGTCGTGCAACACTCTCTCATTTTCCCCTGAGACGAGAGAAATCCGCTATTTACCTTTTTCACTTCCTCCTACAATGACGCAAAAATCGTCATTTTTCGTCATTGTAGGAGGAAGTGTAAGAGTGTAAGATTTCTGTAAAGACTACAAGCACTAGATCCCACCCTTTCAAACCCGCCCATAGGTTGGACCTAATGCGCTTACAAAGCTATCACAGATCAGTGGGTGGGACTTCACTTGTAGATACTGAAATCAATATCAGCCATCTTGTTTCTAAGCTATGCTAGCAAGCGCTGTGGAGATAGGAAGTTATGACAATGACGAAAGAAACTAAACACGATATGGAAGAAACTAAACATGATATGGAAGTAGAGGATTTTGAAATTCTGCTGCTCGAATCCGCTGTTCGTGGCTATCTTTACGAGCCGCAATATAGTGAAGAGCAGCTGAGGCTGCTGGAGGAACAGGAGGCGGCTGCCTGTCGTGGACGAGGAGCCCGGACTGGTTCGAGCTGGGCGGACTGCTGGTGCCTGTGCTCTCGCTGTGCGCTACGGACACAGATAGAGTCCGTCTGCTGCAGAGAATTTCAACGATAGCAATTTGTCCTGGACGAAATCTCTGAATCAGACGAGCACACGGACGTTTGTGTTGTGATGTGAACCATCCTAGTGTCGCACCGCGTATGTTCTGACTGAACATCCAGGTATCATGCAATAATTCACCATATAGAAAGAAATACAAATGAGGAGTTATTCGCTAATGAGTTTGCCAATGTAACGGGGTTCGTTGTTGTGGGAAGAAGGAGGCGGGAACCGGCGAACGTTTAAAGATTTTAATAGTAAAATAAACAAATACAAAACAAAAGTATAAGCTAGCTGGCCACACACAACAGAAACAAAACATAAAATCAGGCCTGTTCCTTTTGTGCTTCCGCTCCTCCGTGAGAGATATGAGACCGCTGCGTCTCACAGGTGTCATTCATTATCACTCGCGCCGTCCTCTCACCCTCGTCCTGCTCGCCACAGCCAACTAACTAGACATTTTGTGTGAAATGAATTTCAAACTCTTTTGGCAGCTAGCCTTGTAGACGGAAGAGTGATTTCTCTGATGTTTGCGCGCTGTTCTGTGGGAGTGGCTTGCGGAGCTGTGCAATGTGGTGCATTGTGTGAGTTGTTATCTTACATACAAATGCGCCCTAAAGTTATTTTCTGTCTTTTCTCGGTCAAGACGGCACCAAATTCAAAATTTCTTTTACATTTCGACTACATATATAACCCACTTTCAATAAAGATTAATGTTGAAATGAGTGGAGTGACCCTTTAAGTTGCAAGCCAAGTTTGTTTCAACAGTCCTCCCATAACCATCATTTAAAATGCACACAGTATACGTTCTGTTTACTTGGACCAGACGGGATAGCCTTCATTGCCCTTGTGCATCGATGAGCCTTAGGTGCCCAAAACCCTGTCACCGATTTGTGGGTTTGTCCCTCCTCGGACCACTGTTGGTAAATTCTCAGCACTGCTGACCGGGAGCAACCCACAAGCCTTGCCGTTTCAGAGATACTCTGACCCTTTCGCCTTCTCATAACAATTTGCCCCTTGTCAAAGCCTCTCAGATCTTTATTCCTGCCCATTTCTCCTGCTTATCCTGTAATCTACCCATCCCTAAGGGGATAGTTCACCCAAAAATTAAAATTCTTTCATTAATTACTCACCTTCATGTTGTTCCAAACCCGTAAGACTTTTACTGTACGTTCACACCGCCGCCGACTTGAGCTTCCAAAGCGGCCGGAAGTCATTCATTTTCAATGGAAGCTGGCTTCTCTCAGCTGCAAGGAGCGTCAAATCCCTCGGCGTCGCGTTTTGGGCGTTTTGAGCGTTTTGAGCGTCAATCAGAAAGTTGAAAGAAGCTCAACTTTATGGTAATGATCTATGACGCGGTTCAGCGGCAAGCAGCGGCAAAACGCCAGCAACCAATCAGAATAAAGACGTCCTTCACTCTGGCTGATTCCGGAGAAACATACGATGTGAACTTTCGTTCCTACCAAAACATTAGTTCCGAGAAAATGGAGGAGAAGCTGATAATCGCTGTTGCTGGGTTTCCTATCATATATGATATGACGCTGTTTGCTTACAGGGACCAGTTACAAAAGAACGAGGCATGGGATAAAATAGCTGGGATAGTTGGTGTCTCCGGTGAGTTGGTGAAGTGCGTGCTGATGATTTATAATATAAGGGCTGTTAGTAAGCTTGTTACCCTCACAGTGCTGTCAGCTGCCCCCTGTTCTCTCTCCCTCAGATGCATGAACGCCCACACACACCCACACACACACACAGTATCATTCACACAGGAAGTGCAGTGAGGAACGGGGGGCAGCTGACAACACTGTGAGGGCTGTTAGTAAGCTTGTTACCCTCGTTTTTGTTTTTGTTGTAAAAAGTTACATTGTATGAATAGTTTTTTCCCCAAATAAATATTGTAATCAATTTTAAATACATTTGAATAATTTTAAATAAACACACACAAAACAATTTCAACGTTCATGGTTGTATGATTCATATTATTTTTAAATCCATGTTATATATAGTTTAAAAGTGTATAAGTGCTTAGCTATGGAAACTTTGCTTTTAGTGTAATTGGTGGCTCTTAAAAGAGCCGTTTTTGTAGCACTAGGCTTATACTCCAGGTTGCCAGCTGACAGCTCCCTCGGTGGAGAAATAGGAGGTATATGTCTCCCGGACACGGATGGCCTCCCGTGCGGAGTTGTTGCTGCCCACTCGGGTTACTGCCTGTAGGCCAGCAACTTCCCTGTCTGCAGCTGGTGGTGGTCCTGCACGTCTTCCAGTTGCCCTGGTTGGCGTCTTGGAGGTCCTTCTCAGGAAATTATGCAGGATGCAGGTAGCCTTCACACAGGCGTCCACATTTGCAGGGCTGACCCCAATGACTCCTCTGTACATACGCCATTGAGACGTGAGGATACCAAAGGTATTCTCAACAATCAGCCTAGCATATGACAGCCTGAAGTTAAATACTCTGCGCCTGCCAGAGTGGTTGGAGCCAGGAAAAGGCCTCATGAGGTTGGGGCGCAGTGGAAAGGCCTCATCAGCAACAAAAACATGTGGCTGCGCTCCTAGATGCTCAGCTCCCGGCAGCAGAGCATCCTGTGGGAGGCCAAGAGTCCCGTCCAGTAGTGCCCGGCCGAAGGTGGAGTTGGCCAGGACACCGCCGTCACTCGTCTTCCCGTAGCTGCAACACATCCACTACCCGAAAGCAGTATTCAGCATCTACCACTGCCAGAAGCACTACAGAATAAGTCCCCTTATAATTAAAAAACATGGACCCTGAATTGTCAGGAGACTTATTCACCACGTGCTTCCCATCTATGGATCCAAGGCAGTTGGGGAAAGACCACCGCTGGTAGAACCCCTTTGCTATGCAGAGCCAATCCTCCGTGGTGGGCACTGGCATGTACTCCTCCACCATGGAGTCCCAAATGGCCCTGCAGACCTGGGGGACAATGTTGGCCACAGTGCTCACTCCCATGTGATAGCTAGCAGCAATAGTGCGATAGGAATCCCCGGTGGACAAGAACCGCAGGCAAATAGCCAGACGCTCTGCAGGACTTATTGCAATGCGGTAATTGGTGCTAGTCATCATAATGAGCGGCCCCACCTTTGACAGCACGCTATCAAACTGCTCCGTGTCCAGCCTGAAGTTCCGCTGGAACCTCTCGTCATCGAGCCGCAGCTGCTGCACCAGCCGGTGATACTCTCCGAATTGATAACGGTCCTGGAGGGTGTCATGAACCCAAAACCTTCGAGTCCGACGTCTTCTCCGCAAATACAGTAAAGCAGCACCAAACACAACAACTTCGCGATTTTCCATAATGATCCAGTGATACACATTTGAGAATGAGCGCAACTTTTATTTGAAATATTTACGAACGCTCGTTTTAAGCGGGAATGCAATTCATTTGGTCACGGTGACAACGATTTGACCAATTGCACTAATGCAAATAATAGCCTAATGCAAATAATAATAATAGCTAATTATTATTTTTTTCCCCGACCAAATGTGACCAAAACGGTTATAAAAATGCTGTCATTATAAAAGGTTTCTTCAATGTATTGCTTGTTTTTTCTGTTTATTTCATTTCATGATGTGACACTTCTCTTCTTCCTGCTACGTCAGAGCGTCCAAAGCGTCAACGAGCTTCCCCGTGCTTTTTGACAAGCGTCCTTGACAGAGCGGCCAGAGCTTCGTTGACGCTCAAGTCGGCGGCGGTGTGAACGTATACGGTTATTCATCTTCGGAACACAACTGAAAATCTTTTTTCCCCTCCATAGACAGCTATGCAATGATATGGCAAAAATCAATAATTAACAAACAAGCATCACAGTAAGAGACATCAGATTCAAATTGTACTTTAAAAGATGGTTTATTCTTTTAAAGGAGGCTGTTTTTAAAGGAGGCTTTTTTTTATTCTTTTAAAGGAGGCTGGAGACAAAAACATACCACAACAGCTACCTCGTGGCAGGAACAAAACCCGAAATCACACAGAAACCAAGCAGCTTTTATACCCCCCTTTGACAGAGTCTCTTCTTCTGTACTTTCCCGCTTATTCCAGTAAAACCAGATCTGGCTGGTTGGTTAGAAATACAATGGTCTGAAACTCCTCTA
The DNA here is from genome assembly GCA_030578255.1 of Tiaroga cobitis. Taxonomy (NCBI): domain Eukaryota; kingdom Metazoa; phylum Chordata; class Actinopteri; order Cypriniformes; family Leuciscidae; genus Tiaroga; species Tiaroga cobitis. The sequence goes on along the minus strand of CM060611.1, from coordinate 27,114,721 downwards.
AACCCCCCTTCTCTCTGGGCTTTTGCTATCCTCACACCTGTGAGGTCAAAAGGGCTGAATAACCTTTGTCTTTCCTGATTACCCATCCTAACAAATTCAGAGGCTCTGTCTGACTATTTGCGTAAGTGTGTGTGTCTCTGTTCCTGCTGGGTATGCAAATATTCCAGGAGAGAAAATACATGATCGAATTTAAAGTAAAACCTACACAATATCAGGATAAACTAAAATATAAAATTTTCCACAACAGCAACTACCACTTTGATACTTCAAAAAATTCATAAAGACATCATAAAACTAATCCGTATGATTTGAGAGGTTTAGTCCAAAATTTTCTGAAGAGACACAATCACTTTATATGATGTACAGAATGATTGAATTTAGTCCGAGGGGGTCCGGAAAAAATAAGTTGTTGATTTTGGCCTGTGGAATGTTGGTCCTTCTCTTCAATGGCTGTGCGAAGTTGCTGCATATTGGCAGGACCTGGACCACGCTGTCGTATACGCTGATCCAGAGCATCCTAACCTAACCCTAACCCATGCAGTTGTTATATTGCACAGAATGGAATCATTTCATGGTGTCCTCTTGCCTATATGATTTGTGTGAATTTCATGAATAGGAGGAGGAAATCTTGTAGGGTACACATCTTTTTCTTTTTGTTAGAAAATTAATTATGTAGTATGTTTAAATATGATTAAGTATACAAAATGACACCATAGCAACATGTACTAATACAATTACAATAAAGTTTAATTAGTTAAAATAAGTTAACTACTTTAGTTAAAGTGATAGTTCACCCAAAATGTAACTTGTTGTCATCACTACTCACCCTCAAGTTGTTCATTTAGTATGAGTTTTTTCTTCTGTTGAAAACAAAAGAAGATATTTTAAAGAATGTTGATAACCAGATTCTTCTGCGTTCAAGAGAAGAAAGAACTTCATACAGGTTTGGATCAACAATTTCCTTTTTGGGTAAACTAAATCCTTTAACATGAATTAAGAATGATCAATACTTCTATAGCGTTTATTAATCTTAGTCAATGTTAATTTCAACATTTATTAAAAATGTATTGCATTGTTAGTTCATGTTAATTATAAAGTGTTACCGATTTACTTTTATAACCTTTCTCCTTTCTTTTATTTTTATTTATGGTTAAATCAAATAATCTGCCTGGTTTCACTGCAACTGCATCCTTTTCTCTACAGTAGGTGTGGCATTAGTGCTCATCTCAAACAAAAAAGAGAGACTCGTTTAAACTTTCAAAACATTGAACGAAACACTGTAACTTGTAGTTTTCTGTGAAACAATGTTTTGTTGGCAGAGCACAAATAGACAAAAAAAACTGTCAATACATGTCTGTAAAATGTAAGTTTATAGTTCTAGTGATCTGTTTTATAAAAGCACAATCAAACGCTCAATCTAGTGTGATATAGTTAAAATCTTCACCTCAAACTGAAAAATGTCTGTTTCACACTGGCATTCATTATATGATGTTTTATGATCATAATTTTAAGAGTAAATAAAGGCGGAGGACAGAAAACTAGAGTTTCTGAGAGGCAACGGCTGACCGTACATGTATAGCATTAATTGCACAGCAATATATGAAATGGAACCAGTGGAAGTGGGGAAAACTTTAGCCATTCGCAAGCAAAAAACCTACGTATCAGTAACTGACCAGGCTATCACTGATGCCACCTCTGGCTGTGATCAGTTTGCATCACAGGGCTATCATGCGATTCAAGGCACTGAGTTTGAGCGTGAATTTCCTCTTGCTTACTCTTTGGTTGTTCACCAGGATGCAGCTCTTGTGGAGCGGATGCTCAGGGCCATTTATATGCCGCATAACATATATTGCATACATTATGATCTGAAGTCCTCAGCCGACTTTATTTCAACAATGAAAGGTCTGGCCCGCTGCATCCCAAACGTCTTCATTGCCTCTAAACTGGAGAGGGTGCAGTATGCAGGCATTTCACGACTCAAAGCGGATCTGAATTGCCTGTCTGACCTGCTAGATTCTGTGGTAAAGTGGAAGTATGTCATCAACCTGTGTGGTCAGGACTTTCCACTGCGGACAAACGCTGAGCTGGTGTCGGATCTGAAGGAGCTGAAAGGCAGGAACATGGTGGAGAGCAAGCGGCCTGAAGGAAAGAAATGGCGCTGGAGTGTTCATCATATCCTGAAAAATAACAAATCTGAGTACTATGAAATGCCTGTTGCCACTTCTGAGGAGAAATCTTCACCACCTTACAACATTGAAATGTTTGTGGGCAGCGCATACTTTACTCTCTCGAGGGAATTTGTGTTTTTTGTTCAATGGAGTTTCCTAGCCAGTGATTTCTTGGCTTGGTCTGAGGACACATACTCACCTGACGAACATTTCTGGGCGACTTTGGTTCGTGTGCCTGGAGTACCAGGTGAAGTGCCAAGATCTGATCCTGAGATCTCAGAACTGATAAGTAAAACTCACCTAGTGAAGTGGTCCTATTTAGAAGAGGATCTTTACCCACCGTGCACTGGAGACCATGTGCGAGGAGTGTGTATTTATGGTGCTGCTGAGCTCAGGTGGCTACTAAACTATGGCCACTGGTTTGCTAATAAAGTAGATCCAAAAGTGGATCCTGTTCTTATACTTTACTCTGCACATTCAGAAAAACGTCTGAATGTGCAGAGGTTATTGTCCTGGAGTTGTCCTGGCTGTAATGCTGACTGCCTGCCTGGCTGTATAAGTTATTCTCTGCCGCCCCCTGCTGTGTACAAAGCAATCGAGCATGAGTTGGCAAACCACTGTTAAGGAGTCCTATTGGGCTTTTCTGGTGCAACTTTACAAAACCAACAAGGTGGACTTGTTGGGGAATGGCCTTGTGAAAATGATATGGAAACCTTTTGTCCCATAAGATATCATATTACTGAACATAGGAGTGCAATTACAAGAGGTGATATCACAAATCCAGTACCGAAACATTTTAAAGAATGTAATCACATTTTCTTTTTTGATTATTGGCACTGAACTTACAATTCCCAGTGATATTGACCAAATTCTAAAAAGATGAGAGGCATTTTAGAATTGTTTTTTTATTTTAAAAGTTTATTTCCTAAACATGAAAAGTTGGGTCTAAGAATTTTTATGACATTTTAAATTAAAATAATGAATATAAAATATGTGTATGTATGTGTTCATGCCGTGGATATGAAGGTAGGCTATATGAAAATGTTTCATATTATTTTTTACGTATTTTAATATTTACTTTTTGTATAAAATAGGGGTTAATAATGTATCATAAAAAGAGGCTTTTTCTGGTCAGACCCTATGGCCAGCTTCGGCTCCATACCGGCGATGAATCCGATCTGGATGAATATTTGAATGCTACAGATCTCAATCTGAATTCTGACTTGTGATGCAGCCTGAATCATAATGAAACCGTGTTTGTTTGTTAGCCAGTTCTTTTGTTCTGAGCCTGGTTTCGCCCAAAGTTTCCATTCTCTAATCTGTCACCTGATGGAGTTTGGGCTCCTTGCCACTGTCGCCTCTGGCTTAGTTGGGGACGATATTCAACAATATTATTGATCTGACTGTACTGATTTTGTTGAATGAGAAATGAACTGAGCTGGACGATGGATCACTTTTTGCAGAATTGCTTTATATGAAATGAACTAATTTAATAAATGATGATCTTTACAACAGAACTGAATAATCACTGACCTGACCTCAGCTGAACAAGAGCTGAAATGCATAATTTCTCCATTTGCAATTTTTTTTAGCCCTGATGAAGGCCTGTGTGCAGAAATGTGTTGGCAAAATAAAGATTTTTTTATATTTTGATTCTATCATTTCTCCACTCCACAAGTTCTGCTGGTTTTGTTTTTGTGATCCATTGTAACATAGGATGATCAATAGCTCCCGACTGAGCAGTTTGCAGTACTCTTTCTTTTAAAACATCTTTCAGCAGAAATATTAATAAGTTCAGTAGTTAACACAATTGAAAAAAAGGTGTGATAATGAATGTAATGTAGTCGTCAGCCCCATACCATCAACATTTATGTGAATTGTTATATCATCTTGCAGCTCTGCTTCAAACAATATGGATGTATGAATATTTGTCATACCAATAAAGTACCTTAAACTGAATGTAATCTGCTTATTATAAGGGATGAATAACACATCTAATTAACACTGTCATGTTAATACAGGACACAATTCAGCACATTCCTCTAAAATATCTGCAAGTTTACAACTGATGTGCCAATTATAGTATTATGTATGTAGCCTACTATTATAGTATTTATTAATATTTTGAGTTAGCTTTTATTTTTACGTTTTCAGGTTTCATTTTAATTCTAGTTTAGGTTTGCTATTGTCATGTTTATCAGGTTTAATTTATTTTATTTCAGTTTTAGTAATTTTCGGTTAAAAAATGTTAAGCATGTTTTCAATTTCGTTTTCATTTGTATCTTATTAATGCTTTTAAGCTTACGTAAATCTTAATACATAAATTACATAGGACATTAAACCTAAAACTATAATTAAAAATTATTATATTCGAAAACTTTTGACAGCCTCTTTGATCTTTTTATTTAGCCAATTTGTTTTCAGCTTTTTTGTACTTTATTTAACTGTCTGGCAGAATCTCTATTGCTCTTAAGCAATTTGTTATGAAGCATAGCCTACTGTGCATTCCCTCAAAGAATCAATTTCTCAATCTGCCATCTACTGTAGCTCATATGTTTTGTACAAATTCACCAGATTTAGGTGGACACCAGATTTACATGACACCAGCTTTAACCTGGTAGCCAATGCAAGACTATGGTCTATTTTTACACCTCCACAAACTTATCCTCTTGCACTTATACGTCACATTCTACACACGAGAACCTGTGAAAGCTGACTTTTCCTTACCTAAGCACCTAATGTTTTTCTTGGAATTTTGATAGATGGGAGTATATTTTGCCTCTCATGACACTTAAACATAACATAACAACACACAAATATAGTAAACTCCTAAAATCCTTTACTTTTTTGTGGAGATGTTTGAGACCTCGCACACCCCGTAGAAAGCAGCTCAATGGGTGCGCGCGCGCAGGGCTAACCGCGTCCCCGAGCTGACGCTATTAACATCAGTCGGAGGTTCCCTGCGTATATCGGCTATTGGATTAAAAAACTCGCACAAAAGGAACATTTAAAACGCGTAAAAACCCCATCGTCAGCAGGGCTAAGGTGAGTCGACAGTTTTCCTCCAGTCGCGTGCATGGCAGATAGTTTCTCAAGTAGGCTATTGTGAAAACGAACTGAATTGACACGGCCCAGTATTGGGAGATTCAGTTTATTTAGACGTCTCATGTTAAATATTATTAGCAATAATCTATCTTTACGGTTGTATCTTTAATAATCACTAAAGAGTGGTCGTATTTGAGACGTTGTGTTGAAATGTTGCATTATATTCGTGGACATTTTGTCACAATCAAAGAACAAAATGTATATACGACTTCAGGTGAGGCGCACAAATATTGGGTAAAAGATGGGCTTGCGCACTCACGAGCTTTACGAAACTCGTGTTGAGGCTACTTTATGAGTTATGAATCTGCGTGCATTTACAATAAATGGTGTCATTATATTAATTGCGGGTATATGAACTTTATAATTCTCTTACTAGGCCTATCATTTAGACTTTTGATCTTGGATTGTTGGTTTCTTCATGTCGCTTCTGTTTGCATTTCAATATAGTAATAAAACAATCTTTTAGTTTTTATTTTAATGTAGTTTTTAATGTAGCCTGACGCTGGTTTTGGTTGGTCGTACAGAGCAACATGATTAGACACATTTTCTGACACACCCCCCTCAGTCTGAAGCGTATCCTCCACATTATGTAAAACAAAGATGCTTCGTTTATAATTGTATTTTTTTTTAAATACCATTATCGCTTATTTTGAATGAAGTCCATGGAGCTAAATTTGGGTGCTAGAGATGTCCAATTCGTGAACGAGTCGTAACTTTAGTCAAATTTCATGATTCAGTTGAACCGGTTACAAAACCGATCTGAACCTCTTTGGGACAAACATGAGAACCGATGATGAGAGAGTTAATGAACTAGTGAAAATTAAATGACTTGACTACGAATAGCAGATGTTAACGTAGGCTGAACCATAATGGAATACATTTATTTACAACTTAATTGTATGACTGAATCATGGCTGCAAAAAACCTTGCACACAGTTACAATAAACGCCCATCATAAAACATGAATCAGTTGTTGAACCGGTTCTTTTAAACTAACTGTTCGAAAGAACCGATTCTTTCCGAGAACGAGCTTGTGAGGTGGTCGTGTGTGTCATACAGCATTATCCTCCTTCCATGGAAAGAGAACATTGTGTTCTTTTTAAATGAGTAAAGAGATCGAGAGAGAGAGTGCGGTTCTGTTCAAAGATTCATGTATTATTTAGTTTTGCTTAACACCAGGGTAAAAAAAAATGGATGCCACAATTTAATGTAGTTTGATTGGTTAACCAATAACTGTAAGTGCATCTATGATCAACAAATTATTTTAATTGTCTCTATAAAATCTGTTAAAATCAGTTTTTTGTTTTGGCTTTGAACTCTGATTTAAACAAGTGTCTTAACTTTCATTTCCAAGTTATTGTGTAGGCCTAGTTTGCTTTCTAGTCAAGTCCTTTTTGACCAAACCAGTTCAATCCAGCACTAGAGTTCAAACAACTCTCCCTTCCCTCAGAAAAATCACATTTCTCACACACACACACTCCTTGTTTTTATGACAACAGGATCTTTCCACCGTCTGTGATATCTCTTTTCACTCTAGTTTGAGTTGTCAACTTTGACTGTCAGTTTTTAATTCCATTTTTCAAAATATGTGCAGTGGCATGGCATTTAGGAACTAAAACATGTTTTGCGTTGTCTTTAGTAGCCTTTGACCTTAATTATCAGCATTAGTGTTGATTAACCGTGATACACTGCCTTCAGCATTTTCTTTTTGTGCTTGACATCTAATTCTATCTGACACGGTGAGTATGGGAGTGAATTGGCTCACATGTTGTGTAAGGATAGCTGTGGCGATCACGCACAGTCACACACAGTCTTTACTGTCTGCTTGTGTGTTGCGACCAGCCATTCCCTGTTCAGGTCAGATGACTTGGCCTCTACTTTTATTAATAGATAAAAGACTGGGGCTAGTTGTCACAAATGCTATCAGCAACTCTTAAGTTTTTTAAAAACTTTTATCTGAGCCTTAGATCAACATGACTTCCCTTCCACGTGCAGTGGCTGTAATGCACTAATAACCCCTCCTGCTGACTTTAGCTTTGAATTGATTAAGTTAATTGGCTTTACCTCCTCTGCTTGCGTGCGTGATACTACAACAGAGGCAAGAATAGATTCAAAAAGCCCTCGTGAACCATGGCTGTGGACACAGGATTGCAAGGAGTTGCGGATCGCTGGCTTCACTCAAGAGTGGGGGTTGCTTTCGTTTTGGCCAAAGTGAGACCCCTGGTAGTTTGGAATGCTAGACTAGACTCCACATGTGCTTAGTTGCAAACATAGTGTGTGTTTTAAGGAAGAGACATTTTCATTGGTTTTAGAGTTCTATGCACTATACTTTTTTTCTGCTTGTAAATGTTTTTCACACTTTGGGGAGTTTGGGGGTGTTTTTTTTTTTTAATTATACTTTTATTCAGCAAGAATGCATTAACTTGATCAAAAGTGATTCTAAAGACATTTATAATGTTACAAAAGATTTCTATTTTAAATCAATAATTTTCCTTTAAAAAAAAAAAAGTCTAAAAATCTTTTGGGGGATAACTTTTTTTAATTAATTTAATTTATTTATTTTTTAATCTTTCCGACCCCAAACATTCAATAGTGCATCCTGAATTATTATGCTTAGAAATACTTCAGTTAAAAGTCCTGTATGTGTACATATATAATGTGTGCGTACATTAAGATCTAGCTGACAAAGCTTTCTCTGTCTGCACATTAGAGCTTTTGCTCAGTAACTGAGCACATTCTACACTGAGAGCAGAGCATGTGCTGTGGGCCCCATCCGTTTATTTCCAGCCTTTGCTGTAGCTGTTACGCAACATGCGGCGCTGCACAACATGCTATTGATTGGTTTTAGCTTTTGCACACATTAATAAACTTAATTTTGACCGATGCTAAATCTGCATTTAAAAGTAAATCAAAAGTAAGAGCATTAAAAAATGTGTCTTTTTTAATATTAGTTGGATAATGCAAATGCAAGTATATTACAGAAATGGGATAGTTTACCCAAGAATGCAAATTATTCCATGATTTACTCACCCTCAAGCCATCCTAGGTGTATATGACTCTCTTTCAGACGAACACGATCTGAGATATATGTAAAAATATCCTGGGCCTGGCTCTTCCAAGCTTTATAATGGGAGTGAATGGGTGTTGAGATTTTGAAGGCAAAAAAAATGCACCCATCCATCATAAAAGTAATCCATACGTCTCCAGGGGGTTAATTAAGGCCTTCTGAAGCGAAGCCATGCGTTTGTGTAAGAAACAAATCCATATAAATTTTATTAGCTATAGCTTCCGCCAGATGACCGTACGCATACTGCTCAAGTCAACTTGCGCCACAAGAGTAACCCCTGACGCGATGCATGACGTAGGATGTACGAGTGTCGTAAGCTTAGATGCCTCCCGTGGTTTAAACAAATAGGGCTGTGCAACAAACTCAAGCTCCTCTTCTCTAATACAGTGCCCTCCACAATTATTGGCACCCCGGTTTAAGATGTGGTCGAGGACTTCTAAAAATTCTCCTTTTTTTTTAAACAACATATAACCCAAATGCAAAAAAAGAGAAAAATCCAACCTTTTAAGTACATTACTTTGGTGGTAAAAAAAAAAAAATCCCACATTTAGAAAAAAAAACCTTGAAATCATGTGTCCCACAATTATTGGCACCCCTAACAATTACGCTGAAAAATGTAATTGATTTTTTTTTAAATATATTTTTCTGTAGTTGCTAAAGTTGGTCTGGGTATCTAGGAACTTTTAATTAGTAATTCATGACTTCCTGTTTCCCTGAAGTATAAATATGACGTGACACAGAGGCCTAATTCTCTTACCCATTTTTCAACATGGCAAAGACAAGAGAACACACCATTCAAGTAAGGCAGATGTGTGTCGACCTTCATAAGTCAGGCAATGGCTACAAGAAAATAGCCACTCGCCTTAACTTGCCCGTATCTACAGTCAGAGGAATCATTAAGAAGTTTAAAACAACTGGAACAGTGACAAACAAGGCTGGAAGAGGTCCCAAGTTTATCTTGCCACAACGCACAGTGAGGAGGATGGTAAGAGAAGTAAAAAAAAGTCCTAAGCTCACTGTCACAGAATTGCATCAAAGAGTAGCATCTTGGGGTCACAAAGTCTCCAAAACAACCATCAGACGCTCTCTACATGCCAACAAGCTGTTTGGGAGGCATGCAAGGAAAAAGCCTTTTCTCACTAACACTCACAAACGTAAACGTCTGGAGTTTGCTAAGCGGCACTGGGACTTCAACTGGGATCGTGTGCTTTGGTCAGATGAGACTAAGATTGAGCTTTTTGGCAACAAACACTCTAAGTGGGTCTGGCGTAAAACAAAAGATGAGTATGCCGAAAAGCACCTCATGCCCACCGTGAAGTATGGTGGAGGATCTGTGATGCTGTGGGCCTGTTTCTCTTCCAAAGGCCCTGGGAACCTTGTTAGAGTGCATGGCATTATGAACGCTTTGAAATACCAGGACATTTTAAATAAAAACCTGATGGCCTCTGCCAGAAAGCTGAAGATGGGTCGTCATTGGGTCTTTCAGCAGGATAATGATCCAAAACATGTGGCAAATTCTACACAAAAATGGTTCAGCAGTCACAAACTCAAGGTCCTCCCATGGCCATCTCAGTCCCCAGACCTCAACCCAATCGAAAACCTGTGGGGCGAGCTAAAGAGGAGAGTGCATAAGAGAGGACCCAGGACACTGGATGATCTAGAAAGATTGTGCAAAGAAGAATGGTCAAAGATCCCTCTCTCTGTGTTCTCCAATCTTGTGAAATGTTATAGGAGGAGATTAAGTGCTGTCTTGTTGGCAAAAGGGGGTTGTACAAAGTATTAACATCAGGGGTGCCAATAATTGTGGGACACATGATTTCAAGTTTTTTTTTTTTCTAAATGTGTGATTTTTTTTTTTTACCACCAAAGTAATGTACTTAAATAAAAGGTTGGATTTTTCTCTTTTTTTGCATTTGGGTTATATGTTGTTTTAAAAAAAAGGAGAATTTTTAGAAGTCCTCGACCACATCTTAAACCGGGGTGCCAATAATTGTGGAGGGCACTGTATCGCAATCCTCTGAAATTTCTCTTTAAAATTTCTCGTTTTTATACTTCTAATTTGTGACCGCTGTTTTGTTTTGCTCTATCCTCTGCGGTCAGGGGTTACTCTTCCGCCGCAAATCGCTGCATACGGCCGTCTGCCGGAAGCGAGTTATAAGTTTAAAGTTTTAAATATGGATATTTTTCTTACAAAACCCATCGCTTCGCTTCAGAAAGCCTTTATTAACCCACTGGAGCCGTATGGATTATTTTTTTTATGATAAATGGATGGAGTTTTTTGGGCTTCAAAATCTCACCCCCCATTCACTCCCATTATAAAGCTTGGAAGAGCCAGGATATTTTTTAAATGAACTCCGATTGTGTTCATCTGAAAGAAGATGACGCGTTTACTGGCGCAAGGGCGGGACAGCCTGTCACTCAGATGAGATCACAGCAGTAGCACAAAACAACGATCCAATCAATTCCCGATGGACAAAATCATGCCTTCTGTTTCATGCCAACTTTAACTCTTTTTGTGCATTCTGTCTCGCTATGATCCTTGATTTATTTGCATGAAATATAAGTTGGTTTCCCTGATAGTGTGCAGGCCGCTCTGAGCCTCAGGTCCTGTGGTGCGCGCCCCTCTGGCACATGTAAAGAGATCATGCATTCCACTGGAAGAATGTCAGATATGATGGGGGTGTTTTGGTGCCTGGTTGGGTTTTTGTGGCTCAAGGCTGATGCGTTCGTGTGGGTGTGCTAACTGTGCTTGTAAGAATAGATGTAATATTGATTTCTTGTGTGTGTGCACCGTGTCCTTGAAAGTCACTGCTGTAGAATCTCGAACATTGTAACAAGAGAAGAACATTGTATCATAAATTCTATGGCAAGTAAAAAAGTGGTCGATCATGGTTCATGGTGCTCTGATGGACACCTACACTCATTCCTGGCCTTTTACGAATTTTTATTTTTTTGAAGCATCAACTTGCTTGTGTGTGTGTAAATGTGATTGGGAATTTGTGTGTGTGTGTGTGTGCGCGTCACTGTTCGGTCTGATTGTCAGTGTGACACAGATAGTTGTTGATAGGGGATTCATTGAGGCCAGCTGAGGCGGGACAGCAGCCAACTGTGATGTTCAGGATAGTGTCTGCACTGTTGGAACAGAGACATTGTTTATGAATTTGTGTTTTGTCTCTGCTTTGTGTGGACAAAACGTGTTTGTGCATTTTTACGGTATTTTTATTTATTTTATTTTTAGGTTTGTATATGGTCGAAATAGTATGTGCAGGGAATTACGAGTAAGTGTGAAAGCTGTTTGAGTGGAAGTGTTGAGTTTTAATGAAGCAAAACCTTGATTTCAGGATCCAATTATTAGAGATGGACACCACACTTACAAGCATGTAAACATCCCTTATGACCAATGAAATATTCTGCACACAATCTGATTATATGAGATTAAAATTTTATGTTGATAAGTCTATTGTTATGCTTAACTACACTTAACAAAGCTCAATGTTGATTGCAGAATTTCTGACAGAATGGATTGCAACGTGCAGTTCCCCATCAACCTGTCTGGCTCTCATTTGGGTCAATCCTACATTGTCTCACAACAAACCTTTTTCTATTCATAACTAATGGCAGCTCCTATATGGCTATATAGCAAATAGCTAGCCTGGCAAGCCAGACCTACATCAAGATGTTAGGTCTGGGAACTCACAATTGGCATACCTCAATCCAAGGGCCGGGATAAACGGTTGTCTTTCAATATCCCTCTGCACGCCATAGGATAGCGCTAACCAACCAGAGCAACGAATGGCTTTGGCTGAGTGAGTCCCATGCGTTTTCCCACCAGCGGAGCTATTGATATATTAAACTTTTGCCGTATCCGGTCGTCAAAACTCCGAACACATCTTCCTTTTTTAAGAATGACTTAAGTGACGTTCTCTTAACTCCAAGTCATCCAGAGTCGCGGCCAAGGCCGAATCGAAAGACCGCTGTTCGCCAGCAGCATCTTGTTTGTTTTCAAGTAGCAGGGAAATCACCTATGGAAATCACGGCGCAGAACCGTCACAACTCTGCCGTCATTGTGTTAAGCCCGCCCACCAACTCTATACACGATGTGATTGGCCTGACCAGAGTTTGGTTTTTCCACTTCGAGAGCCAACGGAGAGTTGCTAGACCACACTGGCTGCAAAATAATTTTTGCTGCCGCTAGGGTGCGTCTAGATTTCTAGGCTAGCAAATAGCACTAATCTTTCTGTACAACCTTATGATACCATGCAGCTGATGGACCCAAAGGAGGACTTGAAGGACCTAAATAAACAAAAATTATATTTGAAAAAATTATATAAATGTGGGGGTTTAAACCGTGATTACTAAAAAACAATTGACGTTATTGAGGAATTTGTATTGCTGTTGTGTTTTTCATTCATCAGTTTGTTTGTTTGTAGGTAGAAAGCATTTGACAGAAATGATTCATTAATGAATTCTGATCAAATTGAATATATAGTAATTGATTAATAAAACAGTTGAATGACAGAGAGCTGAAGTTGTGATTTTTGTGATCTCTGACCCCTGCAGGGATGGAGTTCCCTGTAGATGTGTTGGTGTCTGGGAGACATGAGGACTTGGAAAGTTCAGCCCAGAGCTACATGAACAAACTGCTTTACAGCAACCCAGATAACACACAATACCTTACCCTGCCCAGCACCAGAAAGGTAAAACACACACACACACACACAAACAAGAGCTCAGAAAACACTAAATATAACCCTTTTTTGCATAAAGTTATATCCCATTTTACAAGTTTATTTTTGCCATGGCAATATAACACCTAAAACAACCATAATGAGAGGAACTTTACAGCTCAAATAATACACAAGATTTGTACTGAAAAATTAAAAGGTTAGTTCACCCAAAAAAGAAAATTCTTTCATTAACTACTCACCCTCATATCGTTCCAAACCCGTAAGACTTTCGTTCATCTTCGGAACACAAATTAAGATATTTTTTAAATGAAATCTGAGAGCTTCCTTATCCCTCAATAGATAGCTATGCAACTGACATTTTGATCCTTCAAGAAGTTCATAAGGAAATCGTAAAAAATAATCCATGTGAATTGAGAGGTTTAGTCCACATTTTCAGAAGAGACTCGATCGCTTTATATGATGAACCGATTGAATTTAGGCTTTAATTCACATATAAACATTGACCAGCGAACATAAACGGAAGCTCAACCGAACCTGCTTGACGCACGAGAACAAGATGATGAACGAAGGGTTTTGGAATGACATGAGGGTGAGTAAATGATGACAGAATTTTCATTTTTGGGTGAACTAACCCTTTAATGTTAGGGCTGCATGATAGTGATTAAACTGATAATCACAATTATTTAGCAAAAATATATAATCACGATTATTAATCAGGATTAATATTCAGAATTTCGCTAAACTTCAACATACATGTTTGTCGGTGATCAGCATTTTTTTGCAGCCCAGAGAAGAGCATGTGGGCATGGTTGCCAGGTTAAGAAGATTAAGTAAAACACTGGACAGAAAACGTATCCTTTTAAGAGAAAAGCTCCATTTAGGTTATTTACAGTCATGCTCAAAAGTTTACATACAATCTGCAAAATGTTAATTATTGCATGAAATATTGCAAAATAAGAGGGATCAAACAAAATGCATGTTATTTTTTTTATTTAGTACTGTCCTGAATAAGATATTTTACATAAAAGATGTTTACTTATAGTTATGGTTGTTCTTGAGTCCCTTGTTTGTTCTGAGCAGTTAAACTGCCCAATGTTCTTTAGAAAAATCCTCCAGGACCTGAAAAATCTTCAGTTTTCCAGCATATTTTGCATATTTTAACCCTTTCCAGCAGTGACTCTGTGATTTTGAGACCCATCTTTTCATACTGAGGACAACTGAAGGACTCATACACAACTATTACAAAAGGTTAAATATTATTACTAAATATTTTTTTTTTTTAAACAAAATAAGAAAAATCTGGATGACATCATCCTGTTCAAAACTTTTTTCTGGACAAAATTAACATGCATTTTGTATGATCCCCTTATTTTGTTAAAATAATGAACATTTTGCAAATTCTGCATAGTGTATGTAAACTTTTGAGCATGACTGTGCTCTTGACATCTGGCAACCACATGCAGAAAAGATAGTGGAGGCTCGTTACCAATTCAAGATAACAGAAATGACAAATTGTCAAAAAGTTTTCACGACAAATAACCAGGGGGCCAATATTGCAACGGTTATTTTTTAATTAATCGAGATAAGCAGATATCGTTATCACAACTAAAATACAATTAATCGTGCAGCCCTAATTAATGTAAGTGCTTTTTTAAAATAACTTTTTTTTTAAATGTGGAAATTCCTTTAAGAATCCTGTGCTTCTGGCTCTTTTAGATCCGAATCAGTCCTGCCAATGTCGGATTTGTTCCTCTTTATGGAACCAACCTCAAACACAAAGTCCTTGCTCTGTTTGCTCCTGAGGACCAGTTCACAGGTAACCCATTTTCTTCCCCATTTTACCTATGATAACATCTTGGATGGACTTCTAGGATAGTCAGTTTCTTAGACTCTTATTTTTCTTTATTCCTCTTCTTCTCCCTTCGCTTATTTTATCTTAGCTGTGGCATTGTTCTTGGCTGATCAGTGGTACACAGTGGAAGATATTCTCAGAACATCAAATCCTACAAGAGAAGGCCTTGCGAAGGTAATCTTTCATTTTTTGGAATGGTTTGGGTTTTTGAGTAAATTATTCAGACACATTTTTGTACTTTGAACAGTGTCTATTTAGAAGGTTCTTCTGTGCCAAGTCAATAAAAACAGGAATCTGGCATTTTCTTCGAGGCCTTTTTAAGGACTTGCAAGTGTTCTCAAGCACTCCTACGATGATCTTGTGTTTTTATATATACACAAAATGTATTTTGGTATGTGTTAGAATGTTTAATTATGAGAGAAGAGGAAACAATAGGGAGTGTTTGAGGAGTGAAATGTAGTGGTTTGGCCAAACAAATAATTGCAAACAGGCAGTAGTTTGTTGCTGATCAGTGAGCCTTTGTCTCTAGTGTTGTCACGGTACCAAAATATCAGTATTTGGTACCAATACCAGTGAAAATCCGCGGTTCTCGGTACCAATTTCGGTACCAAAGCTTAAATATAGCTGCGAGCAGCGATTGCGGGCCCAAGCTGGTGGCATCGCAACCCCGGTGCCTTTAGATACCTAAAAGCTCCGGAGTGGCGGTTCCGCCGGCTTTGGCCCTTCATCGGTGCTCGCAGCTATATTTTTATATATATATATATATATATATATATATATATATATATATATATATATATATATATATATATATATATAAACAAGCCGGTGGCACTGCCACCCCGGTGCCTTTAGGGTTACTGTGCACGACGTGCAAAAACGTAACCCCGCTTTCACTGTCGCCCTACGGTCCCATGGATTTAACGGACACATGAAATAAGTACACAAGACCGAAAATTCATATGAAGTGTACCATTTTGGACAGGGCCTATGATCGTGAATCACAATAGCCACATATATGAGATCATTTAAATTTAGAATCATTTTTAATGTCATAGGACATACATGGGCAATATACGGCCCGGGGGCCGGATCCGGCCCGCATAGTGCTTCAATCCGGCCCCCGCGATGCGATCGCAATTTGGATGAAACACACGCCGAAATAAACATGCGTGACACAAAACAATCTTTAACTTAGGTGGCAAATATGTTTTAGTAATTCTGTGAATTACACTGCGCAAACCAAAATTAATACTACCCACCGGATGAAGGGTTGTCTCTGTCTCCACATAACATAAAATATTCATTTTATTTTATTTTTCGTGTTCGCATTTATGAGGAAAATCAATGTTACGGACGTGTTCTCCGTTACGGACGTGAGCGCTCTGAAAGCGGCACTAAAAGATGCTTTAAAACTTTCACAAAGACATCAAACAGAAAGCACAAAACCTTTCTTTAAAGTGAATTTCGTTTTGTATTAATTGTATCTTAATCAATGTTTCATCAACCAATTGCCTGTATTTAATAAATAAGAAGTAAATATAGCAGACAATATAGAGATAATCACGAAACATTAATAACGAGATAATCACGCCGGCGCGTGAACTGGAGCTCGTCTCATAAATGAACCGAAACTCAGCATATAAAGTAGCCTACTTGCCTCACATGTCTACTTTTAAACTGAACAATTCAAAACGAAAGAAAACAGACTACAGACTGCTCTCTGCTTATGTAATCCTTATGAAATGTGCATTTCTCTCTGGCGCGTTCACTAGGCTACTGAAGATCGCGAGTCAGCATCGTCAACTTCATCTTAGCCGACAATGACAAAGAAAACACTTATTTATTAATAAACAATTAAAATATCTCCTTGCTATATTTTACACTAGTCGCTAATGAATAAGTACTAGTACTTAATGAAATAGATACTAGTATCTAAAATATAAGTACTAGTAGCATGAAAATAGAGACTAGTAGGTTAAAATGATTAAATGTTAAAACGGCTTGCCATATTGGTTCAGAGAGAGAGAGAGAAAATGACCTTTTAGATACTAGTACCTATTAATAGATACTAGTATTTATTCAATAAATACTAGTACTAAGTCATTAGATACTAGTACCTATTAAATAGATACCAGTACTTATTCATTAGCTACTAATACGCATTCAAAAGAATATCTAAAGAATAAGCACTAGTATCTAAAGAATAGGCACTAGTACTAAAGAATAAGCACTAGTCGCTAATGAATAAGTACTAGTACTTAATGGAATAGATACTAGTATCTAAAAAATAAGTACTAGAAGCATGAAAATAGAGACTAGAAGGTTAAAATTATTAAATGTTAAAACGGCTTGCCATATTGGCTCAGAGAGAGAGAGAGAGAAAATGACCATATTCAAACCACCATATTCAACTTCCTCTTGGTCTGAGCTAATGACAGTTAATTAGAAAGTTGTCCGGCTTGATCTGAACAATATGCGTACTGAGTTTTATGATTGTAGGTAAAACTATAAAACTAACCCCCCCACTTTTGTCAAAAGGTGGCGCTACTGAGTCCCTGCACCACGCCCGTTTCTGAAACTTTGCACATGTCTACTGGCTAATAAATGTGATCTGTCTGTCGAGTTTCATGCAATTTTAAGCAATTTCAGGCATGCTAAGAGTCTCAAAAGCATCCAAAAAGAATATTAAAGTTTGATGCGTTGCCATGGCAACAGTATCTAAGACATCAATAATCCTTTCACAGGTCTACATCTGGCGAGTGTCTACATTATACACATCAAGTTTGAAGCAAATCGGGTAAAAATAAGAGGGTGATTTCAAAGCATTTTGAAAGTGACACACTTCCTGCTGCCAGTTGGTGGCGCTATAACTTTGACTCATAATAGTCACATCCATGTGATCGGCCTCTTACAGCGAACACACTGTTGAAGTTTCATCAAGATCAGTTAATGTACGCAGAAGTTATAACACACTTCCTGTTTCCATTATTCACCATAAATTCGTTTCCTCGCCACGGCCAAATCGTTCGAGATATCAAAAATCCCCTGGCAATTTTTCATCCTCAATGTCTTGACATCATGCTGACCGAGTTTCGTTGCGATTGGTTGAATTCTCTAGGAGGAGTATATCGAATTCCAGGGGCATACGCTTCCAAACAAACCATTATAGCCGACTTCCTGTTGGGCTGGGGTAAAAAGTAAAAGTACAAAGGATATATGAACCGATGAGATCTATATGTCTACCGAGTTTCATATTATTACATGCAAGCGTGTTTGATTTATGGACCAAGTTTTCGCACCCCGTTCCAGGGGGCGCTGTCGAGCCCCCCTGCCACGCCCGGGTACCATCTTCAGCCCGGCCCTGATGGCCGCGGGTTCAGACCCGTGTGCAAAGTTTCAAGAGTTTTCGTGCACGTTAAGAGCCCCAAAAGTGCCCGAATAGTCGTTAGAATAATAATAATAATAATAAATATAGCTGCGAGCAGCGATTGCGGGCCCAAGCCGGTGGCACCGCAACCCCGGTGCCTTTAGTTACCTAAAGGCTCCGGAGTGGCGGTTCCGCCGGCTTTGGCCCTTCATCGCTGCTCGCAGCTATATTTACATATATATATATATATATATATATATATATAAACAAGCCGGTGGCACTGCCACCCCGGTGCCTTTAGGGTTACTGTGCACGACGTGCAAAAACGTAACCCCGCTTTCACTGTCGCCCTACGGTCCCATGGATTTAACGGACACATGAAATAAGTACACAAGACCGAAAATTCATATGAAGTGTACCATTTTGGACAGGGCCTATGATCGTGAATCACAATAGCCACATATATGAGATCATTTAAATTTAGAATCATTTTTAATGTCATAGGACATACATGGGCAATATACGGCCCGGGGGCCGGATCCGGCCCGCATAGTGCTTCAATCCGGCCCCCGCGATGCGATCGCAATTTGGATGAAACACACGCCGAAATAAACATGCGTGACACAAAACAATCTTTAACTTAGGTGGCAAATATGTTTTAGTAATTCTGTGAATTACACTGCGCAAACCAAAATTAATACTACCCACCGGATGAAGGGTTGTCTCTGTCTCCACATAACATAAAATATTCATTTTATTTTATTTTTCGTGTTCGCATTTATGAGGAAAAACAATGTTACGGACGTGTTCTCCGTTACGGACGTGAGCGCTCTGAAAGCGGCACTAAAAGATGCTTTAAAACTTTCACAAAGACATCAAACAGAAAGCACAAAACCTTTCTTTAAAGTGAATTTCGTTTTGTATTAATTGTATCTTAATCAATGTTTCATCAACCAATTGCCTGTATTTAATAAATAAGAAGTAAATATAGCAGACAATATAGAGATAATCACGAAACATTAATAACGAGATAAACACGCCGGCGCGTGAACTGGAGCTCGTCTCATAAATGAACCGAAACTCAGCATATAAAGTAGCCTACTTGCCTCACATGTCTACTTTTAAACTGAACAATTCAAAACGAAAGAAAACAGACTACAGACTGCTCTCTGCTTATGTAATCCTTATGAAATGTGCATTTCTCTCTGGCGCGTTCACTAGGCTACTGAAGATCGCGAGTCAGCATCGTCAACTTCATCTTACCCGACAATGACAAAGAAAACACTTATTTATTAATAAACAATTAAAATATCTCCTTGCTATATTTTACACTAGTCGCTAATGAATAAGTACTAGTACTTAATGGAATAGATACTAGTATCTAAAAAATAAGTACTAGTAGCATGAAAATAGAGACTAGTAGGTTAAAATGATTAAATGTTAAAACGGCTTGCCATATTGGCTCAGAGAGAGAGAGAGAAAATGACCTTTTAGATACTAGTACCTATTAATAGATACTAGTATTTATTCAATAAATACTAGTACTAAGTCATTAGATACTAGTACCTATTAAATAGATACCAGTACTTATTCATTAGCTACTAATACGCATTCAAAAGAATATCTAAAGAATAAGCACTAGTATCTAAAGAATAGGCACTAGTACTAAAGAATAAGCACTAGTCGCTAATGAATAAGTACTAGTACTTAATGGAATAGATACTAGTATCTAAAAAATAAGTACTAGAAGCATGAAAATAGAGACTAGAAGGTTAAAATGATTAAATGTTAAACCGGCTTGCCATATTGGCTCAGAGAGAGAGAGAGAAAATGACCATATTCAAACCACCATATTCAACTTCCTCTTGGTCTGAGCTAATGACAGTTAATTAGAAAGTTGTCCGGCTTGATCTGAACAATATGCGTACTGAGTTTTATGATTGTAGGTAAAACTATAAAACGAACCCCCCCACTTTTGTCAAAAGGTGGCGCTACTGAGTCCCTGCACCACGCCCGTTTCTGAAACTTTGCACATGTCTACTGGCTAATAAATGTGATCTGTCTGTCGAGTTTCATGCAATTTTAAGCAATTTCAGGCATGCTAAGAGTCTCAAAAGCCTCCAAAAAGAATATTAAAGTTTGATGCGTTGCCATGGCAACAATATCTAAGACATCAATAATCCTTTCACAGGTCTACATCTGGCGAGTGTCTACATTATACACATCAAGTTTGAAGCAAATCGGGTAAAAATAAGAGGGTGATTTCAAAGCATTTTGAAAGTGACACACTTCCTGCTGCCAGTTGGTGGCGCTATAACTTTGACTCATAATAGTCACATCCATGTGATCGGCCTCTTACAGCGAACACACTGTTGAAGTTTCATCAAGATCAGTTAATGTATGCAGAAGTTATAACACACTTCCTGTTTCCATTATTCGCCATATATTCGTTTCCTCGCCACGGCCAAATCGTTCGAGATATCAAAAATCCCCTGGCAATTTTTCATCCTCAATGTCTTGACATCATGCTGACCGAGTTTCGTTACGATTGGTTGAATTCTCTAGGAGGAGTATATCGAATTCCAGGGGCATACGCTTCCAAACAAACCATTATAGCCGACTTCCTGTTGGGCTGGGGTAAAAAGTAAAAGTACAAAGGATATATGAACCGATGAGATCTATATGTCTACCGAGTTTCATATTATTACATGCAAGCGTGTTTGATTTATGGACCAAGTTTTCGCACCCCGTTCCAGGGGGCGCTGTCGAGCCCCCCTGCCACGCCCGGGTACCATCTTCAGCCCGGCCCTGATGGCCGCGGGTTCTGACCTGTGTGCAAAGTTTCAAGAGTTTTCGTGCACGTTAAGAGCCCCAAAAGTGCCCGAATAGTCGTTAGAATAATAATAATAATAATAAATATAGCTGCGAGCAGCGATTGCGGGCCCAAGCCGGTGGCACCGCAACCCCGGTCCCAACCTTTAGGTTACCTAAAGGCACCGGAGTGGCGGTTCCGCCGGCTTTGGCCCTTCATCGCTGCTCGCAGCTATATTTATATATAACAAGCCGGTGGCACTGCCACCCCGGTGCCTTTAGGGTTACTGTGCACGAAGTGCAAAAACCTAACCCCGCTTTCACTGTCGCCCTACGGTCCCATGGATTTAACGGATACATGAAATAAGTACACAAGACCGAAAATTGATATGAAGTGTACCATTTTGGACAGGGCCTATGATCGTGAATCACAATAGCCACATATATGAGATCATTTAAATTAAGAATCATTTTTAATGTCATAGGACATACATGGGCAATATACGGCCCGGGGGCCGGATCCGGCCCGCATAGTGCTTCAATCCGGCCCCCGCGATGCGATCGCAATTTGGATGAAACACACGCCGAAATAAACATGCGTGACACAAAACAATCTTTAACTTAGGTGGCAAATATGTTTTAGTAATTCTGTGAATTACACTGCGCAAACCAAAATTAATACTACCCACCGGATGAAGGGTTGTCTCTGTCTCCACATAACATAAAATATTCATTTTATTTTATTTTTCGTGTTCGCATTTATGAGGAAAAACAATGTTACGGACGTGTTCTCCGTTACGGACGTGAGCGCTCTGAAAGCGGCACTAAAAGATGCTTTAAAACTTTCACAAAGACATCAAACAGAAAGCACTAAACCTTTCTTTAAAGTGAATTTCGTTTTGTATTAATTGTATCTTAATCAATGTTTCATCAACCAATTGCCTGTATTTAATAAATAAGAAGTAAATATAGCAGACAATATAGAGATAATCACGAAACATTAATAACGAGATAATCACGCCGGCGCGTGAACTGGAGCTCGTCTCATAAATGAACCGAAACTCAGCATATAAAGTAGCCTACTTGCCTCACATGTCTACTTTTAAACTGAACAATTCAAAACGAAAGAAAACAGACTACAGACTGCTCTCTGCATATGTAATCCTTATGAAATGTGCATTTCTCTCTGGCGCGTTCACTAGGCTACTGAAGATCGCGAGTCAGCATCGTCAACTTCATCTTAGCCGACAATGACAAAGAAAACACTTATTTATTAATAAACAATTAAAATATCTCCTTGCTATATTTTACACTAGTCGCTAATGAATAAGTACTAGTACTTAACCTGTTAAGCTTCAAGCCCATTTTTGAAAAATCCCCAGATATGGCATTCCCAAACTGAAACAGATACAGTTCATGAACCCTTTGTACTAAAAGCACAAGTAAGATCTCATTTGAAAGCTGACACCTGGAAGTTTATTGTAAATGTAGAATTAATTATTGTCATAATGAAAAAAAATAGTTATAAATAGCTTCAAAGTTTTGTAAAGTTATTATACATTTATTTTTATGAAACATCTTCATGAAAATAAAATTGAAGTTGGCCCTGGAGCAATCTAGAAATGCACTGCAGCTAAAGCCACATGTCTGGCCATGTTATATTTAAAATCTGAAGATGATAAGTCTAAAACTCTGTATTTAGTTCAATGTTTTTCAAGATCATGTCATATGACTTTATTTTGATTAGACTGGTGTTTATTGTCATCTTATAAGCATCTATTCAGTCTATTGCCTCTATTGTTTTGTGATGCAAAAACGAGCCCCATTCAGTCTCAGTCTCCCCTGCACATATTCACACCTCTCCAGCCTGTTTATTGCTCTAAATATGCTTTTCTTTTGTCTGCATTATAATCACTAACGACTAGCAATTCACACTGTTTCAATCCCTCATTTATTTTATAAAAGTTCTCACTTCACAGTGAAACTGTATCAAATGCCCTTTTTGAAAAACGAAACAGTTCAGTAAGCATTCTTATTTAGAAAAAAATCATAAAAATTACACCGAAGTTAGGTAGCAGGTGCTCAGTACTAGCTAGCATGTTAGCTTAGCACACCATCAATACACGACAATTTATGAGAATAAAACTATGTTTGTGCTCAACTTACTTTATAGCGCAAGTCGAGTGTTTTAAATAACTTTCTGTAATCTGATTTGGCTTCAGATAAAAAAATCAGATAGAAAATATATTATTTTATTGTATTCTGCACAATTTGAAAGTCTATCTCGATTAGCATTACATTATACATATAATCTATTATTATGAAAATACCTGACATGACTCGAAGAACACAGGTAAATCAAATATCATTGCAATCATGTTTATTGTCTTCAAAACATCTTTATCTGCACTTTACAGCGATCTCGGATAGCTTTGTTGTGCCAGGACTTCCTGAATGTCACATGATTATAGTTCTTCTTCATGTGATCCATATATGGACTTTACTGTTCAAACAGCGCCCCAGACCGTTAGTATGAATTGATAACACAGTACATCAGAGTATACAGCGCTCAAAATGATTACATCGACGCATTTGGGTATAAATTCAATAAATATTATTCCTGTCTATAGAAGTCTGATGTAAACCTATGAGAATCTATCAATATTTCTCCAAATCTGCACATGTTTGAGCTAAAAGCCCTGAGGGACGTTGTTTTGTCAAGAGCTGTCATGACGATCGCACGGGAGTTTTTTTCTGAATGAGACCGGCTGACGCTCATAATTCATATTAAAGGTAACGACTCATTTTTTAATTTCATAACTCCTGACACAAATTAAGACATAACTGTCACTATAAGTTTCACAGAATACAATAGTGGTCAAATACTGAAACTTGAGTCTTATATCTTTTTAATGATGTATAGTTTGTCAAGGTAATAACATTAAATCTGATAGTAACTTTGAACTATTTAAAAAAAAAAAACGCTTCAGTGCGCCCGCGCTCTGGTGAAGCTTAACAGGTTAATGGAATAGATACTAGTATCTAAAAAATAAGTACTAGTAGCATGAAAATAGAGACTAGTAGGTTAAAATGATTAAATGTTAAAACGGCTTGCCATATTGGCTCAGAGAGAGAGAGAGAAAATGACCTTTTAGATACTAGTACCTATTAATAGATACTAGTATTTATTCAATAAATACTAGTACTAAGTCATTAGATACTAGTACCTATTAAATAGATACCAGTACTTATTCATTAGCTACTAATACGCATTCAAAAGAATATCTAAAGAATAAGCACTAGTATCTAAAGAATAGGCACTAGTACTAAAGAATAAGCACTAGTCGCTAATGAATAAGTACTAGTACTTAATGGAATAGATACTAGTATCTAAAAAATAAGTACTAGAAGCATGAAAATAGAGACTAGAAGGTTAAAATGATTAAATGTTAAAACGGCTTGCCATATTGGCTCAGAGAGAGAGAGAGAGAAAATGACCATATTCAAACCACCATATTCAACTTCCTCTTGGTCTGAGCTAATGACAGTTAATTAGAAAGTTGTCCGGCTTGATCTGAACAATATGCGTACTGAGTTTTATGATTGTAGGTAAAACTATAAAACTAACCCCCCCACTTTTGTCAAAAGGTGGCGCTACTGAGTCCCTGCACCACGCCCGTTTCTGAAACTTTGCACATGTCTACTGGCTAATAAATGTGATCTGTCTGTCGAGTTTCATGCAATTTTAAGCAACTTCAGGCATGCTAAGAGTCTCAAAAGCATCCAAAAAGAATATTAAAGTTTAAAGCGTTGCCATGGCAACAGTATCTAAGACATCAATAATCCTTTCACAGGTCTACATCTGGCGAGTGTCTACATTATACACATCAAGTTTGAAGCAAATCGGGTAAAAATAAGAGGGTGATTTCAAAGCATTTTGAAAGTGACACACTTCCTGCTGCCAGTTGGTGGCGCTATAACTTTGACTCATAATAGTCACATCCATGTGATCGGCCTCTTACAGCGAACACACTGTTGAAGTTTCATCAAGATCAGTTAATGTATGCAGAAGTTATAACACACTTCCTGTTTCCATTATTCGCCATAAATTCGTTTCCTCGCCACGGCCAAACCGTTCGAGATATCAAAAATCCCCTGGCAATTTTTCATCCTCAATGTCTTGACTTCATGCTGACCGAGTTTCGTTGCGATTGGTTGAATTCTCTAGGAGGAGTATATCGAATTCCAGGGGCATACGCTTCCAAACAAACCATTATAGCCGACTTCCTGTTGGGCTGGGGTAAAAAGTAAAAGTACAAAGGATATATGAACCGATGAGATCTATATGTCTACCGAGTTTCATATTATTACATGCAAGCGTGTTTGATTTATGGACCAAGTTTTCGCACCCCGTTCCAGGGGGCGCTGTCGAGCCCCCCTGCCACGCCCGGGCACCATCTTCAGCCCGGCCCTGATGGCCGCGGGTTCTGACCTGTGTGCAAAGTTTCAAGAGTTTTCGTGCACGTTAAGAGCCCCAAAAGTGCCCGAATAGTCGTTAGAATAATAATAATAATAATAATAATAATAATAATAATAAATATAGCTGCGAGCAGCGATTACGGGCCCAAGCCGGTGGCACCGCAACCCCGGTTCCTTTAGTTACCTAAAGGCACCGGGGTGGCGGTGCCGCCGGCTTTGGCCCTTCATCGCTGCTCGCAGCTATATATTTATATATATATATATATATATATATTAGGGGTGTAACGGTACATGTATTCGTATTGAACCGTTTCGGTTCGAGGCTTCCGGTTCGGTACGCATACAAACCGAACGATTCCTTGGACCATTTTTCCTGCCGACAAAATTCGCGCTGGCGCTACCACCACAACATTGCGCAACATCAAATGGCAAGCGTAATGAAAGCGGAACGAAACTGCGCTACTCATTATGTGCTTCACGGATCGTTTATCAGCTCGGACCAGCAACACCTGTGCAGCGCGAGCCGATCTCGATCAAGCGACACTGTTACTACACAGCGCTAAGAGATCCAGTGAAGAAAACATTTGAATTCGCCACTGAAGTAATGACATCGCTGCGAGATCTAGTGAGAAGCATTCACATTTCTCCGTTATTAACCGTAGATCTCTATTACTAGATCAAACAGCGCTGACGTGGAAACCAGGAGAAACATTGTGCCGTGAATGAACTAGTAATACTTTACGTCCACAGACCAGCAACATTCACCATGGATTTAATATAGTAACAATCACTGTAACCAGTTTGGCTGGAATAGTGAAATGCTTTCAAGTACTTCACACATCTTTTTCCAGCACTTCAAAACTCAAATAATAAATAAATATATATTTAAATGCTATTTTTAATGTGATGACCAAAACATTATTTGTTCATCCTTCAAAGATAACCCCCGTTTATAAACCTGAAAGTTTCAAGATGTAGGAAAACTCAGTTATTTAAAAAAAAAATATTCTTTGAACAAATAGGACATTTCTCTGGCATTTCTTTCTTTTTGCTGTATCGAAAACGTACCGAACCGTGACTTTAAAACCGAGGTACGTACCGAACCGTGATTTTTGTGTACCGTTACACCCCTAATATATATATATATATATATATATATATATATATATATATATATATATATATATATATAAATTATATATATATATATATATAAAAATACATATATATATATATATATATATATATATATATTTTTTTATATATACACATATATATATATATATATATATATATATATATATATATATATATATATATATCACTTGCCTTACCTGAGAACAATGAAAACAATAAAAAAAACTAGGGAATCACTAAACCGAGAGAATTATTCTGTTTGATGATACACTCAAAATATTACACAAGCAATTCTTTAAATTTAATGATATTCAGAACAGAACAAGAATTCAAAAAAACTATAATTAAGAATTAACCGAAATAATTGAAAGCGAAAGTGAAAGTAAGTGGTGTTTGGCTCACGTAACTCTCTCATTAGAATCAAACTGTTTCAACATTTGCGATGTATTTGGATGCTAAACTATTCTTTATTATGGGCTTTGTACTCCCCCTCACCCCATATGTGTGTGTGTGTGTGTGTGTGTGTGTGAGGTGCGGGTGCGATTGAACTGTTACACATAAAAACATACTCCGTCCAATAAAACACAACAAAGTGCTTTTTTCAAACTATAAACTCTTGTCAAACTGTAACCTACAACTGTCACCAAACTAAAATCACACGCACACACTGTCTAAAAGCAAAAAATATTTATCCAACCCCATTTAAAATAGTCTGTGGGTGCCATCTTTTGGACATTCACCACATCGCATTGATTTTCATTTATTGTCCTCAGAGCCCTAATCTGTTTATTTTTCAATTACACATTCTACATTGATTAAAAAAGAAAAATTCAAATGTGTTTTTATTTTATACAGGAATAAATTATTTATAATTCAGATGAGAATAAAGTTAGTGTTTTACAATTTTAAGGAAAACAAATATATTGTTCTGAAATATAGCACATTCATTTTAAATTCATTCAGCTTCAATTACCAATACAATCTTAATTTTATTTAAAGCAAACTATACATTTAAAAGATCTTGGTTCTGTGCATATTTTGTAATTTAAAAAAAATACAAAATTGTTATGCAAAAAGACAAGGCCTTAGAGATTTATCCTTTAATGCAGGAAAAATCACACAGCAATGAAAGGCTTAATATCATGTCACTGTAACAGCCAGCCAGCCACACACACACATATAAACACAGACACCAGCCCTCCCTCCCCCTCCCTCCCCACACAGACAGCCACACACACACACACACATAGAATGGGAGGGGGCCCTCTCTCTGTCAAAGAGTGACAGAGAGAGATACCATTTCATGAAATCCACATTCAAACCACAATATCTGACTTTCTGAGGGTTGGAGCTATTGACTGTAAATTAGAAAGTTGTTTGGCTTGAGGAGAAGAATATACAAGCTGAGTTTTGTAACTGTAGGTAAATCTAACTAAGTTATAACACACTTTATATGTCCTTTTTTAGTCATGAAAATTCATTTCCTCGCCACGGCCAAACCGTTCGAGATATCAAAAATCCGTCAGCAATTTAGCATCCTCAATGTCTTGACTTCATGCACGCCTAGTTTGGCGATGATTGAATGAATTGCCTAGGAGTAGTACTTCAAATTCCACAGCAAGCGTTTTCCAAACAACCCATAATAGCCGACTTCCTGTTGGGCTGGCGTAAAACTTGACCAGGGGTAAAATGTTTGGCCCGATGAGATCTATATGTGTACTGAGTTTCATATTAATTCATGCAAGCGTGTTGAATATATGGACCAAATTGTCGGACCCCGTTCAAGGGGGCGCTGTTGAGCCCCCCTGCCACGCCCGGGTACCAGCTTCAGCCCGGCCCTGATGGCCGTGGGTTCTGACCTGTGTGCAAAATTTCAAAAGTTTTTGAGCACGTTAAGAGTCCCAAAATCCCCTGAAACCTTGAAATGCATTAAAATCAATAGACAAATCCCTCACACACAGAGACGGAAAGAGAGGGAGAGAAAATTCTCAGAAACATCCACATTCAAACTAAAATATCTGACTCCCTCTTGGTCTGAGCTAATGACAGTAAATTAGAAAGTTGTCCGGCTTGATCTGAACAATATGCGTACCGAGTTTTATGATTGTAGGTAAAACTATAGAACTAACACCCCCACTTTTGTCAAAAGGTGGCGCTACTGAGCCCCTGCACCACGCCCGTTTCTGAAACTTTGCACATGTCTACTGGCTAATAAATGTGATGTGTCTGTCGAGTTTCATGTTATTTCAAGTATGTTAAGAGTCTCAAAAGCATCAACAAAGAATATTAAAGTTTGATGCGTTGCCACGGCAACAGTATCTAATATATCAATAATCCTTTCACAGGTCTACATCTGCCGTGTATTTACATTATACAGATGAAGTTTGAAGCAAATCGGGTTAAAATAAGAGGGTGATTTCAAAGCATTTTGAAAGTGACACACTTCCTGCTGCCAGTTGGTGGCGCTATAACTTTGACTCACAATAGTCACATCCATGTGATCGGCCTCTTACAGCGAACACACTGGTGAAGTTTCATTAAGATCAGCTAATGTATGCTGAAGTTATAACACACTTCCTGTTTCACGTTTCTCGCCATAAATTCGTTTCCTCGCCACGGCCAAACCGTTCGAGATATCAAAAATCCGCTGGCAATTTTTCATCCTCAATGTCTTGACTTCATGCTGACCGAGTTTCGTGGCATTTCTTTGAATTCTCTAGGAGAAGTACTTTAAATTCCATTGCATGCGTTTTACAAACAACCCTAAATAGCCGACTTCCTGTTGGGCTGGGGTAAAAAGTAAGAGCATGAAGTATATATGAACCGATGAGATCTATATGTGTACTGAGTTTCATATTCTTACATGCAAGCGTGTTTGATTTATGGACCAAGTTTTCGGACCCCGTTCCAGGGGGCGCTGTCGAGCCCCCCTGCCACGCCCGGGTACCATCTTCAGCCCGGCCCTGATGGCC
Organism: Tiaroga cobitis; assembly: GCA_030578255.1. NCBI lineage: Eukaryota > Metazoa > Chordata > Actinopteri > Cypriniformes > Leuciscidae > Tiaroga > Tiaroga cobitis. The sequence continues at coordinate 27,085,072 of CM060611.1, read as the reverse complement.
GCGGGTTCTGACCCGTGTGCAAAGTTTCAAGAGTTTTCGTGCACGTTAAGAGCCCCAAAAGTGCCCGAATAGTCGTAAGAAAAATAAAAGAGAAAAAAAAAAAAATATATAGCTGCGAGCAGCGATTACGGGCCCAAGCCGGTGGCACCGCAACCCCGGTGCCTTTAGTTACCTAAAGGCACCGGAGTGGCGGTGCCGCCGGCTTTGGCCCTTCATCGCTGCTCGCAGCTATATTCATATATATATATATATATATATATATATATATATATATATATATAAACAAGCCGGTGGCACCGCCACCCCCGGTGCCTTTATATATATATATATATATATGTCTACATTGTTCAATCACGCCTCACACACACACACACACTTTTGCAGAGCCCACACCAATGCAAGCTCTATAGCACACATCTTCTCAAAGGTCAAAGCGGAGTTACGATATTGCCCGTCATGCACAGTAACCGTAAAGGCACCGGGGTGGCGGTGCCACCGGCTTGTTTATATATATATATATATCGTATTATTCTAACTTGTAAAAAACTATTAACTTTTGTTAATATTCAACCATTTCACAACTAACTTTTTTCCATAGATCAAACACAACATAATTATATGGTGGACTGAAACAAAAATTATTAATTAAATAAAATTATTGTTTTCCTCTGAAATAGCAAAAGCATCACACACTAGCTGTACCTGCTCTAAATAAAAAAGAGTAATTCAATAAAAATACAAAATCGAACTAAATAAAATAAATTATTACAAAAACAAAATCAAACCAAAGAAAATATATCTTCGAAAAAAAAAGCGAGTGTCATGAGGAAAGGCGCCTCAGGAATCGTCAGGATTAACTCCATGTGTAAGGAATTTTGATTGATTTTATTTGTCACTTGAAAATTATTGTTAAATGTGTGCCTGCATAACTTTAATAAGATTTATTTTCTTTGATTTGATTTTGTTTTATATAATTTATTTATTTCGATTTTGTATTTTTATTTAAATACTATTATTTATTTAGAGCAGGTACAGCTAAGTGTGCGATGCTTTTGCTATTTCAGAGGGAAAAAAACACATTTTATTTCAAAAAGGCTTTTCAATTAAATAAAATGTTCAAGCTTTGTTTTCGTTTTATTATTTTGTTTGTTTTAAGCTTTGTTTAATTTATATTGTTAATCATCTGACACAAAACAAATGCATAAAGTATCATTTTAACTTTTAAAAAACTATTAACATTTGTTAATAGTACATTGCCTGTCTTTTGTTAATAGGACAAAACATAGTTATTATATTTTATAATATTTTATAAATATATAAAATAAACATTTGTAATGAAATCGTTCAAAAAAATGATATTAGCATTGTTTTAAACTTTGAAACAGAAGTAGCGCAATGCCTGGCCACTCCCGCGCCGCCTCCTTTTCACAATCCGAGGGAACCATCTCCGGAATATTAACCTCACTCCTAGAAGTCCAATTCTCATTATTCATGCCTCTTACCTGGGATTGATTGCACACACACACACACACACACACACACACGCACACACGCACTCACACGCACACACACACACACACACACACACACGTGTCAAGTCACTTACATTTTAGATGCAATATTGACTGTTCTTCTGTTTCAGCAGCGAAAATAGTTAAACAAAGATCACAGCAGAACCATTGCATCTCACAGCAACGTGTTTTCTCATTACTGAATGATTCAGCATTTTGAACAAATTGGTTGACTCAAAGATTCAATGACCAATCCATAAACATCTGTCTCATTCATGAATGACTCAGTCGTTCAAACGAATCGTTTGAACGAATGAATCAATGACCCGCTCATTAAGACGGTCGCCTGGCGACACCTAGTGACGGTTTAGTGTTATTTGATTATACACTCAAAATATTCCACAACAAATCCTTTAAATTTAATGATATTCAGAACAGAACACAAATAAAAAAATAACTATAATAAAGCCAAAACGAAATAATTTAAAACAAAAGTAAAAGTAAGTGGTGTTAGGCTCACGTAAATCTCTCTTTAGAATCTAAATGTTGCAACATTTGCGATGTATTTGGATGCTAAACTATTCTTTATTACAGGCTTTGTACTTCACTCACGTTCCAATATCGACGGAAAAAATCATCCTCTTCACTTGTGCAAAAATGTGCTTGGAAAAATCACAGTGGAGCGGTGCTTACTGTGAATGATACAAATTGTACTACTGACTATTTCAACATAGCAGTGTAATTTGTATATGTTAGGTTGAATGTTTTATTATTGTGTGTGTGTGTGTGTGTGTGTTTGTGTGTGTGTGTGTGTGTGTGTGTGTGTGTGTGTGTGTGTGTGTGTGTGTGTGTGTCAGTGTGTGTGTGGGGGTCTGGGTGGCTCAGCGCGATTGAACAGTGAAACATACTCCGTCATTTTCTTCATACAGGACATCATTCAAACGTCAAAGTGTTTACTTATATTTGTGTACACTCGCAATTAAACACAACATTGTGTTTTTGTTAAATAAATTAAAGTAATACGTCCCCCGAAATGGCGCTAATTTTAAAATGAAACTAAAATGCTCACGGCTGCACGGGCATTCATAACTCTGCGCGCCCACGGTGAGGGACGAGCAGAACAGAGCGAACGTTGTTTAGTTCATTCCTACTTCCATAGGAATTAATTGAAAAAGCTCACTCTACTCTGCACCATTATTAATGAATTGTGCAGACGTCCTTATTTTACTTTCGCTTTTTACCTGATTTTGAACACAAGAGGGCAGTATAACACTATGTATGATTTGGAAAAAAATTTTTTTTGACTAAACAACCATTCTGGCTGTTTTTAAACTTAAACATTATTCTCTAATTGCTCTCACCATGCCCGTTTCTGAAACTCTGCACATGTCTACTGTCTAATAAATGTGATGTGTCTGTCGGGTTTCATGCAATTTCAAGTATGTTAAGAGTCTCAAAAGCATCAACAAAGAATAATAAAGTTTGATGCGTTGCCACGGCAACAGTATCTAAGATATCAATAATCCTTTCTCAGGTCTACATCTGCCGTGTGTCTACATTATACACATAAAGTTTGAAGCAAATTGGGTAAAAATAAGAGGGTGATTTCAAAGCCTTTAGGAAGTGACACACTTCCTGCTGCCAGTTGGTGGCGCTATAACTTTGACTCACAATAGTCACATCCATGTGATCGGACTCTTACAGCGAACACACTGCTGAAGTTTCATCAAGATCAGTTAATGTATGCAGAAGTTATAACACACTTCCTGTTTCCTTTATTCGCCATAAATTCGTTTCCTCGCCACAGCCAAACCGTTCGAGATATCAAAAATCCCCTGGCAACTTTTCATCCTCAATGTCTTGACTTCATGCTGACCGAGTTTCGTGGCGATTGGTTGAATTCTCTAGGAGGAGTATATCGAATTCCAGGGGCATACGCTTCCAAACAAACCATAATAGCCGACTTCCTGTTGGGCTGGGGTAAAAAGTAAAAGTACAAAGGATATATGAATCGATGAGATCTATATGTGTACCGAGTTTCATATTATTACATTCAAGCGTGTTTGATTTATGGACCGAGTTTTCGGACCCCGTTCCAGGGGGCACTGTCGAGCCCCCCTGCCACGCCCGGGTACCAGCTTCAGCCCGGCCCTGATGGCCACGGGTTCTGACCCGTGTGCAAAGTTTCAAGAGTTTTTGAGCACGTTAAGGGCCCCCAAAGTGCGCTGAGAGTCTCAAAAGTATCCAAAAAGAATATTAAAGTTTGATGCGTTGTCACGGCAACAGCATCTAAGATATCAACAATCCTTTCACAGGTCTAAATCTGGCGTGTGTCTACATTATACACATCAAGTTTGAAGCAAATCGGGTAAAGCCTGTTTGATTTATGGACCAAGTTTTCGGACCCCATTCCAGGGGGCGCTGTCGAGCCCCCCTGCCACGCCCGGGTACCAGCTTCAGCCCGGCCCTGATGGCCGCGGTTTCTGACCCGTGTGCAAAGTTTCAAGAGTTTTTGAGCACGTTAAGGGCCCCAAAAGTGCGCTAAGAATCTCAAAAGTATCCAAAAAGAATATTAAAGTTTGATGCGTTGTCACGGCAACAGCATCTAAGATATCAACAATCCTTTCACAGGTCTACATCTGGCTTGTGTCTACATTATACACATCAAGTTTGAAGCAAATAGGGTAAAGCGTGTTGGATATATGGACCAAATTGTCTGACCCGTTCAAGGGGGCGCTGTCGAGCCCCCCTGCCACGCCCGGGTACCAGCTTCAGCCTGGCCCTGATGGCCGCGGGTTTTGTCCCGTGTGCAAAGTTTCAAGAGTTTTCGAGCACGTTAAGAACCCCAAAAGTGCCCGAAAGCATAAAAAAGCATGAAAAAGCTTAAAAAAAGGAATATTAATGTTTGATGCATTGCCATGGCAACAGTATCTAAGATATCAATAATCCTTTCACAGGTCTACATCTGGCGTGTGTCTACATTATGCACATGAAGTTTGAAGCAAATCGGGTAAAAATAAGAGGGTGATTTAAAAGCATTTTGAAAGTGACACACTTCCTGCTTCCAGTTGGTGGCGCTATAACTTTGACTCACAATAGTCACATCCATGTGATCGGGCTCTTACAACGAACACACTGCTGAAGTTTCATCAAGATTAGTTAATGTATGCAGTAGTTATAACACACTTCCTGTTTCACGTTTCTCGCCATAATTTCGTTTACTCGCCACGGCCAAACCGTTCGAGATATCAAAAATCCCCTGGCAATTTTTCATCCTCAGTGTCTTGACTTCATGCTGACCGAGTTTCGTGCCGTGTGTTTGAATTCTCTAGGAGGAGTATTTCACATTCCATTGCATGTGTTTTCCAAACAACCCTTAATAGCCGACTTCCTGTTGGGCTGGGGTAAAAAGTAAGAGCATGAAGTATATATGAACCGATGAGATCTATATGTGTACTGAGTTTCATATTATTACATGCAAGCGTGTTTGATTTATGGACCAAGTGTTCAAACCCCGTTCCAGGGGGCGCTGTCGAGCCCCCCTGCCACGCCCGGGTACCAGCTTCAGCCCGGCCCTGATGGCCGCGGGTTCTGAGATGTGTGCAAAGTTTCAAGAGTTTTCGAGCACGTTAAGGCCCCCAAAAGTGCCCAAAAGGTAGTAAAATAATAATAAATATAGCTGCGAGCAGCGATTACGGGCCCAAGCCGGTGGCACCGCAACCCCGGTGCCTTTAGTTACCTAAAGGCACCGGAGTGGCGGTGCCGCCGGCTTTGGCCCTTCATCGCTGCTCGCAGCTATATTCATATATATATATATATATATATATATATATATATATATATATATATATATATATATAAACAAGCCGGTGGCACCGCCACCCCGGTGCCTTTATATATATATATATATATATGTCTACATTGTTCAATCACGCCTCACACACACACACACACTTTTGCAGAGCCCACACCAATGCAAGCTCTATAGCACACATCTTCTCAAAGGTCAAAGCGGAGTTACGATATTGCCCGTCATGCACAGTAACCGTAAAGGCACCGGGGTGGCGGTGCCACCGGCTTGTTTATATATATATATATATCGTATTATTCTAACTTGTAAAAAACTATTAACTTTTGTTAATATTCAACCATTTCACAACTAACTTTTTTCCATAGATCAAACACAACATAATTATATGGTGGACTGAAACAAAAATTATTAATTAAATAAAATTATTGTTTTCCTCTGAAATAGCAAAAGCATCACACACTAGCTGTACCTGCTCTAAATAAAAAAGAGTAATTCAATAAAAATACAAAATCGAACTAAATAAAATAAATTATTACAAAAACAAAATCAAACCAAAGAAAATATATCTTCGAAAAAAAAAGCGAGTGTCATGAGGAAAGGCGCCTCAGGAATCGTCAGGATTAACTCCATGTGTAAGGAATTTTGATTGATTTTATTTGTCACTTGAAAATTATTGTTAAATGTGTGCCTGCATAACTTTAATAAGATTTATTTTCTTTGATTTGATTTTGTTTTATATAATTTATTTATTTCGATTTTGTATTTTTATTTAAATACTATTATTTATTTAGAGCAGGTACAGCTAAGTGTGCGATGCTTTTGCTATTTCAGAGGGAAAAAAACACATTTTATTTCAAAAAGGCTTTTCAATTAAATAAAATGTTCAAGCTTTGTTTTCGTTTTATTATTTTGTTTGTTTTAAGCTTTGTTTAATTTATATTGTTAATCATCTGACACAAAACAAATGCATAAAGTATCATTTTAACTTTTAAAAAACTATTAACATTTGTTAATAGTACATTGCCTGTCTTTTGTTAATAGGACAAAACATAGTTATTATATTTTATAATATTTTATAAATATATAAAATAAACATTTGTAATGAAATCGTTCAAAAAAATGATATTAGCATTGTTTTAAACTTTGAAACAGAAGTAGCGCAATGCCTGGCCACTCCCGCGCCGCCTCCTTTTCACAATCCGAGGGAACCATCTCCGGAATATTAACCTCACTCCTAGAAGTCCAATTCTCATTATTCATGCCTCTTACCTGGGATTGATTGCACACACACACACACACACACACACACACGCACACACGCACTCACACGCACACACACACACACACACACACACACGTGTCAAGTCACTTACATTTTAGATGCAATATTGACTGTTCTTCTGTTTCAGCAGCGAAAATAGTTAAACAAAGATCACAGCAGAACCATTGCATCTCACAGCAACGTGTTTTCTCATTACTGAATGATTCAGCATTTTGAACAAATTGGTTGACTCAAAGATTCAATGACCAATCCATAAACATCTGTCTCATTCATGAATGACTCAGTCGTTCAAACGAATCGTTTGAACGAATGAATCAATGACCCGCTCATTAAGACGGTCGCCTGGCGACACCTAGTGACGGTTTAGTGTTATTTGATTATACACTCAAAATATTCCACAACAAATCCTTTAAATTTAATGATATTCAGAACAGAACACAAATAAAAAAATAACTATAATAAAGCCAAAACGAAATAATTTAAAACAAAAGTAAAAGTAAGTGGTGTTAGGCTCACGTAAATCTCTCTTTAGAATCTAAATGTTGCAACATTTGCGATGTATTTGGATGCTAAACTATTCTTTATTACAGGCTTTGTACTTCACTCACGTTCCAATATCGACGGAAAAAATCATCCTCTTCACTTGTGCAAAAATGTGCTTGGAAAAATCACAGTGGAGCGGTGCTTACTGTGAATGATACAAATTGTACTACTGACTATTTCAACATAGCAGTGTAATTTGTATATGTTAGGTTGAATGTTTTATTATTGTGTGTTGTGTGTGTGTGTGTGTGTGTGTGTGTGTGTGTGTGTGTGTGTGTGTGTGTGTGTGTGTGTGTCAGTGTGTGTGTGGGGGTCTGGGTGGCTCAGCGCGATTGAACAGTGAAACATACTCCGTCATTTTCTTCATACAGGACATCATTCAAACGTCAAAGTGTTTACTTATATTTGTGTACACTCGCAATTAAACACAACATTGTGTTTTTGTTAAATAAATTAAAGTAATACGTCCCCCGAAATGGCGCTAATTTTAAAATGAAACTAAAATGCTCACGGCTGCACGGGCATTCATAACTCTGCGCGCCCACGGTGAGGGACGAGCAGAACAGAGCGAACGTTGTTTAGTTCATTCCTACTTCCATAGGAATTAATTGAAAAAGCTCACTCTACTCTGCACCATTATTAATGAATTGTGCAGACGTCCTTATTTTACTTTCGCTTTTTACCTGATTTTGAACACAAGAGGGCAGTATAACACTATGTATGATTTGGAAAAAAATTTTTTTTGACTAAACAACCATTCTGGCTGTTTTTAAACTTAAACATTATTCTCTAATTGCTCTCACCATGCCCGTTTCTGAAACTCTGCACATGTCTACTGTCTAATAAATGTGATGTGTCTGTCGGGTTTCATGCAATTTCAAGTATGTTAAGAGTCTCAAAAGCATCAACAAAGAATAATAAAGTTTGATGCGTTGCCACGGCAACAGTATCTAAGATATCAATAATCCTTTCTCAGGTCTACATCTGCCGTGTGTCTACATTATACACATAAAGTTTGAAGCAAATTGGGTAAAAATAAGAGGGTGATTTCAAAGCCTTTAGGAAGTGACACACTTCCTGCTGCCAGTTGGTGGCGCTATAACTTTGACTCACAATAGTCACATCCATGTGATCGGACTCTTACAGCGAACACACTGCTGAAGTTTCATCAAGATCAGTTAATGTATGCAGAAGTTATAACACACTTCCTGTTTCCTTTATTCGCCATAAATTCGTTTCCTCGCCACAGCCAAACCGTTCGAGATATCAAAAATCCCCTGGCAACTTTTCATCCTCAATGTCTTGACTTCATGCTGACCGAGTTTCGTGGCGATTGGTTGAATTCTCTAGGAGGAGTATATCGAATTCCAGGGGCATACGCTTCCAAACAAACCATAATAGCCGACTTCCTGTTGGGCTGGGGTAAAAAGTAAAAGTACAAAGGATATATGAATCGATGAGATCTATATGTGTACCGAGTTTCATATTATTACATTCAAGCGTGTTTGATTTATGGACCAAGTTTTCGGACCCCGTTCCAGGGGGCACTGTCGAGCCCCCCTGCCACGCCCGGGTACCAGCTTCAGCCCGGCCCTGATGGCCACGGGTTCTGACCCGTGTGCAAAGTTTCAAGAGTTTTTGAGCACGTTAAGGGCCCCCAAAGTGCGCTGAGAGTCTCAAAAGTATCCAAAAAGAATATTAAAGTTTGATGCGTTGTCACGGCAACAGCATCTAAGATATCAACAATCCTTTCACAGGTCTAAATCTGGCGTGTGTCTACATTATACACATCAAGTTTGAAGCAAATCGGGTAAAGCCTGTTTGATTTATGGACCAAGTTTTCGGACCCCATTCCAGGGGGCGCTGTCGAGCCCCCCTGCCACGCCCGGGTACCAGCTTCAGCCCGGCCCTGATGGCCGCGGTTTCTGACCCGTGTGCAAAGTTTCAAGAGTTTTTGAGCACGTTAAGGGCCCCAAAAGTGCGCTAAGAATCTCAAAAGTATCCAAAAAGAATATTAAAGTTTGATGCGTTGTCACGGCAACAGCATCTAAGATATCAACAATCCTTTCACAGGTCTACATCTGGCTTGTGTCTACATTATACACATCAAGTTTGAAGCAAATAGGGTAAAGCGTGTTGGATATATGGACCAAATTGTCTGACCCGTTCAAGGGGGCGCTGTCGAGCCCCCCTGCCACGCCCGGGTACCAGCTTCAGCCTGGCCCTGATGGCCGCGGGTTTTGTCCCGTGTGCAAAGTTTCAAGAGTTTTCGAGCACGTTAAGAACCCCAAAAGTGCCCGAAAGCATAAAAAAGCATGAAAAAGCTTAAAAAAAGGAATATTAATGTTTGATGCATTGCCATGGCAACAGTATCTAAGATATCAATAATCCTTTCACAGGTCTACATCTGGCGTGTGTCTACATTATGCACATGAAGTTTGAAGCAAATCGGGTAAAAATAAGAGGGTGATTTAAAAGCATTTTGAAAGTGACACACTTCCTGCTTCCAGTTGGTGGCGCTATAACTTTGACTCACAATAGTCACATCCATGTGATCGGGCTCTTACAACGAACACACTGCTGAAGTTTCATCAAGATTAGTTAATGTATGCAGTAGTTATAACACACTTCCTGTTTCACGTTTCTCGCCATAATTTCGTTTACTCGCCACGGCCAAACCGTTCGAGATATCAAAAATCCCCTGGCAATTTTTCATCCTCAGTGTCTTGACTTCATGCTGACCGAGTTTCGTGCCGTGTGTTTGAATTCTCTAGGAGGAGTATTTCACATTCCATTGCATGTGTTTTCCAAACAACCCTTAATAGCCGACTTCCTGTTGGGCTGGGGTAAAAAGTAAGAGCATGAAGTATATATGAACCGATGAGATCTATATGTGTACTGAGTTTCATATTATTACATGCAAGCGTGTTTGATTTATGGACCAAGTGTTCAAACCCCGTTCCAGGGGGCGCTGTCGAGCCCCCCTGCCACGCCCGGGTACCAGCTTCAGCCCGGCCCTGATGGCCGCGGGTTCTGAGATGTGTGCAAAGTTTCAAGAGTTTTCGAGCACGTTAAGGCCCCCAAAAGTGCCCAAAAGGTAGTAAAATAATAATAATAAATATAGCTGCGAGCAGCGATTACGGGCCCAAGCCGGTGGCACCGCAACCCCGGTGCCTTTAGTTACCTAAAGGCACCGGAGTGGCGGTGCCGCCGGCTTTGGCCCTTCATCGCTGCTCGCAGCTATATTCATATATATATATATATATATATATATATATATATATATATATATATATATATATATATATAAACAAGCCGGTGGCACCGCCACCCCGGTGCCTTTATATATATATATATATATATATGTCTACATTGTTCAATCACGCCTCACACACACACACACACTTTTGCAGAGCCCACACCAATGCAAGCTCTATAGCACACATCTTCTCAAAGGTCAAAGCGGAGTTACGATATTGCCCGTCATGCACAGTAACCGTAAAGGCACCGGGGTGGCGGTGCCACCGGCTTGTTTATATATATATATATATCGTATTATTCTAACTTGTAAAAAACTATTAACTTTTGTTAATATTCAACCATTTCACAACTAACTTTTTTCCATAGATCAAACACAACATAATTATATGGTGGACTGAAACAAAAATTATTAATTAAATAAAATTATTGTTTTCCTCTGAAATAGCAAAAGCATCACACACTAGCTGTACCTGCTCTAAATAAAAAAGAGTAATTCAATAAAAATACAAAATCGAACTAAATAAAATAAATTATTACAAAAACAAAATCAAACCAAAGAAAATATATCTTCGAAAAAAAAAGCGAGTGTCATGAGGAAAGGCGCCTCAGGAATCGTCAGGATTAACTTTCATGTGTAAGGAATTTTGATTGATTTTATTTGTCACTTGAAAATTATTGTTAAATGTGTGCCTGCATAACTTTAATAAGATTTATTTTCTTTGATTTGATTTTGTTTTATATAATTTATTTATTTCGATTTTGTATTTTTATTTAAATACTATTATTTATTTAGAGCAGGTACAGCTAAGTGTGCGATGCTTTTGCTATTTCAGAGGGAAAAAAACACATTTTATTTCAAAAAGGCTTTTCAATTAAATAAAATGTTCAAGCTTTGTTTTCGTTTTATTATTTTGTTTGTTTTAAGCTTTGTTTAATTTATATTGTTAATCATCTGACACAAAACAAATGCATAAAGTATCATTTTAACTTTTAAAAAACTATTAACATTTGTTAATAGTACATTGCCTGTCTTTTGTTAATAGGACAAAACATAGTTATTATATTTTATAATATTTTATAAATATATAAAATAAACATTTGTAATGAAATCGTTCAAAAAAATGATATTAGCATTGTTTTAAACTTTGAAACAGAAGTAGCGCAATGCCTGGCCACTCCCGCGCCGCCTCCTTTTCACAATCCGAGGGAACCATCTCCGGAATATTAACCTCACTCCTAGAAGTCCAATTCTCATTATTCATGCCTCTTACCTGGGATTGATTGCACACACACACACACACACACACACACACACGCACGCACGCACTCACACGCACACACACACACACACACACACACACGTGTCAAGTCACTTACATTTTAGATGCAATATTGACTGTTCTTCTGTTTCAGCAGCGAAAATAGTTAAACAAAGATCACAGCAGAACCATTGCATCTCACAGCAACGTGTTTTCTCATTACTGAATGATTCAGCATTTTGAACAAATTGGTTGACTCAAAGATTCAATGACCAATCCATAAACATCTGTCTCATTCATGAATGACTCAGTCGTTCAAACGAATCGTTTGAACGAATGAATCAATGACCCGCTCATTAAGACGGTCGCCTGGCGACACCTAGTGACGGTTTAGTGTTATTTGATTATACACTCAAAATATTCCACAACAAATCCTTTAAATTTAATGATATTCAGAACAGAACACAAATAAAAAAATAACTATAATAAAGCCAAAACGAAATAATTTAAAACAAAAGTAAAAGTAAGTGGTGTTAGGCTCACGTAAATCTCTCTTTAGAATCTAAATGTTGCAACATTTGCGATGTATTTGGATGCTAAACTATTCTTTATTACAGGCTTTGTACTTCACTCACGTTCCAATATCGACGGAAAAAATCATCCTCTTCACTTGTGCAAAAATGTGCTTGGAAAAATCACAGTGGAGCGGTGCTTACTGTGAATGATACAAATTGTACTACTGACTATTTCAACATAGCAGTGTAATTTGTATATGTTAGGTTGAATGTTTTATTATTGTGTGTGTGTGTGTGTGTGTGTTTGTGTGTGTGTGTGTGTGTGTGTGTGTGTGTGTGTGTGTGTGTGTGTGTGTGTGTGTGTGTGTGTGTGTCAGTGTGTGTGTGGGGGTCTGGGTGGCTCAGCGCGATTGAACAGTGAAACATACTCCGTCATTTTCTTCATACAGGACATCATTCAAACGTCAAAGTGTTTACTTATATTTGTGTACACTCGCAATTAAACACAACATTGTGTTTTTGTTAAATAAATTAAAGTAATACGTCCCCCGAAATGGCGCTAATTTTAAAATGAAACTAAAATGCTCACGGCTGCACGGGCATTCATAACTCTGCGCGCCCACGGTGAGGGACGAGCAGAACAGAGCGAACGTTGTTTAGTTCATTCCTACTTCCATAGGAATTAATTGAAAAAGCTCACTCTACTCTGCACCATTATTAATGAATTGTGCAGACGTCCTTATTTTACTTTCGCTTTTTACCTGATTTTGAACACAAGAGGGCAGTATAACACTATGTATGATTTGGAAAAAAAATTTTTTTGACTAAACAACCATTCTGGCTGTTTTTAAACTTAAACATTATTCTCTAATTGCTCTCACCATGCCCGTTTCTGAAACTCTGCACATGTCTACTGTCTAATAAATGTGATGTGTCTGTCGGGTTTCATGCAATTTCAAGTATGTTAAGAGTCTCAAAAGCATCAACAAAGAATAATAAAGTTTGATGCGTTGCCACGGCAACAGTATCTAAGATATCAATAATCCTTTCTCAGGTCTACATCTGCCGTGTGTCTACATTATACACATAAAGTTTGAAGCAAATTGGGTAAAAATAAGAGGGTGATTTCAAAGCCTTTAGGAAGTGACACACTTCCTGCTGCCAGTTGGTGGCGCTATAACTTTGACTCACAATAGTCACATCCATGTGATCGGACTCTTACAGCGAACACACTGCTGAAGATTCATCAAGATCAGTTAATGTATGCAGAAGTTATAACACACTTCCTGTTTCCTTTATTCGCCATAAATTCGTTTCCTCGCCACAGCCAAACCGTTCGAGATATCAAAAATCCCCTGGCAACTTTTCATCCTCAATGTCTTGACTTCATGCTGACCGAGTTTCGTGGCGATTGGTTGAATTCTCTAGGAGGAGTATATCGAATTCCAGGGGCATACGCTTCCAAACAAACCATAATAGCCGACTTCCTGTTGGGCTGGGGTAAAAAGTAAAAGTACAAAGGATATATGAATCGATGAGATCTATATGTGTACCGAGTTTCATATTATTACATTCAAGCGTGTTTGATTTATGGACCAAGTTTTCGGACCCCGTTCCAGGGGGCACTGTCGAGCCCCCCTGCCACGCCCGGGTACCAGCTTCAGCCCGGCCCTGATGGCCACGGGTTCTGACCCGTGTGCAAAGTTTCAAGAGTTTTTGAGCACGTTAAGGGCCCCCAAAGTGCGCTGAGAGTCTCAAAAGTATCCAAAAAGAATATTAAAGTTTGATGCGTTGTCACGGCAACAGCATCTAAGATATCAACAATCCTTTCACAGGTCTAAATCTGGCGTGTGTCTACATTATACACATCAAGTTTGAAGCAAATCGGGTAAAGCCTGTTTGATTTATGGACCAAGTTTTCGGACCCCATTCCAGGGGGCGCTGTCGAGCCCCCCTGCCACGCCCGGGTACCAGCTTCAGCCCGGCCCTGATGGCCGCGGTTTCTGACCCGTGTGCAAAGTTTCAAGAGTTTTTGAGCACGTTAAGGGCCCCAAAAGTGCGCTAAGAATCTCAAAAGTATCCAAAAAGAATATTAAAGTTTGATGCGTTGTCACGGCAACAGCATCTAAGATATCAACAATCCTTTCACAGGTCTACATCTGGCTTGTGTCTACATTATACACATCAAGTTTGAAGCAAATAGGGTAAAGCGTGTTGGATATATGGACCAAATTGTCTGACCCGTTCAAGGGGGCGCTGTCGAGCCCCCCTGCCACGCCCGGGTACCAGCTTCAGCCTGGCCCTGATGGCCGCGGGTTTTGTCCCGTGTGCAAAGTTTCAAGAGTTTTCGAGCACGTTAAGAACCCCAAAAGTGCCCGAAAGCATAAAAAAGCATGAAAAAGCTTAAAAAAAGGAATATTAATGTTTGATGCATTGCCATGGCAACAGTATCTAAGATATCAATAATCCTTTCACAGGTCTACATCTGGCGTGTGTCTACATTATGCACATGAAGTTTGAAGCAAATCGGGTAAAAATAAGAGGGTGATTTAAAAGCATTTTGAAAGTGACACACTTCCTGCTTCCAGTTGGTGGCGCTATAACTTTGACTCACAATAGTCACATCCATGTGATCGGGCTCTTACAACGAACACACTGCTGAAGTTTCATCAAGATTAGTTAATGTATGCAGTAGTTATAACACACTTCCTGTTTCACGTTTCTCGCCATAATTTCGTTTACTCGCCACGGCCAAACCGTTCGAGATATCAAAAATCCCCTGGCAATTTTTCATCCTCAGTGTCTTGACTTCATGCTGACCGAGTTTCGTGCCGTGTGTTTGAATTCTCTAGGAGGAGTATTTCACATTCCATTGCATGTGTTTTCCAAACAACCCTTAATAGCCGACTTCCTGTTGGGCTGGGGTAAAAAGTAAGAGCATGAAGTATATATGAACCGATGAGATCTATATGTGTACTGAGTTTCATATTATTACATGCAAGCGTGTTTGATTTATGGACCAAGTGTTCAAACCCCGTTCCAGGGGGCGCTGTCGAGCCCCCCTGCCACGCCCGGGTACCAGCTTCAGCCCGGCCCTGATGGCCGCGGGTTCTGAGATGTGTGCAAAGTTTCAAGAGTTTTCGAGCACGTTAAGGCCCCCAAAAGTGCCCAAAAGGTAGTAAAATAATAATAATAATAATAATAAATATAGCTGCGAGCAGCGATTACGGGCCCAAGCCGGTGGCACCGCAACCCCGGTGCCTTTAGTTACCTAAAGGCACCGGAGTGGCGGTGCCGCCGGCTTTGGCCCTTCATCGCTGCTCGCAGCTATATTCATATATATATATATATATATATATATATATATATATATATATATAAACAAGCCGGTGGCACCGCCACCCCGGTGCCTTTATATATATATATATATATATGTCTACATTGTTCAATCACGCCTCACACACACACACACACTTTTGCAGAGCCCACACCAATGCAAGCTCTATAGCACACATCTTCTCAAAGGTCAAAGCGGAGTTACGATATTGCCCGTCATGCACAGTAACCGTAAAGGCACCGGGGGTGGCGGTGCCACCGGCTTGTTTATATATATATATATATCGTATTATTCTAACTTGTAAAAAACTATTAACTTTTGTTAATATTCAACCATTTCACAACTAACTTTTTTCCATAGATCAAACACAACATAATTATATGGTGGACTGAAACAAAAATTATTAATTAAATAAAATTATTGTTTTCCTCTGAAATAGCAAAAGCATCACACACTAGCTGTACCTGCTCTAAATAAAAAAGAGTAATTCAATAAAAATACAAAATCGAACTAAATAAAATAAATTATTACAAAAACAAAATCAAACCAAAGAAAATATATCTTCGAAAAAAAAAGCGAGTGTCATGAGGAAAGGCGCCTCAGGAATCGTCAGGATTAACTCCATGTGTAAGGAATTTTGATTGATTTTATTTGTCACTTGAAAATTATTGTTAAATGTGTGCCTGCATAACTTTAATAAGATTTATTTTCTTTGATTTGATTTTGTTTTATATAATTTATTTATTTCGATTTTGTATTTTTATTTAAATACTATTATTTATTTAGAGCAGGTACAGCTAAGTGTGCGATGCTTTTGCTATTTCAGAGGGAAAAAAACACATTTTATTTCAAAAAGGCTTTTCAATTAAATAAAATGTTCAAGCTTTGTTTTCGTTTTATTATTTTGTTTGTTTTAAGCTTTGTTTAATTTATATTGTTAATCATCTGACACAAAACAAATGCATAAAGTATCATTTTAACTTTTAAAAAACTATTAACATTTGTTAATAGTACATTGCCTGTCTTTTGTTAATAGGACAAAACATAGTTATTATATTTTATAATATTTTATAAATATATAAAATAAACATTTGTAATGAAATCGTTCAAAAAAATGATATTAGCATTGTTTTAAACTTTGAAACAGAAGTAGCGCAATGCCTGGCCACTCCCGCGCCGCCTCCTTTTCACAATCCGAGGGAACCATCTCCGGAATATTACCCTTACTCCTAGAAGTCCAATTCTCATTATTCATGCCTCTTACCTGGGATTGATTGCACACACACACACACACACACACACACACACGCACGCACGCACTCACACGCACACACACACACACACACACACACACACACGTGTCAAGTCACTTACATTTTAGATGCAATATTGACTGTTCTTCTGTTTCAGCAGCGAAAATAGTTAAACAAAGATCACAGCAGAACCATTGCATCTCACAGCAACGTGTTTTCTCATTACTGAATGATTCAGCATTTTGAACAAATTGGTTGACTCAAAGATTCAATGACCAATCCATAAACATCTGTCTCATTCATGAATGACTCAGTCGTTCAAACGAATCGTTTGAACGAATGAATCAATGACCCGCTCATTAAGACGGTCGCCTGGCGACACCTAGTGACGGTTTAGTGTTATTTGATTATACACTCAAAATATTCCACAACAAATCCTTTAAATTTAATGATATTCAGAACAGAACACAAATAAAAAAATAACTATAATAAAGCCAAAACGAAATAATTTAAAACAAAAGTAAAAGTAAGTGGTGTTAGGCTCACGTAAATCTCTCTTTAGAATCTAAATGTTGCAACATTTGCGATGTATTTGGATGCTAAACTATTCTTTATTACAGGCTTTGTACTTCACTCACGTTCCAATATCGACGGAAAAAATCATCCTCTTCACTTGTGCAAAAATGTGCTTGGAAAAATCACAGTGGAGCGGTGCTTACTGTGAATGATACAAATTGTACTACTGACTATTTCAACATAGCAGTGTAATTTGTATATGTTAGGTTGAATGTTTTATTATTGTGTGTGTGTGTGTGTGTGTGTGTTTGTGTGTGTGTGTGTGTGTGTGTGTGTGTGTGTGTGTGTGTGTGTGTGTGTGTGTGTGTGTGTGTGTGTCAGTGTGTGTGTGGGGGTCTGGGTGGCTCAGCGCGATTGAACAGTGAAACATACTCCGTCATTTTCTTCATACAGGACATCATTCAAACGTCAAAGTGTTTACTTATATTTGTGTACACTCGCAATTAAACACAACATTGTGTTTTTGTTAAATAAATTAAAGTAATACGTCCCCCGAAATGGCGCTAATTTTAAAATGAAACTAAAATGCTCACGGCTGCACGGGCATTCATAACTCTGCGCGCCCACGGTGAGGGACGAGCAGAACAGAGCGAACGTTGTTTAGTTCATTCCTACTTCCATAGGAATTAATTGAAAAAGCTCACTCTACTCTGCACCATTATTAATGAATTGTGCAGACGTCCTTATTTTACTTTCGCTTTTTACCTGATTTTGAACACAAGAGGGCAGTATAACACTATGTATGATTTGGAAAAAAATTTTTTTTGACTAAACAACCATTCTGGCTGTTTTTAAACTTAAACATTATTCTCTAATTGCTCTCACCATGCCCGTTTCTGAAACTCTGCACATGTCTACTGTCTAATAAATGTGATGTGTCTGTCGGGTTTCATGCAATTTCAAGTATGTTAAGAGTCTCAAAAGCATCAACAAAGAATAATAAAGTTTGATGCGTTGCCACGGCAACAGTATCTAAGATATCAATAATCCTTTCTCAGGTCTACATCTGCCGTGTGTCTACATTATACACATAAAGTTTGAAGCAAATTGGGTAAAAATAAGAGGGTGATTTCAAAGCCTTTAGGAAGTGACACACTTCCTGCTGCCAGTTGGTGGCGCTATAACTTTGACTCACAATAGTCACATCCATGTGATCGGACTCTTACAGCGAACACACTGCTGAAGTTTCATCAAGATCAGTTAATGTATGCAGAAGTTATAACACACTTCCTGTTTCCTTTATTCGCCATAATTTCGTTTCCTCGCCACAGCCAAACCGTTCGAGATATCAAAAATCCCCTGGCAACTTTTCATCCTCAATGTCTTGACTTCATGCTGACCGAGTTTCGTGGCGATTGGTTGAATTCTCTAGGAGGAGTATATCGAATTCCAGGGGCATACGCTTCCAAACAAACCATAATAGCCGACTTCCTGTTGGGCTGGGGTAAAAAGTAAAAGTACAAAGGATATATGAATCGATGAGATCTATATGTGTACCGAGTTTCATATTATTACATTCAAGCGTGTTTGATTTATGGACCAAGTTTTCGGACCCCGTTCCAGGGGGCACTGTCGAGCCCCCCTGCCACGCCCGGGTACCAGCTTCAGCCCGGCCCTGATGGCCACGGGTTCTGACCCGTGTGCAAAGTTTCAAGAGTTTTTGAGCACGTTAAGGGCCCCCAAAGTGCGCTGAGAGTCTCAAAAGTATCCAAAAAGAATATTAAAGTTTGATGCGTTGTCACGGCAACAGCATCTAAGATATCAACAATCCTTTCACAGGTCTAAATCTGGCGTGTGTCTACATTATACACATCAAGTTTGAAGCAAATCGGGTAAAGCCTGTTTGATTTATGGACCAAGTTTTCGGACCCCATTCCAGGGGGCGCTGTCGAGCCCCCCTGCCACGCCCGGGTACCAGCTTCAGCCCGGCCCTGATGGCCGCGGTTTCTGACCCGTGTGCAAAGTTTCAAGAGTTTTTGAGCACGTTAAGGGCCCCAAAAGTGCGCTAAGAATCTCAAAAGTATCCAAAAAGAATATTAAAGTTTGATGCGTTGTCACGGCAACAGCATCTAAGATATCAACAATCCTTTCACAGGTCTACATCTGGCTTGTGTCTACATTATACACATCAAGTTTGAAGCAAATAGGGTAAAGCGTGTTGGATATATGGACCAAATTGTCTGACCCGTTCAAGGGGGCGCTGTCGAGCCCCCCTGCCACGCCCGGGTACCAGCTTCAGCCTGGCCCTGATGGCCGCGGGTTTTGTCCCGTGTGCAAAGTTTCAAGAGTTTTCGAGCACGTTAAGAACCCCAAAAGTGCCCGAAAGCATAAAAAAGCATGAAAAAGCTTAAAAAAAGGAATATTAATGTTTGATGCATTGCCATGGCAACAGTATCTAAGATATCAATAATCCTTTCACAGGTCTACATCTGGCGTGTGTCTACATTATGCACATGAAGTTTGAAGCAAATCGGGTAAAAATAAGAGGGTGATTTAAAAGCATTTTGAAAGTGACACACTTCCTGCTGCCAGTTGGTGGCGCTATAACTTTGACTCACAATAGTCACATCCATGTGATCGGGCTCTTACAACGAACACACTGCTGAAGTTTCATCGAGATTAGTTAATGTATGCAGTAGTTATAACACACTTCCTGTTTCACGTTTCTCGCCATAATTTCGTTTACTCGCCACGGCCAAACCGTTCGAGATATCAAAAATCCCCTGGCAATTTTTCATCCTCAGTGTCTTGACTTCATGCTGACCGAGTTTCGTGCCGTGTGTTTGAATTCTCTAGGAGGAGTATTTCACATTCCATTGCATGTGTTTTCCAAACAACCCTTAATAGCCGACTTCCTGTTGGGCTGGGGTAAAAAGTAAGAGCATGAAGTATATATGAACCGATGAGATCTATATGTGTACTGAGTTTCATATTATTACATGCAAGCGTGTTTGATTTATGGACCAAGTGTTCAAACCCCGTTCCAGGGGGCGCTGTCGAGCCCCCCTGCCACGCCCGGGTACCAGCTTCAGCCCGGCCCTGATGGCCACGGGTTCTGACCCGTGTGCAAAGTTTCAAGAGTTTTTGAGCACGTTAAGGGCCCCCAAAGTGCGCTGAGAGTCTCAAAAGTATCCAAAAAGAATATTAAAGTTTGATGCGTTGTCACGGCAACAGCATCTAAGATATCAACAATCCTTTCACAGGTCTAAATCTGGCGTGTGTCTACATTATACACATCAAGTTTGAAGCAAATCGGGTAAAGCCTGTTTGATTTATGGACCAAGTTTTCGGACCCCATTCCAGGGGGCGCTGTCGAGCCCCCCTGCCACGCCCGGGTACCAGCTTCAGCCCGGCCCTGATGGCCACGGGTTCTGACCCGTGTGCAAAGTTTCAAGAGTTTTTGAGCATGTTAAGGGCCCCAAAAGTGCGCTAAGAATCTCAAAAGTATCCAAAAAGAATATTAAAGTTTGATGCGTTGTCACGGCAACAGCATCTAAGATATCAACAATCCTTTCACAGGTCTACATCTGGCTTGTGTCTACATTATACACATCAAGTTTGAAGCAAATAGGGTAAAGCGTGTTGGATATATGGACCAAATTGTCTGACCCGTTCAAGGGGGCGCTGTCGAGCCCCCCTGCCACGCCCGGGTACCAGCTTCAGCCTGGCCCTGATGGCCGCGGGTTTTGTCCCGTGTGCAAAGTTTCAAGAGTTTTCGAGCACGTTAAGAACCCCAAAAGTGCCCGAAAGCATAAAAAAGCATGAAAAAGCTTAAAAAAAGGAATATTAATGTTTGATGCATTGCCATGGCAACAGTATCTAAGATATCAATAATCCTTTCACAGGTCTACATCTGGCGTGTGTCTACATTATGCACATGAAGTTTGAAGCAAATCGGGTAAAAATAAGAGGGTGATTTAAAAGCATTTTGAAAGTGACACACTTCCTGCTGCCAGTTGGTGGCGCTATAACTTTGACTCACAATAGTCACATCCATGTGATCGGGCTCTTACAACGAACACACTGCTGAAGTTTCATCAAGATTAGTTAATGTATGCAGTAGTTATAACACACTTCCTGTTTCACGTTTCTCGCCATAATTTCGTTTACTCGCCACGGCCAAACCGTTCGAGATATCAAAAATCCCCTGGCAATTTTTCATCCTCAGTGTCTTGACTTCATGCTGACCGAGTTTCGTGCCGTGTGTTTGAATTCTCTAGGAGGAGTATTTCACATTCCATTGCATGTGTTTTCCAAACAACCCTTAATAGCCGACTTCCTGTTGGGCTGGGGTAAAAAGTAAGAGCATGAAGTATATATGAACCGATGAGATCTATATGTGTACTGAGTTTCATATTATTACATGCAAGCGTGTTTGATTTATGGACCAAGTGTTCAAACCCCGTTCCAGGGGGCGCTGTCGAGCCCCCCTGCCACGCCCGGGTACCAGCTTCAGCCCGGCCCTGATGGCCGCGGGTTCTGAGATGTGTGCAAAGTTTCAAGAGTTTTCGAGCACGTTAAGGCCCCCAAAAGTGCCCAAAAGGTAGTAAAATAATAATAATAATAATAATAAATATAGCTGCGAGCAGCGATTACGGGCCCAAGCCGGTGGCACCGCAACCCCGGTGCCTTTAGTTACCTAAAGGCACCGGAGTGGCGGTGCCGCCGGCTTTGGCCCTTCATCGCTGCTCGCAGCTATATTCATATATATATATATATATATATATATATATATATATATATATATAAACAAGCCGGTGGCACCGCCACCCCGGTGCCTTTATATATATATATATATATATGTCTACATTGTTCAATCACGCCTCACACACACACACACACTTTTGCAGAGCCCACACCAATGCAAGCTCTATAGCACACATCTTCTCAAAGGTCAAAGCGGAGTTACGATATTGCCCGTCATGCACAGTAACCGTAAAGGCACCGGGGTGGCGGTGCCACCGGCTTGTTTATATATATATATATATCGTATTATTCTAACTTGTAAAAAACTATTAACTTTTGTTAATATTCAACCATTTCACAACTAACTTTTTTCCATAGATCAAACACAACATAATTATATGGTGGACTGAAACAAAAATTATTAATTAAATAAAATTATTGTTTTCCTCTGAAATAGCAAAAGCATCACACACTAGCTGTACCTGCTCTAAATAAAAAAGAGTAATTCAATAAAAATACAAAATCGAACTAAATAAAATAAATTATTACAAAAACAAAATCAAACCAAAGAAAATATATCTTCGAAAAAAAAAGCGAGTGTCATGAGGAAAGGCGCCTCAGGAATCGTCAGGATTAACTCCATGTGTAAGGAATTTTGATTGATTTTATTTGTCACTTGAAAATTATTGTTAAATGTGTGCCTGCATAACTTTAATAAGATTTATTTTCTTTGATTTGATTTTGTTTTATATAATTTATTTATTTCGATTTTGTATTTTTATTTAAATACTATTATTTATTTAGAGCAGGTACAGCTAAGTGTGCGATGCTTTTGCTATTTCAGAGGGAAAAAAACACATTTTATTTCAAAAAGGCTTTTCAATTAAATAAAATGTTCAAGCTTTGTTTTCGTTTTATTATTTTGTTTGTTTTAAGCTTTGTTTAATTTATATTGTTAATCATCTGACACAAAACAAATGCATAAAGTATCATTTTAACTTTTAAAAAACTATTAACATTTGTTAATAGTACATTGCCTGTCTTTTGTTAATAGGACAAAACATAGTTATTATATTTTATAATATTTTATAAATATATAAAATAAACATTTGTAATGAAATCGTTCAAAAAAATGATATTAGCATTGTTTTAAACTTTGAAACAGAAGTAGCGCAATGCCTGGCCACTCCCGCGCCGCCTCCTTTTCACAATCCGAGGGAACCATCTCCGGAATATTAACCTCACTCCTAGAAGTCCAATTCTCATTATTCATGCCTCTTACCTGGGATTGATTGCACACACACACACACACACACACACACACACACGCACGCACGCACTCACACGCACACACACACACACACGTGTCAAGTCACTTACATTTTAGATGCAATATTGACTGTTCTTCTGTTTCAGCAGCGAAAATAGTTAAACAAAGATCACAGCAGAACCATTGCATCTCACAGCAACGTGTTTTCTCATTACTGAATGATTCAGCATTTTGAACAAATTGGTTGACTCAAAGATTCAATGACCAATCCATAAACATCTGTCTCATTCATGAATGACTCAGTCGTTCAAACGAATCGTTTGAACGAATGAATCAATGACCCGCTCATTAAGACGGTCGCCTGGCGACACCTAGTGACGGTTTAGTGTTATTTGATTATACACTCAAAATATTCCACAACAAATCCTTTAAATTTAATGATATTCAGAACAGAACACAAATAAAAAAATAACTATAATAAAGCCAAAACGAAATAATTTAAAACAAAAGTAAAAGTAAGTGGTGTTAGGCTCACGTAAATCTCTCTTTAGAATCTAAATGTTGCAACATTTGCGATGTATTTGGATGCTAAACTATTCTTTATTACAGGCTTTGTACTTCACTCACGTTCCAATATCGACGGAAAAAATCATCCTCTTCACTTGTGCAAAAATGTGCTTGGAAAAATCACAGTGGAGCGGTGCTTACTGTGAATGATACAAATTGTACTACTGACTATTTCAACATAGCAGTGTAATTTGTATATGTTAGGTTGAATGTTTTATTATTGTGTGTGTGTGTGTGTTTGTGTGTGTGTGTGTGTGTGTGTGTGTGTGTGTGTGTGTGTGTGTGTGTGTGTGTGTGTGTGTGTGTGTCAGTGTGTGTGTGGGGGTCTGGGTGGCTCAGCGCGATTGAACAGTGAAACATACTCCGTCATTTTCTTCATACAGGACATCATTCAAACGTCAAAGTGTTTACTTATATTTGTGTACACTCGCAATTAAACACAACATTGTGTTTTTGTTAAATAAATTAAAGTAATACGTCCCCCGAAATGGCGCTAATTTTAAAATGAAACTAAAATGCTCACGGCTGCACGGGCATTCATAACTCTGCGCGCCCACGGTGAGGGACGAGCAGAACAGAGCGAACGTTGTTTAGTTCATTCCTACTTCCATAGGAATTAATTGAAAAAGCTCACTCTACTCTGCACCATTATTAATGAATTGTGCAGACGTCCTTATTTTACTTTCGCTTTTTACCTGATTTTGAACACAAGAGGGCAGTATAACACTATGTATGATTTGGAAAAAAAATTTTTTTGACTAAACAACCATTCTGGCTGTTTTTAAACTTAAACATTATTCTCTAATTGCTCTCACCATGCCCGTTTCTGAAACTCTGCACATGTCTACTGTCTAATAAATGTGATGTGTCTGTCGGGTTTCATGCAATTTCAAGTATGTTAAGAGTCTCAAAAGCATCAACAAAGAATAATAAAGTTTGATGCGTTGCCACGGCAACAGTATCTAAGATATCAATAATCCTTTCTCAGGTCTACATCTGCCGTGTGTCTACATTATACACATAAAGTTTGAAGCAAATTGGGTAAAAATAAGAGGGTGATTTCAAAGCCTTTAGGAAGTGACACACTTCCTGCTGCCAGTTGGTGGCGCTATAACTTTGACTCACAATAGTCACATCCATGTGATCGGACTCTTACAGCGAACACACTGCTGAAGTTTCATCAAGATCAGTTAATGTATGCAGAAGTTATAACACACTTCCTGTTTCCTTTATTCGCCATAAATTCGTTTCCTCGCCACAGCCAAACCGTTCGAGATATCAAAAATCCCCTGGCAACTTTTCATCCTCAATGTCTTGACTTCATGCTGACCGAGTTTCGTGGCGATTGGTTGAATTCTCTAGGAGGAGTATATCGAATTCCAGGGGCATACGCTTCCAAACAAACCATAATAGCCGACTTCCTGTTGGGCTGGGGTAAAAAGTAAAAGTACAAAGGATATATGAATCGATGAGATCTATATGTGTACCGAGTTTCATATTATTACATTCAAGCGTGTTTGATTTATGGACCAAGTTTTCGGACCCCGTTCCAGGGGGCACTGTCGAGCCCCCCTGCCACGCCCGGGTACCAGCTTCAGCCCGGCCCTGATGGCCACGGGTTCTGACCCGTGTGCAAAGTTTCAAGAGTTTTTGAGCACGTTAAGGGCCCCCAAAGTGCGCTGAGAGTCTCAAAAGTATCCAAAAAGAATATTAAAGTTTGATGCGTTGTCACGGCAACAGCATCTAAGATATCAACAATCCTTTCACAGGTCTAAATCTGGCGTGTGTCTACATTATACACATCAAGTTTGAAGCAAATCGGGTAAAGCCTGTTTGATTTATGGACCAAGTTTTCGGACCCCATTCCAGGGGGCGCTGTCGAGCCCCCCTGCCACGCCCGGGTACCAGCTTCAGCCCGGCCCTGATGGCCGCGGTTTCTGACCCGTGTGCAAAGTTTCAAGAGTTTTTGAGCACGTTAAGGGCCCCAAAAGTGCGCTAAGAATCTCAAAAGTATCCAAAAAGAATATTAAAGTTTGATGCGTTGTCACGGCAACAGCATCTAAGATATCAACAATCCTTTCACAGGTCTACATCTGGCTTGTGTCTACATTATACACATCAAGTTTGAAGCAAATAGGGTAAAGCGTGTTGGATATATGGACCAAATTGTCTGACCCGTTCAAGGGGGCGCTGTCGAGCCCCCCTGCCACGCCCGGGTACCAGCTTCAGCCTGGCCCTGATGGCCGCGGGTTTTGTCCCGTGTGCAAAGTTTCAAGAGTTTTCGAGCACGTTAAGAACCCCAAAAGTGCCCGAAAGCATAAAAAAGCATGAAAAAGCTTAAAAAAAGGAATATTAATGTTTGATGCATTGCCATGGCAACAGTATCTAAGATATCAATAATCCTTTCACAGGTCTACATCTGGCGTGTGTCTACATTATGCACATGAAGTTTGAAGCAAATCGGGTAAAAATAAGAGGGTGATTTAAAAGCATTTTGAAAGTGACACACTTCCTGCTTCCAGTTGGTGGCGCTATAACTTTGACTCACAATAGTCACATCCATGTGATCGGGCTCTTACAACGAACACACTGCTGAAGTTTCATCAAGATTAGTTAATGTATGCAGTAGTTATAACACACTTCCTGTTTCACGTTTCTCGCCATAATTTCGTTTACTCGCCACGGCCAAACCGTTCGAGATATCAAAAATCCCCTGGCAATTTTTCATCCTCAGTGTCTTGACTTCATGCTGACCGAGTTTCGTGCCGTGTGTTTGAATTCTCTAGGAGGAGTATTTCACATTCCATTGCATGTGTTTTCCAAACAACCCTTAATAGCCGACTTCCTGTTGGGCTGGGGTAAAAAGTAAGAGCATGAAGTATATATGAACCGATGAGATCTATATGTGTACTGAGTTTCATATTATTACATGCAAGCGTGTTTGATTTATGGACCAAGTGTTCAAACCCCGTTCCAGGGGGCGCTGTCGAGCCCCCCTGCCACGCCCGGGTACCAGCTTCAGCCCGGCCCTGATGGCCGCGGGTTCTGAGATGTGTGCAAAGTTTCAAGAGTTTTCGAGCACGTTAAGGCCCCCAAAAGTGCCCAAAAGGTAGTAAAATAATAATAATAATAAATAAATATAGCTGCGAGCAGCGATTACGGGCCCAAGCCGGTGGCACCGCAACCCTGGTTCCTTTAGTTACCTAAAGGCACCGGGGTGGCGGTGCCGCCGGCTTTGGCCCTTCATCGCTGCTCGCAGCTATATTTATATATATATATATATATATATATATATATATATATATATATATATATATAAATTATATATATATATATAAAATATATATATATATATATATATATATCTCACTTGCCTTACCTGAGAACAATGAAAACAATAAAAAAAACTAGGGAATCACTAAACCGAGAGAATTATTCTGTTTTGATGATACACTCAAAATATTACACAAGCAATTCTTTAAATTTAATGATATTCAGAACAGAACAAGAATTCAAAAAAACTATAATTAAGAATTAACCGAAATAATTGAAAGCGAAAGTGAAAGTAAGTGGTGTTTGGCCACGTAACTCTCTCATTAGAATCAAACTGTTTCAACATTTGCGATGTATTTGGATGCTAAACTATTCTTTATTATGGGCTTTGTACTTCACTCAGGTTTCAATATGTGTGTGTGTGTGTGTGTGTGTGTGTGTGAGGTGCGGGTGCGATTGAACTGTTACACATAAAAACATACTCCGTCCAATAAAACACAACAAAGTGCTTTTTTCAAACTATAAACTCTTGTCAAACTGTAACCTACAACTGTCACCAAACTAAAATCACACGCACACACTGTCTAAAAGCAAAAAATATTTATCCAACCCCATTTAAAACAGTCTGTGGGTGCCATCTTTTGGACATTCACCACATCGCATTGATTTTCATTTATTGTCCTCAGAGCCCTAATCTGTTTATTTTTCAATTACACATTCTACATTGATTAAAAAAGAAAAATTCAAATGTGTTTTTATTTTATACAGGAATAAATTATTTATAATTCAGATGAGAATAAAGTTAGTGTTTTACAATTTAAAGGAAAACAAATATATTGTTCTGAAATATAGCACATTCATTTTAAATTCATTCAGCTTCAATTACCAATACAATCTTAATTTTATTTAAAGCAAACTATACATTTAAAAGATCTTGGTTCTGTGCATATTTTGTAATTTAAAAAAAATACAAAATTGTTATGCAAAAAGACAAGGCCTTAGAGATTTCTTTATCCTTTAATGCAGGAAAAATCACACAGCAATGAAAGGCTTAATATCATGTCACTGTAACAGCCAGCCAGCCACACACACACATATAAACACAGACACCAGCCCTCCCTCCCCCTCCCTCCCCACACAGACAGCCACACACACACACACACATAGAATGGGAGGGGGCCCTCTCTCTGTCAAAGAGTGACAGAGAGAGATACCATTTCATGAAATCCACATTCAAACCACAATATCTGACTTTCTGAGGGTTGGAGCTATTGACTGTAAATTAGAAAGTTGTTTGGCTTGAGGAGAAGAATATACAAGCTGAGTTTTGTAACTGTAGGTAAATCTAACTAAGTTATAACACACTTTATATGTCCTTTTTTAGTCATGAAAATGCATTTCCTCGCCACGGCCAAACCGTTCGAGATATCAAAAATCCGTCAGCAATTTAGCATCCTCAATGTCTTGACTTCATGCACGCCTAGTTTGGCGATGATTGAATGAATTGCCTAGGAGTAGTACTTCAAATTCCACAGCAAGCGTTTTCCAAACAACCCATAATAGCCGACTTCCTGTTGGGCTGGCGTAAAACTTGACCAGGGGTAAAATGTTTGGCCCGATGAGATCTATATGTGTACTGAGTTTCATATTAATTCATGCAAGCGTGTTGAATATATGGACCAAATTGTCGGACCCCGTTTAAGGGGGCGCTGTTGAGCCCCCCTGCCACGCCCGGGTACCAGCTTCAGCCCGGCCCTGATGGCCGTGGGTTCTGACCTGTGTGCAAAATTTCAAAAGTTTTTGAGCACGTTAAGAGTCCCAAAATCCCCTGAAACCTTGAAATGCATTAAAATCAATAGACAAATCCCTCACACACAGAGACGGAAAGAGAGGGAGAGAAAATTCTCAGAAACATCCACATTCAAACTAAAATATCTGACTCCCTCTTGGTCTGAGCTAATGACAGTAAATTAGAAAGTTGTCCGGCTTGATCTGAACAATATGCGTACCGAGTTTTATGATTGTAGGTAAAACTATAGAACTAACACCCCCACTTTTGTCAAAAGGTGGCGCTACTGAGCCCCTGCACCACGCCCGTTTCTGAAACTTTGCACATGTCTACTGGCTAATAAATGTGATGTGTCTGTCGAGTTTCATGTTATTTCAAGTATGTTAAGAGTCTCAAAAGCATCAACAAAGAATATTAAAGTTTGATGCGTTGCCACGGCAACAGTATCTAATATATCAATAATCCTTTCACAGGTCTACATCTGCCGTGTATTTACATTATACAGATGAAGTTTGAAGCAAATCGGGTTAAAATAAGAGGGTGATTTCAAAGCATTTTGAAAGTGACACACTTCCTGCTGCCAGTTGGTGGCGCTATAACTTTGACTCACAATAGTCACATCCATGTGATCGGCCTCTTAAAGCGAACACACTGGTGAAGTTTCGTTAAGATCAGCTAATGTATGCTGAAGTTATAACACACTTCCTGTTTCACGTTTCTCGCCATAAATTCGTTTCCTCGCCACGGCCAAACCGTTCGAGATATCAAAAATCCCCTGGCAATTTTTCATCCTCAATGTCTTGACTTCATGCTGACCGAGTTTCGTGGCATTTCTTTGAATTCTCTAGGAGAAGTACTTTAAATTCCATTGCATGCGTTTAACAAACAACCCTAAATAGCCGACTTCCTGTTGGGATGGGGTAAAAAGTAAGAGCATGAAGTATATATGAACCGATGAGATCTATATGTGTACCGAGTTTCATATTATTACATGCAAGTGTGTTTGATTTATGGACCAAGTTTTCGGACCCCGTTCCAGGGGGCGCTGTCGAGCCCCCCTGCCACGCCCGGGTACCATCTTCAGCCCGGCCCTGATG
The DNA here is from genome assembly GCA_030578255.1 of Tiaroga cobitis. Lineage (NCBI taxonomy): Eukaryota > Metazoa > Chordata > Actinopteri > Cypriniformes > Leuciscidae > Tiaroga > Tiaroga cobitis. The sequence goes on along the minus strand of CM060611.1, from coordinate 27,055,042 downwards.
GCCGCGGGTTCTGACCTGTGTGCAAAGTTTCAAGAGTTTTCGAGCACGTTAAGGGCCCCAAAAGTGCCCGAATAGTCGTAAGAAAAATATAGAAAATGAGTTTCCAAACAACCCATAATAACCGACTTCCTGTTGGGCTGACGTAAAACTTAGAGCACGAAAGTTGTTTGGCCCGATGAGATCTATAAGTGTACCGAGTTTCAGATTATTACATGCAAGCGTGTTTGATATATGGACAAGTGTTCAAACCCCGTTCCAGGGGGCGCTGTCGAGCCCCCCTGCCACGCCCGGGTACCAGCTTCAGCCCGGCCCTGATGGCCGCGGGTTCTGACCCGTGTGCAAAGTTTCAAGAGTTTTTGAGCACGTTAAGGCCCCCAAAAGTGCCCAAAAGGTAGTAAAATAATAATAATAATAATAATAATAATAATAATAAATAATAATCCTTAGGAAAACAATAGGGCCTTCGCCTTTTCAAGGCTTGGGCCCTAATAATCCTAAGGAAAACAATAGGGCCTTCGCCTTTTCAAGGCTTGGGCCCTAATAAATAATAATCCTAAGGAAAACAATAGGGCCTTCGCCTTTTCAAGGCTTGGGCCCTAATAAATAATAATCCTAAGGAAAACAATAGGGCCTTCGCCTTTTCAAGGCTTGGGCCCTAATAATAAATAAATATAGCTGCGAGCAGCGATTACGGGCCCAAGCCGGTGGCACCGCAACCCTGGTTCCTTTAGTTACCTAAAGGCACCGGGGTGGCGGTGCCGCCGGCTTTGGCCCTTCATCGCTGCTCGCAGCTATATTTATATATATATATATATATATATATATATATATATATATATATATATATATATATATAAATTATATATATATATATAAAAAATACATATATATATATATATATATTTTTTTTTTATATACATATATATATATATATATATATATATATATATATATATATATCTCACTTGCCTTACCTGAGAACAATGAAAACAATAAAAAAAACTAGGGAATCACTAAACCGAGAGAATTATTCTGTTTTGATGATACACTCAAAATATTACACAAGCAATTCTTTAAATTTAATGATATTCAGAACAGAACAAGAATTCAAAAAAACTATAATTAAGAATTAACCGAAATAATTGAAAGCGAAAGTGAAAGTAAGTGGTGTTTGGCCACGTAACTCTCTCATTAGAATCAAACTGTTTCAACATTTGCGATGTATTTGGATGCTAAACTATTCTTTATTATGGGCTTTGTACTTCACTCAGGTTTCAATATGTGTGTGTGTGTGTGTGTGTGTGTGTGTGAGGTGCGGGTGCGATTGAACTGTTACACATAAAAACATACTCCGTCCAATAAAACACAACAAAGTGCTTTTTTCAAACTATAAACTCTTGTCAAACTGTAACCTACAACTGTCACCAAACTAAAATCACACGCACACACTGTCTAAAAGCAAAAAATATTTATCCAACCCCATTTAAAACAGTCTGTGGGTGCCATCTTTTGGACATTCACCACATCGCATTGATTTTCATTTATTGTCCTCAGAGCCCTAATCTGTTTATTTTTCAATTACACATTCTACATTGATTAAAAAAGAAAAATTCAAATGTGTTTTTATTTTATACAGGAATAAATTATTTATAATTCAGATGAGAATAAAGTTAGTGTTTTACAATTTAAAGGAAAACAAATATATTGTTCTGAAATATAGCACATTCATTTTAAATTCATTCAGCTTCAATTACCAATACAATCTTAATTTTATTTAAAGCAAACTATACATTTAAAAGATCTTGGTTCTGTGCATATTTTGTAATTAAAAAAAAATACAAAATTGTTATGCAAAAAGACAAGGCCTTAGAGATTTCTTTATCCTTTAATGCAGGAAAAATCACACAGCAATGAAAGGCTTAATATCATGTCACTGTAACAGCCAGCCAGCCACACACACACATATAAACACAGACACCAGCCCTCCCTCCCCCTCCCTCCCCACACAGACAGCCACACACACACACACACATAGAATGGGAGGGGGCCCTCTCTCTGTCAAAGAGTGACAGAGAGAGATACCATTTCATGAAATCCACATTCAAACCACAATATCTGACTTTCTGAGGGTTGGAGCTATTGACTGTAAATTAGAAAGTTGTTTGGCTTGAGGAGAAGAATATACAAGCTGAGTTTTGTAACTGTAGGTAAATCTAACTAAGTTATAACACACTTTATATGTCCTTTTTTAGTCATGAAAATTCATTTCCTCGCCACGGCCAAACCGTTCGAGATATCAAAAATCCGTCAGCAATTTAGCATCCTCAATGTCTTGACTTCATGCACGCCTAGTTTGGCGATGATTGAATGAATTGCCTAGGAGTAGTACTTCAAATTCCACAGCAAGCGTTTTCCAAACAACCCATAATAGCCGACTTCCTGTTGGGCTGGCGTAAAACTTGACCAGGGGTAAAATGTTTGGCCCGATGAGATCTATATGTGTACTGAGTTTCATATTAATTCATGCAAGCGTGTTGAATATATGGACCAAATTGTCGGACCCCGTTCAAGGGGGCGCTGTTGAGCCCCCCTGCCACGCCCGGGTACCAGCTTCAGCCCGGCCCTGATGGCCGTGGGTTCTGACCTGTGTGCAAAATTTCAAAAGTTTTTGAGCACGTTAAGAGTCCCAAAATCCCCTGAAACCTTGAAATGCATTAAAATCAATAGACAAATCCCTCACACACAGAGACGGAAAGAGAGGGAGAGAAAATTCTCAGAAACATCCACATTCAAACTAAAATATCTGACTCCCTCTTGGTCTGAGCTAATGACAGTAAATTAGAAAGTTGTCCGGCTTGATCTGAACAATATGCGTACCGAGTTTTATGATTGTAGGTAAAACTATAGAACTAACACCCCCACTTTTGTCAAAAGGTGGCGCTACTGAGCCCCTGCACCACGCCCGTTTCTGAAACTTTGCACATGTCTACTGGCTAATAAATGTGATGTGTCTGTCGAGTTTCATGTTATTTCAAGTATGTTAAGAGTCTCAAAAGCATCAACAAAGAATATTAAAGTTTGATGCGTTGCCACGGCAACAGTATCTAATATATCAATAATCCTTTCACAGGTCTACATCTGCCGTGTATTTACATTATACAGATGAAGTTTGAAGCAAATCGGGTTAAAATAAGAGGGTGATTTCAAAGCATTTTGAAAGTGACACACTTCCTGCTGCCAGTTGGTGGCGCTATAACTTTGACTCACAATAGTCACATACATGTGATCGGCCTCTTAAAGCGAACACACTGGTGAAGTTTCGTTAAGATCAGCTAATGTATGCTGAAGTTATAACACACTTCCTGTTTCACGTTTCTCGCCATAAATTCGTTTCCTCGCCACGGCCAAACCGTTCGAGATATCAAAAATCCCCTGGCAATTTTTCATCCTCAATGTCTTGACTTCATGCTGACCGAGTTTCGTGGCATTTCTTTGAATTCTCTAGGAGAAGTACTTTAAATTCCATTGCATGCGTTTAACAAACAACCCTAAATAGCCGACTTCCTGTTGGGATGGGGTAAAAAGTAAGAGCATGAAGTATATATGAACCGATGAGATCTATATGTGTACCGAGTTTCATATTCTTACATGCAAGCGTGTTTGATTTATGGACCAAGTTTTCGGACCCCGTTCCAGGGGGCGCTGTCGAGCCCCCCTGCCACGCCCGGGTACCATCTTCAGCCCGGCCCTGATGGCCGCGGGTTCTGACCCGTGTGCAAAGTTTCAAGAGTTTTCGTGCACGTTAAGAGCCCCAAAAGTGCCCGAATAGTCGTAAGAAAAATAAAAGAGAAAAAAAAAAATAATAATCCTAAGGAAAACAATAGGGCCTTCGCCCTTTCAGGGCTTGGGCCCTAATAATCCTAAGGAAAACAATAGGGCCTTCGCCCTTTCAGGGCTTGGGCCCTAATAATAATAATAATAATCCTAAGGAAAACAATAGGGCCTTCGCCTTTTCAAGGCTTGGGCCCTAATAATAATAATCCTTAGGAAAACAATAGGGCCTTCGCCTTTTCAAGGCTTGGGCCCTAATTAGGGCCCAAGCCCTGAAAGGGCGAAGGCCCTATTGTTTTCCTTAGGATACATTTTTAAAAAATGTTCTATCGACTATTCGGGCACTTTTGGGGCCCTTAACGTGCTCGAAAACTCTTGAAACTTTGCACATGGGTCAGAACCTGCGGCCATCAGGGCCGGGCTGAAGCTGGTACCCGGGCGTGGCAGGGGGGCTCGACAGCGCCCCCTGGAACGGGGTTTGAACACTTGGTCCATAAATCCAACACGCTTGCATGTAATAATATGAAACTCGGTACACATATAGATCTCATCGGTTCATATATACTTCATACTCTTACTTTTTACCCCAGCCCAACAGGAAGTCGGCTATTTAGGGTTGTTTGGAAAACGCATGCAATGGAATTTGAAATACTCCTCCTAGAGAATTCAAACACACGGCACGAAACTCGGTCAGCATGAAGTCAAGACATTGAGGATGAAAAATTGCCAGGGGATTTTTGATATCTCGAACGGTTTTGCCGTGGCTAGGAAACGAAATTATGGCGCGAAAAGAGAAACAGGAAGTGTGTTATAACTTCTGCATACATTAACTGATCTTGGTGAAACTTCAGCAGTGTGTTCGTTGTAAGAGGCCGGTCATATGGATGTGACTATTGTGAGTCAAAGTTATAGCGCCACCAACTGGCAGCAGGAAGTGTCACTTTCAAAATGCTTTGAAATAACCTTCTTATTTTTACCCGATTTGCTTCAAACTTTATGTGTATAATGTAAACACACGGCAGATATAGACCTGTGAAAAGATTATTGATACCTTAGATACTGTTGCCGTGGCAACGCATCGAACTTTAATATTTTTGTTTGATGCTTTTGAGACTCTTAGCATGCTTGAAATTGCATAAAACTCGACAGACACATTACATTTATTAGCCAGTAGACATGTGCAAAGTTTCAGAAACGGGCGTGGTGAGGGCTCAGTAGCGCCACCTTTTGTCAAAAGTGGGGGGATTAGTTTTATCTACAGTTACAAAAATCGGTATGCATATTGTTCTCCTCGAGCCGGACAACTTTCTAATTGACAGTCATTAGCTCCGAACAACACGAAGTCAGATATTTTGGTTTGAATATGGTGAGCCTCTCTCTGAGCCTACGTCTCTGTATGGCAAGCCCTTTTAATATTTAAAAGCGAAGTTTGACTATCCGGAATTAACATTGTAGATATCAACAACGTCTTTCTGACTAGTCGTAATTACATTTTGGATAGTTTGTATTATCATTTAAGATATCTGTAACGTAATTGTGACTAGTCGAAACGACAGATAGAGATATCTGTAATTCAGTTTTGACTAGGCAAAACTGAATTACAGATATCTGCAATGGCGTCATTGAAAACGACATTCAACTCGTCACACATCTTAAATGACAATCCAAATTAATTTCAAGATATCTATAACTTGATAATAAATATCTACAATTCAATTATGACTATCCCTAACTCCAGTTTGAGATATCTACAACGCCATTTTAACTAGTCATAATTCCAGTTACAGATATCTACAACGTAATTTCGCCTAGTCAAAACTTAATTTAAGATATCTGAAAAGGAACATGTAGATATCTTGAATTGAGGTTAATTAAAGATATATTGAACTGGAGTTATGACTAGTCAGAATCAAATTGTAGATATCTCAAACTGGAATTACAGATATCTACAATTCAGTTGCAGATATCCGTAATTCACATAGTGGATATCTCCAACTGAATTGTAGATATCTGTATTGATAAACCCCATACAAATGAATGGCAAAAGTGATGTCATTTGTCCTAGGAAGAATGTCTTTGTGGATATCTGAAATGACAATTATGGATAGGAAGAATGTAGTTGCGGATATCAAATGTTCTTTTTGACTAGGCAATACTGAATTACAGATATCTGCAACACATATCCAGTCTAGCTGTTAAATATTAAAATGGCTTGCCATATCTCTGTGTCTGTGCCTGTTTTGTGTGTGTGTGTGTGTAGGGGAAGGGGGAGGGGGGCTAGATTAACCATTTCACTGCTGTGTGGTTTGGCCTGCATTAAAAAAGAAAATAAATGTCTTAAGCCTTGTATTTTTTAAATAAGTTTTATTAATAAAGTAAAGGCGTTTAACCAGTTTAATTGTAGTGCATAGACAATAGTTTTATATAATTAGTTTATTAATTAAATTAACTCTGTCCATAAACTTGGTCTGAATGTTTGGTCCATAAATCAAACACACTTGCATGTAATAATATGAAACTCGGTACACATATACACCTCATCGGGCCAAACAACTTTCGTGCTCTAAGTTTTAAGCCAGCCCAACAGGAAGTCGTCTATTTTGGTCTGAATGTGGATGTTTTTTCTGTCGATATTGGAACGTGAGTGAAGTACAAAGCCTATAATAAAGAATAGTTTAGCATCCAAATACATCGCAAATGTTAAAACAATTTGATTCGAATGAGAGAGTAATGTGAGCCCAACACAGCTTACTTTCACTTTCGCTTTAAATTATTTCGGTTATTTTATTGTTTATAGTTTTTTTTTATTCTTGTTCTATTCTGAATATCATTAAATTTAAATGATTGCTTGTGGAATATTTTGAGTGTATCATAAAAGCAGCTCGAGGGAATTCCTTTGGAAGTAGGAATGAACTAAAAAACGTTCGCTCTGTTCTGCTCGCTCATCGTCGTGGACCCGCACCGTTATGAATGCCCGTGTGATGCAGCATAACGCAGCATAATGAACAGGCTGCGATGTCAAGATTGCAATGCTGGAGTGTGTGTGTGTGTGTGTGTGTGTGTGTGTGTGTGTGTGTGTGTGTGTGTGTGTGTGTGTGCGCGCGCGTGCTCTCACTCTCGTGATTAATGAAATTTGACTCCGGTTGCTGATCTTTGCTGCAACTTTCGTTCAGCTCACAATTTAGTAAGCAAACACGTTCAGGTTTTAATTGTAGTGACTAAATGATTTTATTAAACACACACACACACACACACACACACACGCACGCACACAAACACACACAAACACACACATCAAACTGACGGTGGGGGGCAATGGTATATTTAAATCTGCATATTGTAATATATACAGGGCACCCCAGTCCAGTCTTATTAAATGTATGCTTCATCTTTCATTTTTAATTTGTAAATTTGATCAATAAATCAAACAATTTTTTATTGGCTGGTACCCTAGGTAGGGCTAATCAAATTAAATCGTTTACACAGAAAAATAACAATGCATTAAATAATGTTATGAGATTGTTTTCAATATGAGTCAATTAAAAATCGTTGGAAAGAATGATACTTTTAAACATAACACTAAATCATCATTAGGTGTTGCCAGGCGACCGTCTTAATGAGCGAGTCATTCATTCGAACGAATTGTTGTCATTCATGAATGAGACAGATGTTTATGGATTGGTCATTGAATCTTTGAGTCAACCAATTCGTTCAAAATGCTGAATCATTCAGTAATGAGAAAACACATTGCAGTGAGATGCGCAATGGTTCTGCTGTGATCTTTGTTTAACTATTTTCACTGCTAAAACTGCTATATTTTGGATATATATATTTTTTTATTACAAAATGTGCATACAACCCATATATTTTAAATGTATTGTTTGCTTTAAATTAAATTAAGATTGTATGTTTGGTAATTGAGCCTAAATAAATGTAAAATTAATGTGCTATATTTCAGATCAATATATTTGTTTTCCTTCATTTTAATCAACACTGACTTTATTCTCATCTGAATTATAAATAACTTATTTCTGTATTAAATAAAAAATCCCCAATAATCCAGACCAACCAGAGCGCACTATTTCTACAACATCATCAGTGCTGAAGCGGAACTACCAGAGCCGTTCGGCAGATAGCGAGCAGATATTTTGATATTTTGTGTCACGTCGTGCACAATAACCCTAAAGGCACCAGGGTGGCGGTGCCACCGGCTTTATATATATATATATATATATATATATATATATATATATATATATATATATATATATATATATATATATATATATATATATATATATATATATATATATATATATAAATATAGCTGCGAGCAGCGATGAAGGGCCAAAGCCGGCGGCACCGCCACCCCGTTGCCTTTAGGTAACTAAAGGCACCGGGGTTGCGGTGCCACCGGCTTGGGCCCTTCATCGCTGCTCGCAGCTATATTTTAGATTAAATTTACACATATTAAAGTGTATATCACGGTTACAAAGATGGAAACTGTAGTATTAAAAACAATTTACAATAAGATTCTATTTGTTAGATAACATTAGATAAAATTACCTAACAATAAACAACAGTTATATACTGTAATTATTCTCCATGGGGTTAACTTAAAAATGTACTAATATATTTTTAAAATCAAAAGTTTTATCTGTTAACATTATTTAATGCACAATGAATGAAGTGAACAAACATGAACAATCAAGTGTTTGTAATAAATAACATTCACAAACATTAATTAATGTTGTAAAAATATATTGTTCACTCAATGTGTTGATGTTGCATTAAGTAATATTAATGATTGGTGTCTTATTGTAGTGTTACCAAACTATACAGGAGATAAAACATGTTTTATTTGACTTAACTGTACTTTTATTTAATCCAAAAATGTCACTCTTGCCTGTCTTCAAAGCTTGAGAACCCTGTAGCTGATTTCCAATGCAAGGCCTAGAAATCAATTAATTCTGATACTTCCTCGTCATCATGGAGAGCGCATCGCACCGCTTTCTCCTTTCCACAAGCGCTTGCTTTCCCGTGTCTCCGCTATGCGACCATGAACAGCGGCGAGCCTGGAAAGACGAGCTCGCACGTCTCTTCTATTATGAGCGCGCTTGCCGCGCGCCTACATTTGAAATTTGCACGCGCAAAAAAACGTGCTATATAAACGTGTGAACTGCCCTTTATGGCAACGTGACATTAGCCTAATTCAAAATATTTCCATATGTGGCTCTTTCCTCCTTTCTTGTCAACAAGTGGATTCAGAGCCACCGCATTAGCAGCGCCGGTCGCCGTGTCTCAGAGTGTTTTTATGAAGAGTACGCACCTCTGCATCTTTCCGACAGCGCATCAAGAACCGGATTAACCCGGTACTCGGTACCTAGAAAAGCTGGGACCGTAACCGTTTAATTTTTTTAGTACCGACTTGGTACCGAAGTACCGAGTTTTTTGACAACACTATTTGTCTCAGACTTTATGCTTTGCATACATGGGCTTGCTTTCATAATTCCTCACAACAAGATGCTGAAATAGTTCTCTAAATGTACACACAGGCACTCTTTCTCTCACTCACTCAAAAATACACAATGCACTCATCTTCTTTGGGCTTGTATTCGTTCATTCTACTGTGCTGTGCAGCGTAACACATTCCGTGTGTTGTAATATCCTGTGAGACAGACTGGATCTTCTGCAGGAATGTCATCTTTATTTCCTGTCTCTTGCATTACGTTGTACACCTGTTGCTTAAAGTCAGCATGAAATTAAAAATCATCTTTTTTCTAAATGCATGTTATCGATCTTATTGTGAACAAGTCATCCATGCATTTTTTTTTTTTTAATTCTAATCAAAATGTCATAATCTTCCAGTAAAACGACAGTCTTCACTCTGGTGTCAAATGCCAGACTTCTCCAATATTTAGTCCACTTTAACTTCTTTCATACACACAGTTTCACAGTTGCATACATCACAATACAGAAGAAAAGATGCCACTACTGACTTTAAGGCCCGAAAAGCCACAAGCAAACCTTATGTTCCTCAAACACTATTCATTCTCTTTTGTGTATAATTGTGTTTGGGCAGGTAAGGTCTGTGGGCGAGAGGATAGTCTTATATGTGCTGAACCGCATCATTTACCGGACGGCGGAAATGGGTTCTAACGAGGTGCCGTTCCTGTGCCACGGAGAAGACGCCTTTGCCAAAATCCTCTGGACGAATGGAGAGGCGGTGGGCTTCTACTCTGTCAAATCTAAAGGTCGGTCCTTCTACCAGGAGAGTGTGGCAGTGCGGTAGACGCATTGCTCATTCTTCCTTCCTGTGTAAGTTTACATCATAAACAATCTACAGTGTCTTCATTAAAGGATGAGTGAGATATAAAACCTGGTGTTGCCTAGCTTGTAAGAAGGCAAGCTCATAAGATTCTGTAATGTGGCCTAGGATTAAAGATTTGGGCTTGTAAAGGAAGGTTAAAAGACTGCTAAAAAAATCAAAATTATTATTATTATCCCGAGAAAGATTTGATAGACCTAGAAGCAGTCATTTAAAATCCCATTTCTGCCACATAAGAAAAAAAAAATCATGCTTTGATAAATACATACATAGTCATAATGAGTCAATAGTCAATTAAGGCATTTATGGCACCTTTTAATTTTCAAATTTAAATTCCAAAACAGGAATGGCACCTTTTAATTTTCATATAATAATGACTTGGTATGTCATAATTTTGATGTAATTTTGTCATAATTTAGGTCAAATCTTTTTATGTCATAACTACTTAATTTCGACTTGTGTAATAATTATGACTTTCATCATTTTTTACCTTTTTATGTCATAATTCATAATTTTTTTTACTTTTTTATGTCATAATTCAGTATTTTTATATCATAATTATGACATCTCAATTTTGTACTTTTTTGGGGTTCATAATTGTGACTCACCAAAGCATGATTCTTTTTCTTATCTAGTGGAATGGTTATAACTCTATGTGGGTAATTATATTGGATATTATTATTATCCAATATGTTTTAGTAAATATAAGTGTCACTGTTCAAGATAAAGATCTAAACTATTTTTTACTGGTATTGTAGATGAAAACCAGTGAAACATGCAGTGGTTTTGCTCCAGATGTTTCTTCCATCCGTGTTCATTCTCACCCACAGGTAGCTTGTGTAATACCTTTGTGAGCCAGTGTTACCTACTTCCGGTCATGGACTCTATATTTGTGCGGAAGGATCACCGGGGTAACGGTCATGGCTTGCAGATGTTGGAGGACTTTGTGGACTCTTTTAAAGATGATGAACTAGGCTTAAAATACCCTTTAACATTGGCAATGCAAAAGGGTAAGATATCTATTTCACTTTTTTTGTATGTCACTCTACAAGGAAGGAAAAAAACATTTGAATGAGGGTCACAGTGTTGAAATTTAGTAATCAAATGACTCCACAATGTTATTGTATTGAGAACCTGTTTTGATACTTACTCAAAGCTATATTTAGCCTGGTTAAAACCAGACCATTCTCAGTTGTAACTGAGTTATGGTCTTGCAAAGCTTCATAGACAAATCATTTCCAAAGGGGCGTCACCAACGGACGTAGCTCAAATGCCTCTGGGCGCAATTGGATAGACCTAAAACCAATCAGAGCGATGAAGGAGATGACGTATACAGAGCGACGTTCGTCTGTTATAGAACAACTTAGTTTGAATAAACCAGCAGACACTGATTAGCTACTTGCTCTACGTTTATTTAAAATTAACAGCAAGAAAACTACAAGTGAAAGTGCTTTCCATTAAATAAATCACACACAGTAAACAAAACCTTAACAAAAAAAACTTTGCAATGAACTTTGCAATTTAGACATGCAAACTGGGTGCCGGTGCGGTGAGACGTAGTAGCCTACATGCTCGGCTTGAAGTCGTTCATCCTCGGACGCGGCGCCGCGCGCGCTTTTAGAAAAAAAAAACAAGCGAAATGGGATCTTGCGCACCGAACGCGTAATTTTTGCCGCGCGCACCTTCGCGCTCTTGCGGATGCGTCGAGTATAAACAAGGCTTTACTTCGTGTCAGTGCGCGCTCTGATCGGTAAAGGGGCAGAGATTTCAGACCTCCGTTTATTAAGGAGATCTCCAAGATTTCTCTTCTTTTGAGGGGGTGCACAGACGTCTCCCGAATCATCTCCAGCAGTAGCAGCCTCCGAAGCACCACTAACTCCGCCTCTATTTCCCTCGTAAGCTGATATTAGTATTTAAACATTCTCTATGATAAAAAATGTTTGTGAAAAAAAAATACTTTAATAACATGGTTTTGCCGGTTATAGAGTTCTAATGACGGTGTTCAACTATAACCGTCACACCCCTAGTTCCGTCGCTGTGCTGTCGTCATCGTGTAAAGCCCGCCCCAATGTTTCTGATTGGTGCCGCGATTTCGACGGATTAGAAATGGGCTTGAATGAGCTCTTTGCCAGACTAACTTGCAGAGCAAATCTAAATTTGCCGGAAGTTGTCTGGGTTTTCCCAGGCTAAGACATGTTGGCATGGTTCGTTGTCTTTGCGCTTGGCCCCGACAATGGCTGCTTGCAGCTATATTATTTCATAATATTATTTTTTTAGTGTATTTCTGATCAAATAAATGCAGCCTTGGTGAGCAGAAGAGACTTATTACTGACCCTATAAGAAAAAGTCTTACTGACCCTATACTGTATTGTATTGTGTATATTTGATTATTTACTTTTACTTTATATTTTTGTAATTATAAAAGTAAAAGTTCTATAATATGTTTACTAAGTGTATAAAAAGGTAAGTAAGAAGTATGATGTTCTCCAGTATGCAGACAGTATCTGAACAAGTACCCAGTCGATGTGGATCTGCTGTGGGAGGTGGAAGGAGTTGGAGGTCCCTACCAGAAAGTGAAAGTGGCAAGCAAACTTGGCTCTTTGATACTACAATGTAAGCTTTTGCACTGGCTCTGCCTGGGTCGCATATGTCACTGACCCTCAGTCTAATATTACTTTCGAGATTCCTGCTGAAATACTAGCATTTTTAGCTGTATGATTTTTTCTAAAAATACCAGCCTTTACCAGTATATCTCATTGCAAGTAACCTCACACTATCAGCTAAATTTCACAACAACAACAGTTGATTTATAGGTTAGATATTAGGTTTATTGTTTGTGTCTGTCTCCATACAGGTAACAATAGCTCATGGGCAGCAGAGGAAGGCAAAAATGGAGAGGTTGCAGTTAATGAGGTGGAGATGACCGAGGAGAGCTGCCTGGACATCACAGTAAATTTGAAGATCCTATCTTTATATCTAGATGTTTCTTTAATATTTTAGTAAAAAAGCTAAATACAACTTCGCAGAGAAGGTTTTAGCATGCTGTACCTCAGAGAATTTATATCTCTAAATGTATCCCATTTAAAGCATTCAACGCCTTAATATAAGACAATTGCTGTATGACTTCAAATCACCAACTCAGAGCAATGGTCCCTTTATTAATAATATTTAGGTCTTTATTATGTGTTTTGAGGATTATGATTTTTTTACTTTAAAAGACTATTCATCCTAACTTAAGTATTTGTCAGTTACATGTTTGAATGTTTGTGTTTAGCATCAGTATATTGCTAAGAAAAACATTCAAACTGGTGGTTTCTGGTGGATATTTTTAAACGAGTTGTTCACACAGCAAATATGTAGTTTATCACATTCCTACTTTGTCGCGCTTTTTTTCCCCCTCTGCATGTGAGATAAAATATTTGCGTATAGATATTTAAAGAATCTGTTAACCCTTGACTGAAAAGAGTGACTTGTTTTAATTTTGGTTTTACAGGAAGATGTGGTGGTTGTCAACAAACATCTTACAGTAGCAGAAGGTTTGAAGTTTTGTTCTAAAAACACCCTTTCCTGCTAAATTCAAGTGGGTGTTAAAACCCTTTTTTTCCTTCTTCCTCTCGCTGTAGAAATGAACGACTTGCCCATTTCCACACGTACGCGGAGCATCGAACGCAAACAAAAGAAAAGGCCGAGGGAAGAACCAGAAGAGAGTGACGTGGAGAACCAACCTGAAAAAATTAGCAGGTCTCTAAAACCCCTCAAGTTTGCAATTGGGATTTACTCAGATCAAATGTATAATATCACATTGCAACAGGTGGGCTCTTAAAATGACCCTCTGCCATGATATGATAGTAAACTGTTGATATTAAATACTGACAGGATAAAATATAGTACAAGAAAACATGTTTAATGTGGAAAAAAATCCCATAGACATGCAATGAAGGAAGGAGTGACCCAAACCACACTGAAAACCACATAAACACTTAACAGTAAGGTTCAATTTAGGTATCATGAGCTAATGATGAACAATTTTTACAGCATTTATTAAGCTAGGCCAATGTTAATTTATAAATAGGCCTACTGGATTATTAATTATAAATTCATGTTTGTTTATAATATACTAACTATTCCTGTATTATTTAAAAAAGGTCATGTATTAGTATAAATTAACATTTATTTTTAGTGTTAGGTCATGATATACTACCATTCAAAATTTTGGGGTCTGTGAGATGTTTTTGAAAGTAGTCTCTTATATGCTCACCAAGGCTGTATTTATTTATTAACAAATATATAGAAATAATAAATATATAAATGAAAAAGTTTATTTTAATATATTTTGCAGTGTAATTTATTTCTAAGCAGAATTTCCAGCATCATTACTCATTACGTCTTCACAGGGTTCCCGCGGGGTCTTAAAAAGGCTTAAAAGCATTGAATTTATGAATTTGGAAATAATACCTTAAAAAGTCTTTAAAAAGTCTTGAATTTTGATGTCTGGGTCTTAAAAATTGTGTTGTATGTCAGTGTTCATTTCATTGACTAAAATAATGACGAAAACTTTTCTTCAACGACATTTTTCACTGACGAAAACGAATCGGTTACCTAACGTAACCTCGGTTCTCTCTAGAAGAGGGAACGAGTATTGCGTAAGCTAGCTTACGCTATGGGAAAGATTCATCTTTGCTGAGATTTTGAAGCCAAAAAATTATTTCATAATTTGTATCCATGCACAACGCAGTTCCTCTGCGGCAGACCTAGAGCAGGCTAGCTAGCAGCTCATTGGTTCGCTCAGAGAGAACTGCTTAAGCCTATGGGAGAGCGGGGCTGAACCCGCTGCCAATGAGAAGCGCCCGCGCGCTCATTGCATCATGGCCCGCCAGAATGGGCGTGGCTATGGTGTATATAACAGTCTCTCCCAGGCTTATATGTTGATTTATTTCAGCGTGAAGCGAAACGCTAGTAGCGCAAGCACGGCCGGGAACGCAATACTCGTTCCCTCTTCTAGAGAGAACCGAGGTTACGTTAGGTACCCGATTCGTTCTCTTACGAGAGGTTCTCTCGTATTGCGTAAGCTAGCTTACGCTACGGGAACACCTGGTCAACGCCGTGCGCGCTATGAATCCACTCATGAATCCCAGGGTGATATCGGGGGATTTTAACGTGGAGTGAATGTAATATGAGGCCAGCAGAGCGGGCACATGAAGTGTATACATAAGCATTTTAGGAGAGCACAAGGGGCGAACCGGTTGTGTGAGGGACTCCCAGTAATGCAGCTTCTAGGGAGCTGGTCTTTTAGACAGCTAGTAATTTTGCCTGCAAGGCGGGAACTTCCAAGTTGTAAAATCTGACAAAAGTGGACGGGGAGGCCCATCCCGCGGCCACACAAATGTCATGAATGGAAATTCCACAGGACCATGCCCACGATGAGGCCATGCCTCTAGTGGAGTGCGCCCTGATGCCCAGAGGGCAGGGCAGGCATTTAGATGCGTAAGCAGAGGCGATAGCGTCCACTATCCATCTGGACAGTGTCTGTTTAGAGGCGGCCAGACCTCTGGTGCGCCCCCCAAACGACACGAAAAGCTGCTCAGCGCGTCTGAACGCGGCAGCGCGCGTAGTGTACAATCTCAGAGCCCGCACCGGGCAGAGGAGATTGGCGTCGCGCTCACTATCGGATGCAGGCAGAGCCGATAGGGAAATAATCTGCGCCCTGAACGAGGTACCAATCGCTTTCGGGACATAGCCATGCCTAGGTTTGAGAATGACAACAGAATCATTCGGTCCAAACTCAAGACACGCGGCGCTGGATGAGAGCGCGTGAAGATCCCCCACGCGTTTTACTGAAGACAGAGCCGTCAGAAAAACGGTTTTGAGCGAGAGGTATTTCAGGTCCACAGACTCGAGCGGTTCGAACGGGGGTGCTTTCATAGCTTCGAGGACTATAGAAAGATCCCAGATAGGAACCGAAGGGGGCCGCGGAGGGTTCATCCTCTTAGCTCCTCTGAGGAAGCGGATGACTAACTCGTCTTTGCCCAGGGGCTGAGCGCGTCGGGGTTCAGAGAACGCTGCGACGGCTGCCACGTAAACCTTGAGAGTGGAGGGGGACCTGCCCTTGTCCAGCATCTCTTGAAGGAACATTAGCAAAGACGGCACCTCGCATGACCGTGGGTCCAGATGTTTGTCGGTGCACCATTTTGAGAACACAGACCATTTAGACGCATAGAGCCTTCTCGTGGAAGGTGCTCTAGCCTGTATGATAGTGTTTCTTACTCCCTCTGGCAAATCGCTGAATAGTCGTTGATCACCCATGCATGTAGCGCCCAGCGCTGTGGATGGGGGTGCCAGATCGTGCCGCGAGCCTGAGAGAGGAGATCTGCTCTGACTGGGATGGGCCACGGGGCTGTCTGTGACAGCTGAGTGAGCTCCGGAACCCAATTCTGACTCTCCCAACGCGGAGCTATGAGAAGCACCGAGTGGCGTGTGTCCCTGATCCTCTGAACTACCTGCGGTAACAGAGCGATCGGAGGGAATGCATAGAGCGGGCGGTGAGGCCATTCCTGGGCTAGCGCGTCCTCGCTCTTTGAAAAAAATATTGGGCAGTGAGCGTTCTCTTCTGACGCGAAGAGGTCCACCTCTGCTCTGCCGAATAGTCGCCACAGTATTTGGACCGTTTGTGTGTTCAGGGACCATTCTCCTGTGGAGATGAGGTTCCTGGACAGTATGTCTGGACCGTCGTTCAGATGGCCCGGCACATGCGTCGCTCTGAGCGAGAGCAGGTGGCTCTGAGACCAAACTAAAATGCGGCGTGTCAGTAGAAAGAGATTCTTGGATCTGACACCGCCCTGACGGTTGAGATAGGAGACCACAGCCATGTTGTCCGAACGGATCAAGACGTGGTGTCCCTGAATGAGCGGGAGGAAGTGCGAGAGCGCGTTCTCGACCGCAAGCATTTCCAGACAGTTTATGTGTAAGGGGCTTTCCTGAGTCGACCAATGGCCGAAGGCCGGTGAGCCCTCGCAGACTGCACCCCAACCCGTGTTGGATGCGTCTGTCGAGATGACTTTTCGGCGGGAAAAGGTCCCCATCGTGACGCCTTGTCGAAACCATTCTGCTACTGTCCACGGCTGCAGCGCCGTGAGACATGTCTGCGTAACCCTGATCAGCTGGCGGCCAGTGTTCCTCGCGCGGTGGGGTACACGGCTGTTTAACCACAGCTGAAGCGGGCGCATGTGCAGAAGGCCCAGCTGAAGCACAGCGGAGGCTGAGGCCATGTAACCCAGCATCTTCTGAAAAGTTTTCAGAGGCGTGCGGGTGCTCATCTGAAACGAGGTGGCTAGTCGCTGCACACTGCGCGCGCGCTGTGTGGACAGGCGAGCCGTCATCGTGACCGAGTTCAAATCTATTCCTAGAAAGGAAATCGATTGACTGGGTTGAAGGGAGCTCTTTGTCCAGTTGACAGAGAGGCCCAGCGTTTTCAGATGGTCGAGGAGAACTGCGCGGTGCGACAGAAGCTCCGTCCGTGATTGGGCCAACATCAGCCAGTCGTCCAGATAATTCAATATGCGCAGCCCCTGACTCCGCAGGGGGGCGAGCGCCGTATCCATACACTTCGTGAATGTACGGGGCGCCAGGGATAAGCCGAACGGGAGAACGGCGTATTGATAGACATGACCCTCGAAGGCGAAACGTAAGAATGGCCTGTGACGGGGATTTATCTGGATCTGAAAATAGGCGTCTTTCAGGTCTAGAGAGATGAACCAGTCCCCCTGGCGAACCTGCGCGAGGAGTTTCCTGGTAGTGAGCATCTTGAACGGTCTCTTCATGAGCGCTTTGTTCAAAGACCTGAGATCTAAAATCGGTCTGAGGCCGCCGTCTTTCTTGGGAACCAGAAAATAACGGCCGTAAAACCCCGACTCGGTCATAGATGGCGGGACTCTCTCTATGGCGCCCTTTTGCAACAGCGTCGCAATTTCTGAGCGGAGCGTGCCGGCGGCCAGCGGGCTGACAGTAGATTCGAGCCGAGCGCGCGCACGAGGCGGGCGGCGGCGAAACTGTAGCAGATAGCCGTTCTTTATAATGCTTAACACCCACGGGGAAATGCCTGGAATGGCTTCCCACGCTTTGGAGCATGCGGCTAGTGGCCGAATGGCTATATCGCCCTGATTGCTGTACATAGCGGGCTGGACACAGTGTGTGGGCGCGCTTTGAATGTGTGTGGCAACGGGACTTGCACTCAGAGAGGAGTCTATGGGCCGTGAAACAGAGCGAGCAGAGAGGGGACGCGCGCACGGGCTCGTGGGCGTGTTTATGTTCTCTGATATTAGAGCAGGCTGTGCCCGTTTCATGTGATGGGGCTCTGAGAGAGACACGGGATATGTTATGCTTGTGTGTATGGGTGAACACATGATTGTGGGCACATTTTCTACACAACCGGCATATTTTCTCTTTTTGAGATTTCTCTGGGTAGCCGTAAAAACGGCTTTTTGACGTTCGCAAGCGGGCAGGGACGCCGGCTTGTTTGTGGCGGTCAACACTACAGCAGTCGGCGAAACAACGGGGACTGGCAGAGGGCGAAGCTTTGACGGCGGTCCAGCCGCAGCGGGAGAGCGCCGTCGTCGAGCGTGATTTTGGGTCGCGGGCCCCGTGGGGGCGGCGGTCTGCGGCGGCTGTCAGAACGAGAGCGAGGGCGGCCGCCCTGTCTGCGTTGGGCTGTTTGAGTCTGCGGAGGAGGGCGCTGTGGTGGAGCTCTAGCAGGAGGCTCGTGAGAGCGGCCTGCGGCAGAGCTAGCGCGGCGGGGCAGAAACAAATTCATGGCCTGGGTGGCTTTCTGGACCTCGGAAAAGCGATCGACGATTCCCGTGACAGCAGATCCAAAAAGGCCCGTCGGGGAGAGGGGTGCGTTTAGAAACGCGGCACGTTCAGCATCTCCCATGTCGGCGAGCGTGAGCCATAAGTGTCTTTCAGATACACAAAGGCTGGCCGTGCATCTTCCCAGAGCTTGTGCGGCGGCTTTAGTGGCGCGCAGGGCGAGGTCCGTAGCACTTCTCAGATCCGTGACAGCGGAGGAGGGGTTTCTACCGCTCTCGGCCCACTCACAGAGAATATCGCTCTGTAACACCTGGAGGACGGACATAGAGTGAAGCGCTGCGGCGGCCTGACCGGCGGCGGCATAGGCGCGAGCATGAAAACTTGAGGTCGCTCTGCACGCTTTCGACGGAAGCGTGGGGGAAGCACGCCATCTAGCAGAGGGCGGGCAGAGGTGTGTGGCGACCAAGTCCTCAACAGGCGGCATGGCTGAATATCCCTTTTCGGCGGCTCCGTCCACTGTGCGCAGTGAGGCGGATATATCCGAGCGGTTTCTCGCCGAGAGCGGGGCATTCCAGGACTTCGTCAGTTCAGCGTGAAGTTCAGGCAGGAATGGGGCGGCCCGGTTGCACGCGGGGGTCGAGCGCCGATGGAAAAAGCTGCCGTCCATCCGGTTCGGGGGCTGCTCGGGTGGAGGAGACCACTCGAGACCGAGGCGTTCGACGGCCTGTGAGAGGAGGCGCATTAGTTCCTCCTCTATTCCAGCGCGGATCCCCGCCGACTCTCTCGTGGATCCGAGAGATGACCACTCCTCACTGTCTGATGCAAGCAGTGAACATGAATCCTTCTCCTCCGCGGCGTCATCGGAGGCGACAGAGCGGCCACTCGGCGGCAACTGTATGTCCGGCAGGGGCGGGGAGGGAGAGCGGGAAGCGGGAGGCGGCGGCGGCGGCCCGCATGGTTCCGCAGGGGGCTCCGGCGGCCTCTGGTTGCGGCGTTTCTTTTTCCGCGGCGAAGAAGGAGGCGGCGCGGGAGCGGATTGTGCTGCCCGAAGTCGTGCCCGCAGGGACGACAACGGCAGGCTCTCGCAGAAGTCGCATCCTCCATCCGCGAGGGCGAGTTCTGCGTGCTCGAGTCCCAGGCAGAGAGCGCAAATGACATGGCGGTCTCCATCCTCGAGAGGAGCGCGGCAAGAGCCGCAGGAAAGGCGAGGCATCTTTACAAAGACGCTCGGCTCTTTTAGAAATACAGAGAAAAGGATACAGTCGTCGGATGGCGCTAGCTTGCAGGGCGGCTGAAGGTGGCGAAGACGGCCGGCTTCTTCAGGGTCCGGGAGCTCGCTAGAGTGATGCCTTCTCGACGGCGACGCCTTTCTCTCAGGACAGCAGAAGCGTGTAGCTCGCTGAAGATGAAATGAATCAACATATAAGCCTGGGAGAGACTGTTATATACACCATAGCCACGCCCATTCTGGCGGGCCATGATGCAATGAGCGCGCGGGCGCTTCTCATTGGCAGCGGGTTCAGCCCCGCTCTCCCATAGGCTTAAGCAGTTCTCTCTGAGCGAACCAATGAGCTGCTAGCTAGCCTGCTCTAGGTCTGCCGCAGAGGAACTGCGTTGTGCATGGATACAAATTATGAAATAATTTTTGGGCTTCAAAATCTCAGCAAAGATGAATCTTTCCCGTAGCGTAAGCTAGCTTACGCAATACGAGAGAACCTCTCGTAAGAGAACGAGACGCTACCTAAATAAAACCTAGTTTTGAATGACAAAAACTATGACGAAAATCTATTGACATTTTCGTCAACGAATAAAAACTAGATGAAAATGTTAGATAGTGTCGATCTGGGAAGCGATCCATTCAGAACTGATGTCCTGTGTGTTAGATGCGCACATTTGTACTGTAACGTGCTGATCTGTAAACCAGCCATGCACATATACACCTATACAGCGCGCGTGTACTGCACTGAGCTCTCTTTCGTGTCTGAATGGACAAATACACATAACATTATGTCTAAATGTCCGGTTTGGAGAGTATTCATGTAAACTATGTCGGTTATGTCTTAAACAGTTTTATCGGGTGTGCATCAGTGCAATCGTATCCGCATGTCATTGGACATGAGCCGATGTCTTAAAGTGACAGTGGCAATAAACATAATGCGGTCTGTGTCATTAATTTTGAGCAAGCAACAAAAGAAAAAGAGAAAAGCATTCACTGTTTGTTAATAGCTTTAATGATTAATTACATTTAATTCATACAAATAATTGTCTGCTTGAAAGAATAAATAATTATGTATGTAAGTTGTTATAAAGAATGCATGTATCATTCATTGAAAAGAAGACTGTGTTTTACTTTTAGGAAAAGTGGTTTTATTTAATTTTAAGATACTTTTTTTAGGAAAAGTGGTTTTATTTAATTTTAAGAGACTTTTTTTAAGTCACAGTAGTTAAATCTGTATCTGTATTGCATGTTGAAACTTAAAAATCATTAATATATGTTTTCTCCGGGAGTATATGGGTTTGGAAATTTTAGAGAAATTCTAAATTAACACATTACAATTTACCTAAACCCATTATATTTTAGTCGACTAAATCTACTGTAGATTTAGTTTACAGTAGATTTAAAAAATCTAAAAAAACTAAAATCGAAAATCACTAAAATCTTATTGTATTTCGTCAACTAAAACTAAAACAATTCAGATGACTAAAATATGACAAAAATTAGTTTGTCATATTTTTAGTCAAAAGACTGAGACTAAAACTAAATCAAAATTTGCTGTCAAAATTAACACTGCTGAATGTAACTTCTCCGTATTGTATTTTTCCTCAAAAGTTTCATTTGTCAACCACGATTATTATGATTTTCGATGTGTATTGTCCAGGGGTCTCTCAGTTCCCCATATTCCCAGCATGGAATAGGTAACTAGCTAATTTAAAACACAACTTAACATTGTTCGGCAAACTTTCTTGTGGCCTACTGAAATGTTTCTATTTTTCACACCTGCTTGGCTTATCATCTTTTACCCATTCCACATTTGAAAAATAAATGAACACAAGTTGAAGGATTTTGTTTTTCTTTGCTGGTAGGGACGTGAAATAGGTATTAATTTTTTATATAAATGGTCTTAAAAAGGTCTTAAAAAGACTTGAATTTAACTTGAAGAAACCTGTAGGAACCCTGTCTACAGTGTCACATGATTCTTCAGAAATTCTAATATGCTGATTTGCTGTTCAATTAATCTTTTATTAAAGTTGAAAACTGTTGTGCAGCTTAATATTTCTGTACCACAGAATTTAATGTAAAAAATCTAGTAGGATTTGATTATTTTTATTGTCTTTTTTTGTGTCATTTCAAATCTGTAATTTGTCTTTAGATTGGTTGAACCAGAAGCAGGGACAGAACCTGATGCTGTTGTACCGGAGACTAAAAATCACAGGGATGGAGAAGAAGAAACCTCAGTACAGGTGGAGGAGGCTGTGACCGCCGTGGCTCCTGCAACAGACACCGAAATACTGGTGAGGGACAGGGGGCTAAACACAGCGGCAACCTTTGTTGGATGTCTTATCTGGTACATTACTTCATCATTAATTTAGTGTAAGGATGAACAAGTTGACAAACAACGGTTGCAACATGTAAATTATGTTTGTGGTTCATAAAACAATTGTGGAACGGTATGTTTTCTGTACCAGAGATGCAAATATGTGCACACCCAAACCTCAGGTATTCAATTTTTATGTCTCTCTTTAAAGGTGGCAGAAGTCAATGGAGAAATAAGTGACAGCCAGGAAGTGAATATTGAGAGGTCAGCAGACACATCAGAGGATGCACAGGTCGACCAAGTATGCCCACTAGAGCCAGAAGCTGTCATTCAAAATGGCGCCGCTGAGGAGATGGAGGTAGAGAAGGAAGCACAGGTAAGCTATTTAGTTCAGGTTGAGGTCAAGGTTGAACGGTAGCGTGGTTTGAGTAATCTGTACATGCTACCATTGCAAAGTTTGAACTTGGTAAGATGTGTTTGAACTTGGTAAGATGTCTCTTATTTTGAACTCTTTTCTATTTTAATATATTTTAAAATGTAATTTATTCCTGTGATGGCAAAGCTGAGTTTTCAGCATCATTACTTCAGTCTTCAGTGTCACGTGGTCCTTTAGAAATCATTCTAAAATGCTGATTTGCTACTTATTGTTGTCAGTGTTAAAAGCAAACCATTGTGCTGCTCAATATTTTTGTGGAAACGGTGGTTCATTTTTTTTCAGGATTCTTTGTTTTCAAAAAGAGTGAAATAGAACATTATTTATTCGAAATAGAAATAATTTATACATTGTTAAAGTCTTTACTTTTAATCATTTTAATGCGTCCTTGCTGAATAAAAGTATGAATTTCTTTCAAAACACATCTTATTGACCTCGAACTTTTGAACATTGGTGTATTATGGTGTCGAACATCTTAATATAAATAATAAATGTTCTTCAACCATGCACCCAACAACAGATCTGTCACTGGCAGTGCTGATAAACTCTTTAAAAACTGGCTAATTTTAAATGTTTAACAAAGAACATTGTTAATCTTGTCATGTGGGCAATACAAAGTATAAATCTTACTCAAGACATTTCTCAAACTCAGTTTTTTTTATGATTAAGAGCATCAATGTTACTCCTTCATATTAGATTAGAACTAAACACAGTCACTATTATCCCATTTGTCTTATGAAGGATGACATCATCGACACCCCTGAGGAGTCCGAGGAACCATCTGAAGGGGTGGAGCAGATCGACCAAGAACTTGTTACTGAGGAGAAACAGGAAGCAGAGGCAGAAGTTGCTCTTCCTGTTAAGGAGGAAGGGGAAGATGAGCAGGAACAGGATGAGGAAGTTAAAGAGGAAGCAGCTTCTGCAGTTGAGGAAACTGAGGACACTCATCCACCCGCTGTTCCTGAGGCTCCAGTCCTTCAGACTGACCTGATTGAGTGTGTTTCCTCTATGCGGGACAGTGAGGCCCCAGAGGAACCAGCCGTTCCTGAGCAAGAAGCTCCGGAGGAGGAGACGGACACTTTTCCTAGTTCTACAGGTGAAGAAGAGGTTATTATAGAGACCAAGGGGCCAACTATGAACCAAGAAGATGAGACGGCCTCTGATGAGCCACTTATGACAGAGGAAAGCCAGCCTGCCACGGACGACTCTGAAAAAGAGGGGCCAGAGGAAGAGAAACCACCTGAGACTGATGAAAAAGATGAACAGAAAGAAGAGGACGACACCGTCACCACTGAAGATGATGATGAGGGGAAAAGCTCAGATGAAACTCACGATTCTTCTCCTGGGGTTCGAGTTCTCAGAGGAGGCAGGGGCAAACCAGTCCCACCAACACCCAAGCGCACATCCGGTAGACTGAGCAAAGCTGTGGTCGTAAAGGTGCTCGATGAGGAGTTTGATGAAGAGGAGGAGGGAAAGCTCACAAGCACTGAAGAGGAGAAGGGGAGCACAGAGGAAGATGAAGCTGCCGAACACCATTCTGAAGATGAGGAGGAGCCTCCGGTGATTGACAGGAGAGTGTTGCGGAGGAAAACCAGAGTGATCCAGTCCACACCCACTAAAGCAAAAAGACGTAGTAAAAACTGAGTACATTCATTCTTCATGACACTCCAATACACTACATTCAAAAAACACAGTATGTAAGTTAGCAGCACTACTAGACTAGAGCGTATTGATCGTCTTTTATACTTGGGTGAGGGTTTGTAACAAGTGGTGTTTACAACATCTAGGTTTTGTTTTAATACTAAAAGGCAGAAAATTCAAACAAAAAACGGCAGTAGTTTATGTTAGTATGTTGTAAGCACAGCCCTTAATTTACAGTGTTGACTGCTAACAGTTATAACTGTGATTTTAATCACTCTTTTCTTTTGATTTACCTTTATAATTGACTTATTTACTGATCCACAGCTTAATCTGGTTAAAAAAGCAGCTAAGCTTGCTGATTACCCATAATTTCCCAGTTATAATGTGAAGATCTTATATTAGATGTGCAGTGAATTGAGTTTCACTAATATTGTTTCTGATTTTGTGATATTTCAAGTTCTCACAAGTGTTAAACATTAAAAACCGTTTAAATTTTAAGTGTCACTTCAAACAATAAGGTTTCAAGGAAACACTTCCGCAATTTCACGTTATAATGACAGGTTTTTAAGTGTTTTCACAAAATGTGAATTAATGTGCATGTTCATACATGCACTACGCTACAAATATGTTCATACATGCACTACGCTACAAATACTTTATTATATATATATATATATATATATATATATATATATATATATATATATATATATTAACACTTAAATATGCAAGTATGTTTATACCTGGGGCAAGTGCAGGTTTGTATAAAGTTTACATGTAGGGTTATATGTTTACTGTGTGGTTACATACAGTATATATATATACACAAGTAAAGAGTAAGGACTGACATTAGCATCCAAAACACTTGTTATAATTTACTTCTTATTGTCTTTTTTTTTTTACGTCTTACGTCTTATTGTAATTTTTTAAATACACTAACACTAGATTATACATTACGCTGAAAACTAATGCATAAATGTGGTGAATCTTTATAATTGTGGCTTTAAAGGGATAATTCATTGGATTGTAACAACTTGAGGGTGAGTAAATATGACAATTTAATTTATGACAATATGACAATGTGAACTATTCCTTTAAGAAATATCAGGATTTGTGTCGACACCTTTAAAATTTGACTCATACTGAATTCAATTAACGCTAACGTCATTCTTTTTTCTAAAAATCTAATCCCACGTGTTATCAAATCGCCCACATCTCATTCATATTCTTTAAGCTGTGAAAGAAGCTTGCACGGTGACAGTTTGAGTTAATATTGTTATGGGGCGACCACATGAGGGCGCACTTGGATGCTAAAAAAAGCCATTGCTGGAGTCTGTTCACACTCTTTCAGGACTGTTGTTTGTCTTCATTGTTATCTCACTGTTAGTAGGGCAGTTGCTTGCATTTTTATATCAGTTGAAAATATGGAAAAGGACACTAGAAATCACCATTTTATGTGAATTCTTCCGGATTTCCTCTCAACTTAAAGTAGTCAAAGGTCATGCTTTTTGTTAAGAGGGAGATTAGAGCATTTCGATCAGAATCTTTAGTGCTTTAAACTTTATTTAGGCTACTTGTTTTAGGTGTTTGAGCAATATTTTTCTGGAGTAGTTTTCTCAAACTGTGATTTTCCTGTAGTAAATAAACACCTTTCTTGTATATGTTCCTTGTCCTCTTCAGTTTTTTCAACCCAGTTTCTTTCACACAAGTGCATAAATAGTAATGCTCTGTGTTCTGCTCTGTGTGAACATACACATATGGATGAGGCGGAGTGATTTTCTACAGCTGTAGAGTGGGTTGAATGATATTTCGGTGCCAATCATTTGCTAAGGTTTGTCAGAGTGCATGTTCCGCCTCTTTTGTGTTTTCTAACAAAAGCCGCCCAGCTGGCTTCCTCTGCCTTACCTTACCGTCCTTGTTCTTCCTGCTTTTATCCATTTTAGCAAATTTGAGACAATTTCCACATCTTTTATATGCGTGTAATATTGCTAAACTTAAAAGAGAATTGGTTAAGGGATATTTTGATAGGTTTTCAGAGAAATAGATGTAAACCAAACACAAAGGTGTCCACCTCTTTATGCATATTTCACACCGTTTGAATTGTATATGGTTTATATCTCTGCAAGTGTGTGTACCTGCATGTACGTCTGTGTGTGTGTGTGGTGTGGGCGCACTAGCTTCTGTGTGTGTGTGTGTGAGTGTTTTATGGTCCTGGCTGATTAAGCTTGGCACTGTCAGGAGTGGGTTTGTGTGTGTAATTAATGATGTGTCTCCTGCTCTCTCCCATGGTAAAGGCTAATAGGATTTCCCAGCCCCAGGCTACAGCGAGGAGAGGCTGTGCGCATGAGGAAGTGAGCAGGAGAGGCGAGGCAGATTGCGAGAGGGTGATAGGAGAGGTGACAACGCAGGAGGTTTGAGCAGGTGGAGGTGAGAGGTTACAGAGGATTCTGGATGGTCGGGCTGCGCTTGAGAAGAGAATTTGGGCTGCTGCGGGAAAATTAGAATGTGTTATAAGGGTAAAACCTCTGGAGAAAGAAACTGGTATAAAGTCGTTTGTAATTTATCATTTGATAGATTCATATCTTGTAGTTTGGAGTCAATTTTGGGGGAAAAGGTTTTAAGTTAATTATTATGTTAATTTATCGAAATATTTACAAATTAAAAAAAAATTGAAATATAATTTATTGGAGTTTATTTTGTCATCATTAAAGATATACAGTTAGAATATATCAAATGTTAATAGCTACATTAAACTCTTAAATATTGCTATTTCATGTACCATATGCAAAATAAAATAAAAAATCTTGTAGGTGAGTTATTTTTTAGGAAAATGTATTAAATTAATTTAATAACAAAGTGTTTAGAATAAGAAATATAGTTTAAAATGTTTAGTTTTATAACAATTAAATTGTTTATTTTCATTCATTCATTCATCATTAATGTTATATACAGCTAAAATAGATAAAACATTACTAGCCAAAACACTTTTAATAAAAACATTTAATATTGCTATTGCATGTACTATATATGCATTACATTTTTTTAAATAAATTGTAGTTTGAAATATTTCCAAGGAAACATTCAATTATTTTATATTATTTTTATATTATTTACAAATATTTTGAAAACTATATAATTTATATATAATATAATTTAATATAATTTATTTATTTTATTTTATTAAAAGTACTTTTGTTGTTTATTTTCAGTCCTTATTAAAGTTATATAAAGCTAAAATAAATCAAATGTAACTAGCCATTTAAAAAATTTTATATCACTAATGTATATAGTTTTATGCTTGTTGTTTTTTTGTCTGTGATTGTTTTGATTGTATTATGATAAGTTAACATGTTATGTGTTATGTACGCATCTACGGTAGAAACAAATGATCATATCACTATTGCATATACTGTATGCACAGAATAGAACAGAACATAACAACCCTTAAAATAGTTCTACCAAACAGGTTGAAAATGTGCAAATGGGAATTGCATTTTTAGCTGAATTAAAAACCCTATAATGTAATTTTCAATCTGAAAAAGAAAATCCACAATCAATAGTTGATTGGCACAAATCAATCAATTTTGCGTGAAGCAAAAACAACTTTTTAATTGTTCAGTTTCCTCTGGTATATTCAAGTTTCCTCATATAAAACCACTTGAACGTTTGACCTTCGAAGAGTCAGAAATCAAAAAGAAAATGCGCACATTTCAACTAATCTTTAAAGATACTGAAACATCGCTGGAGGAAGGCTGATGAGAGATAGAGTAACCAAACCAAAGTAAGGAGGGATGCTGAGAGGCTGTGCAGTGAAAGAGACTTTCTAGGGGGTTCCTGTGCTGTGGGGATGATTGTGTGCCGGGTGGAGGGGGGCATTGTGGGATAGCATGGGACGGAGAACAGGAGGGAGAGAGGTGTGAGAGAACGAGCAGGTGATTTATAACAACAACAGAAGGCTTCTCTCCCCTCCACCACCACCTCTTCCCTCTCACTGAAGCAAAACAAGGAAATCCATTACAAAAAGGCTTGTGTGATAATGGACTTTTCTGTGTGTGCGTGTGTGTGTGTGTGTGTGTGACCAAGACAACAGATATATATGGGTAATAAAACTGTAAAGATTTTTTTTAGATATACTAGTGTGCCCATGAAGCTCTTGGTCAAAGCATAGCTCCGGTCCGTAAGTGTATGTGTATACAGACACATTTTCAGTCTCCGAGCTGCTCGCCTTGTTTTCTTCATCTCCCTGAGATAAAGACCTCTATTCTACCTCGCAGAACGAGGGATGGTGCTGGCAGACACCAGGGAGCAAACCGAGAAGGAGGAGAAGTAAATAATAGAGGGATATGGCAGGCAGTAATGGTATGGTGGCACTGAAGACCACGTTCTCCACGGCAGGAGGGGTTGCATGCGGGATGTGACCCGGCTCAGTCTCCCTCTGGGGGAGGAGACGGGTTGGAAGAGCCCGTGCTTTGCTCCTCTCACATTACCCCTTATGTTAAAACCAGTCAGGGGGAAAATTGGGGCCCTGCGTGGTCCTCCGCAGGCCCACCTGAGCCCACTGAGACACGGAATGAGGAAGGAGGGGGACCTGCAAGTCTCTAAATGCATGAGTAATAAGAGTCATAACCTTGAAAACATGTTGGGCATGAAAGAAAATACATGTGAAATGCACGTTAGAATGTGATGGCCGTCGACTCCTACTAAGAGTTGGAGAACTTTGTGGTTAATTCAGTCAATTCTAAATGTAATTGTTGATTTCTATTAGGAATCAGATGTTGCATCCTCACGTTATATAGCGGTTACAGCTATAAAGCACGCTAAGAATTTATGCAATATGTGTTTATTCAGATAAAATCTTTGTGAGTCAAGCAGTGCAATCGACATTTTTTCTGATGTCGATCCTAGTCTTATCAGCAAAGATGTTTGTTTTTTTGTTGGTGCTTTTTTTTGTTATGAGACATTTCTTTTGGTAATTTGTCTCGTTTGGTTTGCTGTAAGATTGTTTTAGTTTGTTTTGTTTGGTGGTTTGTTTTGCTTTATGCCTTTTTGGTGGTTTGTTAGTGTTTTTGTTTAGTTTGGTGGTTTGTTTAGTGTTGCAGTGTTTTTGTTTTGTTTGGTGGTTTATTTGATTTGATTTATTAGACAAAAAAAGTAGTAAAATACACTCATTTGTTAAGGATAATACAGTTAAAACTTAACTCCTAGCAACAAGTACATTGGAATTGTATAAAAAATACAAAATTACAATACATTTTTTACATTTACGAACTTTTTGTTTAGTGTCTTTTTTTGGTGTTTTGTTTTGTTGACTCTAAGATTGTTTTAGTTTGGTTTAATTTATTGAATGCTGCTCTGAAAGACTAGTACTGAATAAATACGATTTTTTTAGATTATTTAAATAGCTTTATACTCTTTCTTTGTGGTTATATAAATGCACTGGTTAAATTGTATATTGTTTTTTTTATACAAATATCCCCCCCCCTTAATTATTTTTTTAGTATTTTATAGTAAAAAAAAAAAAAACTCAGCTTCAATTACCCTTAACCACTATTGGTTTATAAATAAAGGTACATAATTTATATTACTACTTGTATGACAAACTATATTGTATTTTTGTTTTATACAAGCAACGAGTAGTCTTTTCTTAAGAAATTGAATATAACCCATTTTATATACTCCCCTTGAGTACCTTGAATCCTTTAAGACTAAATACTGTAGTGCCTGTTTCTACATTTCTCTCTAGTGTCAAATCTAGTTAATTGAATTCGCACACAATTATTATTATTATGCCCCCTATTTCCAGGTGACATTTGTATAGACAATTGTTTTTCTTCACTAGCCCATCAGATGGCGCCTGCTTTCAATCTGGAGGCTGTTCAGGGGTGCAGTGGTAAGTCACAGATGTTGCTTGTCCCGTTCTTTTGTTTTCCCCCCATTGAGAAGAGAGACCTCAGCTGTTAAAGGAGATTCTTCATTATGGCTTTAATGTTCTTTTGAAAATCATTTCCATTTAAAACATTTTTTTTTTCTCAAAGGAAGGTTTTAAAGCGAAGGTTAAATGAAGTTGAACAACTCACAGGCTCGTCAGGCATTTTTGAGAGCTTCTCAATGACCGATGACTGTGTGGGCAAAGGCCTCTATCCAGAAGACTACAGCAGGCTCCAATAGAGACAGGGGGGATGGGGAGAGCGATTTGGGTAAGGGTGCATATGTATGTTTTTTTTTTTAAATAGAGATAAGACAAAATATCCATAGTTGTTACTGATTTTGTCCTCTTCTGTAGGGTTGACTTCCTGTTGTGTGATGTCACAAAAACTAATGGTGATGTCATGGAATGTCGGTTAATTTCAAAATTTGAATTGAAATGTCACAAAGACTATTACTGAAAAACTACTGAAAGTGCATGTCCAGCTTCAAGAGGTTGCAAGCTGATTCAAACCCTAAATCATTTACATTTCATTATCAATCTAATGTTTAGTTAACCCCGTCTTTGCTGTATGAGGGGCATTTGAACTGTTTAGACTTTAACATAGATTTATAGTGACTTAACATCAACTTGTTGGTTTTTGAAGTTCAAGTGCAAATTATGACCCTAGGGTTCTGTAATAGTTTTGTATCAACTAGAAAATAGCATGTGTTGTAATATTTAATTCAGTGAACCTGAAGTCCAATTAGTATCAAAATCGGATATGTGATTAGTGCAAAGCGTGTTTTGACGGCCATAGATTCATCAGAACACAGGTATACTGAGTGTTCATCAAAATGTTTAATGAACCAATTCATCGGTTAATGAATGAACCAAATATGTTACAAATGGACCAGTTTTAAGACAGAAAAGAAAAAAATTCAACAAATTGAGCCTCAGAATCTCAGAAAAGTAAGAAACTAAAGCCAATGGAGGATGAAAATGCATTTACCTTTAAGTACTAGCTCACTTCTGACCATCAAATGTAGTTCGACAACGTTTGCTAATCAGTGAGTTAAAGCAGTAGAAAACCCCTTGGACGGACATCGGAGCTATTATCATAAAATAGAACTCGGGAAACCATAACAACGGAATCAAGCCAATGTGATTGGTCAAGATGACCACTGACAATACACATCCTTTGACAGTAGAAACTAAACTGCGAGAGGGTGCTCATTTGTGCTTGATGTCTTTCCGCCTCTCAGGTTTATGGTCCAAATGTTGGTTTTCTCTGGTCGATGACCAGCCAATAAGCCCTCCCTCAGGAACCTATAGCACTAAGGTGATCATTCTGGGTAGACCGGTTTGAGTGGAATCCGCTCTGTGTCCATAGTTCAGAGTCTTATCTCAGACCACCTCTCTGTTCTACCAAACAGTGTTCTCCCCCATCTCTTGACCAGGATGGGACATGGGGCCATTGTAACTGGTGTTGTTGGCCAGGGGGAAGGGTGGACTCCCTGCAAAGCCACCCTCCCCCTGTGGATTGGGATGAAGAGGTCCGGTCATGCCTGGCTCGGGACTGGGGGTGTCTGCGTGAGAGATCATGTCCGTGAACCTTTGGTCGTCTGAGGGGTGGTGTGCAGAGACCGGGCCGCCCTCAAGGGGTCCTGAACCCGAGCCAAGGAGGTAAGGGGACTCGGCTGGAGACTGAGCTTGTGAGGAAGGGGGTCCGTGAGGGAAGAAATCGTAGTTGACCACTGGGCCGTAGTAATCAGCTTGGTATTCTGTGGAGAAAAAGAGTCCTTTCAGTTACTGCTTCTGATATATATATATATAAAAAAAGAAAAAGATTTTGAGTTGATGAGTATGACTTGACATTTAATTAATTCACAAGAAGTAATTTTTTTATGTGATGCCCAATTTCATCTGTTTTTCACATTTTCTGAGAGGATGTGTCAGAATAGTTTGGCTATAACCAAAAGACTCATTACGAGCATGTAACAAAGACTGAATGAAAATACTCTAATGAAAGGTGAGGAAAGAGGATATAAATAAACATGGAAATCATAGGAGGCATGTTTCTTTATTTTTCCTCACATATCCATCCTCTCGCTCCGTCATACCATTGCGATTGGCCTATATAATTAGTGCTACACAAAGTCATTAACATTCCTCCCCAATTCCATTATTTTTTTCCTGCAGTTGTGATACTTTAATGTGCTAATCAATCATCAAAAGACATTTTATCATAAAGAAACGCCACTTGTTCACTGAGTGATAGATCGTCGAATCATCAATGCCAGACCTCCAGAGATCAGTACATCTATCTGTTCCCATGTTCGGAAAGCTTTTGCTCTGCTTTTTTTGAGGGATTTGAAATGTGCAATTTTCCAATTAATTCTAGAACGGTTGGTGACCTTATTCTGATTGTATTGCTTTGTTTACCCATTACAGAAACGAAAACACAGCTTGCATATTTGCCAAATACCTGTTAGTATAACAGATAGCAGGTGTGTGAGTGTGGATGTGGAAATCCGATCAAAAAGACCAAGCTGGAAAGTCACGCAACAGGTAACACGCATGTTTTTCAGGATCCTTTCAATCAGATTTCTCTGTATTCGTTCGTGACTGGGACCCACGGCACAATTCTCCAAAGAACACCAGTGCAATTATAGTTCTCATTTTTTTGATATTTTGCTCTGATGTTTAAGAGACAACATAAACATGGCTTTTGGGTTCTGCGGTAAAGCTCTGAGGAACGATGGGTGATCCTGAAGCATCTTAGCACCGGTAGAGAAACAGCATGTAAGAGTCTTTGTGCTTTCAAAGTAAGAGAAAAACCCTGAAGTTACAGAGAATGTGTGTGAGGAACAGAACATGTTTGAGTGTAAATGTGTTTTGACAGAACATTCTTTATGTACCTCCGTAGTAACTGTATCCTCCAGGGCCCATTATTTCAGGGTCCTCTAGTCTTCCTCCAAGTGGCCTCATTCTGCGAGGTCCCCTGAAGAACGCGTGCCGTCGAGCACCGAGCGCGCTGAGCTGCTTCATCCTACGTTCTTTAGACCGCCGATTTTGAAACCACACCTTCGAGGCAAAACCACAATTATAAATGTTTTATTACCTCACAGAGGTACGTGATCTTCCTTACATTTTTATACATTGCACATTCCGATGATTTCCCATTTAGAAAATGGCTAACAGAAACGGGGAAAACAATTCCACACTTGTCCAGGTTACTTGATTGTTTACGGGAGTATTGCGAGTAATTATACTGTGCACGACACCTAAGCTAGATGTTTCTTTAATCCTGACTTGTCTTATGTTGGTTAAAGGGCCATTCTTTCTTCTGTGGAACATAAAGGAAGATATTTTGAAGTAGGGCTGCACGATATTAAAGAAAAATGCGATATGCGATAACTCATTAATTAATGCGATATTCTATATGCGATACGATATGCTTAAAGTGTGTAAAATAAACTTAAATGATCTATTATATAACCTACATACGTGTTTCACATTCTTTTTGTGACAAGAAAACATCCCTCCAGCTTCTGGAAGTGAACATCAGTGTTTTACTGTCGCTTAGTTTTAACACTTAGTTTTTTACTGTATGAATTAAATATTTACAGATTCTTATTAAAGCGAGAAAAGTTATTCAGCCAAGAGCAGCGAGTGATTTTCTTTGTCTTTTGTTCATGATCAGTTATTGCAAGCCGTTGCGATATGCAAATGTACATTTGCGATATTTCGATATATTGTGCAGCCCTATTCTAAAGAACAGATTTGTCCATACAATGAAAGTCAATGGGGTCCAAAAAACAATTTGACTTGCATTGTATAGACAATTTTTTTGAATATCTTCTTTTGTCATCTGCAGAAAGAAAGAATGTCATACAGATTTTTCAGTTTTGGGTGAACTATACCTTTACCAGTTGCATTTTTTTTAGCCATAGCAGGAGGAAACTAAGATTGCTATATTGCTTATTATATAAGATGGTACATACAGAGACTAAAATAAAACAGCCTAGTCTTAGTTATGTACTATCAACGCTCCTGTTGGTTTAATGCCATGGTATTAGAAACAATTAAACAACTTAATGAGGGAAATTAACACAGCATACAGTAACATTACTGGTCAATGTTAATCCGAAATATTGTCACAGTGTTATACAAGCTTTGAAATGTCATTCTATAAATAATAATGTGACCAAATTAACTGAATACCAAGAGGATGGATGGAGAAATTTGAGCCTCACTACACCAGGTTATTTTCCATTGAAACTAAACACTGTTCTAAAGATATTGGCAGAACTGACTATTTTGCACACACCGACAAATATTCTCTAGTTTTCATGTTTATCCTACAGCTCAACCTAATAATGACAGAACCAACACATAATAATTGATCCGGCCCAACCTGTTAAATACGTCTTGTCAGAGCTAAAATGCTACTGAACTGCAATGCAATAGATTCCTGAGATTTATATTTCTGTGGAAATTAATATGCTGTGATGATTTCACCAGTCCCTCATCGTTGTGCACGCACGCACACAATTTCTGAGACACTGCGGTGCTGACAAGTATCGTTTGATCACGGCGCCGCCAGCTCATTACAAATAGACCTGATATAAAAGTGTGTGACAGATGCAATATCAGACTCATCACTGTCGAACATTGTTTCAATCTTTTAGCAAGACCAAGGCAATCTGATGTACCACTGTGCCGGTGAAACTCAAACATAACCTTTTAGTCAAAATAATCACAACCATATGCTTCAACAAACACCACAAGGGCCGTTTTTCACACCGTTGTCATATAAACTGCTTGCGCAGGAACAAAGAGTAGAGAATGATATGAAAATGTCTGACATAAGGTGACATTGTTATGCATGATGGTTCAATGTAACACATTCGTGTCTGAATCTGCATTGCCACTGCATAATATATGCTAACAACAGTTAGTCTGCTCTGGAGGCACAATCCTGCCATGTATGAAAGAGAAAAAGAGAGAGAGAGACTATATTGAGAGTGTGTTAGAGAGACAAAAACATGTTCTCTACCTAAAACCACTTAAGCATTCATCTCCATGCACAGCTAAGGCAACACCTGCTTATGGAGAACAATCGGCTAACTGTTTGGTACATTTTTATGGAAATGTTTTGCCTCCTCCTGAGTGAGCGTTGCTTAGGGATTACACACACACGCTGCTGAACCGGCATGGCTCCGGAGGGCTCCCTGCGCAGAGCGCAATCCACATTTAACACATAACAAATGAACAGGGACGTGTGGCAAAGGCCGTCTCCATTTTGGCTCAGAAACAAAGCCCTGAGCCTTGCTGGGATTCAGAGAGGGTTGTGATTTCTTGATGATGACAGCGACACATGAAGATGAGCTGTGTGCTTGAGTGGATAACTTTACTCATCAGGCATCAAGAATCAAGTTCCCTTCCCTATAACTGGTAATCAAGCAAAGGTTTATTTTTATATGGACCCGGCAAGCCATGTTCTGCATTTTCTTTACATTTATAATCATCTCGTCATCCTTTCCACAAAGCTCCTAAATTGTAATTGACATCTAAATATGTTTCATGACTAAACACTTTTGGCATTTTTCACTAAAAAATTACGGAAAACTCTCGCTCTCACTAATGGTTTTGATCTTCACCTGGACTTTAAAGCATGGCTGTGTTTGTGTTTGACAACAACACCTCTCCAATTAAATTTCACCTCATAAATAGCTTAAGAAATTTATTTTAAAAAAGTTCATAAATTTAGTAAGAACAGTTGACTGTAATTGCTGTAAGAACAGCTTGTCTTTCACAGTCATATTTTTTAAGCAGGAACTGACAAGCCTATCATGTAGCTGATGTTATCTTGCGTTTTTGATCTGTGCCGCCCTATACTACCTGGTATAAATCCATTGACGACTTTAACTGATTTACAACTGTGAAAATTCTAGCCTATCTTTGGATTTTTGGCATATTTTATGTATACCAGGATTCTAGACGGCAAATATGACAAAGTATTTGCATATGGAAGCATACTATCTTAGTAGTATGTTAATTAAATATTAACTTATACATAACCTGTACCTGTTATTAATCGGTATACAATTCTACCAAATAAACTCAGACATTCAATCATCATCCTGCACTTCCAGGAGAAGTTAAAAGTGCCCTCTTTTTTAACTTTATCATATATTTTGTATGGTTTGTTAGTGGGATATGACCTTGTCAAACCATGACTTTGTACAGTATACAACCAATTATTGAAAACTTTATAGAAATATCAGCATTCAAATTTATTTGTATAAATGTCCATGTAGTGGCATCGCCCTAGGTCAGTAAAAAATAAACTCTTACTTTTTTTCTGTTCTTTTTAAAAAAAATCATAGTCATATACCAGTGGTTCTCTGTCATGGTGGGGTGTGTGGAACGGGATTGAGAATTGCCACATCCCACCACATTTTATTATTTTCATTTAGCTCGAAGTGAGACATAAATCCTTGTGATATAATGTTTAAAATCTTAAAGAAATGTACTTTTCAGAATGGATACGGTACATATCGTGGAACGGGCTAAATAAATAATAAAATAATTGCAAGTGTATTCTCACCTGTATGACTCGCATGTTGAGGCCTGTCTCCTGCGCGAGCTGCTCGCGGATGTGTCGCGTGGGCTTCGGCGTGGCCACGAACGCGGCTTTCAGGGTCTCGAGCTGTTTGGCCTTGATGGTGGTGCGCGGGCCCCGCCGCTTCGTGCACGAGTTCTGCTCCTCGTTCTCGTTGTTGTTAGTGTCCTTATCTGAGGATGTGGAATTGTCCGTCTCCTTCGTGTCGTCCTGGATCGGATCCGGAAGATCAGGCGATAAACTCCGGTCCGTACACGATGACACTTAAGCATGTTAAAGGACCAATGAGGGACATATTAGACTCATTGCAATTTTCCCCCCCAATGATCACTATAATAGGCTACTATCACCATCCTCTTGAGTTAACAGTTGTGAGTAATACTATAAAAAAGTACAATGTTACATCGTTCACCCATTAATGGTAGGCTAGCCTAATGTTAATAGATGTTTAATTGCCAAATATAATTGCATAATCTGATATTTGATATAGGCTATAGGCTAACATCAATTTGACACATTTCAACTACAAAAACAAAACAAAAACTACAAATATCATGGCTGACCAGACATGCGGGGTTGTACTTTCCTATACTTTTTCTGGACACAAAAATTACACAAAATGGCCTTAATTTGACTATGTATAAAGTTGTTAGTCTATAATTAATGTTTGTGTATAATAGGCCTATAAATGTTTGATTAAATGTTACTTATATATATATATATATATATAATTTTTTTTTTTTTTTTTTTTTAATACACACACACGAAACAAAGGAGAAAACAAGCAGAGATCACTTCTGCAAAATATCGGAGGAATTAAGTCTGGTTGTCTCTTGGGACAGGCTGCTGTGCTTGATAACAGCTTGTCATTGTCTGAGGAGCGGGGATATACGACTACAGACGTTTATCTGACAAGAACGCGCATGGACTGAGGAGAATGAGTTATGGACACTTCTCCATAGGTGGACAACACCAAACCAAAAGAGTCCTCAGCTTGCAAAGAAAAAAATGGATTGACAATCATATTCACGGCCTGGTTCGATTTACTTTTATTTATACCTTTTATTTAAAAATTCTGAAACAAGTTATTCCAAAAAGAAAACAATAGCTAATTTTGCAAAAATATAACACTATTCCCAATCTAATAACCGGTACGATTTACCCTTGTAATGGCCTTGGGTAGATATATTTTCGTCTTACAAGTATGCATCAAGTCGTTCAAAATAAGGATTGGTGTAAAAACAGCACGCAACCAATTTCAAAAGACCATTTTCTGCATTAATGAATCTGAGTGTTGTAGCCTACGTCCCTTTTAAGTCGACTGGACGAAGCACTCAGTCGCTGTTAAATTAATTGGACTAGCACTGACCCACAAGTGGAGGCGATAATAATGTCATCTGTGTGTTGGGAAACAAACAGCCTGTCCGTGATTCTGAACACTCGTGAGCATCACAGTCACGGGGACGCGCGTAAATAGTCAACTCACACACCTCTGAAAAAGAAAACAGCTCGTTTTCTTTCAATGGATTTTACATTTGAATTCAGCACACGGGCTCTGTTAATGTGTATTTACATCTTTGAAACAATGGAAAGATACAGAGAGCACGTTAGAACACCTTATAGCCTACTAGACTACAAACAAACACAAAAGAAAAATTGTATTGCTTCATTTAATCGGAAACGAATGCGCTTCCCTGAACAGCTTCGCCTTATGAAATCTTAAAATCGAGTTTAAAGCATGTGCAAAGTTCTAATCTTTTATATTAGTGTTGGTTTAAAAAAAGTCTATATACAATTTTGAACAAAAATGTTTGATTTAATTAATAATGTCATGTGGTTTAACCATCAAGTAAACATTTCTATATTATTCCTGAACATTCGATATTTTTCGATATTTTCATTTATAGGATTTTTTTTCCAGGTTAATTTTGAACTTTTTACTGAAAAGCTTAACTTGAAATTCATAATAGGCTATTTGTAATAACCTTGACAGTTATTAGGGTCTAAAGGTGTCCTCTCAGTTTTATAGATTTCATATCACATGACAACAAAATGGCTTCCTTCATGATGGTTATGCCATATTGACATTGATATGAATCATGTTTTTAAAGAAACTGCAGCACATATTTTTTTAAATAAATTAATAATAATAATAATAATAGCACAATTAAAAACTACTTAAACCAAACTTTTCTTCCAAATAATTGTATCTTACACCACCAAGGCATTTTACTTTAAGCCCAACAAAAAATATCTAAATTAATTGAAAATGAAACCGTTAATATTAATCATCATTTATATGAATTGTCATTTTAATGTAATATTGAATAACTCAATAGATCCGGATAAAAAAAAGAGCGGCACGTCATTGACCCATAATTCATACAACTAAGTCAATCTATCTCTCTTTCTCACAAACACACACACACACACACTCTCTCTCTCTATCTCTCTCTATCTATATATCTCTCACACACACACACACACTCTCTCTCTCTCTCTCTCTCTCTCTCTCTCTCTCTCTCTCTCTCTCTCTCTCTCTCTCTCTCTCTCTCTCTCTCTCTCTCACACACACACACACACACACACACACACACACTATATGTCTTTCACTTGTACTACAGCTCTATTCGTCTCTCTCACCTGAGTTTAAATTGACCTCTTTGATAGCACTCGCGCTCAGGTAGTCCTCTTTACACACAAATTTGTTTTCGTCGATGACGTAGAGCTCCTCGCCCGTGGACAGCTGTTTGTTGCACACCATGCACGTGAAACAGTTCAGATGGAACACCTTGCTGCGCGCTCTTCGCACGAGGTCGCTGGGCGAAATGCCCTGCGAGCAGCCCGCACATTTCGTACCAAAACGCCTGTAAGGGGACATACAGAAGCGGAAAAACATAAGAAAATTTTTATAAGAAAAAAGAGTTATGGCATATTTAACCCAATGATCAACACAAAAGGTTATGTAATGGACATTGATGATATTGCATTCCAGTATACTAGGCTACATAATGAGTCAATAATTGTTTATTTTACAGATACTCCCTCGGGAACTATTTAATTACCTGACTGCAACTTATTTGACGATTAAGTAACTGTTTAAGTATAATTGTACATCATGTATAATGTGTAGTATGTGCATTTTTATGTGTACTATTGTCTATATTGTGCGTAGGGCCTATGTGTTATGTGTGAGTAAATTGTGAATTCTGTCTTAAAAATACTGCAATACGGATAACGCACAGTTTCACTCATTGTGTCAGCTATATGGCGTAGTAATTTGAACATAATATTATTTATTTTATAAAATATTACCATTCTGTATACTTCAACAGTAATTTCAAGTCACTGATAAATAGATATAATTATCTATACGTTATCTATTATCTATATCTGTCCATATCTATTTAGCACTTTAATAAACCGTGTCATCAACTCAGACTATTTCTAAAGGAATTTGGCAGTATGCTCAAGATAAAGTCGACATGCTCTAAATGAAGTGATGTGGGATTAGGCAAAACAACAAAACCACATTTTAGGTGTTAAAACACAAAAGCACAAGTCAGCTCACCTAATATTATTTCCTTAGCATGAAAAAGGGACAACAGAGTGTTTATTTACTCCTCTTCGAATTTACATCCTGATTTTCTTTTATTTATTCATTCAGCCTATGAAACGAGAAAAATAGGCAGAAATAATATAGCCTAGAGAACGTGCAGTTTGTTCAATTTCTATTTCAATGACAACGAGACGGGAAAGATCAGGTATACAGGCCGGTCGTGGTTGAGGCACGTCAAGCGCACTACTCCCTTCTGTTTCTCCCCTCGGGTTTATTTTAACACTAATGCACTAAAACTTCCTCCATTTGTTATGGTATCGAGTCGCTCTCGCCCTTTTCAAATGCA
The DNA here is from genome assembly GCA_030578255.1 of Tiaroga cobitis. Classification (NCBI taxonomy): domain Eukaryota; kingdom Metazoa; phylum Chordata; class Actinopteri; order Cypriniformes; family Leuciscidae; genus Tiaroga; species Tiaroga cobitis. Next base: position 27,014,030 of record CM060611.1, on the reverse strand, counting down.
TCTCTCCCAGTGAAAGGCCATAACACTACTTACACAACAAATGGACGCATTACGGGTGATTACTGTTTCGCCCCACTAATGGCTCCACATTCAATCGCCGAGCTCGATGGGCCCCATAGAACGTGATGGTCAAGGCCGTTTGGGGTAACAATGGCACATATGAAAGCTTAAACACTGGATGACGTTAAATAGCTCAGGGAAATGTAAACTAGAAGAAAACATGACAGAACTCATTTAGCGATATTAATGACTAATACAAATAAACAAGCGGCTGTTCTGAGAATACAACAATATAATTACAGGTATACGCAACACAGGTGTTTTGAATGTTGTTTGGGGGCTTTAATCTTTTAGGAATATAGTGCATCATTTTATTACACGATTTAAACGTAATTCGTGATTTAACTTGACTGCTGTTTATATTATTTCAAAGAGGTTAATGATATATTAACTTAATACGTTAATATTAATTAGGCTAGAAGTTACTTAATTATCAACAAAATATTTAAATGATCTTGGCTATTTTTACTACAATTTGGAGGGTATTTGAATTTAAATGACTGAATCTCCTATGTGTATATATATATATATATATATATATATATATATATATATATATATATATATATATATATATATATATATATATTTAAATATAGGCTAAATGCCTGCAAAACAAATGTAAAATGTAAACAAAACAAAATAACTTTTGTTTTATACGAGTATTCAAATGAATGGTCCATCAAATGCACAATAATAATAATGTGTAAAATAATGACGTGTTTTAGAGTAGGCTACAATAAACAGTTATTTCCCGAACAGGTTTTCTTTTTTCCCCACAATCATGTGCATAAAGGTTTTCAAGAGGAATTCTCACACCGAAAGGGTGTGATTCTGTGAATACAATAAGCAATAAATGAGTAATCAATCAAAAGCTATTAATGAACGACGGAGGATCAACGGTTTAACAGTACATTACAGATTTTAGGCAGGTTAATCCACGACTCATCCACATAAGAGCAAAACAAGGGTATGTAAATCCTACATGACACATTCTTCAAATGAGGATTAGTCCAGAAGTTTGACGAGGTGAGGCAGCCCAAATACAAGCAGCTGCAGATCTTACCTGAAAAAGTCAATTTTGCAATAGAGCTTTCCGTCCCTTGAGAAACATTTTTCGGTCAGGTTGCAGTTACACTCGCAGCACTGGACACACTTCGCGTGCCATGCACGGTCGAGAACGTTTAAGAGGAAGCGATCCAGAATGGGCCTCTCGCAGCCCGCGCAGTGCACCATCATTCCGCCCTGGAGGGGACCGAGAGCCGATCTTCCCAAACGGGCACCGCGCCTCGGATTGGGGCCACACGAATCGGTGCGGAGCAACGTCTTGGCTTCTTGGAGAGGGAGGCAACAGCAGAGCAAATGTTCCGTCTTAAGAGTGATTCTCCACGACGCCTAGAGGTAAACACTCCGGACGTGAATGTTATGCATTATACCTGTCGGCATCCAGAAATCCACTGAATCAAAAAAAAAAAAAATTCGTTGAAGAGAGTTTGTTAACAAAAAGGCTTCTCCAAGTTTTTCTCTTGTTTTTCTGTTTGTTTGTGGGCTCTTGATCCACCTGCTTGTGTCCACTCACCTCACCGATACTTTTTTACATCACTGTTCCAGGTCGCGGGAGCTTCTCGCATCCGTATTCAGATTTGATGACGTTTTTTCTTGCACTTATGCCGCGTGACCAATCACAGACAAGTTGCCATGGCAACGGGTTTAAATATTGGCACTCTCAGATTGCTTCTGAAGGTCTACCTTGGGTTTGGTAAAACGTCTATAAAGGCTGATGGTAGTAAGGTACTAATTATTTCATCGACGTGCTTGCTTTTTTCTTTTTCTACCGAATTTGCAAATAGGACTGGATCACTAAAATCAGAAAAAAGTGCACGTGTATTTAGAAAGAAGCTTTGCGTTTTGGCCTCATGCTGGACAGCACATTCGGACTGGAAGACGCTCTTCGATTTCTTTCTAGACTTTTGTGATTATCTTTTATTATTTTTATAATGACTCCATTGCTCTATTTTTCTCGTGTGTAATTAATGCAGGATTTGAGAGTGGAAAATCTAGTGCCTGTGGCTAACCAGAAGGTAATACAAAATAGTTAAAAACGTCTATAAATATGTAGACATTTATAGACGCTATTTAGCCTAAGTTTTCACGTCTTTTGCATGATGCGTAAAGAAAGATAAGTGTAGAAAATCCAAACAGCCATCACTGCCTCTTAATACTGAACGAGTGATCTGTGCGCGCGGTGGGGGATCCCGTTCTTTTATCATGCATAAAGCTATTTACAGGGAAATGCACTGGATTAAGATACTGGCTCGCATCAATAGAGAGTACCGGATCGCCCAGCAGTTTAACAAAGTAGCCACAAATCGAAGGGATTTTACCCAGGTTATCATTTTGTTAGCTGTGGAAATGCAAACATTACACTATTATTCGGGTGAATTAGAGACTGCATTTACAATCTTTTAGCAGCTTTTCAGCATTTAGTGGAAATGACTATTGTTCAAATTTAAACCTTTAATTGTTATTTTAAAAATTATTTACAGGTCGTGTATTCTCGTGCGTATGTTCACAAGGATTTCCTAAAACATTATATATTTGAATTTATCTAGGCTATTAAAAGGAAAATGTATTTAAAAATAAATTGTATTGTTAGCCAATGGTATTTTTTAAACCACATTTCCCTATGCATTAGCATTACATATTTTGCAGCATTTTGTCAAAGTGCTGTGTTTTCACGGTGCCTGAAAGCCACCGGCATGTGTGATCACTGGAATAAATCCGGATCAGGCCACCCGTGGTCTGCTTCCCTCTCTCCATGTAAACAATAGCACATAGTTTACAGTTGTGTTAGTGTATCGGATTAGAAAGCAAACGCAAACACCCTAACCAAAGCTCTGCCCCAATAGAATGTATGCCTGGGACTATTTAAGAACAATAAAACATACTACTACTAATAATACATTCTTTCTATCTGATCTATCTATCTATCTATCTATCTATCTATCTATCTATCTATCTATCTATCTATCTATCTATCTATCTATCTATCTATCTATCTATCTATCTATCTATCTATCTATCTAATCTATCATCTATCTATCTATCTATCTATCTATCTATCTATCTAATCATCCCCTAAATCATCCCCTAAAATGAATAATCCCTTTACAACATGCAGGGCTTAAGCAGTGGCTAAATAGCGTTTGGTAATATTTGGAGTCAGGGGATGCCGGTGGGCTGCATGCTGTAGAAAAGGAGAGCCAAGGGCGACTTTCGGGCCCCCCCGCTGTTCTTGGCAGGCAACAACGGCAGCAAGTTTGGCTTCGTTTACATTTCTAATCCCTTCGCGATGCACGCTATTTATTTTCTCACTAAGTATTGTTTTGTTGACTTCCCATCTAAGAAATCTTCAGTTTTCCCGTTACCCTTCGCGAATAAGCAAATATGAGTGAAATGCACGCCTGGGCTACTTCCAGTCATTTGCATATTTTTAAATAGCTAAATACTAAAATTAAAGGTGCCATCTGTTTACAGTCGCCCTGACAGAAGAGCCATTAACAGGCTGGCCTAACCTTGTCGAGTCTTTTTGGTTAAATAGCGAATCAGCCCACAGCTTGTGCGTGCGCACATATGCAGCCAAAACTGTCAATGTGGAAGTATAGAAACGCAGCACTTCATTTAAATCTGATTTTAAGCGACTCAGAACCTCCACACTCTCATGTTACCTTGTTTTATACGGCATCCAACGCGTTATCATTTGATCCATGGGAAAGCTAACATTTGGGGCTGGAAACGGGTTATTGAGAGTCCATTCTTCTACGTCTAATCAATAGGCCACAGTGCTATGAAGCACTAGAGAAAGGGACTGGAGTCTCTGAGGTTCTGCTATACAAACAAACGGTAGCCGAGCCACCTGTGCAGACTGAGGAACTGTCCAGGGTGCTGAAAACAGCGGGAGGGATTTACTCTCGCAGTGACTAATGCATCCAGTCAGTGCGTGAATTATACAATGATTTTCACGAGGGTTGGATATTATAAAAGAATTTCGACATTTTAAAAGGGGTCATATTTTTAGAGGTCTACTTATTTTTTTTGTTGTTGTAATTTTCGGAGCGCAACCTGTTCGTCTCGCGAAACGTTTACCCTATTGTATGCGCCACTAGCATACAACTCTATAGGTAGCTAAAACAAAATTCTTCAGTTTTATTATCATTTGCGATATTTGTATTTCACTATGACGTACCCCACCTTTTGTTTTGTTTTTGTTTTTCTTCTGGTTGCTTGTAGAAAATATATTATATTTATATTTGATCATTATTATGGCATTATATGAACATAAGTAGCCTATAATTATCAAATAATATAACTTGTTATTACCTACTCACCTAAACTAGTCCAAAATGTCCTCTTTAAGATACACTAACAGCTAAACCATTCAGCAGCCGTTTAATTGGTGAATTGACGAGAAATAGTTATAAGAACCACTGTCCAATCAGTGAAAAATCCTTAATATTTACTTCTCACTCTCTTTCTTAATCATTTTCAAATGTTCAGTAATTTTCATTATTATAAGAATGATCATTACGGACATTAAAAGTATAAGTGAAATATTGAATGCGTTACACTTTCTTATGTCCAAAAACCTTTGCAAAACTCTAACTGAAAAAGCAGATAAAACGGAGCATTGTGATTCATTTAAAGGCAAATGTCCTTATTGGTCTCAAAGGCTTTGGGGGTCTATCAAAGATATCATACAAGTGTGATCTCTCGGGTTTTGCATAAACAAGACATGAATACATGCATAGTAGATAAAACGGCTCAGTGTTCTTTGTGTAATTTACAGACAGAAGTGTTTAGAGGGCCTACTTTGCGCACGCTTTATTTAGTGGACTTTCCACATATACACACAAGAGAGGGAGAAAACATCCACATAAACAAACACACTTCGGTCACACTTTATTGGCATGGATGGTTCCATGAAGAACCTTCAACTGCCATGGAACATTTATTAGATGATTTAAATATTTTTCACACTAAGAAAAAAAAATGTGTGGTCACACTTTATATTAGGTGTCTTTAACTACTATGTACTAACGTAAAATTAGTTTGTTGTATTGCAAGGTTGGGTTAAGGGTTAAGGGAAGAGTCAACAGTGTAATTATAGAAAATATGTAAAAGCATGTATGTAAACAATAAGTGTATTGTGTCAAAGGATTAATTTAAATGTTAGAACTCTATACGCAAAAGCAAAAGATGCACAGAGCGAAAAGGGATCGTGTAAATAGTCAGAAGAACATGAGAGACATGAACATACACACTTTTAAATGAGCTCCACTCAAAACATGTCTCCCTGGAGACATTGCAGTGAGTGGCACACCTCCACTTCGCCTGCACAGACCATCATTCTCACTGCCAGAACTAGCCTGGAGGGGCCAAGCCATCTCAGAATGTTTTCTACCCCGTGCTACAATCCACCAAGTCCACCACACACACGGGCAGGCAGACAGACAGACAGACAGACAGACACACTGCCCACAGTGCCATTAGTCTTGAAAGGTAGGAGAAGGGAGAAGAGGTGAACAGGCATCTCAAGCATTCGCGACCGCCCTCCCATCCCTCCGCCTCCCGTATCTATCCACCAAAGGGGTACATGACTCCCCAGGGCTGAGGCAGCAGGCTGGGGTAGGCCTGGAGGGGGCTGCGGTTGTGGGGGTCGGTCAGTGTGATGGATGGTTGATTGGTAGCTGTCCCAGGGGCCTCTCTCGCTCTCACCTCTGGCGCTGGGAATTAAAAGGCGGTTTGTCTCTAGCGAGTCCTCAGCTGCTGAAAGCAGCCCGGCAATTTCACAGAGATCAGAGAGGGCATTACCGCTGCCTGTCAGGGGAGCCGTCACACAGCCGGACACCACAGGGTGGGGTGGCGAAGGGGGGCCGCTACTTACAGGCATGCACATGCGTGTTAATTCTCACATTGAAAAACACATGAATGCAGATGAGGAAAAGGAAGGACTCTGTATCTACGGTGCAAGACTTGGAGCTGATCTGTCTGAGTGGAGTAGGTGCACACACACACACACACACACATTCTCACAGGGCCTTTTATCGACAGCCCTGTCCATCTCACTTATCTGTTCTAATCAAAGCTCTCTCCATTAACACCCAAACTACCCTCAGCACCAATGCGAGACCCCTATCCTGATGAGTATAAATACACACAGACATTCACACTTTCCACACTCTCACACACCCACTAAAACACCAAGGAACTTATTAACATCCACCCATCAGTTCGAGTTTGGTGGAAACCAGCTGGTTAGAAGCACCACTTAACTGTCCGCTATGGCCATGGCTGACGGATTAAAATGAGAAAAACAGGAATCATTTTTAAATACCAACTCAAATGTCTTAACGCAGGGGGTCCACCTATTGTTTGATTAAAATATGCATTAAACTAAAATAATTTTAAGTTATTTTAAACATGAGCTAAAGTTCAGAGTTCATCTAAATGTTTCCCACCTTAAATTTAAAATGTAATGTATAAGTACAGAACTCTGCGAAGTCATTAAATTAATGAGTATTAATGTACAATGTATGGCATCAAGAATGCAAAAACTTTAAAGTGGTAAGTTTTTAGGCCAGGCTTATAATGCAACACACTTTGGTGTGAAAGACCCTTATTTTACAAAAATAGTTTACCAAATATGAAAGTTTTGTTATCATTTAGTCACTTTCATGACATACAAAAGGCACATCAATTTTTTTAGTGCAACACATAAGGAGAAGTTTAGCAGAATGCTCCACACTGTGAAACAATTATATGATCAATAAGTTATGACAACATATGTTTTTACATTGCTTTAACTCATCAAAATAAGTTAAGCAATTTTCAACTTTTTTATAAGTTATACAAGATTCAACTCTTTTTTAAGTCAGTTTAATGTATTTTAAGTTGAAATGACTTAATAAATATCCAAGTTGACTTTACTTAATTTAAGGCAGCAACTTTTTTCTTTTTCAATGCAGAAGTTTCAGTGTCAATTCGGACAGGTTTCGATTATTGATGGTGAGTAAAAATGACATAAATAATTATATTAATTATACACTAATGGCCAAATGTTTGGTGTAAGTATGATTTTCTTCTATGTTTTTTTTAACTCTTTTTGATCACCAAGGTGGCATTTATTTGATCAAAACAGTAAAACATTATTATATTATGTTATTACACTATGTTATGAAATATTTTTACAGCTGAAATAACTTTTTTTATATTCTAATATATTTTAAAATATAATTTATACCCGCTGGCAAAGCTGAATTTCCAGCATCATGTCACTGTCACACTTTGGCTGAGAATGGGGCATGAGGTGAAGATAAAGATAAAAGTTTAATAGCAGACTTTATTGACAGAAAGATAACGACACCAAACTGAACTTAAGCATTGAGAACCGATAGATGAGAACTAAAACACAGGGATATACACTCACCTAAAGGATTATTAGGAACACCATACTAATACTGTGTTTGACCCCGTTTCGCCTTCAGAACTGCCTTAATTCTACGTGGCATTGATTCAACAAGGTGCTGAAAGCATTCTTTAGAAATGTTGGCCCATATTGATAGGATAGCATCTTGCAGTTGATGGAGATTTGTGGGATGCACATCCAGGGCATGAAGGGCGTTCCACCACATCCCAAAGATGCTCTATTGGGTTGAGATCTGGTGACTGTGGGGGCCATTTTAGTACAGTGAACTCATTGTCATGTTCAAGAAACCAATTTGAAATGATTCGAGCTTTGTGACATGGTGCATTATCCTGCTGGAAGTAGCCATCAGAGGACGGGTACATGGTGGCAATAAAGGGATGGACATGGTCAGAAACAATGCTCAGGTAGGCCGTGGCATTTAAACGATGCCCAATTGGCACTAAGGGGCCTAAAGCGTGCCAAGAAAACATCCCTCACACCATTACACCACCACCACCAGCCTGCACAGTGGTAAAAAGGCATGATGGATCCATGTTCTCATTCTGTTTATGCCAAATTCTGACTCTACCATCTGAATGTCTCAACAGAAATCGAGACTCATCAGAACAGGCAACATTTTTCCAGTCTTCAACGGTCCAATTTTGGTGAGCTCTTGCAAATTGTAGCCTCTTTTTCCTATTTGTAGTGGAGATGAGTGGTACCCGGTGGGGTCTTCTGCTGTTGTAGCCCATCCGCCTCAAGGTTGTGCGTGTTGTGGCTTCACAAATGCTTTGCTGAGACTAAGAGGCTAAAACTAAGAACAAAGGAGACATGTGACTGAAGATAAACAAACTAAGAGTCCATGAGAGTAAAACTAAGCATAATCGTGACAGTCACATGACCACAGTCACACCTTCAGAAATCACTCTGATTATTTGGTGCTAAAGAAAAATTTCTGATTATTATCAGTGTTGAAAAAAATTGTGCTGCTTAAAGGGGTCATATAATGGTACATGCACTTTTACAAGTTGATTGTACTGAAATGTGTGTTGACAGTGTCTGTACACAACCATCATATAATGATAAAAATCCATCCAGTGGTTTTGTTTTAATCTCCTTATATGTTTGCCCCTGCCTCAAATCGAGCCGTTCGAGCCTGTGACGTCACAAGCTCGCACGCCCCTCCCACGATTGTTGATTGACAGCAGGGTTTCAACACAGACCCTCCCTCGCTCGTTAGTGAGATGTCAATCATAGTTCGTCATTGTTGATTCACTGGAGCAGAATGGAGTCTAAGCGATTGTGGTGTTCGGTTCTTGGGTGTAATAACGAACACAGCAGTAATTTTAAAGTTCCCAAACCCGAACCGCTGAAGACGCAGTGGCTGAGTTTTGTTTATGAAGGGAATATTCCCGACGAGCAACGTGAATGCGCTCATGTTTGCGCAAATCATTTCTCACCAGACTGCTTTTTAAACGAGGGACAATATAACTCATGTTTTGCTAAGAGGCTGCTACTGAAAAAGGAATCAGTACCAACTATTCGTGTTCCTGCTTGACCTGCTCCAGAAGAAGTGAGTGTAACGTTTATATTAATCTTTGCAAATCCCATGCACGCTTCACGATGAATGTGGCTATAATGTTTACACATTTAGGGTACATTACGGCATGTATTCTATGTAACATTACGACGTTCTCAATATAATTCATAATCCCACGTTTATAATGAAAAACGCGTTATAGTTATTGTGTTATTAAAAACTGTGTACGCAGGTGTTACAGTTAACATGCTAACACTAAGTTACACCTGGTTTACTTGTATGTTACTGATTAATAAAGTAATGTAAAAAAAAAACAACAGTTATAACTGCATTAAGATGAATGGTAACACAGGCCAGCAAAATACTGTTTACATCTTGCAAATGCATATTTCAAGACTATATCAATGCAGTTACAATACTATAGATGTACTTAAAAGTTTTCTTAAAAAAATTTCGTACTGCACTAAACATAAACATACAACAAATTATTAAGTATCCTTCAACTACTGCAAGAATCATACCGACTGACCTCATGTCAGTTTCAGTCACGATAGTTGTACCTAACACTGAGATAACGTCACGCATCACTGACAAGCCTACATTTACAAAAAAAAAAAAAGAAGTTTTTCAACATAAATCTGTCAACGAACTAACCTATAACTTACATTAGTAACGTTAAACACATAGCGTTTGTATCTCACAACTCTAACGTTACCCTGCCAGTACATACAAAAATAGATCAAAGTGACATTGTTAACCATCCATTCAGAAACGTCCTGTTCCAGCCTTAAAGGGTTAGTTCACCCAAAAATGAAAATTAAGTCGTTAATTACTCACCCCCATGCTGTACCAACCCCGTAAGACCTTCGTTCGTCTTTGGAACACAAATGAAGATATTTTTGATTAAATGTGACAGCTGGATCACTCCTCCATAGGCTGCCTAAGGGAATGAATCCTGACGTCCCAGAAAGTCAATGAAGAAAATGTTTAAATATTCCATGTCGCAACAGTGGCTCAACTATAAGTTTATCAAGCGACGAGAATACTTTTTGTGCGGAAATAAAACAAAAATAACGACTTTATTCGACTATTCCTTTTCTTCCTTGTAGGCCTGAAACGAGACTTCAAGAGATTTCCACGACGCGCACGCGCGAGAACTTAACTGAAGTAGTTGAAGGAGATCGCAATTCTCGCGCATGCGCGTCGTGGAAATCTCTTGAAGTCTCGTTTCAGGCCTACAAGGAAGAAAAGGAATAGTCGAATAAAGTCGTTATTTTTGTTTTATTTCCGCACAAAAAGTATTCTCGTCGCTTGATAAACTTATAGTTGAGCCACTGTTGCGACATGGAATATTTAAACTAGGGCCGGGACTCGATTAAAAAAATTAATCTAATTAATTAGAGGCTTTGTAATTAATTAATCGAAATTAATCGCATTTTAATTGCATAAATATTTGACCTGAGAACAGTGAGAAGTAATTTTATTCACATGGATTTTTAGTAGGCCTATACCATTGATTAATGACTGAATACATAAGCTTAAGCAACAAAATATTGTTTATTTTTGTTCAACCAAGTCCAGCAGACCAGTGTTTTTTGCCATTAAGTGTGGCAATAGCATATTGCTACACTACACTAATAGCAATAGCGAATTCCTTGTTGCATAGCTTGCACACAACCATGCTCTTATCGACGCTTCCATCAGTTCGTTTTTGTAACAAAATTTCCCATCCACCGGCCAACCAAAGCGATCTCGTCAGCTTCTTCGTCATGAACGCTAGTTGGTGCGCCAGTATAATCGGTCCGCCGAAACTCATCCAGTGAGAAACGTTCCGCGGTGCAAAAATAAGTGCGATTAAAAATAATTTTTTGTGTAATTAATTAACGCGTTAAAGTCTGTAGTTAATTAATCTTAATTAACGCGTTAAAGTCCCGGCCCTAATTTAAACATTTTCTTCATTGACTTTCTGGGACGTCAGGATTCATTCCCTTAGGCAGCCTATGGAGGAGTGATCCAGCTGTCACATTTAATCAAAAATATCTTCATTTGTGTTCCGAAGACGAACGAAGGCCTTACGGGGTTGGTACAGCATGGGGGTGAGTAATTAATTTTTGGGTGAACTAACCCTTTAATTGTCGAACTTCTTCGGGTCGTCATCTTGTTCCGGGTCCGACTCCGGGCCCGAGTACGATTGTCCCCCCTCCCCACTCCCCCTCTGGCCTGCACTCACATAGGGTTTCAGCATTCGTGCCGGAGCACGCTTACGTCATTATGGTGCGACGGTTTCGGGATAAACAAGAAGAGCGGCGCTCTCTGAAGGAGAGCCATCGCTCTGTTTTCTTTGTGGATAATTTTGTGTCGTTTGGTCCACGGTGATCCACAGCCCTCTCACAGCCTGTTGTTAAACAGATGTGTCGCCTTAGTGGCGTGAAAATTTTCACATAATCGTGCTGCTCGTATGAGGAGGTTTGCAAGGTACCAGCTGAAGTGCAGAACCATGACGTCACGCGTCCTGTTCCGTGCTCCAGCACGGTTAGCGCTCACACTGCATGCGAACCGCGCCCGAGTCCAACTGAACCGTGCTCTGGCCCACCTCTTCCAAGCGAGCCGCGCCCGGGCACGTTTCGGAGCACTCACACTAGTCAAACGAACCGCGCTTTGGTGGTCAAACGCACTCGGGCACGGTTCAAACTGGCTAGTGTGAGTACACCCTCAGAGACACCAGCTGCCATTCTTTCTCCAAAATACACCATCAACTGTTGTCAAGGCAACACTCCACATGCGTAGTATCAAAAACGCCCTGCAGAACAGAGGGGCGGGGTGAGCAAAGCTCATTATCATTTAAAGTCATATGCACTGAAACAGCGTGCTGAAAACAGAGCTGTTTTTGAGCAGGTAAAATGAGTGTTTTCTTAAAATGCTAATGAGAATTTTTAATAAAAGTATATTACAAAGTTTTCATTTTGACCCTAAAGATTCATATTAACTTGTACAAAAATGGCATTATATGACCCCTTTAACATTTTTGTGGAAACCATGAAACAATTTTTCAGGATTCTTTGATGAATAAAAAGTTCAAAACAACAGTATTTATTTAAAATAGAAATCTTAAGAGTAGAAAAGTGTTTACGGTCACTTTGGACTTAATCAGCATCCTTACTAAATACAAGTATTAATGTCTTGTTTAAAAATCGGTTACACTCTATTTTAAAGGGTTCATCGGATGCCCATTTTCCATAAGTTGGTATGATTCTATAGGGTCTTCATGTAAAGTTTGTAACATACTTTGGTTAAAATTATTCAATGGTTGTGTAAAACAACACCTTTTTTACCTCCTCAAAAACAGCTCTGTTCACAGTGACCCGTTTCGGTGCATGTCTCTTTAAATGATAATGACCAACTGCTCACCCTACCCCTCTCTTCCTTGGAGCATGTCAACACAAGATGCATAAAGATGCATAAAGTACTTTTTCAAGTGAATCGCTACTTTTTCAAAAACGAATCGCTACTTTTTCAAAAAGAATCGCTACTTTTTCAAAAATAAATCACTACTTTTTTCATAGTTCTATACATAGTTTTTCATAGTTCTCTACAGTTTTTAAACTTTGTATAGTTACATTGTAATAAACGTATAATTACATTGTAATAAATGTATAATTATATTGTATTACATGTATAATTACATTGTAATAAATGTATAATGTAACAAATGTATAATTAAATTGTAATAAATGTATAATTACATTGTAATAAATGTATAATAACACTGTAAAAAACATATAATAACACTGTAATAAACGTATAATTACATTGTAATAAATGTATAATAACATTGAAAAGAATCGCTACATTTCTCGAAAAGAATCGCTGCTTTTTTACTTCAGAAGTAAACAGTGTAGCTGACCTTAAACCACAACCCTCTCTAATGTCAGAATGTTTATTTTTAAACCACAACTTCAATGTGTGCTTCTTTTACAGATATATTTAACGATATCTTTTGCATTTCTAATCCAAACCATGTCAAACTCGGCACTGCACTTACTTGTGCCCGTAGCAAGAAACGTGTCAAGTTTGAAATCCATCGGACTAACGGTTCGAGAGATATTCGATTGACTGACAGACAGACAGACAGACAGACAGACAGACAGACAGACAGACAGACAGACAGGCAGACAGGCATACAGACAGACTACAGTAACTACATGTAACGTGTAACAAGGACTATACTATACTATACGCAGATGTTTGAGCGGTAGTGTGTGTATGTTATCTATATCAGTGAATATGAAATGTAGTGCAAGTTGTATGAAAGCAGGTTTTTTTTATAAAAAATATATTTGAATCGCATGCCCTGCAGGATGTGTGTGTGTGTGTGTGTAGGGTACAGACCCTGTCACTGAGGCATGATAAGAGAGATTACCTGTAGCCTTTGGTCCATCTTAATGAGGTAATGAGTGGAGGGCCTCTGCCCTCATATACTCCATTAATCAGAGAGGGTTGGGGGGGTCAGACACCACGGCCAGAGCACCATCCCACCCCCATAACACACTAATGGACTGACTGAAGGTGCATTTAGTTAAATGGCTCTGACTGCTTAGCATGATGGAGAGGAATAGGGTGAGACACAGAGGAAGAGGACGGCAGGTTGGACATACAGAGAGCAAAGATGAGAGGCATAAGAGTAGTGAGATGACTGGAAAAAAAAACAACAACTGAAAATAAAAAATAACAAGAGGAAAATGAGACCTGCTAAGATATGCTCTAATGCACCTAAAATAAATGAGTTAAAATTACATGTAATTAAAATTAAATTGGAATGTGGGAGGAACAATGAAACATTATGTTGAACTTTAGCTTCTTAGGGTTGGTTGAAGTTAGTTTTATGTATTTTTAACAAACACAATTTTTTTTCTCACAAAATTGATTGAAAATCAAACAATAATTGATAGAACACCCACAGTTTGCCGCCCACAGACAGCTATTTTAAACGCTTTAATATTATGTGCTTAATCTCATGACATGTCATATAGATAGAAAAGCACCTTGTGGTTTAAACTATTAACAACATCACATGAATGCTCATCATATGAACACTATCTGCACCATCCAGCTCTAATGATATATATATATATATATATATACACTCACCTAAAGGATATTAGGAACACCTGTTCAATTTCTCATTAATGCAATTGTCTAATCAACCAATCACATGGCAGTTGCTTCAATGCATTTAGGGGTGTGGTCCTGGTCAAGACAATCTCCTGAACTCCAAACTGAATGTCAGAATGGGAAAGAAAGGTGATTTAAGCAATTTTGAGCGTGGCATGGTTGTTGGTGCCAGACGGGCCGGTCTGAGTATTTCACAATCTGCTCAGTTACTGGGATTTTCACGCACAACCATTTCTAGGGTTTACAAAGAATGGTGTGAAAAGGGAAAAACATCCAGTATGCGGCAGTCCTATGGGCGAAAATGCGGCGATTGTGCATATAAATGACTACTTATGGCCTTAAATTACAACCTGTGTGCAGTTTTTCTAGATCTTTTTGTGAACTTCGTTTTACACTTGTTGATGCACAGCGGGTCATCTTAAAAGTGCCATCGGAGCTACCAATTTCTGTATAATGGCCGTTGGAGCCCTCTGCTGGTAGGGAATCGTAAGATGGCCGCTCGAACACTTCCAGTGGCTTCACTGCCTGGTGGCAGTTTAGAACGTCATGAGCTATCCAGTCATTATATAGATCAGTGGTTACAACCGAGGTATGCAGCAAAGCATTTGTGAAGCCACAACACGCGCAACCTTGAGGGATGGGCTACAACAGCAGAAGACCCCACCGGGTCCCACTCATCTCCACTACAAATAGGAAAAAGAGGCTACAATTTGCAAGAGCTCACCAAAATTGGACAGTTGAAGACTGGAAAAATGTTGCCTGGTCTGATGAGTCTCGATTTCTGTTGAGGCATTCAGATAGTAGAGGCAGAAATTGGCGTAAACAGAATGAGAACATGGATCCATCATGCCTTGTTACCACTGTGCAGGCTGGTGGTGGTGGTGTAATGGTGTGGGGGATATTTTCTTGGCACACTTTAGGCCCCTTAGTGCCAATTGGGCATCGTTTAAATGCCACGGCCTACCTGAGCATTGTTTCTGACCATGTCCATCCCTTTATGGCCACCATGTACCCATCCTCTGATGGCTACTTCCAGCAGGATAATGCACCATGTCACAAAGCTCGAATCATTTCAAATTGGTTTCTTGAACATGACAATGAGTTCACTGTACTAAAATGGCCCCCACAGTCACCAGATCTCAACCCAATAGAGCATCTTTGGGATGTGTTGGAACGGTAGCTTCGTGCCCTGGATGTGCATCCCACAAATCTCCATCAACTGCAAGATGCTATCCTATCAATATGGGCCAACATTTCTAAAGAATGCTTTCAGCACCTTGTTGAATCAATGCCACGTAGAATTAAGGCAGTTCTGAAGGTGAAAGGGGGTCAAACACAGTATTAGTATGGTGTTCCTAATAATCCTGTAGGTGAGTGTATATACTGCCGTTCAAAAGTTTTGGATCGGTAAAATTTTTTATGTTTTTAAAATGCTCACCAAGGCTGCATTTATTTGATAAACGCAAACAGAAAGAGAATAAAAAAGCAAATAAAAGCAAGAGAGCGGAAGAATGACTGAAGCCCTTGGCAAGAGACCCTTACCACCACCACAACCACCCGCTGCAGGGAAAAAACCGCGCTCGGTTCACGTGTGCTATAGGGATCTGTCGTGTAACATTTACAAGCGCCAAAACGGTATTTATTGTTTGAATTGCGTAATAAAATTGACAGAATCTGAGAGCTGAGATTTTTATATATCATAACTAACCTGCTCTGTCTAGTCTGTCGGTCTCCGTGTCCTCTTTGCTTTGCGATTTTTCTGTGCATGACAAAATTGATGTGTGGCGTGAGAGCGTGTGAAAAGTGTCAATTGCGTGTGTCTCACGGTGAATTCGTGAGAGTTGGCAGCTCTGAATAGCGCTAGCTTGGTCAACATCAGCGAATGCTGTCTGTCAAATTAATGTAATTCAAACTAACAATAAAAATGTAATAAACAAAACGAATATGAACATATTCACTGGTAAAGGTGAAGGGGAGTAGCTTGAAGATGTCATATTTAAAAATCACTTGACATCAACCAACGTTCCTCTGAAGTCAAAACGTCCTCTATTAGGAGTTGGCTCGGCTTCGGCTATGGCCATAGACTGTAAAAAATAGGCTATGGCTCTAGGGTCGTTGTGAAGGTAGGGGCGGAGCATAGATTAGAGACTATGCCGTTTCTCGTTTGTTACTCTCGGTTACTCTAGAGTAGACCAACTCACTTTCTGGAGGTATACTGCCCCCATCTGGTATGGAATGTGGAGTATGAATTATGGAGTATGGAATATGACATTACACAAGGCACCTTTAAACAAAAAATATTACACTGGTAATAATTATAATATACAGTATATTATACATACATACATGCATAAACTATATACTCTACACTAACAAACATATATGTATGTATACTTGAGTACAATCAAAAAGCTGCATTACATGCATTCCTAAAAGTTGCAGGTTGAAAGCCCTAAAATCAAGTTAAAAACCCTAAAATCAAGTAAATCTTTGTTTATTCTTCTACGTCATTTACTTAATCTAAGAATCATTATTTACAGTACATGGCTGTTGCGAAAACATCTGAAAACAGATTACATAAATCATAAATTATGAAAAGCAGGAAAGGCTTGCGAAGAAGGAAAGACAGAATGAGGATAGATAAGAGGACAAAATGAAGGGCACAGGGAATGACTGTGGATTGATGGATGGAATGAAGGATGGAAATGAGCAAGACAACAAGAGCGAGGCAGAAAGTGAAACAGAAAAGAGGGAAAGAATTGTAAAGGACGACAGTGAGTCAGATACAGAGAGGAAGGAAGAAAGAGCTTGTGATGGGGTGTATAATCTGAGCTCTGTATGTGTGGTTGTGCCCTGTTCTCCCCTGGCTGGCCGCCCCAGCAGCCACTTGAATTAGCAGCCGAGGATTATGGGGGAGAGGCTCATTAATGAGGCAGACAAACAGCAGCCAGTGTGAATATTTGCACCCAGAAATTGAAAAGATTAAGTCCTATTTGACAATGACTGGCAGGCTCTACGCTGAGAGAGAAGCTACTGTTAAATATTCATATGCTGCCCGCAAGGCTGTCTGTGCGTGTCCTTCTCAACCCATGCAGAAATGTGCGTATATATCTAGTGTTTGTGTGTGTATGTGTGTGTGAGTAGGGTCTCTCTTAGTACATGTTAGAATTGTTTGAGAGACCCAATGCATTTGTGTGCAAATGTCTGTACTTTTGTTAATGCAAATCCTTGAAAATTCTGTCCGTATGGAAGATGAGGAAAATGAGAGTTCAGCCATTTTGGTATTATGCAGAGTCATAAAAAAATCAAGCCACCATTTGCCCTCAAGGTCAGTTCACAAGCATGGTAACGTCACCGTCAACATGATTCATTCTCTATTTGTAATAATCTTTTTTTTTTTAAATTCACCTTTGACATGGTCACAGACTAAAATGGCCTTGGGTGTTGAAAATAAATAAATAAACACAAATTCCTGGCACTGCAGTGCTGTAAAATTTGATGAAATGTGAAATTATCTTTCTCTAAATTATCTACCAAGAACTGATGGGCCAGGCATCCATTCAAAGCCATTCTGGTCTGCATTTCTAGGTCTGAATTAAGACTTTATCTCAGAATTACCCGTTTTCAGCACTGCAGTGACAAAAAAGAAGTGCAGGGTTGACAAGAGTCACCTATTTTGATTATCGCTTGATATGCTATTTGTGCAAAGGCTCTCTGCTGCGTTACATGCGGATTCAGTGGTTGGTCCATGTGCCCATAGGATGGTGATTAATGACGTGCCCTTTGGGTGTCTGGTTAATGCCAACCCCCCACTGGCACTTCCCTTTAAAGGGCAAATTTATGACATAAAGAGGGAGCTGATCTGACTACTTCAATTAATCTATGGATCCTTTTTTAAGTCTAATATCACTCCAAAAATCATCATCTGTGAATAAAGAAGGCTTATATTGGTTATTCGGAACTATCTAGAAATTTGGTAAGTTTGGTAATTCTTGGGTGTATTAAAACTAGAAACAAGATGTTGGTTTGTCAGGTTATTGCTTGATTGTTCTCTGGTTTTGAAAGACAAGGTGTTCTGTACACAAATGCAAGAGAATATATTTGGTTGAAAAAACACGAGAGCATTCAAGAAAGATGCACTCATTCATAAATGGCTGTTTCTTCATTCACAGGAATATCCATAAACATGTGTTGGAAGCAACGCACGCACGCATGCACACACACAGAGTATTTCCACTATTAGACATTAATAGTGGATGAATAAAACTACTGTGAGTGTGAAAACAGTGTGTTTTAAGATTTATTTATGTACTTTTTTTGTAGAAGTTCACAGGGCCAAAAGTGCTCACAGTTAAAGGGATTCACACACAAAACACTACAATGCTCTATAATCACAGCACTGTGTCTTTGCAGCGAGCACACCAGAGCGCAGCGTGAAGCCACTCTGACACCCCGTCGATCAGCCTGCCGTGAAGCTGCCTAGCTGGAGATCACCTCCAGCGAACGCTCCGCAAATACAGCAGCAATTCATTTCCTTGACGGGACTGGATTCTTCAGACCTGACAAAGCTATTTACCTAGTGCGCCCCGGTGCTAGCCCATGCTAGGGCTAATGTTTTCCCTTCTGCAGAGGATCAATATCTTTGGAAGTGTACAAACAGCAGTCCCTCGGTGGAATAGATCCTGATGTGAACGGCTAACAGACCGGAGGAGATGGCTGACAGCAGCTCAGCACTGAAAAACCAACAGCAGAGAAATCAAATCAACAGCACATGCTAATGGGCCTCAGACTGAATCAACATTAGTGAGCTGTCAAAAACACTCCGCTCCAAGCGCTAATCAAGGCCAAATTAGATAGATTCAACACAGTCCAAGATCATCACACAGACTATATCAACAAGTTGTGTAAATCCACAAATATGGAGATACTTTCAAAATGGCACTGCCATTTGAAAGCGACTGAATCAACAGAATAATGGAAGATCTTAGCTCATGTTTTTCTTCATTATCTGATTTGATGAACATACCGGTAAGTTGAAAAAAAAAAACACTAGAAAAAAAGAAAATTTTTTTACAGTGTGAAATGATACAGATCTACACCCAGCTAACATTCAAATAACATTAAGCTAACTTTCCCATTTAGTTATGGGAATTTTTTTTCTGAATATTCTATATGGAAAGCGTCCAGTTTTATTTAAATGGTTACAAAACGTTTTTCGGGGTTATGCAAACGTTAAGGGAACATTCAATTTGATAATTTTGCGTGCGCCTCACGCAGTGCAACACATCTCCTTCGCATAGAGTTGATCAGGTTGTTGATTGTGGCCTGTGGAATGTTGGTCCACTCCTCTTCAATGGCTGTGCGAAGTTGCTGGATATTGGCAGGACCTGGAACACGCTGTCGTATACACCGATCCAGAGCATCCCAAACATGCTCAATGGGTGACATGTCCGGTAAATATGCTGGTCATGCAAGAACTGGGATGTTTTTAAGCTTCCAAGACTTGTGTACAGATCCTTGCAACATAATCATGCTGCAACATGAGGTGATGGTCGTGGATGAATGGCACAACAATGGGTCTCAGGATCTCGTCACGGAATCTCTGTGCATTCAAAATGCCATCAATAAAATGCACCTGTGTTCATTGTATATAACATACACTTGCCCATACCATAACCCCACCGCCACCATGGGCCACTCGATCCACAACCGCTCACCCACACGACACCATACACGCTCTCTGCCATCTGCCCTGTACAGTGAAAACCAGGATTCATCCGTGAAGAGAACACCTCTCCAAAGTGCCTGACGCCATCGAATGTGAGCATTTGCCCACTCAAGTCGACGACGAACTGCAGTCAGGTCGAGACCCCGATGAGGACGACGAGCATGCAGATGAGCTTCCCTGAGACGGTTTCTGACAGTTTGTGCAGAAATTCTTTGGTTATGCAAACCGATTGTTGCAGCAGCTGTCTGGCTGGTATCTGGTCAGATGCTGGATGTGGAGGACCTGGGCCAGTGTGGTTACATGTGGTCTGCGGTTGTGAGGCCGGTTGGATGTACTGCCAAATTCTCTGAAACGCCTTTTGAGACGGCTTATGGTAGAGAAATGAACATTCAATTCACGGGCAACAGCTCTGGTGGACATTCCTGCAGTCAGCATGCCAATTGCACGCTCCCTCAAAACTTGCAACATCTTTGGCATTGTGCTGTGTGATAAAACTGCACATTTTAGAGTGGCCTTTTATTGTGGCCAGCCTAAGGCACACCTGTGCAATAATCATGCTGTCTAATCAGCATCTTGATATGCCACACCTGTGAGGTGGATGGATTATCTTGGCAAAGGAGAAGTGCTCACTAACACAGATTTAGACAGATTTGTGAACAATATTTGAGAGAAATAGGCCTTTTGTGTACATAGAAAAAGTCTTAGATCTTTGAGTTCAGCTCATAAAAAATGGGGGAAAAAACAAAAGTGTTGCGTTTATAATTTTGTTCAGTGTATGTGTATATATATATATATATATATATATATATATATATATATATATATATATATCCCAGGTAACAGGGACCATTCTCAGAATTTTGGCTAACATTCTGGCAAGATTCTTTCAAATATATGAGCAAATATTATTTTAATGTTAATAGAAAGTTCATTCAGAGTTATCTGGTCTAATGTTCTCAAAATGTTAGCACAAAAACATTATTTATACATCATTAATGGAACATTTTTCTTTATGACACATTTTAGATGGACATTCATAAAAAAAAATGTTTAATATATTTTATATATCATGTTGCTTAATAATAATTATTATTATAATGTCATATATATAAATAAATACAATTATTATTATTAAGCAACATAATATATAAAATAACAATTTGGTAAAGTTAAAAATTCTTTAAAAAATTAATCCTAACTGTAACCCTATATAAGTATAGCCTACATGTTTTTAATCAACATTACTCAATACTGAAATGTATAATTACACTGTAACAACTAAGGACACCTTAAAATAAAGTGCAACCCAATTTTGTTACTGAGTCGGGTCACCAACAGCTGTCCAATGTAAAATCTGGTTTCTGAAGAAAAACTATGAGAACCAACCACTTACCTAATACTGGTCAATGCAATAGTCCAGCGTGCCATCTGCTGTTTAAAAGGTGTCATGCCAAATATGTGAATGTTTGAGTCATTTCCATATTTACAAATAACATCATACAGAACTGAAATGTATATTATCTGTATATATGACCAAAGGTCAATAACACAACATTAAGAGGAGCATGGGATGCTTATGTGAAAAAACCCCAAAAAACATATTGTAGTTTGGTAAGACTTCCACTCTGCTTATCGAATGATACTTTAGAGGTGAATAACAAATATAAAAAAAATATATATATTAAAAAAACCTGCATATGATGGAGTGCATATTTGTAAATCTCTTTGTATATACATCTAAAATGTGACAGGTACACAAATGTGTTTTTGCATATGCATATGTGTGTGTGTCGTGTGCATGTAAGTGTAAGTATGTGCACATGAACAAGGCAAGGTGAGCTTTGTGAGGATGTGTGTGTGCGTGCGGAGAGTGAGTGTGTTTAATCGCCTGCTCTGCTGTGATAATGCTGAAGCCTGTTATCAGGTCCATCTCTGCCTGAGGACTCAGCGGAGGGAGGCACGCTCACACACACACATACACACACACTGCTCTGCATATCTCTAGCTTACACAGCCCTCTCTCGGTGCGTGGGGACCAGGGGGGCCAAGACAACCGCTGTTCACCATAACCCTCTGACACTCATTCGCTGTCTGTCAGTTTCACTATTGTGCTTCTCTTAGAAAACACCTGCTTCAATCAACACACCGAACATTATCAAACCGGCCTTTACTAACATTTATTAGTCATTCTCTGTGAAAGGAAGACAAACTTAATGTATTGACTGGCCCCTTTGACCAGGTCCAACATTTATGCCAGCGTACGGTCTCCGTGATTTTGCCAAGTAAGACATGTTCCTGGATCAAAGTCTATTGTTGATCCTGGAACAACATTCTTTTCTAAAAAAACTGTCCCAGCCCTAAACACAACCCATGATTTATCCCTAAAATCAGAGGGAAATGATAGGTGAATAACACTGATGCAGAAGCACCCTTGTTGTAAGCCTAAAGTTGACATAAACTAAAAAAACGATCCCTCAAATATGATTGTCTGATTGGAATGTTGTTTCAGGATCAACAAGGATGTTGATCCAGGAACATGTTCTACTTGGTGAAATCACTTTAGATTATTTTCTCTTTTCCCTAAAATGATAAAAGTTAACACAGCTGTCAAGCATTATATAAGTGGTCCATACAACTTCTGCACTATATATAGTCTTATATAGTATATTACTATATAGTATATAGTTGTCTGAAGCAATTCAATTACAAATAGCTTTGTGTTGAAAATAGAACAACATTTAAGTTGATTTTCCTCTCCTTGTTATTAAAGGGATAGTTCACCCAAAAATGAGATTTATGTCATCATTTACTCACCCTTGTGTTGTTTTAAACCTGCATAAGTTTATTTCTTCTGCTGAACACAAAAGAAGATAATTTGAGGATTATGGGTAACCTAACAGTTGATTGGCCCCATTTAATTTCTTAGTATGGGGGAAAAAAAATACAATGGAGGTCAATAATGGGGCCCGTCAACTGTTTGGTTGCCGACATTCTTCAAAATATCTTCTTTTGTGTTCAGCAGAAGAAATAAATCCATACAGGTTTAAAAAAACACAAGGGTGTTTCATTTTTGGTTGAACTATCCCTTTAAGTTGACTTTTGCGGTTGTTAATTTCATTGATAAAATCAATACACTCCCATGGCAATTTATAGCTAATTTATGGTTTGGGGAATTGGTATAAATTCGTATGATTCCATTTGTATGTTTCTGTAAGATTTGCTATCACGGTTAGGTTTAAGGGTGGACCCTACTTTTATACAAATTAAATAATATGAATATGCCACGATTAAAAAAAAAAAAAGATTCCTATACATTTGGGTTGGATAAAGTAAACACTTGTTAAGAACACATGCAACAACATATTCTGTCACTGACGTCTAATCTGACTCGAAGCGTCTAAAGATGCCATATTTGATTTGAGAGCTGCTGCGGAGAGGAAGATTTAACAGCATACAGGTTTTGAACGGAAGGACAAAATCTTATTTTGGGGGGGGGGGGGGCGAACTCTTTCAACCGTGACAAACGCATACCAGCGGAAGGACGTATTCCATACGTCGCTCTACAGACGAAACAATCGTCTCTGATCAAATATTCCTGGAATCCACATCCAAGAGCAGGTAATTTTAACTGGTCGCAAGAGCGTAGCTAGCATGGGGGTCCAATCTCTCCATTCAACTAATCACCCTCCCAACCAACGTGTACCCAACCCCCCATTCGGCTAATTATTCGTTTTTTCAAATGCAAAGCACTCGGAGAAAGTGAGATGATTTCTCCTTAGCTGCTTAGGAGGCCAAAGAACGCAGGGAAGGAAAGAAAGCCACCCGCAAAAAAGGAGAAGACGGAGGGACGAGTGAAAGAAATGACTTTCTCCTTCATACGGCGGAGGTCTTTGAAGTAGACCGCGATAGAGGGGAGCAGGAGGGAAACAACGGCGAGGAAGATCGTGTTAACGAGATGGCCTCTAAACATGAATTAAATGGTGGGAGAAAAGAAACACGATCAAACCTCTCCTACTTAGGCTGCTTACAAACCCCTTTCAGTGCCCGTGAGGTGTTTCAAAGCCTGGATTCCTGGCCAGCACTTCTTAAAGGAGCACGGTGTTGAAGAGGGCGAGTTTTAGGGAAGGCGGGTGATGGACTATAGACATACATCATAGGCCCTGAATGGGGAGGTCAGGGACTTACACGTTGACACCAGGTCAGAAGTGCTAAAGGATTACAAGCTCACTAAGCCCTCAGGATTCCTTGTTTTCACTGCTTCTCTCTGTTTGTTGTTTTGTTGCGGCACAGACGTGGGGAAGAAAGGAGAGAGTGGACCGACGGACGGGAATTAGTGTAAAAGCCTGCGGAGGAGAATGGCATCTCATTCACACCTCTTGTTGGCTGTTTTCGAGGCCCCCCAAAACAGCCCTCCCATCCCTTGTTGCTGTGAAAGCACGTTAGGTTGGCTTTGTACAGACAAAAGGAGACACCCCTCCCTGCTCTCCGGACCCCGCAGGAGCAACAAGAGGATTTGGCACGGCACGCTAAACCCTGAGCCGCTCTCACTTTGATTGGCTTCGGTAGGAGAGCTCCCTCTCTCTTTGTTGATTAATCAAGAGATTTTCCAACTCTCTTTTTCTCTCTCAAACTCTATTTCTCTCGAGCTATCCACCCACCCCCCTAGCTCTCTCTCTTTTTCTTTGCCTCCAATAGCTTTGAAGGTATTTGGGTTCTATGACATCATGTTTAAGGGAAGTTATATGCCCATCAGTGTTTCTTTATGTATAATTAGAATTATTGAGCATTCTATATTCTGCAACTGCTCAAATAATTTTGGAATGACAGCAAATGTGGCAACTATTGGAGTGTATACATTTCCATATTTGGGAGTGGGGTCAAAACATCTGAGACCACATTGAAGTGATTAATATTTGGAAGTTTAAGGATTTTGATAAATGAACTGCAAAATGAACTACAGCAGTATGTTTGTATCTCAAGTGACAATTTTACTGTAGCAAATTGAATTCATGTATACATTTATTGATGGATTGGACTGTTTTATTATTGAATGTTCTATATATTAACTAATAAGTTACACTGATCATGTTAAACTCCTTTGCAAATGCGGTCAGACTGTTCATGCTTTCATTGAGATGATCAACAAGATGCTCTTAGGATTATTCTCAAATCATGCTGGAGAACATCGGGTTTCACACAAACTTCGAGTTCATGCATGCTGTCATTAAAGGGAGGACATTCTGAAAATTCAACTTTGAACATTTTTTATGTTGAAAATATAATGTGAAATGCAAGTATTTTCACTATTGGTTGAGGACTTTTGGGCCCTGCTGCATTAACCACATATCATACTGCATTAAAACCTAATTACTTACATTGTGACATACCAACATGTTTTCATTACTGAGTGCATCATATGTTTGCAAATAATTATAAACATTGCTTCTGGCACAATAATATATTTTTTTGTGAACAAACAGTCTTAAATGATCCAAAAACCGAGCAAAAATTGTGAACCGGAGAAGAAACTACAATTAAAATGATATAAAACTATGTGTGCAAGTCTTGCTGAGTATATCAAACATCTCAGCATGATCTCCAGGGTTACTTTGACTGTTCAGTGACAAGGATAGTACTAAGAACAACATCAAAACTATTTGTTTTGGTAACATTTTATTTTAAGGTGACAGTTAAATGTTACTACCTGTATTTAGTACTGTAAATGATCAAATTTCAAATAGAATGGACATTCGCGCGTGGAGCCTTTTTGCCAGTGTGGGTGTTCGAGACGAGGGAGTCAGCGAGAGAAAGTGAGAGATTGAGCGAGAGAGATAAACAGAAAAAAGGGGGGTGGTTTTCAACAATAAATCAAGTTCCAGACTAATCTATTTAGCATGCTTTCACCATTATCCTGTCAGTGAAACAGCTAATTAATTAACTGATTCTACAATGAAGAGCTTTTGAATGAGCCCATTTAGGTAATTACTACCAAGAGCTGTTTGGGCGCGTCATTTACTGCAGTCACACAAACGCTGGCAACTGCAATAAAGTCCCTATCCTGTACAATTAGAAAAATTAAAGATAATATAGATTATAAGTGTGTGTAAGTTTAGGTGTGCCTGTGCCCATGTTTGTATTTGTGCAGAGTGAGTGAGACAGAGAGAGTGGCAATGGCACAATGGCAGCAACCAGGAGAACTCAAATTCAAGTCTTAACGCACGTCTAATCTAAGCACGGCACAAGAACAACAATTATATATATATATATATATATATATATATATATATATATATATATATATATATATATATATATATATATATATATATACGTATATATATATATATATATATATATATATATATATATATACACACGTATATATATATATGTATGTATGTGTGTGTGTGTGTTTATATACAGGGAAGATTCTAGGATTTTCCTTTTAGGGGGGCTAAGCCCCCAATGAGGGTATGATTAAAAAAAAAAAAAAAAAAAAGGTATAAGTTTAATTTAGGGTCTAATTCTCACTTTCATTACCATGCAATTGCAGGGTTTTATAATCACTGTACCGTAGTCCTGAATTTGAGTTGTGTTAGTTTGGGGGGTTCGGGGTTTCCCCGAGAAAACTATTATGTGCATTTTAAGATGTTTTGAAGGCACATTGGGATAAAAACATTTCAGCTGGCAGCTGATTATTTTTCTCTCCTCATCAGCATCACACTCTTTTTCTCTTTGGGGGTCAACTGGTTGATTTTGCCTATGAATCATTTTCTCAGACGTGTTAATTTACTGAAAACTACTAGGAAAGGTAACTAAGTTTATCAAATTAATTCACATTAAAGGCTACACATTCATTATTGATCTTATGCCTTATCACATATTTGTATATCTGCACTGGAAGCATCAGCACCAAAACCAATTCCTTGTGTGTGCAAGCACACTTGGGATAAAGCTCTTTCTGATTCTGATGCCTAATACAGGGCTGTAGGGCTTTATAATCAAAGAGGTCCTGCATTTGAGGTGAGGTTTGGGGGTTCAATTTTTTAATCTCTGAAATGTGCATTTCAAGACGTTTGAAGACCAAAAAAAGGATAAGAAATAGCTTTAAAACTATGTCAGTAGACTATTTGTCAATACCTGCTCTCTCCTCATCTCCATCTTCCTTTCTTTTTTTTTCAGTCTCCTCATCGTGCCCTTTCTCTTCCCCTCCTAAAGCTGAGCTTTTTTTTTTTTGTTTACTAAAGGCTACAATTTGTATTAGGTATATTTTCAATATGTACACATTCATTATTAATCCTGTACCTAACAGGATGAAAACGGCTTTGTTAATGTTTTTTGTCTCACAATGACAGTAAACGAATGATTAGCCTACATTAGGCTGACGTTACATGCCTAATTTCAGTTCAAAAGGGCGAAATTAGACAAAACTATATTAGTTTTCCTGATTATTTTTTGTCATTCGTTTAACTTTAATGACCTCAAAAAACTGTCAAATATATAACGTTATAAGTTTAGCTACTTACATCTTATCTCGCACTTGCCCTTGCACTTAAGCGTCGAGTTGTGCTGCTAAAATTCGCGCTCAGCGTCTGTGAATGTAAAGCCCGCCTACTTTGATTTGATTGGTCATCTCAAATATTCTGACATTGACGAGCAGTGACAGACCAATGGGCTCAGATGAACACACACACACACTTTCCTCTCTTTTTGACGCGCTCTCTGCTCGGCGTCACTGCGGATTTAAGATGAAGAACGCGCTGAATCTGATTAAAACAAGACTGAAGCGAACACGAATTTGTGTAGCATATTAATCACAAATTTTTAGGGGGGCTAGGCATAAATTTAGGGGGGCTGAAGGCTAGTGACGCCCCTAGTGACGTAAAAGGAGTGTATATATCTATCTATATATATATATATATATATATATATATATATATATATATATATATATATATATATATATATATATATATATATATATATATAAACACACACACACACACACACACACATACATATATGTATGTATAAACAGTGCTGGTCAGAATTATTTGCCCCCTTTGTTAATAAGAACAACACTTAAAGGGTTAGTTCACCCAAAAATGAAAATTAAGTCATTAATTACTCACCCCCATGCTGTACCAACCCCGTAAGGCCTTCGTTCGTCTTCGGAACACAAATGAAGACATTTATGATTAAATCTGAGAGGTGCATGACTGCTACATAGGCTCCCTAAGGGAATGACACTTGACGGTCCAGAAAGTCATTAAAGAAAATGTTTAAATATTCCATGTCACAACAGTGGCTCAACTATAAGTTTATCAAGCGACAAGAATACTTTTTGTGCGAAAAAAACAAACAAAAATAACGACTTTATTCGACTATTCCTTTTCTTCCTTGTAGGCCTGAAACGAGACTTCAAGAGATTTCCACGATACATGGCATCATGGATTCGATCAAATACCAACAGATAAAAAATCAAAACCTGACAGCCTGTGCTAGAAATCTTATAATGGGTCATGTTTGGATCTTCCAACAGGACAGTGATCGAAAAACAAACATCAAAATCAAAACAAAAATGGGTCACTGAGCACAAAACCAAGCATCTGCAATGCCATCCCAGTCCCTGACCTGAACCCTATAGAAAATGAGTGGGCTGAACTGAAGAGAAGAAGCGCCAACATGGATCTGGGAATCTGAAGGATCTGGAGAGATTCTGTATAGAGGAATGGTCTCTGATCTCTTGTCAGGTGTTCTCCAAACGCATCAGGTATTATAGGAGAAGACTCAGAGGTGGTTTCTTGGAAAAAGGAGGTTGCAAAAAGTGTTTAATAAAAGGGGGGAAATAATTGTTCCCAACGTGTTTTTTAGACAAACAATTATTTCATAATGTGATTTTCCCCCCACTTTCAATTCTTTTACTTTAATAAAAGGTTTGATTTTTGCATTTAAATATATATATATATATATATATATATATATATATATATATATATATATATATCAATATATATCAAAAGGATAAACGATGCAGATTTATTTTTACAGCCATCTTTGATCATATTTACCAAGGGGGGAAATAATTCTGACCAGCACTGTATATACAATGAATATAGAATAGACACAAGGAATTCCATTACATAATATTAAACTATTTTGTGCAAACCAGTCTAAATCCTTAAAATCTATAAACTTTTTGGACACAAAAGAGTGCTATTCACAGTGAACCCAAACAAAAGGTTTCAGTACCAGGCTATTGGTTCACTACAATACACAAGACAGGATCAAGACCAGAGGTATAGAAGGGAGAAGATCAGTGCGAATGAGCTGAAAGTGTGGGAAAGCACATCATCCAACTCTGACAATGCTGACATCAGTATAAAGAGAACAACATGGTGGACAAAAGAAGATATTTGCACCTGGCCTGGTGTCTGTGGTCAGAGGTTCATCACCTTTGGGTTAAAAGAAAAGAGGATAACAAACTCTTCTCATCAGATCAGCCCCACTTCATCCATACATCTCAATAATGCCTCAATGAGAGGGCATCCCCCTTTCAATGCCCTGCTTTCAGGATGGCTGTCTTCTTGTTGTGCCCGGGGCTTCTGTGTTTGTTTGAGCTCTGGACGGCAGGCTGAAAAGGGACAAGCACTTTAAATAGAAGCAAAGATACTATATGTTTTTTTTTACATATATACTTAACACACAAAAAAATACATTGAGGTCAACAAACAAAAACTATCAAATCATTTTCCAATGGACAAAATAAAGTTTTAGCATTTTTAGTTTTAATTTTGAGCATTTTTTATAGGTTTGTATTTATACTGAAGTGTCGATTTTGTAATAATTCAAGTTAGTAAGGTGGACTGGACAGCAAGGAAAAAATTAAATTGTTCTGCATTGTAAATGTCTTCAAATCTAACCACTCCATTTATGTTTCTGCATTGTGACTGATTGATTTTTATTTGAAAAAACAAACAAAACAACATTACATGACCCCCCATTTATTTTAATGGGAATTCCTAGGTATGTGTGTGTGTGTTTGTATGCATGTGAGTGTATTGTATTGGTGATGTTCTATAGTCTTATGCCTTAATTTGTGTGTGTTTGTTCTAGATTGTGCCAGATTTGTTATATTTTTTTGACAAATACATTTTTCCCACTATTTTCCCCTATTTGCCATTCACTCTTATGGGGGTCAAATTGATCCGCGACGGAAGGATTTGTTACTACTTTTATTATAACCACATACACTTGTGTATTCCAAGTTCAAGTGGCACGAATCTCCAGAGGTCTTGGACCACTCCGATGAACACAATTATTATTATTATTTTCAAAACGACGAGGAGATTTGCAGACATTTTACATTCGCAAACAGCTATATTACACTTTGCATGAAAGGTAATATTCGAAAAAGCATAATAGGGGCACTTTTAATTTAACTTACTAAAACAAATGAATATTTTTAAAAATGTAAATATTCTATACTTACTTTACTTTAAACACACTTATCAAGTACTAAGATGTTCAAACGTGTTTTTTTATTACTTTTTTGCTTTTTTGTCCTATCTTGTCAAATGTGCCAGTGCTACAAACAGGTGCATGATGGCCCTGGCAGCATGTGTACCAAGGGATGATGTGCATGTGTGAAGGTGTCAGGGAATAAAGGTGGTCTGAATGAAAAAAAACAACAGAAAGGCTATCCCGAGTCTATGAATGTCAGTTACCACTGACTGCATGTTCACCTCCGCTTTGTCTCCATTTTACAATGCAGGCGGCGCTCAATACCTCTTCACCCGGAGCTTCATCAAGAACACTAGCCCTGCCTCTCGTGAATGAACCTCTGTCAGGGCCTTTTATTCCAGCCTTCATTCGGTAACCCTGCAAGACATTACAGATTTGGACAGAGTATACAAGACAGAGACTACTGGTCACATGTGAAACCATATTTCACAGTTTATGTTTTCAGATGCCACTTCAGCATATATAGGCCAACATCAGCACATGAACATATAAACATGTGCGCACACACTTTTCTTCACTATCACTCTACACACACACTGTACTTATTGCACCTTGTGAAGGACACAGGGGGCCATTAATTACTGGAATGGGCAGTTTTAAATCTGGCAGAAGGACGCAGTGTTGTTCCTGCAGAATGGAACGTAATTAAGGGGAAAGGCCACACGTCAGCGGCGAGCAGCCCGCGGACAATGCTGATGGGGATTTATTACTTCAGCTCGAAGAGAGGGAGAGAGTGCAAGAAACTGTGCTGGGGCAGCAGCCACGCACACATCTGGGTGAAATTCAACACAGCCACACATGTACATGTTGATACAAACACACTCACTTGCATTTGAAAACATACAACTCACTCACACTCTCTCACTAGATTTAGCACATGCAGAAGGTCACATATTCCCCTCAAGATTTCCTTCGGCTAATTGAGTCTTTTCTTTTTTGGAGGAATTGCACAAAAAAAAATTGACCATGGATAAACAACATTAACCTATAGAATTGTGTATGCCTTTTTTCCTCACATAGTTTCTTTTGTGCTGACACTTTAAATATCGATTATTAAACACCTGTTAAGTTAAAGCTTTGTTTGAATAGTAGCTTATCAATGTATTTTTGAACCTACAACGTATTTTGACTTTAAAAATAAGAGTGCACCAATGAAACAAGACATTTTAATTGTTGCATCTGGCCACTTTATAAGGTACACCTGTTCAACTGCTCGTTAATGCAAATATCTAATCAGCCAATCACATGGCAGCAACTCAATGCATTTAGGCATGTATGTGTTTGTGACATGTCAACTATGTATGCATTTTATTTTTTATTTAATTCCAAGACATATTCCAACTTGTACTGATAGTCAAGTTAATTTGCCAAGTTTCATTGTTTAATAAGTATTTGATTTAGTCAATATATTCTCACCAAATGTATGATAGAGCAAACTCAATAGATAAAATGTAGCCTAACAATATTATGTGAATATTTTAAAACTTAGTGCGGCTATAGCAGCAGTAGCTTTACTAAAGCTTGGGAATTAGCATATTTAATTAGCATAAAGATGATTTATTGTTATGTAAAACGTAACTAACGATTATGATTAGTTAGTTTCTCTTTCATGGACACTTAGTTGTTTATTATCACTCTTATTATCACTCGCCTGTCTCGCATTTTGTTCTCCGTTTCCCGCTACTAGATAGTTATTAATTTACAAGCACTGTCTGTATTTGGTTTATCATCACGGTGTATTTAAATTCCTCTTTAGTTCACATTCATTGTCCGATATTTTTCGTGTGTTGTTTCACAACCTGTCTCAGATCTAGTAACTTGAGTTTGTTTTGTTTAATGAATATCAACTTTAATTTTTAAAGCTGTCCATCTTATAATAGGCGACAATAACACTGAAATGTCTACAGGATAGCAAGTAAAACCAAACACATTTCAGTAAATGTAAAACCTATGCTTGAACACGACATCAACTAATTTCGGCATATTGTTCCTTTATCTTCTCAACAGATGTTTAATTAGACCACCATACTTGTAAAAAAAAGTTTACCTCAATTTTCAAGACGATGTTGCGCATGATGGTTTCTACAGCTCTTTCAGATCTAATTACCTAAACAAAGCCTGGAAAACAGCATCCTGCGCTGTCCACCAAGAAGCCTTAATTAGCAACATCTGTTTGCCCAAAAGACACCAGGTCAGTTTTCATGTTCCACAGAGCCGCGGCTATTTAGGAAGGCCTGAGGAAAGCAGTGAGGGAACGTGCAAACGACAAGGCGTATTAACACCCTTGTTCCTCCCCATGGTGTTTTAAAGACCATGTTAGCTATTCACTGAAAATAAACCCACAAAAGAAGTCATAAATCGGCAAAGGAGAGCGAAGAAACCCACTCATACGCTTTTTAATTTCCTTCCCCCGCCACCTTCTCCAGTAAAGCGTGTTAAAAGCCTGATGACTCGAATTACACCTGGACTCCACCTGGGCAGGGTGTTTTTGGCTATTGTACAAGCTAAGCAATCATCTATATCAGTGCAAAAGAGAACTTGGGGTAACAGAAGGCTTATGGATTGAGAAAGGTTTTTCACGGCTGTCATAATCTCACACTCTGAATTGTTCGTCTTCACAGAAGCGGAACACCTGAGCACCCGCGCGAGACGCGAGACTTTCCAAAGAGTCTGTACAGTGTGGAGAGGGGCCAGGTGCTCTGAACAACACATTTAGCAAGAGTAATGATTGTGGCTGAGCTTTTGAAGGTGCAAAAACCGATGAATTCCACAATCGGAGGCATTTCTCTCTCCTCTGAATGCAGACTTTTATTGACGAGAGGCTGCGAGCGTCTCTGCCAATATACCGCTGTAAAATGAAGTCCCCTCCATTCTCTCGTTCCCTCTCTCCTTCTGAATGGCTTCACCCCTCTCCGGTCTGTGTTCCGCCTCCTTCATCTCACTCCAGCCATTCCTCTCGTTCTTCTATCGGCGCATAAAACACTCCCTCCTCCCCGCTCTCTCCCTCGCTCGCTCGTGAGATTTGCCTAACAATGGGTGGCTCTGCCCAAGGTCAGATAAGAAGCCACAGTCCAAGAAGCCACAGTCACTGTTTCTTTCATCCGTCTTTTCCCCCCCACTCTCTCTCCCCTCACAGCTTTCAAATTATCTCTGCAGCACATAATAATAATTACTGAGGACGGCGGAGAGGAGATAAGGGAGAAGCGGCGGACGGGAGAGAAGAAGGGAGGGCGAGCGAGGAGAGAAGGAGTGTGAAAAAAATACGGCTGCCAGAGAAAGAGAGAGGTTGAAGAATTATTATTGCTAGATGGAATTGGGTGGGTGGGGGGCGCTCAGAGAGAACAACAGTGCTAATGTGCCTGTAATGAGCAGATCTCTATTTTTCTTCATATGAAAGAGTGTTTTTTTATGTAGCAATGCCTGTAGAGCCTCGGAAATCCATTATAACATCTGTATGATATTCTCGTGATTTTTCTGGTTAAGGGACATGAAAAAAGCTTCATGTCCCTTAACCAGAAAAATCGCGAGAATATCATACAGATGTTATTATAGGTTATTATAGTTGTTTTCAAGGTTACATCAAGTTTTGATTGTTATACAATTTTAAAAGTTTCCAGGTAACAGACATGAAGTGAAAAAAAAAAAGTTTTATATTTTTTCTGTATAAAGAAGCTGTCTTTCTAAAGTGCTGCAAAAATTGTAATTTTTTTCTTAATCTGTATTTCTATTTTTTTTTTTTCTGGTAAGAAATTAAACAAGATAACTTTAAATAGATGTATCTTGAATCAAGTAAATTTTTTGAACAATGATTTCCCCCCCCCCCAAAAAAAACCCAACCGTTGGTTTACATTTGTTTTATTAATTTTTCAACCCAAAGATTTTGTTTGTCTATATTTAACCCAAACAAGGGTTGAAACAACCCAGCATATTATTCTCTGAAATCAAGTCTTCATATCTTTGGCAATTTCGTTTCTTTCAACATTTATAAGTGTGTACTAAATGAGATAAAAATACTAATTGAGGAAATGATATCTTGCAGTGCAATACACTCTGTCAAAACACTTAAAAAGTCATCCATGATATTGTAAACAAATCTAAATAACTCATCTCTCGCATTTGGAAATGATTCAAAACCCCAAAGGGCTCCACGTAGGGATTTATAGATCATCAACAGTCTAAATAAGCTGAAAGTCTCTAGAGGTTTTTACTGAACAATATTCTCCAGTCTAAGTTGCATTGCAAATACCCTCAAATCCCATCCTGTTCACCCAGCACCACCTTTCTAAACCCCCATTTCCATGCACTTCCGCACCTCTAACCCTTCTGACCCCCCATAATGTTATCGGGAAGCAGCGTAAGCCACCTAATCCCGGGTCCTGTGGTTCCCCACACCACCCAGAGGAGCTTCTATCTGCCTAGCGGAGGTCCTCTGTGCTGGGCTGATACTCGCAGACTGAGGGATCTGAGAGGTCTGGAGATGCCTATCAGAGCCGCTGTGCAACAGTCTAAAACACACACACACACACGCACACACAAACGTCACCCCTGACATGTAGATCGCTGGCCATCGTAACAATATTCTGAGTAGGCCTTATCTCTGAACTCAAGCTTCGTTGTCTGGATGACCCATAGTGGACCGATGACAAGGGGGGAGTTGGAATCTGTCTATACCCAGCCCACCTGCTACTCATAGGGTCAGTCTGTCTCTGCCTTTGGTTATGGCTCATGTTGGACACTGAATGTGAACCAAAGGCCAGAGTTTGTGATGAATCTGTAAAAAAAAAACTTTAAAGACCTTATTCCAGTTAGTGCCATATTTAATTTTTGACAGAAATTAAAGGCTGTGGGGGATAAAATACAGTCCGTTCAACGGACTGTGTGGGCCCTATCAAACACTTGGTGCAATGTGGTGCCAGGCGCGACGCAAGTGTTTTTTGCTAGTTTTAGCCTGACGCAGTTAACATTTTCATGTCCTGTGCCACGTTGTTTAAATAGCAAATGCTTTTGCGCCTATTTGTATGCCCATGGGCGTGCTGGTCTGAAAACGAGGTGTGTTCAGGCGCATTTTGTTCGCATGTTTCTATTTTGAGGCAACTTAAATAGACTGCGCCACTGACCAACTGAAACCTGGTCTAAAGTCAATGGCGTTTAATTTGCGTTTGTGTCAATGGCATTTAAAAAAATCAATTATTTTTTTTTGGTTATTTAAAGAGCATTAGTATTATGAGCCTATAGGCAGGTCCACAATGCATGTACACTTTGTCCTGTAGATGGTCTGCTTGCACGCTTTAACCTCGCGCACGAGCAGATCCGTTTCCGCGCTAGAGAAGCGTTCAGTTTTTCCGCTTGCAAATTACGCCTTGTTAATAGCGAATCGACCATGGTGCGAGCGCAACTGGCTTTTAAAGGGAATGGGAGATGAGACTCTGATTGGTTTATTGCACGTTACGCCCAAAACACACCCATTACTCATTAAGAGAATAGGGACAACCCTTTTAGACCATGCGCCGGGCGCGCTGACCATGATATTGTAAAAGTGGATTCGGACGAGACCTAAGTGCACTTGCGCCGTGCGCTTTAGACCATACGCTAAGATAGTTAAAATAGGGCGCTATGAGTTTAACAACACAGGCCTACAGATTGTTCAGCTGATTTAATGTCATCTGAAAAAAACTCGACATAAAAAATGACATGATCTAGGACCTTTATACAGTGCGTGCCTTTGTAAAAACTGTATGTCTACATCCCTTACAGCCTAGTTTCTCCATACAGCATCATGAATTTCATGCACAAATATAGCAGGTTTACAAGATTTATATGGCCTTGACATGAGTTCACATAAACTTTCACAGATGGTTGTACTGTATATTAGAAACATTATTCACAGTGTTACGACCCTATATGTTTGTGTTTTGTTATATTTCTGTTATTTTGTGAGTGTCTGTCAAGGAAAGTCATCTTATTGGTTCCTGCAGGCAGATTGATGCTATGCTTGCTATGCTAAGCTTGCCTTGCTGTAGACTTCCCCCATAGACTTCCATCGTTACTGTAAAGTTGATTATTTTCTGTGGTATATGGTATAGAAATAGAGCATATGTTATATTTAACCCTGCATATTTCTTGCATTAATTCAATCCTTATGTTTTATTTTGATTTCTTTTTTCCCACTTCACGAGAAGGCTTTTTGAAGCACATAACCTGTTAACAAAATTAAAAATCGAAAGATAGATAAAAAAAATCAAGAGTTGCCATTAACATCAGAAATATGTAACAAACAAAACAAAACGCAGGCAGAAGTTGACAGAGTAAAACTGAATGCCACATGACATCATCTACAACACAACAAGCCCATGTTCATCCTTATGGAAGGAAACAAATGTAAATTAGATGTGAAACTCCGTCGAGGTCAGACATGTAAAAAAAAAAAAAAAACTGAAATAATCAAGTATTCTTGATGACAATGGGTGTGGAGTCACGTGACAAAATCTAAATGTGATCTTGACTGGATGAACTTTACTGACGACACTGGAAACCGTTAGGTGTTAATGTTCAGTTGGAAATAGAAACACATATTTGAAGTGTTATAACACCCATTATTTTACGTGCATACAATTCAAAGTTAAAAAAGAACACTATACCAGACAAATTATGCAGTCCTGTTTCAAATGTTGACCTCAGCATGTGTGCATTTCTGTATATGTGCTTATCCTGTGATTGTTTAACAGAAATTCCTCATTTGCCTGTATTAATTTTTTTTTAAAAAGAAGGAAAAAAGTGTTTGTTTAATATGCATGAAGGCTTTCCCACTGGCCTCTGGAAAAGGGAGATAAAGTGGACATATCTCTGAGAGTTATGATAAGTGTGTGTATTTGTTTGCACACGTGTGTGAGTGTGTGTGTGTGTGCCTGAGACATATCTCTGAGCTGTATGATAAGACACATCAGCACGTAACAACACGGCAAAATGGAGGGAGGAGGGGGAGAACGGATGGAGGGAGAGATTGGAAAAAAATGAATGACACAAGGGGGCGTTTCTATTTCTCTCTCTGACTCAGTGTGGGTCCTCTGGGAAAGGTCGTGCGGCACAATGCAAACATGTCTGTGTGAATAGCTCGATGGGAAGAGGACAGCTGTTTGAGATGACAGCGATGGCTGCTAATGCTCAATCTGTCTGCCTCCCCACAGACCCATTCATACACACACACTCGCACAATGACCACAATGGGTTAGCCGCAAAGCACAAATGTGCTACTAACACATATACTGTACACACTTGCCACTTGTGCATGACAGAATGACAGCCTGGGTTCCTGTGTTGTGCCTTAATGGACAAATTATCCTGTCTCTATCTCTAACATGCACTGTCATTTAATACATCAGAACAGGAGAGTGATATATTATAGAATGTTGTGATGTATGTATGTTATGGGGTCTTGAAAGCATTCACAGGCATATATATTTTCGCAGCTAAGATTCATTCTCACACTCTTTCTTGTCTGTCTTGTCTGTCAAAAACATACTTTAAACAAGTATGAAAATGGACATTTGACCCAGTCTTTGCAAGCATAAAGAGTAATCATGAGTTACTGTGGCAGTAAGTCAAGTCAAGTCATCTTCATTTATATAGCGCTTTTAACAATGGATTGTTTCAAAGCAGCTTTACAGAGATAAACATATAATTCAAGGTAACAGATTGTTTTGGCGTTATAGCGGTTCTTGAATAATGTTATTTCCAGCTAAAGTTAACTTTGATTGATTCACCTCCGTCGAAATGATCAGACTTTAAACGCGAACCTGTGATTAATGCTGATGGCGTTCACATGCTCATTCAGAATTGATTTTATAGTTATGTGCTTTTGAAAATATGTGCACAGGTTTGTAATTCCATACAACCCATGCCTAAACAAACTACTTGTCTTGCCTATAAATTTTGATACAGAATTTTGTTTTATTTTATCACTTCGGGGTACGCGAGCCGAAATTCACAACGCTTTATCTGTAGAGTGGGAAAGGGATCCTTCATAGGGAGAGGATAGTGGACACCCCAGCACTGTATTGTCATCGGGTCCAGGCGGATCACCCCCGTCAGATCTGGATACGGCCTAGATCCGGCAGGCTGCGGGAAAACCTCGGGATAAACAAAGACACTAATATTAGTGTAGATGCCATTCTTCTTATGATGTAACGAGTACATCAAGATTTAAGGGAAGTGTTCCCAGTTCCGGCTGACCTAATCTATGCAGCCTAACATAGAATTATAGAAGTCTATAATGTATTATGTGTATGCTAGATCAAAGAGATGTGTTTTTAGTCTAGCTTTGAACTGACAGAGTGTGTCTGTTTCCCGGACAATGGTAGGAAGACTGTTCCAAAGATTTGGTGCTAAATAGGAAAAAGATCTACCGCCTGCAGTCGATTTAGATATTCTAGGTATTATCAACTGGCCGGAATTTTGAGATCGCAATAGACGTGAAGGACTATAATACGTTAAGAGCTCGCTCAAGTACTGCGTAGCTAAACCATTTAGTGCTTTGTAAGCAATCAACAATATTTAAAAATGTATACGATGTTTAATAGGGAGCCAATGCAGTGTTGACAGAACCGGGCTAATATGGTCATATTTCCTGGTTCTGGTAAGAACTCGAGCTGCGGCGTTTTGAAGTAGCTGTAGTTTATTTATTAAGCGTGCAGGGCAACCACCCAGTAGAGCATTACAATAATCTAGCCTTGAGGTCATGAACGCATGAACTAATTGTTCCGCATTTCCCAATGAGAGCATATGGCGTATTTTGGATATATTTTTAAGATGGGAAAATGCAGTTTTACAGATACTAGACACGTGGCTTTCAAAAGAAAGGTTGGTATCAAAGAGCACACCCAGGTTCCTAACCGACGACGAAGACTTGACAGAGCAGCCATCAAGTGTTAGACAGTATTCTAGGTTATTACGTGTGGAAGTTTTTTGTCCAATAATTAGAATCTCTGTCTTTTCAGAATTTAGTAGTAGGAAATTACTAGTCATCCAATTTTTTATATCAGCTATGCATTCCGTTAATTTTGTGAATTGGTAAGTTTCGTTGGGTTTTGAAGAAATATACAGCTGAGTATCATCGGCATAACAGTGAAAGCTAACTCCATGTTTCCTAATGATATCTCCTAATGGTAGCATGTACAGAGTGAACAGCAACGGTCCTAGTACTGAGCCTTGTGGTACGCCATACTGAACTTGTGATCGATAAGACATCTCTTCATTTACTGCTACAAACTGATAACGGTCAGTTAAGTATGATTTAAACCATGCTAGTGCAATTCCACTAATGCCAACATAGTTTTCTAGTCTATTTAAAAGAATGTTGTGGTCAATGGTGTCAAATGCAGCACTAAGATCAAGTAACAATAATAGAGAGATACAACCACGATCGGATGATAAGAGCAAATCATTTGTGACTCTAATGAGAGCAGTCTCAGTACTATGGTACGGTCTAAATCCGGACTGAAAATCCTCGTAGATATCATTTCTGTCTAGAAAGGAACATAGTTGTGAAGATACTGCTTTTTCTAATATCTTTGACAGAAAAGGCAGATTCGAGATCGGCCTGTAATTGACTAATTCTGTAGGATCAAGTTGTGGTTTTTTAACAAGCGGTTTTATCATAGCCAGTTTAAAGGTTTTTGGTACGTATCCTAAAGACAAAGATGAATTAATGATATTAAGAAGAGGATATATGACCTCTGGAAACATCTCTTTCAGTAGCTTAGTCGGTTTAGGATCTAACATACAAGTTGTCGATTTAGATGAATAAACGAGTTTGCAGAATTCTTCCTCTCCTATAGCAACAAATGAATCAAATTTTTCCTCAGGGAGACTACAATGCACTTCCTGATGCGATACTGTGGTAGACGGTTGCATAGTTATAATTTTGTCCCTGATATTATCAATCTTATAAGTGAAGAAGTTCATAAAGTCATCACTGCTGTGTTGCTTGGACACTTCTGAGCTTGAAGCTTTCTTTTTCGTTAGTTTAGCCACTGTTTCAAATAAATACCTTGGATTATGTTTATTTTCTTCTAATAGGTTTGAAAAATAAGCAGATCTAGCAGCTTTTAAAGCCTCTCTGTAAGCAATCGAGCTCTCTTTCCACGAAATCCGAAATACCTCTAGTTTAGTTTTCTTCCAGTTGCGCTCCCTTTTTCTGGCTGCTCTCTTGAGGGCCCGGGTGTGCTCGCTGTACCACGGCGTTGGACTATTTTCTTTAATCTTCTTTAAGCACAACGGAGCAATTGCGTCTAAAGTGCTGGAAAAGAGAGAGTAAAAGGTTTCTGTTGCAATATCAAGTTCTTCTAAGCTATCCGGGATGCTGAGATGATGAAACTGATTAGGAAGATTATTGATAAAGCAATCTTTAGTGGCAGAAGTTATAGGTCTAACGTATTTATAACACGGAGTCGGCTTTGCAGCCTTGGCTAAATGTAATTTACATGAGACTAGATAATGATCTGAGATGTCATCGCTCTGCTGCAGAATTTCAACGGCATCAACATCTATTCCATGTGATAATATTAGATCTAGAGTATGATTACGACAATGAGTAGGTCCTGACACGTGTTGTCTAACTCCAATTGAGTTTACAATGTCTTTAAATGCCAATCCCAATGCATCTTTTTCATTATCTACATGTATATTAAAATCACCAACAATTAGTACTTTATCTGCAGCCAATACTAATTCTGATAGAAAGTCCGCAAATTCTTTGATAAAATCTTTATGGTGGCCTAGTGGCCTGTATACAGTAGCCAGCATAATTCTCAAATGTGATTTATCATTTACACTATATATTTTTACATACAGTAATAAACTTAATAAACTTCCGGCTGGTGCTAAAGATACCTTCAAAATACTGTACCACTGGATGTATTATTATTCACGGGCCAGTTGCATAAACATAGCTGTTATATCTTTGTCTTTATATAGCACAATGAGAAGCGGAGACGATTGCCGTGTTGATTCATTTCTGTTTACTTGGGAACTCAATCTTCTTCAAGTTCAACACAACATAAACAGGGGGTGTTCTAGAGCGCCCTCTAGTGCGCAGGCATATTAAGTGCATATATCACATATTCCTCCCCACATAGTAACATTGTTACATATACACTTAAATAGAACATGAACAGTGTAACCCTTTATTTATATATAAATAAGTATATATATTCTATATATATATATATATATATATATATGTATATTAATCTATAACATGCTTGACACAATTATACTCCGGTCTAATACAGTACTTAGAGTGATGCCAAAAATATATAGAACATCTGTGATTGAACACTATAGTCATTCAGTGAACTGTGTTGTACTTATTCTTTACCTAACCCCAGTGCCATGACTGTCAAAATGAATACAAAAGAATCAACTTATACCACCAAGGTAAACCTTAAGGGCTAAACCGTATCGGGGGCTTAATGGCACGTTCCGGGTATCTCCTCCACTCTTTGTGTGGAGTGCGTAACACTTCACCTTTTTCACTTGGGAATGAATCAACAGGTTGTGCTGACCCAGTCTGGATTGGATCGAGACTAGGCGGTGAAGTTTCTTCTGACCTGGGATATTCACAAGGATCTGTCAGATTCCCCTAAGGAACCTCAATGCCCTCCGGTCCCGTCTCATTTCCGTTGTTACAGTCAGTTAGACGTGCCAACATCTGATCAACGTGACGTCTCCAGTGAACTGAAAATCCCACATCGACAGTGTATGATACAGGGCCTGTCTTTGCTGAAACAACCCCAGGTGTCCACTTCTTTCCCCTCCTATAATCACGCACCAATACTTTGTCACCCACAGAAAATGTTCTGTCTTTAGCATGCACTTGACGCTGCTGGCACAGTTTGATTTGTGCTTTTTCCACCACAGAGGCAACATTAGGCTTTAACATATCCAAGCGAGAACGCAACCTGCGGTGCAGAAACAACATGGCAGGCGATTCCTTTGTGGTGGCGTGTGGAGTGTTTCGATACGCCAGTAGAAAGGTGTCCAGCCTTTGTTGAATCGAAGTTGGCCCCTTA
Source organism: Tiaroga cobitis (assembly GCA_030578255.1). Taxonomy (NCBI): domain Eukaryota; kingdom Metazoa; phylum Chordata; class Actinopteri; order Cypriniformes; family Leuciscidae; genus Tiaroga; species Tiaroga cobitis. The sequence continues at coordinate 26,971,473 of CM060611.1, read as the reverse complement.
GAACAACGTAGTGCCCGCTTAAATGTCTGGACCAAGCGTTCAGCCAAGCCGTTCGTAGCTGGGTGAAAAGGTGCAGAACGTGTGTGTGTGTCACTCCATTAGACTTGAGAAATGTCTGGAACTCCTCCGAGGTGAACTGAGGTCCGTTATCGCTAACCAGCAATTCTGGGAGTCCATAACGACTAAATAATCCTCTCAGCACCTGAATGGTCTTGGTAGATGTAGTTGACTCCATCACACACACCTCTGGCCACTTGGAGTGAGCATCCACGACTACCAAGTACATGTGTCCTTCAAATGGACCTGCAAAGTCCACATGTATTCGTTGCCAAGGTGATTCCGGCCACTTCCAAGGGTGTAATGGTGAGGGACCAGGAGCTTTTTGCGTCGTTTGGCATGAGTGACAGGTTTTTGACAATTGTTCAATTTGGGCATCAATGCCAGGCCACCAGACATAGCTCCGAGCAACTGCCTTCATCCTTACGACACCCGGATGCCCAGTGTGCAGCTCTGCCAGTACCCTGGATTGCAGTTTAGGAGGAATAACAACTCCCCAACCCCACATGAGGCAACCCTGTTGTGTAGTCAACTCATCTTTCCTGTTCACATATTTGGCGAGCACATTATTTGCATCTGTGACTTGTGAAAATCGTCCCGTTGCCACCATCTCCATTACTTGTGACATAGTGGAGTCAGACCTTGTTTCTTTACAAACATCTGAACACAGCACTGGCAAAGAATCCAGATTCTTGACTTGAAGCAACTCCACTGTGTCCTGCTTAACCTGAGATGCGTTTTGCAGAGGTAGACGTGATAGACCGTCCGCATTACAGTGGTGTGCACCAACTCTGGATATCGTACTGGATATCGTAATCATATGCTGCCAACAACAAAGCCCAGCGCTGCATACGGGCCGCAGCCATAGATGGAATAGCTTTCGTTGGACTGAAAATTTTTGTCAGCGGACGGTGGTCCGTGAGCAATGTAAACTTCCGCCCGTACAGATATTGGTAGAATTTTCGTACTCCAAAGACAATTCCAAGTGCCTCCCTTTCAATTTGAGCATAGTTTTGCTCTGCTTTGCTCAATGTTCTCGAGGCAAAGGCTATTAGTTTTTCCAGCCCGTCTGGTAGGATGTGTGAGATGACGGCACCCACACCGTATGGCGATGCATCACAGGCCAGTCTGATTGGTAACTGTGGATCATAATGGGTTAGTACGCTCTGTGACAGCAACAATTTTTTTACCTTGTCGAACGCATCCACACACTCAAGAGACCACAGCCACTGCTTTCCTTTACACAGAAGGGCATTGAGGGGTGCTAATACTGATGCAAGATTAGGGATAAATCGACTGTAATAGTTTATAAGTCCCAGAAATGAACGAAGTTGACTGACGTCCTTCGGTGCAGGCGCATACCTGATTGCCCTGACCTTTTCTGGTGACTTATGAAGACCTTGAGCATCTATGGTGTGCCCCAAATACTCCAGCGAATCTTTAAAGAATTCACATTTCTCACGTTGGACACATAGCCCGAACCAGAGACTATTTATATAGAGACATGCCACTTCCTCAATCCTTAATACAACTATATGGGGAAAACCCGTAACGCCAAAGATGGCGGTTGTATGCACCAGTGTTAATTTCGTTGACGAAAATAATGACGAAAATTATTCGTCAACGACATTTTTTCACAGACGAAAACGAGACGATAACTAAATAAAAAATAGTTTTGAATGACAAAAACTATGACGAAAATCTATTGACATTTTCGTCAACGAATAAAAACTAGACGAAAATGTTAGTGACGATTTGGGAAGCGATCCGTCAGAACTGATGTCCTGCGTGTGTGTGGTAGATGCGCACATTTGTAGGCTGTAATGTGATCTACCCCGTGGTCTCATAAAACGTTAAAAAATGTGAACGTCTGGGAGAATGAGTAGAGCAGACGTATAGATCTGAATAAGAGTGACGATGCAAAAAAGAGCTCTATTCGGTACGGTTTTCTGTGCGCACACACCCGACCCGAAGCGAAGCGTGCAGCCATGCACATTGACACAAGCACGCGAGGACTGAATTAAGCTCTCTTTCGTGTCTGAACGGACAAATACACACAACAGTATGTCTAAATGTCCGTTTTGGAGAGTATTCATGTAAACTATGCTGGTTATGTCTTAAACAGTTGTGAGTGTATCATCAGTGCAATTGTATCCGCATGTCATCGGACATGATCTGACGTCTTAAAGTAACAGTGGCAATAAACATAATGCGGTCTGTGTCCTTAATATTGATCAAGCAACAAAAGAAAAAGAGAAAAGCATTCACTGTTTGTTAATAGCTTTAATAAGGATTAATTATATTTAATTCATACAAATAAATATGTCTGCTTGAAAGAATAAAGAATGATGTTTGCAAGTAGTTATAAATAATGCATATTCATTGAAAAGAAGACTGTTCTACTTTAGGAAAAGTGGTTTTATTTAATTTTAAGATATTTTTAAGTCACAGTAGTTAAATCTGTGTCTGTATTGCATGTTCAAACTTAAAAATCATTAATATTAATAGGTTAATAGATGTTTTCTCCGGGAGTATATGGGTTTGGAAATTTTAGAGAAATTCTAAATTAACGCATTACAATTTACCTAAACCCATTATATTTTAGTCGACTAAATCTACTGTAGATTTAGTCGACTAAAATGTTATTGTATTTCGTCGACTAAAACTAGACTAAAACTAAAACAATTCAGATGACTAAAACATGACTAAAACTAAATGGCATTTTAGTCAAAAGACTAAGACTAAAACTAAATCAAAATTTGCTGTCAAAATTAACACTGGTATGCACATGCCCCGCCCCTCCCGCTGGAAAGCCAATCGTCTGCTTTTAACAGTCAAGCCGGAAAACATTTAAGCCTATCGTCTGGTTCCACCGACGCATGCACACAGTTGAGGTTTGCGACAGCGGAAAATATGTTAGTTTGAAAAGGCGGAGGTTTGATATGTGTTAGTTGTGTAAATATCAGACATCCCAAGTCTCCCGGAAGTTCCGGGAGTCTCCCGCAGATTGATAGCGGCTCCCTAATAACCGCAAATTAGTTCAAATCTCCCGGAATCTAGAGCGAGCGGGCAGTAGCGCGCGCGACAGAGAGCGAGAGAACCCTTGCGCATGCGCAGTAAAAGTATAACCTGTGGGGAAAAAGGCGTTTTAAACCTTATTTTGGGGCAAAGTCATCAAACTTTTTCAGCGATTTTTATCTTATTTTATTAGTGTTTGTATACATGCAGTTTTTATGTCCCGGAGACCAGTGAAAGTGCAGTTCTGAGTCTCTGCCCATTCATTTAGATAGGAGCCTGGTCTTGTTAGTCCGAAATAGCTGCCCGGAGGCGTTGCCAAGATGGCGGCCGTGTGGCATGACTTGCCTAAAAGGACTTTGCCCGAACTCATCCAGACGGCTGAGGACTGCATCTACACTTTTTAGATGCTGCTCGTCATTTGAGCCCGTCACTAATATATCATCTAGATAGCAATGAACATTGGAAAGACCTTGTAAGATCTGATCCATTGCCCTTTGAAAAACCGAATGGTAAACGATTGTAACAGAACAGCCCTTTCGACGTGGTGATAGTGAGACATTTGCGTGAGCTTTCTGCCAGAGGCACTTGTAAGTAAGCATTTGAGAGATCCAGTTTGGTGAAACGTTGACCCCCTGCCAATGATGAGAATAAGTCCTCTATTCGTGGAATCGGGTAACGATCAACACAAAGGGCTGGATTCACTGTTACTTTGAAGTCTCCACAAATCCTCACATCCCCATTCCTTTTTACCACTGTCATCAAATGACTTCCCACCCGGTTTATCCGGAGCGATTAAACTACGCAGCAGTACGTATGTAGATGCACCCATTACACTTAAGTTAGTAACACAGCAACTTGTTTCTCAGCTGCAATGTCATTAGCATCAACAAATTGTTCAAACCTTTCTATGTAGGTAGCCCACTGTTTGACTGACTCATCAAAGGCATCCATATGACCGATAAACACAGCCATTTCGTCGGGTGTCGTTCTACAAGTTCACTACATGCATCAGATCTGCAGTATGGGTTCAATAAGGATTTCCTCGTCGCCAAAATGTTATATCTTTGTCTTTATATACCACAATGAGAAGCGGAGACGATTGCCGTGTTGATTCCTTTCTGTTTACTTGGGAAGTCAATCTTCTTCAAGTTCAACACAACATAAACAGGGGTGTTCTAGAGCGCCCTCTAGTGCGCAGGCATATTAAGTGCATATATCACAATAGCCGTTATGTTAAGACTGTCTTAAGAACTAGTTTGACCAACTAGCAGTTGGGGGTAATCAGTCTTACTTTTCGGGATCAAATTAGACCAATATTCTCTTTTATATAACTGACTTTAAAAAGTCTTAAAGAAAAAAAAATGATGATTAACTTTTTAAGACTTATCTCATTCTGCGTTCAAGTCATGTTGGAAAGATCGTATAGTTGAACGCACATGAACGCCACCACAATGTCGTAAATACGAGGGAAGCTCGGGATTTTCTTAATCCCTGATCTTTACGAGTTGGGGGCGTGTCTGTGGGAAACATGGCGGAATACCACATACATTTGCCACACCCGCCAATGGCCTGTGACTTAAGAAAATGTACCGGACATAAATATTTTTTACCGCCCATGAAACTGTTGACACCAACATTTTAGATACCAGTGAAAATTCACAATTCTTTGTTGCAATTTTGACACCACAGCTAAGCCTAACTAATATAAATGTAATACATTATTAAAGACACGTAAACAGTCAATTACACAAAACAAATAATCAAATTACAAGCAAAAACACAAATAAATACAATATAAAAAAGATACAACTGAAATAAACAGTGCTTTTCAGGTTTTTCAGATAGGTCAGACAGTAGTTTACAGGTCTAGAAATGTAATAAATGTCAAATAATACTGTATAGTCTTCACTGTATAAATCAAACTTCCTTATTAATTAATCCTTATTAAAGTTACAAAAGTTATTCAGTCGAGAGCAGTGAGTGATTTTTCTTTGTCCTTTGTTGTTTGATTAACATTAAAAACACAGACAGCAGCAGGAATATTAGGATGTTGTTACTTTAAGAGCGACTGCACGGATCTAATATACTGATATGGAAAGTACACGTGTTTACTTTCTCAACTGTTTTCGTTCACCTAAGACATAACAGTTTTGTTTACTAGGATACTTGATATTTTTGGACATAATTTTCTTTGTGTGAATTTGTCTGCTCAAGTGCAAGAAGACATGGAAGAGAGCTCAGTTTGCTATTCATGCCCTGTCAGAGATGCGGCTGTTTGGGCGCATGTTTTGGATGTTTGCGCATACACAACTTTCCACACAGCGCACGAGTAATAAAATGAGCTCTCTTTCGCGTCTTCTTGCGCTTGAATATCAAAATTGTCAAGGCTTAAACAAACGATGCAGTGCTGGTCCGTCAACTGTTAAAAGCGGCGTTCACGTTTGTTCACGTTCATGCATTGTACGAATTTATAAAATTCTTACCGGCCAACTGGCTAGTGACAGCGTTTCATATTGCCCAACGGCGATTTTTTTACTCGCATTTGGTGGTTAATGAGTGTTAATTTTAGACTTTGCTTAAGGACATTTAGCACTGATATTGTCTGGATTTTCTATTTACAGCGAAGTAAGCAATTACCTGCACAAAATATGATAGCATTGTAATGATAAAGTTTACTGTGGTTTCATGAATTAATTAAAAACAAAAAAAAGCAAAAAATACCTGATGCACAATTTTGTTCTTCATTTTCTAGAAGTAGAGTTTAAGAACCTTGCTGTATTAATTCATGAATTAAGATGTGACTTGAATGCTCCTGGCGTCATAAACACGACTTCCCACCTCGTAAATAAGAACTTCCCAGGAGGACTTGAATGCAACATTAGCAGTTTATGCAACTGGCCCCAGGTAACTAACCTTAAGTAACTTGTCCAGCAAGATTCTCTTTGTCAAGCAAGTACTTTTGCTTGGCTATGACAGTACATATAATATAATAGAAAACCGTAGAAGAAGACAGTTTACTTTAACGTCCACAACAGCACCCCTTGAGGCAATGCAGAGAATGCAATGTGCACTTAAAGGGTTAGTTCACCCAAAAATGAAAATTAAGTCATCAATTACTCACCCCCATGCTGTACCAACCCCGTAAGACCTTCGTTCGTCTTCGGAACACAAATGAAGATATTTTTGATTAAATGTGACAGCTGGATCACTCCTCCATAGGCTCCCTAAGGGATTGAAACCTGACGGCCCAGAAAGTCAATGAAGAAAATGTTTAAATATTCCATGTCACAACAGTGGCTCAACTATAAGTTTATCAAGCGACGAGAATACTTTTTGTGCGAAAAAACGAACAAAAATAACGACTTTATTCGACTATTCCTTTTCTTCCTTGTAGGCCTGAAACGAGACTTCAAGAGATTTCCAGGTCTTACGGGGTTGGTACAGCATGGGGGTGAGTAATTAATGACTTAATTTTCATTTTTGGGTGAACTAACCCTTTAAGTTGTGTTATGAGTTTTTCTTCTGAAGAGTTTTAGAATGCAGCAATGCATGAAATCAATTTTGCATAGAAGCAATTCACATTCTTGTAGAATATCCACAATGTATGTACACTTTAAAGTCACAACATTTTCAACAATGTTCTATAGAACTGTTCAGTAAGGATCATTTGTAGATCGGCCCGGTAAACAAATTCAGCATGAGTATAATCCAGGATAAAGCAAAATAAGTCAAATAAGGTCTGTGGTTAACATTACTTTAAAAAACGTTGTTCTACAACATACACTACTGTTCAAAAGTTTGACGTCAGTGATATTTGTAATGTACTGTATTTGGTAAAGAAGTCTCTTATCCTCACCAAGGCTGCATTTTCTTATAAATAACATAGTAAAAACTAATTTTGTTAAATAATATTTCAATGTAAAATTAATGCTGTTACATTGTTAATGTTTTCTATTGTAATATATTTTAAAATGTAATTTATTCCTGGGACGGCAAAGCTGAATTTTCAGCATTTTTACTCAGTCTTCAGTGTAACATGATCCTTCAGAAATTATTCAATATGCTGATTTGCTGCTCAAGACACATTTCTTGTTATCACTGTTGAAAACAGTCGTGCTACTTAATATTTTTGTAAAAATTGTGATATATTTTTTGGCAGTATTCTTTGATTAGATCGTTAAAAATAACGGCATGTATTTATTTATTTTGAAAATTAACTTTATAAAATGTTATGTTGCTCTCACTTTTTAGAGTCCTTCCTGAATAAAAGTATTAATTTCAACCTTTTGAACGGTAGCGTAAATTAAACACGTTGCTAAAAAAAATTGAATAAGGACTAAAACAATTGACCGATTAAATGCAAGTTATTAGTCAAGCACGTAAAGTCACATCCTTATTCTGTTAAACAGTTGACGCTCTTATCAAAAATGCATAAGAGATCATAAATTGAAAGAAAAAATTGAAACATTAATAAAACAAACTTGCTTGTGCATTGCTCCTGCATCCAACTAGCTCGCTAACTCTAAAAATCTATATGGGAGTCATTGCTGTGTCAACATGCTCCTTTCAGGTTTTCTAAATACAACCTGAAGAGTTCTATTTGAGCAGTCTGAATCTGAAATCCCAACTTCTGGCTCAACCAATGGTGTGCGTTTGGGTCGGGGGGGGGGGGGTGTCTAGGAAACATGTTTGAAAACATTACACTACCCCTTTAAAATGAACATATCTGAGGTAAAAGCAGAGAGAAGTACCACACATAAATAACAAGGAGAAAGAAGTAGAACTCAGAGATGGAGAGAATGAGAGAGAAATTTGAAGAGAAAGAGGAAAAAAGTGCCAGGCTAATTAAAGAAAGCCTACAGGCAAAGCTAGGGGGCTGGGAGGATCGTTGAGAAAGGTGTCATCACACACGCACACACACACTTTCCTCTTCTCCTCTCCCTTTTCCTTCTCTGGCCTTTGATAAGACAGAGGTGCTAGACTGGGCCTCACCAGCACCATGTAAAATCACGATAGAGCGAAAGAAAGTGTGTAAAAGAGAGCAAGGGGTTTGTTTGGCTGTTAAAGAGACTGCTGCTCTGCTCTTGGCCTTGTTAGTGCTCATTAATGCCTGACTGTGTGTTTGAGATGCCTGAATATCTGTTCTGTGACCTGTTTTTATGTTTTATTTAATGTGTGTATATGTTTGGTAATTTGTGGCGCAGTGTGGTATATGTGTCAGAAGGTACCTTCATATCATGGTCATACTTGAGTGTATGTTTGCGTGAAGGAAGGAGAAATCCAGAGATATGTTTTTATGAGTCATTTGCGTTCTACCTTGAGGTTCAGTGTTTACTTACACCTCAGAACATGGTCAAATGACTTTAATGCCTAGACCTGAAACACCTGCTAATAGATGTGCTAACAAGGTGCAGTCACACGCACACATGTGGAAAACTCACTCAACCCTCATTAATAAAGAGAAAGAATGTATTACACATAAACAGTAAAGACAATAAGGACTAGATTGATGAGAAAAAAAGTTTTCTTAAACATTGCCATTGGTTAATGCCAAAGGATAGAAATCAAGTCTCACTTTGTCTCATTTAATGTTGTAATTCAATTGATCAAACGCAACATTTAAAATGTTACAAAAGATTTATAAATGCTGTTCTTTTGTTTTTTATTCTATCCTGATTTTTTTATTATTATGGTTACAAAAAAATATTAAGCAGAAGAACTGTTTTCAACATTGATAATAATAAGAAATGTGTCTTGTGCACCAAATTAGCATAACTATTAGAATGATTTCAGAAGGACATGGACATGAGACAACTGGAGTAATGACTATGCAAATTCAGCTTTGATGAGAAAACGGTAAAGAAAGCTTGTTTGGATGTTTGCACAAGCTCGGCAATTCGGCACTCCAGTAAAGTCATGTCACGTTTATTTAGTTATATACCACTTTATACTGTACAATAGATTGTTTTAAAGCAAGCAGCTTTACAGTATTAAACTTGAAAAACAACAGTGTCAGTGTCTCTTTCAATTACAACTTCATGTTATAAAGCGGTTCATGTTTTTACTCATGTCTGACCTCGACGGACTGAACAGAAGAAATGAACCAGAGAAGATTTCCACGACAAAGAAGGCAGAGCCTCAGCGCACACCGACCTATTACGTAATCGCCATGGACCAATGGTAGTTCAAAGATGTTAGTGTCAATTTTTCTGGAAAGTTCGCTTTGGCAAGCTGCTCGAACTCCGGAAATGAACACAAAACGAACTTTGTTATGGCCTGATTTAGTTCGAAATGACATCATATCAGTTCTTCAATTTCGCTTAATCAGGGCGTTAACACAGGCAGGTTGGAGCCGGCATGCCCACAAATCAACACCCCATCATTTCGTCCCCCTCTTTCTTCTCCCTTAGCCCCTCTCTTCTGTAATGAGAAGAAAAAGAGAGAGAAGAAAAGAAACTTGCTGTTTTTTAATCCAGTCCTGAGTACGAAGAAGAGATGGGAATTTCGGACTGATTTTTTGGAAAAAAGGGAAAACACAGTGATATCTTAGGTAAAATTTGTATATATCCAGAAAATTGCACATTGTCACCTCAGAATAAACATCCGATCTGTTTACTAAAGACAACACCACCATTTTCCTCTTACTTTCATGATAATGCCTGGATAATGGAACTGGGTAGAATGTATTCATTATATCTTCCATTATAGAAAGCAGCAACTGTACCTCTGTAGCTGTGTGTGTGTTTGTGTGTGTGTTTGTGTGTGTGAGAGAGAGAGAGAGAGAGAGAGAGAGAGAGAGAGAGAGAGAGAGAGAGAGAGAGAGAGAGAGAGAGAGAGTATTGATCACACAGGGTTATTCTCCAGCCAGGGTTTATTAACCTCTGTGATAATGACAGAGCATTTATGTACACAGAGTCCCAGTGGAATTGTGGGATTGAAGAAGACAGAGGCCCTTTGGCTATGTTCAGAACGACATACTGACATGTTACTTGTACTTGAAAAATGTATACTGTGCAATCTCTATGCATGGATGACCTACTACATTTAATACATGAATATCCCACAATGCAATGTGGACTATTCTTGATTTAGCAACTTTCTTTGTTCATTCTCACTTAATTCACTAATGATAAAGGTCATGTGACAAATTGACATATTGCATACTACTATTTAAAATGCACTATTGCAGAATATCATTGCATACTTGTAATATTTTAGACAGCATGCATAGTATATAATATAGTAGGCATATTTCCAAACCCTGTCACTGTGTCAAGTTTAGGATTTGCAGCAATGACTCCATTTGTAGCCAACTGAAAATTCAACACATATAAAACCAGAATTTAACTAACTGATTATGACTACTTAGAACATCATAAAATACAAGCACCAAAAATCGTTAAAACAAGTAAAAAAATAAATAATGAAGGATTTTCCTTCAGCCAAATTTGAGAAGTGTAATAAAATCCAGAGACATCTGTAATACTGACAGTAGAACTATGACCAGATTCACTGTCCTCATTCCTTGTCTCAATCTTTTAGACCCTTCCCCCTCCTAAGCTACTCTGAACCAGCTTCCTCTATAATTACCAGTTATTAATTTTAAATGAGTCTGTTAAGGTGTTGCATGGTTTTAATACTGCCTGTTAATATCAGATCAGATGAGATTGGGGGAAGAGGAGATGAGAGGGGGATGATGGAATGGGTGTCTTCTCTCTGCCATCATTAGAGAGGAACGACGTCAGTCCATCAGTCTATCATTACTCCACTCACTCACTTGCTGTAGATGAGAACGATCACCCAGAGCCCCCCCAAAAAATTAAACATTTCTATCTCTACTCAAATGTCATTTTTGGTATTTTGCATCTTTTATTGAAAGAAGCACAGAAAGAAGACAAGATGTGGTCAGGAGAGTTAAAGACACGCACGTGGCAGTTTAAATATGACTCGGGTCATCCCAACCCTGCTACCCCTCCCTATCACTTCCTGTCTCCTGTGACGGTACAAAATTTTAATAAAATAAAATAATTAAATAATTGTCTGTGCTTCAAAAGGCCAGATTGTTTGAATTTAAACAATGTTCAAAACAAAATAAACAATGTTCCTAGGCCACAACTCCAACTTAAATCAGTTTTTTTTTTTAAAACAAAAAAAAAACATTAACAGCCAACAAGCAGCATAATCATATTACGGTATATTAAATTAAAAAAGTTGTACATTTATTTTACATTTTAATAACCATTTAAATGAATTCCCATTTTTGGATAATCAAACTTGATATGCAGTATCTATCTATGAACATTTTATTATTGTTATTTATTCATTATCTCCTTTAATTTGAAATTTGATGCATGCAAAAAGATATAAGATTATTTATGACAACTGATAAATCTGGTCTGAGTGCTTTACATCATTTAACACTTTAATTATAGATATATTAAAAGTTGTATAAATAATAAATAGGTCAGTTGTGATGCTATATTAATGTGCAATCTTTCAGGCAACTGTAAACAACAACTTCACATTGTGCCTAACAAACACCTCTTAATATCAAGTTCATCCTTGACTTGTTGGGGACACGTCCTCTGACATGTAAATAAAAAGCAGTTCAGCCCACTGACATCGGACGGCACATTTCTACTGTTGCAATGTCATTCCCAGAGCTATAATGTACTGACAAATCGTCACAAAGACCTAAAAACTAACAACAGGTTGACAGACAGGATATGACAAATGAACCATGTGAAATGCATGTGCTGTGAGAGATAAAACTTAAAGCAGCTTTGGATAATGTGAGAGAGAAAGACTCAAAACCGGTCCACTCATTCGGACAAACTCTCTCACTCTTCTCACATCTCTCGTCTCCCCCACCCCCCTCCCCCCTCCCTCTCTCCCTCTCTTTGTGTTCTGTATTCCAAGGTCCTTTCAGTGCCTAAAGTGGCGCTTGCTGCAGCTGAAGTGTCTGTGCATGTGTGCCCGAGCCTGCAATTCACCAATTTCACTGCTAATTAGCCTACAAAGCCGGTGCCTCGCAGGGGGAGGAGAGGAGGGGGTGGCGCACGCGGGGGGTCCGGGGCCCGGGGGCCGAGAGGAGGAGGAAGAATGGTAGAGGAGGGGTGCTGGCACAGCTGACACATATGGCTGGGTACCAGAGACTGGGTGAAAAGGGCGGAGGTGGAGAAAGAGAGGCAGAGGGGAGAAATGAGAGAATGATGTGGGGTAGAGGAGTGAGCCGTTCTTGTGCTGATACAGCGTGATACAGAGAGAAGGTACAGATGGAAAAGAAGAAAGCACGGAGCCAGAGGAGCACTTTCACATGACTCACATCAGAGCTTCAACGCACCTCTTAAAGCAAACGCCACGCTCCGCTTTGACCTCCACATGAAAAGATAATGTCACAGCAAGGTGATTTTACGAGGTCGCTAGATAGCAAGAAAGCTGGCTAAATGCATAGCAAATAGGAAAAACATGCATTTGAGATTAGAGCAGAAGAAAGTCCTGCCGATGCCTTTGATACGTTACAGAAATCAAAAACAAGCTGTCGAATGTGACTTTAATGTCTTGGTGACCATACATGACCAGAAGGGTTACGGTTCTTGTTTCTTTGCATTCTAAATCAGTGGTTTCAACTGGTGGGTTTGCACAATTGTTCTGATTGGGTCACAAACAGAAGCAAAAAACAACACTATACAACCAAGATTATCAACTTTTGAAAGGGAAGAGAAAATGCTTATCTAATGTATGTATATCTTTTGTTGCTGACATCAAAGGTCATGTGTCCAATCAAACTTAGTGTATGAGTGCAAATTACTGGCACTTCATAGAAGCTAGACAAATTAGGCAGATAAAAATATAGACGACCCAGACTACATATGGGGACACTTGCAAGTTTCAACAAAGATACACTACCATTCATAAGTTCGGGTCAGTATGATTTTTTTATTGTTTTTGAAATAAGTTTCGTATGCTCACCAAGGCTGCATTTATTTTATCAAAACTTTAAAAATTGTGTTTAATATATTTTAAAATGTAATTTATTCATGTGATGGCAAAGCTGAATTTTATGCAGCATTGTTACAGTGTTGGGGAAAGTTACTTTGAAAAGTAATGCGTTACAATATTGCGTTACTCCCTTAAAAAGTAACTTATTGTGTTACTTAGTTACTTTTTTAGAAAAGTAATGTGTTACGTTACTTTTGCGTTACTTTTTTTCCACCTGGGCTGGGCTTGTTTTTTTATACCAAAAAAGATATATTTTTGGGCAAATGTAAAGACCCTTTCACACCAAAAGTGAAATAATAAGCCTCAGACTGAAGGAAATACAGATTTACTCCTGTACAGTAGAGTACAGTAGTGTTCAGTAGAGGGCGCCGCTCAAACAAACCTTTCAGCTGCTGCTGTTCTGGGTAACAGAAGAAGAGGATGCAGGAGAAACAAATTTAACACTTACTTTACCAATAAAAACATATAAAAAAATCTATAGTCATTTTTGCTTATGGTTTAACTGAAAAATCGGAGGTCAGAAGCAAGTACTTTGGTCAATAAAGTTTGAATGCATAAAAAATGTTTTGTTTTATTTAACATATTTAGGTATTGGAGGTTTGCATAGTGTTCTGATTCTGCATTTCACTGATTTTATTCATTTCGAGGAATATTGAATCTTTTTTGTGCAAGTGAGATGAGTAAATCCACGCTTACATTTAATCTAGAACTATAATAACCATCATGTTTACACACAACGCCTCTGCACTTCGATTTGTCTCAACATTAGGACAGAAGAGCTGTCAGTCAATAAAGGGGAAAACAAAGTAACTTGCGTTACTTATTAGAAAAAGTAACTCAGATATTTTGTTGTAAATTTTAAAAGTAATGCGTTACTTTACTAGTTACTTGAAAAAGTAATCTGATTACGTAACTCAAGTTACTTGTAATGAGTTACCCCCAACACTGCATTGTTACATGATCCTTCAGAAATCATTCTAATATGCTGATTTTGTGAATTGCAGAAGCATTTCTTATTATTATAAATGTTGAAAACAGTTGTGCTGATTAATATTTTTGGTGGAAACAGACTTGCATTTTTTCAGGATTATTTGATGAATAGAAAGTTCCAAAAAAAACAACACTTAATTTGCAATTTAATGCATCCTGGCTGAATAAAGGTATTGATTTTCTTTTTATCTTACTGAACTCAAACTTTTGAACAGTAGTATAAATATGGTTTGTGCTGACCACATTTAATGTTCAAATCTGGGCACTGAAAAAAAAAACAGTTGCGAACCACCAATCTAAACACGAGGCAAAATCATAGGTGACCTGTGAAAATCACAAAGGTAGGTGCAAAGTTGTCAAAATTATCTGTGCAAATTGTCTGCTAATCTTTGTCTGCATTTCGAAAGGTCAGCAGCAAAAGGGTCAAAGGTAAAATGATTTGAACTTTGAGAGACGCGTTGCTATGCTGCAGCTGATGCCTCCCTCCATATGGGTTCAAAAGGCCGTAAGAGGGGAGAGAGAAAGAGAAAAGGGCAATAACCTCAAGATGGAAAGAAAGCGAGACAGAAGGAATAGCTGGAATGACTCTACAGTTGACGTAGAAAGACAGAGTTGTTAGACACAGTTGTGGCCACGGGGGGCGCTGTAGCCCAGTACGGCCAGAGTGCTTGTGAGTGGAGCGACAGGGGAAGGCAGAGTGGGGATGCCCAGGTCTGGTAAGCCTACACTGGGCACAGCTGCACCACAGCCAGCCCTGGCACCATCCACGCGCCCTGGCAGACATAGCGAGTCTTCGAGCCTAACTAAAACACACATACACACACATGCACACATGCACAATCCAGTCTGGTAGCTGCCAACAGCCCTAACACCATCTCTGCCATACTGGCATCCATCCTGCCACCTATCGCTGACGGCGACGGTTTCCACAGCGTTTGGCACGCCGCCCAGGACTGCACTGGAGTATGGCATTGGCAGCGTTTGAATAAGCTTAGGCTTGTCTCTCTCTCTATTTCTTGGTCTCCTTCTCTCACTCTCTCCCTCTGAATTGCTGTTTGTTTGTTGTTTTTTGTTTGTCCCCTGTCTCCCGACGCTTGTATATTTAAGGCTGTGGATGTGGAGAAAAGGATTATTCCGGAGGCACACAGGGGTCACACGCCTCTGGGGTAACGCGACCACCTTGAGAGAGAGCCGTAATTCTCTCACACCCACAATCACACGCACATGCACTTAAAAAACACCATCACGATGAGATTTACACCCTAACAGCACGGCGACAACATATGTTACAACATATGAACATACATATGCGTTTATATCATATATATTAAGCACAGTCGAGGTATAGAGAGTCTCTGAGGTATTTCTCGCCACCACAAGCGACTACTACACCCAATGTTTGGAGCTAAAGGTCTAAATGCCAACTCAACAGATGTAATTGTTTGAACTGAATGTGTTCACCTAAAGCCCTCATCTTAATTCCAGTGGACAGATGCCATATAAAATCCCTCTTTGAAATGAAAATGAAAACACTGTAAACATTCTGTCGATCCGCACTGCCAGCAAACCCTATACGACAGACTTAGATCATACTGCAAGCCGTTACTGTGTAAAGCTGGCCATCATTTTATTTTATTCACTCTTAAAAACAAAACCTACATAAAGTGCAGATGGCAATTTTGTTCAACTTTACTGCAGAAATACAGACGGCCCACAAAAGTTGATCAAACATCCATGCCAAGGAACATCAAA
Organism: Tiaroga cobitis; assembly: GCA_030578255.1. NCBI lineage: Eukaryota > Metazoa > Chordata > Actinopteri > Cypriniformes > Leuciscidae > Tiaroga > Tiaroga cobitis. The sequence goes on along the minus strand of CM060611.1, from coordinate 26,955,654 downwards.
TCGTTCACAATTACTATGACGTTTTTTTTTTTTTTTTTGCATACTACTGGCAAATGCACACAACTGCACATAACATTTTGGTTGTCCAATTTAAGCATTTTTTGTGCATTTTTTTTTTTTTTTTTGCATGTAACTGTTACTGTATATATTTTTTTCATGTAACTGCATGTACAATTTTGCCTACAACTGTACATATTAGTGATCAATTGTTTGTACATTTTTCGGCATGTAATTTTAAGTACAAAATTGTGCATTTTTTTGCATGTAAACTACAATTTGCGGTAAAAAAAGTTGCTGCCTTAAATTTGTAAGTACAATCAACTTAGATGTTTAAGTCATTTAAACTTAAATTACATTAAACAGTTAAATCTTGTATAACTTTGCTTGCATGTAACTGTACATACAATTTTTGCCATGATTTTACTTTCTTGAACTTTTTTCCCATTTCTATTATTCATTTCAAATCTACAAGATATATAAACATGATAATATTTCAGACTGATCACAAATAATTTGTTTAAAGCCACAGGCCAAAAAATCCACTTCACCCCTCATTCAATCAGGATCAGATTTGGCCAGCACTGTGCCCCCCTCTCTCTAGTTTATAAGAACACTTGCAGAAGTCCAAAATCATGTCTCCCCCCTTTCTATTGCCTTCAGACGAGCTCCACAATGAATGAAAAGGCAGATCTATCTGTAACGCTGTTCGTTTAAATATTCTCCCTTCTGCCTGTCCCCCCGACTCCCTCTCTCTCTCCCTGGTCTGCTTTATTTTATTCCTGGGTGCAAGCTGAATTTAATAAATATATGCAAATGTGTGCGGCGGAACATGACGAGTTTAAATCAGTCTGCGCTGCTCTTTGAGCGCTGGTGAGATTGAGGCTGAGAGCTGACCCCAGGTTAATCATTTTTCACTTCCCTATCGCATTCAATTCTGCTGCTGCCAGTGTACGTGTGTGTGTGTGTGCTTGGGCGTACGCATGTCTAGGTGTGGGTATAAGTGAGTGAGTGAGTGCATCCCTGTGTGTGTTTGTGTGTGTGTGTGTATTATTAATACAGAGGGAGGCACGTCATGTTCATGTTTTTTGAACAGATCAGTGAAGATAAAGTCTTTTCATTTATCTTATCACAGATGAATCTTAAACGGTAAAAAAAGTCATTGTAGTCGGAGCAAATATTCTTCCTCACACATATTTACTAGCACTAAAACCACCTAATGACCTGTTGTTCTCACTTCTATTTCTCTCTTCTTCACTCTATTTTCTTCTTCCTTCAGAAAGCATTAAACTTAAAAATGCAAAGCTTCTGGTCTTAAGTCCATCTTCAGCGTTCTTTTTTCATTTTTCTATTTTATACCTGTCTCTGTTTTCACATTTCCTTTGAGCATAAATTGCAAGCATTTTTCAAATTGTCTACTTTTTTCCGCTCTTATGCTGTTATTCCACTACAATTTTGGCAAATATGCCACAATTATTTTTTATTCAACTGTTAAAAGCGATCAACCTTGTTATTCCATAAATTCATATATTTATGCATCCTGTTCAGAAGTTTACTATTGGTTCACATGATTTTAACATACAATGGGGTTCAAAAGTCTGAGACACCATTGTAAATCTGGAATTCAAAAATTTAAACCAAAATATAAAGAATTTAGTTTTTTATATATATTTATAAAGGATTTTTTTTTTAATGCAATAGAAACATTATGGGATTTCATATTACATAAGAAATATGTAAGACTCTCTTTCTAGGTCACTAATCAAATTTGCACTAATTTTGTATGAAAGCTTGTTACCGCCAATAAAACATTTTAAAAGATAATTGTGACTTTTTATCTCACAATTGAGAGTTTACATTTAGCAATTCAGACTTTTTTTCTCAGAATTGCGAGATATAAACTCACAATTGCGCGTTATGAAGTCAGAATTGTGAGATTTAACTCACAATTCTGACTTTTTTCTTGCAATTGCGTGTTTATATCTCACAGTTCTGACTTCTTTTCTCAGAATTGTGAGATATTAACTCGCATTTGTGACTTTATATCACGCTATTCAGAGTCAGAGAAAAAAGTCAGAATTGTGAGATAAAAAGTCGCAATTACCTTTTTTATTTTTTATTCTATAGCGGAAACAAGTTTCCATAAATTTGTGACACTGATGATCATGTAAAAACCTTTGCACAGGTGGTCAGATGTTCTTTCTTCAATCGAATCTCAAGATGCTTTTTGAGTTATCTCAAATCATCCTGGAAAATATCATCCTCAGGTTTTTCAGGAGTTCTCGCAGTTTAAGTACTGCTGTTGTTAATAAAGAAAAAGGAGGACAAATATATCACTAGTGGTCTCTGAATTTTGGGTAACACACTGATCGTCTCGGTTACGGATGTAACCCTCGTTCCCTGAGTAGGGAACGGATACGTTACGTCGGATGACGGAGAATGGGGGTTTCGCCTAGAAGCCAATCCTCTTCGAGTATTAAAAAACGAGCCAATGGCAAGAAAATGCCATGGGTCTGCGGAATTTGCATAACGTATCCCCGCCTCACCACGTGGGTATAAAGGGAGGATGCGGACGCAAACGCAGCATGTCTTCGCTGAGGAGCCGAGACTGAACTCATGCGTCTACCCAGCGGTACAGCGGAAGTGGCAGGGAGACGTAACGTCTCCGTTCCCTACTCAGGGAACGAGGGTTACATCCGTAACCGAGACACTCCGAGTCACTTCGTAGTCACTCCGAGTTACGTCGGATGATGGAGAATGGGGGTCCCCCGTGAAATCACGCCACCTTCACAGCTGTCTTCCAGTGCCCTGCGAAAGTCTGAACCCCTGTCGTGAACTTAGCACGGACGAGGAGTCCTACTTAGCACAGGAATACCAAGGTACACTGGGGAGCATATCTCAGAGGAGATATGCCGCAGTATGCCTACCCGTAGGGAGGACTTACGAATACACATATGGGCCAAGGGGGCTACATATGGAGGAACACTGGAGTACCAACCCGTAGGTTGGCTAGAATTTCAACTCCAGGAGTGGCAAGGTGGCTTGCCGAGGGAAGACACATGCTCAGAGAGGCTTACAGTGGAAATACACATGTGGGGGTTACTAGCAGGAACCATGCACACGGAGGCACCTAGCCGACGCCCAGGCAAAAACACTGGCGCCAGCATCAACAGTGCTGGAGGAACTCAGGGCTTCAATAGAAGGCTCAGCTGAGAAATAATCGCACTTATCCAGTCTGTGGAGTGGAATGGCGAGCAAGTGAAGACACCTGAGCAGGTCCAGTACTGGCCGGGTGAGCGAGTACGAGAGAGGACACAGGCTCCACTCGGATATTATAGAATCTGGCGAATGTGTTGGGTGTCGCCCAGCCTGCAGCTCTGCAGATGTCTGCCAGCGAGGCGCCATGTGCTAGAGCCCAAGAGGAAGCCACACTCCGGGTGGATTGCGCTATCACACCAAGGGGGCACGGTCGACTTTGCTGTTGGTAAGCCAAAGCAATGGTGTCCACTATCCAGTGAGACAACCTCTGCTTCGAGAGAGCCCTTGCCTTCTGGCTCCCACCATAACAGACAAAGAGCTGGTCTGAGGTCCTGAAACACTGCGTTCTGTCAACGTAAGCACGGAGGGCGCGTACTGGACAGAGCAGTGCCAAGGCTGGGTCTGCTTCCTCCAGGGGCAGCACTTGCAGGTTCACCACCTGGTCCCGGAAGGGAGTGGTAGGATCCTTGGGCACATATCCAGGCCGGGGTCTCAGGATCACGTGAGAGTGACCCGGCCCGAACTCCAGGCACGCTTCGTCAACGGAGAATGCATGCAGGTCCCCTACCCTCTTGATGGAGGCCAGTGCAACCAGGAGCGCTGTCTTCATTGACAGGAACTTAAGCTCAGCTGATTGCAGAGGCTCAAAGGGAGCCCTCTGCAGGGCATTTAACACCACTGAGAGGTCCCAAGAGGGAACGAGAGGAGGGCGAGGAGGATTCAGTCTCCTCGCTCCTCTCAGGAACCTGATGATCAGGTCGTGCTTTCCAAGAGACTTACCTTCAACTGCTTCGTGATAAGCGGCGATAGCGCCCACATACACCTTCAGGGTGGAGGGTGACAGCCTTCGCTCCAACCCGTCTTGTAGGAAGGAAAGCACGACACTGATCGAGCATCTCCTGGGGTCTTCTCGGCGAGAAGAGCACCAGTTGACGAAGAGGTTCCACTTCAACGCATAGACATGTCTCGTGGACGATGCTCTAGCGGAAGTGATGGTAGCCGCCACCGCTGGTGGCAGGGTACTCAAACCTGCCTCGTCCCGTCCAGGAGCCACACGTGGAGTCTCCAAAGATCGGGATAAGGGTGCCATGGGGTGCCCCGTCTCTGAGAAAGGAGGTCCTTCCTCAGAGGAATTGGCCAAGGAGGTGCTGTCGCGAGGAGTATCAGTTCGGAGAACCAGGTCTTGGTGGGCCAGTATGGGGCGACCAAAATGACCTGCTCCTCGTCCTCCTTGATCTTGCACAGAGTCCGTGCGAGAAGACTCACTGGGGGAAACGCATACTTGCGTAGGCCCTGCGGCCAGCTGTGCGCCAGTGCGTCCGTGCCGAGCGTGCCATCGGACAGGGAGTAATACAGGGCGCAATGGGATGAGTCGTGGGAGGCAAACAGATCTATCTGTGCGTCCCCGAACTGGTCCCATATAAGCTGGACCGACTGGGGATGGAGTCGCCATTCGCCAGAGGTTGGTCGGAGCCGTGACAGCTCGTCGGCTGCAAGGTTCCGCACTCCTGGAATGTAAATAGCACGAAGGGACCTCAGGTGCTTCTGACTCCATAAGAGGAGGTGGCGTGCGAGTTGCGACATACGGCGAGAGCGTAGACCACCCTGACAGTTGATGTACGCTACTGTCGCGGTATTGTCTGAACGGACTAGTACGTGTTGACCCTGGAGCAACGCATGGAAGCGGTGCAGGGCAAGGCGTACTGCTAGCAACTCGAGGCAATTGACATGCATGAGGCGCTGGGGTCCTGTCCAGGAGCCCGCGGCTGCATGTCCATTGCACATGGCGCCCCAGCCCGTGGCAGAGGCATCTGTGGAGACAACAACATGCCTGGAAACTCGTTCTAGGGGAACTCAGGCCCGTAGAAAGCTGAGGTTCCGCCACGGGGTGAAGGTCTGACGGCAGGTCGGAGTTATTAGAACTCTGAGCATACCGCGATGCCATGCCCACCTCGGGACTCGATCGCGAAGCCACAGCTGAAGCGGTCTCATATGAAGCAATCCGAGTGGCGTTGTCGCGGCTGCATATGCCATAGGCCCCAGGAGCCTCTGAAAAAGTTTCAGTGGAACCGCACTCTTGCCCTCGAACTGTCGAAGACAAGTCAGCAGTGAGTGTGTGCGCTCGCTCGTAAGCTGCGCGGACATGGCGACCGAGTCTATCTCCATACCGAGAAAAGAGATCCTCTGCACGGGGCAAAGTTTGCTCTTCTCCCAGTTGACCCGAAGGCCCAGATGGGCTAGGTGCCGGAGCACTAGGTCTCTGTGTTCGCAAACCTGGACTCGAGAGTGAGCTAATATTAGCCAGTCATCGAGATAATTCAGGATGCGAACCCTGTGTTCGCGCAGGGGAACAAGGGCTGCCTCGATGACCTTCGTGAAGACGCGAGGAGACAGAGCCAACCCGAATGAGAGAACCGCATACTGGTATGCCTGCCCCTCGAAAGCAAACCGAAGAAACGGTCTGTGTCGAGGTAAAATGGAGACATGAAAGTAGGCGTCCTTCAGGTCTATCGCTGCAAACCAATCCTGTGGCCGCACGCATTCGAAAATGCGTTTGGCCGTGAGCATCTTGAACGGCAGCCTGTGAAGGGAGCGGTTCAAGACGCACAGGTCCAGGATTGGCCGTAACCCACCGGTTTTCTTGGGGACAATGAAGTAGGGGCTGTAGAACCCTGACCTCATCTCGGCTGGAGGGACAGCCTCGATTGCACCCTTCGCCAGCAGGGTAGCAACCTCCGCTCTCATGACCGGGGCGTTGCCACCGACCATAGTAAAGCGGACTCCCCTGAAGCGGGGGGGAGACCGTGCGAACTGAATCGCATAGCCGAGCCTGATAGTTCGGGCGACCCAACGGGACAGATTGGGGAGCTCTAACCAAGCCCCCAAAAACTGAATTAGTGGAATCATCCGAGCCACAGGCGTCCCCCCGGAGGGGCAGAGGAGCGGATTGACCGGCACAGGCGAGGGTGGCATAGCGGCCCTGAGCGTGTGCACAGTCATGCTCCGCGCCCTGACAGAGGAGACCAGGGAAGGACCAGCGTTCCACGGGGGTCTGCTCTGCCAGGGGTCTGGCGATAGAGGGGGATGAGAGCGGTGTGGTCCGGGGACGGCACGCACTGTCATCCTCGCCCTCAGGGACAGAGGAGGACGAGAGTGGCGAGGCACGGGGGCGTCGCGCACTGCCATCCAGCTCTGTGTGCTCAGTGATGGTGTCAAATCTTTCTTTAACCACAATAGGGTGCTGCCCACCCGTGGGTGAGCAGCGGGGAGTGGAGAACCAAAGATTCTCCCCCGGCCCTCCACCGGGGGAAGGAGGGGGCCTGCTCCCGCCTCCTGAGAAAGATCCAATGCCATCACTGAGCAGCCCGTCTCAGGAACGCCGGCTGAGGCGTCTGTACCGATGGCTGGGTGGAGGCAGCAGCTGGCCGTCGGGGCAGAATGTGTTTAATCGCCTCAGACTGCTTCTGGGCGGTTGAGAACTGCTGGGCGAAGTCCTCAACCGCACCGCCGAAGAGGCCGGCCTGGGATATGGGGGCATCGAGCAGACGAGTCCGCTCGGTGTCCCGCATATCGGCCAGGTTGAGCCATAGGTGACGCTCCTGGACCACGTTAGTGGCCATCACCTGACCCAGGGAGCGTGAGGCCACTTTCGTCGCCCGGAGAGCGAGGTCAGTGGCGGCACGCAGTTCGTCGAACGTCCCTGGGTCAGTCCTGCCCTCGTGCATGTCTCTGAGCAGCTGGGCCTGGTAGACCTGCAAGGTGCTCATAGCATGCAAAGCAGCAGCCGCCTGTCCTGCAGCTCTGTGAGACCTCGCCACCATAGATGACGAGAATCTACAAGCCTTGGACGGGTGCTTAGGATTACCACGAGAGGAGGCGCTCTGAGCACACAGTTGCATCGCAACAGAGCGCTCCACCGGGGGAATCCCAGTATACCCATGGGCAGCCGCGCCATCGAGGGGAGGAAAGGCGGAGAAAGCTGACGAGCGTTCACGGGAGGTCAAGGGAGCCTTCCATGATCTCGACAGCTCCTCATGCAGCTCCGGGAAGAAAGGAATTGGGGTTGGCTGAGGCCGTGAGGCGGCAGCCGCACCCAAAAACCAATCGTCCAGCTGCGAGCACTCGGGGCAGGGCGGAGGGTTCCACTCTAGCCCGATGCTCACGGCTGCCCGGGACAGCATGGCCGTCATCTCGGGATCCGACACGGGCAACGCTGGGACTTCCGAAGGAGGCAACGCAGCCGCATCCTCACTTCCCGAAGACTCTAGCCCACCTTGTGATGCCGCGATCGACATCGCGTCCTCCTCTGGAGCGCCGAATGAAACACGCGGGACCTCCGAAGAAGTACCCGCCTGAATCACCGCGGCACTCGCGGGTTGCAACACAGCGGAGGGGGGTGTGGTCCGAGGACGCATCGTCGGATTGCTCCACACCGTCACCCTCAGATCACCCTGTCCCCCAGCCAAACTACCACCTCTCGTGGAGGAAGCAGGACGGGTGATAGACGCGGGGACTCTCACTGAAAGATCATTGAGTCTCAATCTAAGTGTTGCGATGGCCATGTTCCCACAGAAGGAATATGAGTCATCCACGAGCGCTGCTTTAGCGTGCTCAAAGCCCAGACACACAAAGCAGCGCTCGTGCCCATCAGAAGATGACAGATATCGACCGCAACCAGAAGAACACGGGCGAGACATCTTTAAAAAGACGTGCCACGTGCAGCTCTTTTAGGAGAGGAAAAACTCTGCAATGCTGAGGCGACCAGGGAGAAAGCACAAAGTCTGGCAGACCACTGCACAGATCGCAGGCAAAGTGAAGACTCGCTGGAAACCGCCGTCACACCAACACTGGAAAGTTCGCTCGTCTCGAAGACGTGAGTCACTTGTAAACTCAGGTCTTGTGGCTGTGGAGTGAAGAGATTCTCTTGGCTCCGAAGCAAAAGCATGCTTCATTTGCGTCCGCATCCTCCCTTTACCACGTGGTGAGGCGGGGATACGTTAAGCAAATTCCGCATACCCATGGCATTTTCTTGCCATTGGCTCGTTTTTTTAATACTCGAAGAGGATTGGCTTCTAGGCGAAACCCCCATTCTCCATCATCCGACGTAACTCGGAGTGACTACGAAGGGGAACTCACTCTCTCTCTTCTATATAATACTATATAATTCATCATACACAAGTAAAAAGTGGCCCACATTTTTATCTAAAACAAATAAGCTAAATAAATGATGACCATGCATGCTAGTGAAGAGTTTATGGACCACTGGAGAGGTCAAAGGTCAAACCTGCTATGTGTTCCACTGCAGCTCCATCTCTAGGCAAAGAAAGGTAGAAATTGAACTGAAACAGGTGCAATAAGCGAAAAACCTTCTGAAACCTTGATTCTCACGGAAGATCATATTTCATTCTAATGTTACAATGTACCATAAAATATACAAGAAGCGAACCTTGAAAATGTGCATTTGCATGTTCAGTCTATTACTGTACGTTTTACGAACTCACACACCCCTCTGGGATAGACACCCCTCTCATCCTGTCATCAGACATGTCTGTGCCCGCCTAACTGATCTAAGTTCTAATCAAACATCATTTAGACTGCATCTCACCCCGTCCCCGCGGGAACAACCACCCCAGTGACGGTCGCCAGGCAACCACCCTCTCATTTCTGAAGTGTCAGTTTGCATTATTGTCTTCACGCTCTCTAGTGATACCCAGAGTCTTGCATACTCACACACACTTCTACATGGACCCACACATGCACAGTCAAATGCTCAAATATGTTTCTTAACCTGTTCAAAATATATACACACGAATGAATTGATTAATTTTGTTGTCGAAATTAATATACTATCTTAAATGTAAAATAGCTTAAATGTATCTCATAGAAAATGCATTTTTCATAGACATGCATATAAGCATTCACTATACTGCAAATGGTGTCAACATTTGTGGCACAAACATCCTGGAACACCATTTGTGTTCACCTGCCAAAGTAAATATTTGGCACTGCTCTGCTCTAGATTCTACAGTGTAAAGACCAAACAGAAAAGGGAGATTTCACAAACATAGAGAAAAATTTCAACGAAAACACACACACACACACACACACACAGGTACACGCACACAAACACACACACACACACACACACAAATATGCTAAGCATGTATCTCTGAAATAATCACACGCCACTCGACAATCCACACAGGCTGTATTTGTAGATCTTAAAAGTGTAAATGACAGATGAAGATAGTAATTTCACTGATATCAACATCACTCACATACACAGAGAGAGAGACAGAATGTCAGAAAGCCGAAGAGTGTAATTTCTGCATTTTCATTGTTTTTTTTTAAATGTTTTATCTATATACTATTACATTATTTATTCATATTTTGATTATATTTCAGCTAATTTTCGTTTAAGTTATAGTCATTTAATAACTTGGGTAGCATTTGCCTTAGCAGTGCAGCGTAACATGTTTTCAGAAACCCTCCATCTTCCCCAGCTCCACCTGTATAGATCTGCTATGGGAAATGTATGTACATGTTATTGTACAGTAGCAGCAGCAGCATCTCTTACTTGCTCACAGCAGCGTGTCGTGCATATATTGGCAGTAGCAAGTCCCGTACTTGCTCTGTCGCAGCAATAACCTACATCAGCAATAAAAGCAGCAGCAGCAACAGTGTAGCAGATCTATTCCGCCAAGACCAAACATACAACATTGTCATACCCATTACCATGCCAATCACTCTGAGAGTTGTCATGACAGAAATAAATTTATACTATGGGGCTGTTGAATGCTTGAATCTGATTGGTTGACGAACGTTCTAAGATGTGCAGTTTTTTCACGGGAAACACATGACTAGGCAGGTCTTGACCGCAATACATGTCCATATCACTTTGCCAAATGATTTCAGTTATTTCAAAGGTCCTTACAGCCTTACAGCAATAGAACCAAAACCCACATACACTGACCAAGCAAATTAATATAGTAAAGAATAGTAAACAATGCAGCAAAAAAAAAGAAACATCCTCCCACTGTCAACTGCTTTTCTCTAGGACATTTCTTATTATGTGTAAATATTTGTATGAACATAAAAAGATTAATCATATTTTTCAAAACTACTGCCTTGATCAACAAAATATTGAACAAATGTTGATCATTTGAAAGCTTAGTCTGAACTTTACAATGAATGTAGCCAATGTGATTAACTCCAAAGTAGTGCTGAATTATTTGCTGATAAATAAAAAAAATGGTGCCATAATTTATGAAATACTTTTTTGTACTTATGTTGGCTACTGCAATGTGTCAAAAACATCATACAGCTCAGATTGCCATGTGTCATGTGTCATTTGAAAGGTCTCACTGAGTAGAATACAACAGGCATAAATGTTTTGGGCTGTGACTAAACTTGAGCGAGTTTTTGTACGTGAAGCCCAGTCTATGGTGAAGCCCTGCGAGACCCATATGATAATATTATATACGGATGCATAATTTATGTCACTTTTTGGCTTGCAACTTCATGAAACATGCTCTGATTATGAAAAATGGCATATCATTATTTACAGCAGATTCTCACGATTAAAATGATCACTTCGATATTCCTCATATCGGTGCGATGTATCAGGGTCTATCGAATTCCACGAGATATTCCTCACGGAGTTACGACACATAAAACTCCACAGGCGCTAAAATCAAATGTAGCTTTCACACTGCGTTTACGCTTGTAACTTCATGAAACATGCACAGCTTGTAGAAAATGGCACATCATACTTACAGTGGATGCTCCCCACTGAAATGAGTACAAAATCAACATAATCCATTGAGTCAACCACGAACTATTTTAAAAATGGACAGTATGGGGGGTGTAAAGGGCTAAACAAAAAGGCTACCTCGGTTCCAAATGCAGTAACTTTTGATTGCTTTATGCTATCACCACAATTTGATTCAGATGCAGCTCACATGTAGGGAAACTTCACCAAAGAAGAATTGTCCACCTCTCTTATTTCCCTCCTGAGGAAAAGCAACTCTAAAAATGTCTTCAGGGCATAAAGGGTTAGTTCACCCAAAAATGAAAATTCTGTCACTAATTACTCACCCTCGTGTCGTTCCAAACCCGTAAGTCAAGTCAAGTCAAGTCATCTTCATTTATATAGCGCCTTTAACAATGGATTGTACCAAAGCAGCTTTACAGAGATAAACATATAATTTAAGGTAACAGAGATTGTTTTGGCTTTATATTTGGCTTTTCTTGAATAATGTTATTTCCAGCTAAAGTTAGTTTTGATTGATTCACCTCCATTGAAATGATCATTTGTTATTAAATTAGGGGCCACTAAGACGACGCCGTTCTCTCTAACAGACTTTAAACGTGAACCTGTGATTAACGCTGACGGCGTTCAGATGCGCATTAAGAATTGATTCTATAGTATTGTGCTTTTGAAAATATGTGCGCAGGTTTGCAATTCCATACAACCCATGCCTAAACAAACTACTTGTCTTGCCTATAAATTTTGATACAGAATTTTGTTTTATTTTATCACTTCGGGGTACGCGAGCCAGATTTTCAACAACGCTTTATCTGTAGAGTGGGAAAGGGATCCTCCATAGGGAGAGGATAGTTGACACTTCAGCACTGCATTGTCATCGGGTCCAGGCAAAGCTCCCTCGTCAGATCTGGACACGGCCTGGAAACCTCGGGATAAACAAAGACACTAATATTAGCGTAGATGCCATTCTTCTTATGATGTAACGAGTACATCAAGATTTAAGGGAAGTGTTCCCAGTTCCGGCTGACCTAATCTATGCAGCCTAACATTGAATTATAGAAGTCTATAGTGTATTATGTGTATGCTAGGTCAAAGAGATGTGTTTTTAGTCTAGCTGTGAACTGACAGAGTGTGTCTGTTTCTCGGACAATGGTAGGAAGACTGTTCTAAAGTTTTGGTGCTAAATAGGAAAAGGATCTACCGCCAGCAGTCAATTTAGATATTCTAGGTATTATCAACTGGCCGGAATTTTGAGATCGCAATAGACGTGAAGGACTATAATGCGTTAAGAGCTCGCTCAAGTACTGCGGAGCTAAACCATTTAGTGCTTTGTAAGTAATCAACAAAATTTTGAAATGTATACGATGTTTAATAGGCAGCCAATGCAGTGTTGACAGAACCGGGCTAATATGGTCATATTTCCTGGTTCTGGTAAGAACTCGAGTTGCTGCGTTTTGAACTAGCTGTAGTTTCTGTAGTTTATTTATTAAGCGTGCAGGGCAACCACCCAGTAAAGCATTACAATAATCTAGCCTTGAGGTCATGAACGCATGAACTAATTGTTCCGCATTTCCCAATGAGAGCATATGGCGTATTTTAGATATATTTTTAAGATGGAAAAATGCAGTTTTACAGATACTAGACACGTGACTTTCAAAAGAAAGGTTGGTATCAAAGAGCACACCCAGGTTCCTAACCGACGACGAAGACTTAACAGAGCAGCCATCAAGTGTTAGACAGTATTCTAGGTTATTGCGTGTGGAAGTTTTTTGTCCAATAATTAGAATCTCTGTTTTTTTCAGAATTTAGTAGTAGGAAATTACTAGTCATCCAATTTTTTATATCAGCTTTGCATTCCGTTAATTTTGTGAATTGGTAAGTTTCGTTAGGTTTTGAAGAAATATACAGCTGAGTATCATCGGCATAACAGTGAAAGCTAACTCCATGTTTCCTAATGATATCTCCTAATGGTAGCATGTACAGAGTGAACAGCAACGGTCCTAGTACTGAGCCTTGTGGTACGCCATACTGAACTTGTGATCGATAAGACATCTCTTCATTTACTGCTACAAACTGATAACGGTCAGATAACTATGATTTAAACCATGCTAGTGAAATTCCACTAATGCCAACATAGTTCCCTTTCGAGAGGTCTCTCCTATTGCGTAAGTAGCTTACGCTATGGGAAAACTCCTTTTCTCGAGAATATTGAAGTCTTTATGTAAAACGCATTGCAGCTGCACAGCAGACAGCAATGAGCGAAGCAGCTCGGTCATTGGCTGTGCTGCGGCAACTTGCTCGAACCAATGGCGGGGCGACTCTGAATGCGCGACCAATGAGCGCGCTTCGCGCCCGCGCGCGTCAGAGCCCGCCAAGATGGGCGTGACCAAGGGCTATATATTGGGCGCCCCGTCATGAGAGTTCTTTAGATTTAATCTCCTTCAGCGAACACCTTCTTCGCTGGATCCTCCGGATTATTGAAAGCCTTCGCCGCCGTAGAAAAGCACACCAGCGGGATTGCTACGAGGACGCCGGCGCCTTCAGCCGCCTTCGAACACCATCCTGCTGAGCCATCCGGCGCGCTAGACACGCAAGTATCTTTTCAACCGGTCGCCCGGCGACGTTGTAAAAGAGCAAATTTCAACGAGGCGTTGTTTCAAATGCCTTCCTGCGCGTCGTGCAGAGACCTTCTCCCAGACGGGGATCGTCACATCATCTTCGCTCGCTGCCTGGGCCGGGACCACGCAGAAGCCGCCTTGACCAAGGGCGGATGCCCTGAGTGTGACGACCTGGGTCTCTCCACACTACGAGCTCGCCTCGCCGCCTTCGCCGTGAGCGAGCCCAGCGCCACCCCTCTGTTTGAGCCGCGTATTAAGAAGCGCCGCTCACAGAGGCTTCCTGAACCCGAGCTCAGTGATGCGACGCCGAGCCAGTCTCCGCGTGCTTCACCACCGCTCTTGACTTCCCCGCCGCCGGTTCAGTTCACCCAGCCGGACCCACGCCCCTCCAGCGGGGCGGCGGGCCTTGTGACTTTCGGCGCGTCAGAGGACGACGGGGAAGTAGATGACAGCTTATCCATCGACGCTGCATCTGACGACTGGCCGGGCTCCTTCGACCCCGCCCCGTCGACGCTAGCGAGCACGAGTGGGGGCTCCACTATGGACGCGGAGATTGTTCGCATCCTTTCCAAGGCCGTGAAGGACCTCGGGCTCGACTGGTCTTCTCCCGAGGAACCAACCCGAAGCCGGCTGGACGAATGGTTTCTGCAGGGGCGCCAGCAGGCCCCTCGGCAAAGGCCTTCTCCCTTCTTCCCGGAAGTTCATGACGAACTCACAAAGTCATGGAAAGCCCCCCACTCTGCACGTTTGAGGCCTTCTTTTTCTTCGTCGCTCTCCTCGGTGGACGGCGCGAAGGAAAGAGGCTACGAGGGAACACCGCCCCTCGAGGAGGCCGTGGCCAATCATCTCTGCCCGCCCTCCACCACCGGATGGAAAGCCAAGGCTTCCCACCCCTCGAAGCCCTGCCGCACTACTTCTGCTCTCGCCGGTCGCGCCTACGCCGCCGCCGGCCAAGCTGCATCAGCGCTTCACTCGATGGCGGTACTTCAAGTGTTCCAAGCCAAACTTCTCCGTTCCCTGGACGAGTCTGGCTCCGAGCCCGAAGCCTTCAAGGACTTACGCAGCGCAACTGACATAGCCCTGCGAGCCACAAAGGCCACCGCCCAGTCTATCGGCCGTGTCATGGCTAATTTGACTGTTCTCGAGCGACATCTGTGGCTGACTCTAACTGAGATGAAGGACGCGGATAAGGCCCCGTTTCTCGATGCGCCGATATCCACCAGCGGGCTGTTTGGACCAGCAGTTAAAGCCTTCGCCGAACGCTTCACTGAGGCCCAAAATGCTTCACAAGCTATGCGTCATTTTCTGCCCAAGTGCTCCAGCTCATCACAGGGCAGGCAGAGACCGCCTCAGCCGCAGCGGGCTAGAACCGCCCCCACCGCCTCTCAGCCCGCACCTCAGACTGCCGCTCGACGCCGCTCGCGCTTTCACTACCGCAAGCCGCCTCCTGAGCGACGGGGTCCTCGGCCCAAGATAGCGCTGAACCCTGAGCCTCGAAAGCCTTCCTAGCCACAGGAATGAAAAGAGAGAGTGCGTGTCTCGCAAAAGCCGGACCACTCTCTCTGCAAAATCCCGAACATTACCCAGTCCCCTCACAGGCGGCTGGAAATGTCTATACAGCAGTCAACGGGCCAGTCACGGAGCTCGCCTACCTGCAAACAAACGCCGTTTTTACGGCGACACACAGAAAACACAAAAAGAGCCTTTTTCTGCCTGTGTCACTAAGGGTTCACATGCCCACAAAGTGTGCATCCCCAAATACTGTCAAAACAGTGCCAAACTCATTCCCAGCTCAGGCTGGACGCCCCATAAATGTAGATCACGTGCCTACGGCCATGTATGCACCACTACACACAAGCACTGTTCACACAGTTACAAATTCATCCCCAGTAAAAGCGGGAAACATTATAAAGGTGACGCGTGTGCCTACCACTGTTTATGCACCCCCACTTATAAACACTGTCCCTGCAGTGTCAAATCTTACCCCAGCTCAGGCTTCGAGTGTCACAGACACAGCGCGCGCTGTTACAGTCACACACGCGCCCATACACTCAGCTGCTCAGCGCGCGCCCGCGCCTCTGAGAGCTGCGAGCTCAGGCGATTCGCTGGCCGGGTCCCTGCGTCACAGCGGCCCGCCCCTAGCCTGTATTCAGCCCATATCTGTGTATGCAGCGGCATGGGAAAACATTCCAGATATGCCGAAATGGGTGTTGAATATAATAAAACACGGATACTCGCTCCAGTTCGCTTGCAGACCACCACGTTTTACGACTGTGGTCGAGACGAAAGTGAGAAAAGAGTGTTCACATGTTCTGCGCACCGAGGTGCGCAAACTAATAGAAAAAGGCGCTGTGGAAACGGTTCTCCCCTCTTTGAGCGAAGCAGGTTTTTACAGCCGCTATTTTCTCGTCCCGAAAAAGGATGGCGGTCTCCGCCCCATCCTGGATCTCAGACACCTGAACAAAGCACTAATGACTCGCTCGTTCAGAATGTTAACAACCAAACATATCCTCGCGCAAGTACGCCCAGGAGATTGGTTTCTCTCAGTGGATCTGAAAGACGCTTACTTTCACATTCCAATAGCGCCTCATCACAGGCCTTTTCTGAGATTCGCTTTCGAAGGACAGTCATACCAGTACACGGTACTTCCGTTCGGCCTGTCCCTGGCTCCCCGTACATTCACGAAATGTATGGATGCAGCACTTTCCCCCCTGAGGCAGCGGGGAGTGCGAATACTGAATTATCTCGACGATTGGCTGGTCCTAGCACAATCAGAGAGTCAGTTAACAACACACAGATCTTGGATTATCAGCCATCTAGAATGCCTGGGTCTAAGAATCAATTTTGCAAAGAGCATGCTATCCCCCAGCCAGAGGATTTCTTTCCTGGGAATAGTTTTAGACTCGATGCAAATGACAGCGCACCTCTCATCGGAGCGCACGCTCACCATCCGGCGCCTTGCAACATCATTCAGAGCGGGCGCGCGCGCCCCGTGAAATGGTTTCAGAGGATGCTCGGTCTAATGGCCTCAGCATCGGCCGTACTCCAGCTAAGATTGTTGCATATGCGCCCTCTCCAACGCTGGCTCAAGAGCCGCGTCCCTACTCACGCGTGGCGTTCGGGCCACTTTTTAATCAGAGCAAACCACGGCTGTGTAAAAGCCCTGACGCGCTGGAAAGCCGCCGACTGGTACCAGTCGGGCGTGAGTCTGGGTGTGAACACAAGGAGAAAAATGATCACGACAGATGCCTCCAAAATAGGATGGGGGGCCCTTTACGAGGGCAGGCCTGTCTCCGGCTTTTGGTCAAACCCGGAAAAGCGCCTACACATAAACTGTCTGGAGATGAAAGCGGTCGCTTTGGCTCTCAGAGCCCTGCTTCCACATCTAAAAAACGAACACGTCCTGGTCCGAACGGACAACATGACGGTGGTGTCGTACATAAATCGCCAGGGTGGACTCAGGTCGAGCTCCTTGCATACAATGGCCAGGAAACTCATTTTATGGTCCCAGCACAACTTGCTCTCGCTGAGAGCAGCGCATGTGCCAGGCGTTCTGAACCAGGGGGCGGACATGCTATCCAGAGACAAAATTCTCCCAGGAGAATGGGCTCTCAACCCTCTGACGATTCAGTGGTTATGGAAAATCTTTGGCAAAGGGGAGGTCGACCTCTTCGCTTCCGAGGAGAACGCGCGCTGCCCTCTCTTCTTCACGAAAAGCACGGATGCGCTCGCCCGAAGCTGGCCGAGCCGCCCCTTATATGCTTTTCCCCCGATCGCGATGTTACCACAGGTCATCAGTCGGGTCAGAGAGGAGAAAGACGCAGTGCTTCTAATAGCCCCACTCTGGAAGAACCAAACATGGTTTCCAGAATTAATGCAGATGCAACCGGCACCACGGCCGATCCCACTGAGGCTAGACCTCCTCAGTCAGGCCAGCGGGATGATATTTCACCCCCGCCCCGATCTGTGGGCCCTTCATGCATGGCCCCTCAACGGGTTCCCGGGAACCTCACGGGCGGAGCACTAAAAACCATCGCTGAGGCGCGGGCGCCCTCCACGAGACGCTTGTATGCCCAGAAATGGAAGGTGTTCAGTGATTGGTACAACACCAAGAGCCTGAACCCTGAGACATGCGAGATTACGAACGTACTCGTTTTTCTACAAGAGCTTCTGGAGGCGGGTCGCACCCCCTCCACGCTCAAAGTATATGTGGCGGCCATCACAGCGTCACACGACCCTGTAATGGAACGTCTATTGGGAAGAAACGACCTAATTATTCGTTTCCTAAGGGGCGCTAGGAGGATGAACCCTTCACGCCCCCCCTCAGTGCCGATCTGGGACCTGGCTACTGTCCTAGACGCTCTTAAAGGGGCCCCGTTCGAACCACTCCGAACCGTGCACCTTAAGCAGCTCTCGCTCAAAACTGCGCTCTTGCTGGCACTCGCCTCGGTCAAGAGAGTGGGCGACCTGCACGCGCTCTCGACGAGCGCTGCCTGCCTAGAATTCGGACCTAACGACTGCAGAGTTGTCCTTAGGCCAAAACATGGGTATGTTCCTAAAGTGCTCACCACTCCCTTCAGAGCACAGGTTATCTCCCTAACCGCACTATTGTCCCCAGCAGACGAACACGACGCTAATCTACTCTGCCCCGTCAGGGCTCTCAGAGTATATTTGGAGCGTTCTGCCCTATTCAGACAGACAGAACAGCTGTTTGTATGCTTCGGCGGCCGTACGAAAGGCTCCGCCGTCTCAAAGCAGAGAATCTCTCACTGGATAGTTGAGGCTATAGCGCTGGCTTATGAAGCCAAAGGACTCCAATGCTCCTGGGCAGTCAAAGCTCACTCCACTCGGAGTATGGCTTCTTCCTGGGCATGGTCGAGCGGGATACTGATCAAGGATATTTGAGCGGGGGCAGGCTGTGCCTCACCGTCCACATTTATCAGGTTTTATAACCTACAGGTACCAACGTTGCATTCCAACGTACTGTCAGCATGATACTAGTAGAACCATGAGTTCGTACCTAGATTATGTATGTGCTTGTGTCACTCTGAGCGCCTTCTAGCCGCTCTGCATTTTTCCACATATAAAGCTCGCCTCTGCTGGCTAGTTGGATGATAACTTTGCTTTTCAGCTCAGGCACCTGCCTCTGGCTGTCACAGGGCGAAGTTCAGCACGCACAGCGTTTTGCATGGTGTTCCCATAGCGTAAGCTACTTACGCAATAGGAGAGACCTCTCGAAAGGGAACGACTCGGTTACTAACGTAACCTCGGTTCCCTGAGAGGAGGGAACGAGTATTGCGTAAGCTGCCGTGCTGGTGCTTGGTTAGTTCGCTTCAGTCGTTTTAACCTAAAGAACTCTCATGACGTGGCGCCCAATATATAGCCCTTGGCCACACCCATCTTGGCGGGCTCTGACGCGCGCTCATTGGTCGCGCATTTAGAGTCGCCCCGCCATTGGTTCGAGCAAGTTGCCGCAGCACAGCCAATGACCGAGCTGCCTCGCTCATTGCTGTCTGCTGTGCAGCTGCAATGCGTTTTACATAAAGACTTCAATATTCTCGAGAAAAGGAGTTTTCCCATAGCGTAAGCTACTTATGCAATACTCGTTCCCTCCTCTCAGGGAACCGAGGTTACGTTAGTAACCGAGTCGTTTTCTAGTCTATTTAAAAGAATGTTGTGGTCAATTGTGTCAAATGCAGCACTAAGATCGAGTAACACTAATAGAGAGATACAACTACGATCAGATGATAAGAGCAAATCATTTGTGACTCTAATGAGAGCGGTCTCAGTACTATGGTACGGTCTAAATCCGGACTGAAAATCCTTGCAGATATAATTTCTTTCTAGAAAGGAACACAGTTGTGAAGATACTGATTTTTCTAATATCTTTGACAGAAAAGGCAGATTCGAGATCGGCCTGTAATTGACTAATTCTGTAGGATCAAGTTGTGTTTTTTTAACAAACGGTTTTATCATAGCCAGTTTAAAGGTTTTTGGTACGTATCCTAGAGACAAAGATGAATTAAGGATATTAAGAAGAGGATATATGACCTCTGGAAACATCTCTTTCAGTAGCTTAGTCGGTATAGGATCTACAAGTTGTCGATTTAGATGAATTAACGAGTTTGCAGAATTCTTCCTCTCCTATAGCAACATATGAATAAAATTTTTCCTCAGGGAGACTACAATGCACTCCCTGATGCGATACTGTAGTAGACGGTTGCATAGTTATACTTTTGTCCCTGATATTATCAATCTTATAAGTGAAGAATTCCATAAAGTCATCACTGCTGTGTTGCTTGGACACTTCTGAGCTTGAAGCTTTCTTTTTTATTAGTTTAGCCACTGTTTCAAATACCTTGGATTATGTTTATTTTCTTCTAATAGGGTTGAAAAATAAGCAGATCTAGCAGCTTTTAAAGCCTCTCTGTAAGCAATCGAGCTCTCTTTCCATGAAATCCGAAATACCTCTAGTTTAGTTTTCTTCCAGTTGCGCTCCATTTTTCTGGCTGCTCTCTTAAGGGCCCAGGTGTTCTCGCTGTACCACGGCGTTGGACTATTTTCTTTAATCTTCTTTAAGCGCAACGGAGCAACTGCGTCTAAAGTGCTGGAAAAGAGAGAGTTAAAAGTTTCTGTTGCAATATCAAGTTCTTCTAAGCTATCCGGGATGCTGAGATGATGAAACTGATTAGGAACATTATTGATAAAGCAATCTTTAGTGGCAGAAGTTATAGGTCTAACGTGCAGCCTTGGCTAAATGTAATTTACATGAGACTAGATAATGATCTGAGATGTCATCGCTCTGCTGCAGAATTTCAACGGTATCAACATCTATTCCACGTGATAATATTAGCTCTAGAGTATGATTACGACAATGAGTAGGTCCTGACACGTGTTGTCTAACTCCAATTGAGTTTACAATATCTTTAAATATTGTAAGACCTTCGTTCATCTTCGGAACACAAATGAAGATATTTTTGATGAAATCTGAGAGCTGCTCAATTGACAGCAACATCATTGCAGCTTTCAAGGCCCAGAAAGGTTGTAAAATCATCGTTAAAATAGTCCAAGTGACTACAGTAGTTCAACCTTAATGTTATGAAGCGGCGAGAATACTTTTTGGCTTATTATTGGCCAGCATCACACACGCATGACCAGCCTCGGCCAATAGAATAATATGAGAATGACAAGAGAAGAGATTGTTGAATAAAGTCGTCTTTTTTTTTTGCACACAAAATGTATTCTCATTGCTTCATAACTTTAAGGTTGAACTATGGACTATTTTAACACCTTTCTGGGCCTTGAAAGTTACAACGACGTTGCTGTCAATGGAGGGAAATAAGCTCTCAGATTTCATCAAAAATATCTTCATTTGTGAACGAAGGTCTTACGGGTTTGGAACGACATGAGGGTGAGTAAGACAGAATTTTCATTTTTGGGTGAACTAAAATTCTCCATATGATAATGAACGAACTGTAAAAGCAATTGACCAATCAGAACTCAATATTGTAACATGCTGCTCACAGTCAAGCAAGCTTTCCTCACTAGCCTATTCACGATTGTTCAAAATTAAGAGAACAAGCTCATCTTTTGATGTTCTTCAAAAAAGAAGAGAACAGAAGGTAGGCTATGTTATTTATTTGATTATTAGTGTTTTTAACGACATTCCCCTTGACACATTAGAAAGAATAATAAACATAGCTAAAGCGTGTTGATTCAGTAACGGATTGTTGTCAAAGTTGCTGTGAATTATTAAAAGTGAATGTTATCAGTGAGGTGACAATGCACACACATGCATTTGCTAGCTAAAATTTAAGTGTGTTTATTTTCTATTTATTTATTTTTTTAAATGCCATTTGTAAGTTATTTATATATATAAAAATCTATATATGTTAATAATAATTAACACCCTAGTGCCGAAGATATAATTGAGGTAGTTTGACACACACAGAGATTGTGTGTGTGTGTGTGTGTGTGTGTGAGAGAGAGAGAGAGAGAGAGAGAGAGAGAGAGAGAGAGTGCTCAGTAACTACAATGATATAAATTATTTCATGAATATAATAATGCCTATATGCCTATATAATGCCTATATTTTTATTCTACTTTTTAATCCAATAAATAATAATGTTTAAAAATTAGAAAAATGTATTAAGGTTACAACCCAGAAGCCCTAGCAATCACGTAGCATCCACCCACAACACCATAGCATTGTTTTTGCACGTTTTCCATGGGCAAACACCAGTCTAAATCTACTTTATTTTTCATTTTTTGCACATTTCTTGGTTAAAGTGAATTTGAATATACTACACACACTGTAAATGCATTGCTCGTGGGAGAGGGAGAAGCCATGATATGTGTGTAAAATGGGAGATCACACTTTAAGCACTTGTATTCACAGAAACATTTCCCATCATCTCACTCTCTCTCACTGTCTTTGAGTGCCTCCACCCAGAAAATATCAGTCCATCTTTTGCTAAAGTTTATTTCAGAAGTGCATGTTGTTTCAGCCTTTAGCTGTCACTCTTTCTCTTTTACTCTCCACCTCTCTTCCTTTTCTCTAGCAGCACGATAACTACCAGACTGGTGAGAGCTTGTCCTTGTAATGCTTATAATAACAACATTTTGATGTTTAAAAAGAAGTAAATAAAACTATATCTAACAATAGAACTACAAAATAATAATAAAACGGCAAACACAACCCACATCTTCTTCTTATGTGTAATATGAGAAGGCTGCACACAAACGAAATAAATCCATAATGACACGTCGTCTCTGCTAAATTTAACAGTCTACGGATCTTATAGCATCAATATCACAATGTGAGGAGACTCAGCATCTGCAAGGGTGACAAAATTCACTGTGAATTGTTTACTAGGTTTCAAGAGAACATTCCCACTTTGTAACGTGTGGCCTCCACTCACCTCTAAAGTGCTGACAGATGATACAATCTGTTTAGTCTGTGTATGCCGCTCGATATACGTTTGTATATACTTTTATATTCATGAAAGTGTATCCTTTGTGGTTTCTGAAAGTGTGTGTGTCTGTGTTTTTTGTGCGTGTGTGTGAATCCGGTGCCAGCTAGGAGAGAGGAGTGAGCTGAATGCATTAGCACCAAGCAAGGAAGGCTGCGAATATTGTCATAGTAAATATGATTCATAAAGAATGTGGTGGCTTAACAGCACAGCGCTAGGTGGGAACACGTCAAAGAGGCTCACCCAATTACTGCACTCTTAGAGTGAGGCAGCTGTTCATTTTTTAGGCCTCTGGAAATGTGTTAGATGTACCACTTAATTTCCTGGCTGTCGAATTCAAACCCAGGGATATCATGTTCCTTTTCTCGCTTGTTTGTTGCATAATTTTCTTTTCTCTCGGCAAGTCATATTCAGATGCGCACAACCATAAATGACCCTGTTTGGGATGTAGAGATAATTTAAAGACCTGTCGGTGCAAAGGAGCTACCCGGTTAACAGGGAAAAGTAACAAATAAAGGGCTGAAAGGAAATGTGTGATTCATCAGGCAATGATTCTCAGACACAATGAGCTGTTTCGCAGTTAAAACAAATTGAAACGGTAACCGGAAAGGGTAGTTTATGGAATGGTAAGGCTAATTTATCAACAAGCAATCATATTCATATAATTTATTATGATTTTTATTTTGTAATAAACTTTTGTCAAAGCTCAGCTATAAAATCAAAATATTCTTGTGTTTGAAAGTTTGGGGTCAATAAGATTTCTATATTTTTTAAAAGAAATTAGTACTTGTTGTATCCAGGAAGGAATAAGGATGCATTTACAGTAGACACTTTTACATTGATAAACTTGTATTTCAAATAAATGCTGTTCTTTTTAATTTTTCTTAATAATAGGGAAAGTTTCTTGTGCACCAAATTATCATATTAGAATGATCATGTGATGCAGAAGACTGAAGCAATAATGCTGAAAATGCAGCTTTGCCATCACAGAAATAAATTGCACTGTAAAATATAGTGAACCTACAGAATGGTATTGTGTAGTTATTAAATACTATCAAAATGTATTTTTTGGACATAGTAATGTATTTGAACTGAAGTATCTACGCAAAAATATTAGACAACAAAATATTGAATAAAGTAATTTATTTGAATTAAATATATCAGTTCACTTTTCAATGCAAAAAAGATCGAAGGTTTTACATGATAAAACAATATGTATACTGTTCAAAATGAACAGCTTTCTGGTTGTCATACATTAGCAGCACATTGCTACTGTTTGAACTTCCGGGGGGAACTGACATCCTTTAAAAATTACCTTGACACCAGTTGCTTAAAAGTAATTGAATAAATGGAAAAGAAAAGTCAAGGTCTAGGCTAGCATACATTTAGTTAAGTATATTTTAAGTAATTGAATGTGTCGATAATAGTTCAAGGTAAAAACGCAACAAATTGAATAGCTAATTTGTTAACCACCAATATGTTTGTTTGGACCTGTGCTATTCAGAGTTTATTTTTTTTATTACCATGAGGATGCTGCTGATTCCTATGCTGATCATTAAATACCACCTATTAGTGTAGCTGTCTACACACCTGTGCACATGTATATGAAAACAGTTTGTATAGAGTTGTGCTAAGATATATTAAGTATAGAAAACAACGCACACACATACACACGTAGGGTGACACACAGGGGGACATGTGCAGATGGCACACAGGGTGTATTGAGAGGGTACAGAAGGTGCAAACATATGGTGTGTGACAGAGCAAAGTCACCGAAACCTCCAGCTTCAAAAGAGGTTTGATACCCGGCACTCCACTTTGATGCCAGCCAGGTGAAGCTGCTCTTTTGTATTGGACCAATTTCAGTCTGGCTGATTTGATGGTAATGTGTGTGTGTGTGTGTGTGTGTGTGTGTGTGTGTGTGTGTGTGTGTGTGTATGTGTAGTTTGGCTTGTCTTGGGAACAGAGTGAATCAAAGTTCTGCTAGCAACATCCGTTCAGAAATCAACCAGAGCAGCTTACTAATTCTAGGCTTAAAAGTCGATATCTTATAACTCAGTCATGGCATTCTGTGGTCAATTATATTTGGGGTTATGTACATTCAGCCAGTCATTACCGCAAAACAAACCTTGAACTAGAGGGTAGGCATCTTCTTTCACCCTGAAGGGAGTTTATTATGTGATTATGACTGACTCAGAGGTTCTTTTTGACTCCAAGGCCCCAACATTTTCTCTTAAATTACATTTCAGGATTTTTAGAATTGGATTTTTAAGATTTTATTAATCACAATTTTAAAATGACCATACAGGTTTCCCAAAACAGTGGGGAACCTGGCTCTTTGAAGAAAAACGGTGAAGGTGAAGATATTTGAATACATTTTTTTTCTTATTTCAAATCATTAAGTTATACTGACTGAGGCCATCTAGTGATCCCCGGCCCCGTGGTTGAGAATTGCTTCTCTACATTATTCTGCCTCTACACTGTAAAAAAATAAAAATAATAAAAATATATATATTTTTTTTTAAAGTTGCTGCCTTAAATTTTTAAGTACAATCAACTTGGATGTTTAATTAATTTAAACTTAAATGATATTAAACTGAGTTAAAAAAAATGAATTTTGCATACATTATTTTTAAAAAGTTTAACTTATTTTGATGAATTAAAGCAATGTAAAAACATATGTTGGCATAACTTTTTACAGTGTACAAAGCTACTCACCAAATAAATAAATATGTGGACTCGTTTTATATTATTTTAAAATCTGTTAAAATCTTCCACTAAGAACACAACAACAACATGAAAACTGAAACAAAATTACATTAAGGCAATTTCACTATATTTGATAACTGAGACGTAAAATTGAGTTCATATGAAACAAAACAGAGCAGTCCAGAGTCCAGAGTGATGCAAGAGACACAAAAAAGGCGTCAGTTTCAATTACCCAGATAAACTGTTCGAAATACAATGTTGCCATGGCTGACAAGAATATTAAGAAATATTTGACTCCTAAATTATGTGTTTTACCAATCAAATATTTCACAGAACCATGTAAACACTTTGTATAATCATTGTTAAAATTGGGTGTTTTCCCAGGCAACGTAATTCCTGCTACTATACTTCCAATATACAGTATGACATAATCAAATTTAATATTAATATTAAAATTAAAAATGTTTTCATTTTTCATTTTAGTTAAAGTTTTAGTAATTGTGTTGTGTTTTTTTATGGAGTTAAACTAGTTTGTTATTTTAGTATTTCAACTTAAAGCAAGTTTTTAATTTTATTTCAGTTAAATGTTATTTTATTTTTAACTTCAGTTTTAGCATTAGTTAACGATAATAACCTTGTTAAGACTGTCTGTCTGTAGATTTATTTTATATTTTTAAACAAAGATGGGTGAACATATAATTGGCCAATGTCAATAATTTTGGATTTTACTTCCCTTTTCTACTCTGTTGCTTTCTTTCAAAATATATCTTAGAAATATTACAAACACCCAATGAGAACTCAAATAATACATAAACAAAAACAAACTGAAGCATAATCAAGTCAAAATGTCCCCAGACAGCCATCTCGGCACCCAGTTACACATTAGTCTATAACAGAGCTGACAAAACATCCACATCTATTGTGAATAGGCAGTTAAAGGACCCCTCTTCAACCCCCCCCCCTTCACTTGTAAGGACCTGTCCCAGCCCAAAAGGTTAATATTTGAAGGTGGATGGCCATAAATATGGAGAGAAGGACTTTTAATTAAATAAGCACTTCTTAAATGCTCTCTGGGGCAGCATTGCTTTTGTTTAAAGATGATTGATTGACTGCTATCTCTCCAGGCTAAGTCATTTGTTTCCCCTCTCCTTCCCTCCTCCCTCCTTTCCTTTTCTCTCTCTATCACTCCGTGTCCAATACCTCTCCATCCTACTTTCTCACTCTCTTTCAGTCATTTACGAGGCCAATATTTCTCCTCACCCGTGACACAGTAATGAGCTCGCTCTGCGCCTGGCGGCCACGCCCCATCCCTTTTCCCAGGGGGCCATGGGGCAGGGTGCCCCGTTAAACATGAACTCAATCTAACACCCCTGGCAGTGCGAGTTATTTATTTTTCAGGAGGCCATAGAGCGGTCAAACGAAGCATTATGATGTTATTGCCCACCACAGACCTGATAAACAGGGTAAACAGACTCCAAGCCACTGTCGCATTCTCTCGCCTATCTCTCAAACACACATTGAACATTATGTAGGAAGTGCTTTATATATAACAATTTAATCAGAAATATTGGCCACCATAACAGGTCACCCAGACCACACTGTAATACTTATATCCTTCTCTTTAGTCTATTTGTATGTTTATTCCTCTTCTCTTTGCTTTTTCATTAGGGAATCTTTCTATAGACAATTACTATAATTTACTGCTCAAATGTATGGTTTAGGAGTGAGAATATTATAAGCCACCTTTACACAACAGCACAATACGATTGTCAGTTCTGTTAAATATGGTTACGTTCACACACAGTTTCGGTTATGACAAGCCCGAGAGTGACAACCTAATTTTATAGCTGAAAATCTGTGTTTTGTGAACGTAACTAGACAGGTTGTGTAGTGGAAAATGTCGGTTCCGTGTGTCCTGTGTCTCTTTGGTGCTTTTATATGTTTTTCAAACTTACAGAAACGTAAAAATGAGCTGTCATTCGAAGGTTTTAGATCCAGTCGCTGTTTTTCTTGGAGCCATTCCTATTAGTTTGTGGTCCAAATGCTGCACATCAAATTCCATAAAAAGGAATGCAAATGGCGTTGTCTGTTACTGAAGATTTGACGGGTGTTATGGACGCTGATGCCACTACAGGTCGCGGCTATCGCGGAGAACAGAACATTTTGATTAGACACATTTCCTTCGGATATATTTTTTGGTTTCACTGTTTTTTCCTCCCCGTCACTTTCTGTTTTCTTATATGTAACCCTGCATAACAATCTTTTTTCCAGATGCAAAAAGTTTATTGAAATACATCCATAGGGCCCTATTTTAATGATAAGCTCTTGGTCTATAGCACACGGTGCAAGTGCACTTTTGCTAGTTTAACGACGGGAAAAATGGTCGGCGGACGGCGCATGGTCTAAATGGTTTGTCCCTGTTCTCTTAATGAGTAATGGGTGTGTTTTGGGCGTAACGTGAAATAAACCAATCAGAGTCTCATCTCCTATTCCTTTTAAAATAAGGTTGCTATTTACATGGCGGAATTTGCAAACGGAAAGACTGAACGCGTCTCCAGAGAGGCCAGCACACCAATGGGCACACCAATGGGCGCACAAATGGGCGCAAATGCATTTTCTATTTAAACAACGTGGCGCAGGACGTGGAAATGATAACTGCGTCAGGCTGAAACTAGCAAAAAACACTTGCGTCACGCCTGGAGCTGCATTGCGCCGAGTGTATTATAGGGCACATAAACTGTCTTAAACAGACTCAGTGCCACACATTGCAATAGCAAACATTTGGTGTACACCAACTTGCTTACATCACTGTCACACTCCCTGTGTCCGAATATGGCTACTTACTAGTTGGCGAAAAACAGTAGGCGAACAGTACATCTGATGGACACTTTACTATCTCATGAGGCCACAGGAAAGGAACTGTGAGCGAAGAAACTGACTCAGTCACATGACATTGACAATATGTAGTATACGTTCAGATTCCATTCATACTACACACTGCCACTGCTAAAATTAGCCTGTAATTATTGTTTCCAATTTTGAAAATGTACTTAATGCATTTTTATGTATATTCTGTTGTGTTTAAGAGGACAGTGTATCTCTGATTTTCACCTCAGTTACAGTACCATGTTACTATGAATATGCATCACAATTTTGTTTCCTGCCTTTTTTCCCCCTTTCCCTTTTGCTAACCCTTCCCCTTTTACTCCCTTCCAACCTCCACTCATTAATCTTTCTTTCTGTACAGTCTCTCGATCACTTTTCATCTCCCTTCCCTCCTGTTCCTTCCCCCATCGTCTCTTTCTCTCTTGTGCGCTCTCTCTAGTATGAAGCCGATAAGGTCTGATGATTTCTAGCTACTCTAGTGCCAGCGACAGGGGACTTCCTGCCGGCTACAGCCCAGGCACCCAATGACACACTGCTAGGGATTGTGGGAGCTCTGATTTTTCCTTGATTTTTTTCGCCTTCCTGCTGGCTCCTCACACAGGGTCCTGGTTTCTGTGCTGTATGCTGAGTGTGGGTGTCTCTAGGGTGAAAAAAAGGGATCTCGGGTAGTCCTGGGCCGAATCAGAGCACCATGCTTCATCTTCTTGATCTCACATCTCTGCCACAGAGCTACAGCCACACTGGGGCTGTAGATCACAGAAGAGCTGTATGCTGCTCCAGTAAGATACAGCATACTGTTGCAGATTGTGTTTATTAGGCCTGTCTGATACTGTAGCCTGTCTGATGTGATGCAATAGTATGCTTTTTGTGAGAGGACAAACTGTGGGATGGATGGATGGATGGATGGATGGATGGATGGATGGTTAGAGTCCAATTTGGATGGATGGATGGATTAAATAGATAGATAGATAGATAGATAAATAGATAGATAGATAGATAGATAGATAGATAGATAGATAGATAGATAGATAGATAGATAGATAGATAGATAGATAGATGGTTAATTGGAAATAGTTAGATGGTTAGAGTCCAATTTGGATGGGTGTATAGATGGATAGATGGATGGATGAATGGATGGATGGATGAAACCAGTCAGCACAACTGAAAAGAAAGAGAGGAAACAGGAAGTTGGCAGATTTGTCAAGTGGACGGCTCAGTCAGCGCTGAGAGGTTGACCAGGGCTGAGAGGACACACCTTGATAACATGGAGGAAGACTGATAGAGGAGACTGAATGAGGACATACACAAGTTAAGAGACAGAGAGAGAGAGAGAGAGGGGAGCACCAGCCTGTCAGGTGAGGAGAGAGAAGGATGAAGAGGGAGAAGAGGAGGGGGGTTAGGGGTGTTTGAGTTTGGGGAGTGGACAACCCGGCTGCCAGGCAGGCAGGCCCATTAAAAATTCAGCAGCAGGGAACAGGCCGGGGATTCACAGTAATTAGATGACAAAACGGCAGGCTCGCTGGAGATGAGAGAGAGAAGGGTCACACACAATGCCTCCACCGCGGGGTAATTTGTAAGTGTCAATCACTACCAAGCCATGAAACGAGAGAAAAAGAGGGAGGGAGGGAAGACAAGGCAGGGGAAAAGATGCAGTGGAGGGAAAAGGGTGAGAGGAGAGACGAATACAGAGTGCAGGCGAAAAACAGTAAGCGGAAGTGAGAAATGGAAATAGATACAGACAGAACAGGAAGTTCACTCAAAAATGAAAATGGAGGAATTTTTCATTCATATTCTGGTTGCGCTTTCCATTGTAATTAAAATTAATGGTGACTAGAGCTTTCAAGCTCAAACTGAATGCAAAAGCACCATATGAGCAGTGTTGGGGATTGGGGAAAGTTACATTTAAAAGTAATCTATTACAATATTGCATTACTCCCTAAAAAATACGCATTACTTTTGATGTATTTTGTTCTCATTTAGGCTGGGCTTTCTTTTTTGTAAAATCATGAAATGCAAATTCACATCTGTATATATTTAAATAAATATAAAATAGTTGCATTGAAAAGAAAAAACAGAAGCAAGAGCAGGGTAAATGTAAAGAGTGAGAGAGAAACTTTGATGTACAGAGCCTTCTGTAAACCATAAGCAAACTAGAAAACATGTCCTCTACGGTCTATGAAAAGAAGTGGCCAGAGTCACCGACACAAAAACCTTGGGGTGACTGTAATGAGGGCACCTTTAGAAATGCATTCACGAACCGCCAAGAGGAGGCCACTGCCCTGTGATCTACAGGAGTCTCAAGGCCACCACAAGTGCACACTGTGATTCAGGAGTGGCCTTCAAAATGTTGTTTATGTGTTGATCTTAGGTCAGTACAGGGTCACGGATGGAGGCACCTCAAGCAAAACATCGCATGGTAAACCAACACTTTTATCTCTGGTAGAGCCTGTGCTTTGCTGAGGTGGTTAATATCGGATTGGAAAATAGTCTGACTCCATTGCATATCCAGTTCGGAAGAAAGATATGAGGAAAACGTGGCGACTTGTTAGAAGGAGAGGTCACAGGATCAGTGCTTCCTTATTATTTGCTGGTTTTGTGTGCGAGAATGCAGAGAAGTGCGAGAGGTTTAGTGAGGGATGGTATAGGTCAGGGAGACAGGGCTGACTGACATGTTTCTCGCTGCAAAGACATGAGCTCTATTCATTCAGACTCAAAGAACAGCATCAGCAGCACAATGAAGCAGGCATGTTAGCATATCTCTACCGACACAGTGCCTCACACTATCACACTTACACACACATTCTCAAACGTACACTGACTTTGGGGTTCTCTATTTCGGATTACACAAACAGAAGACACAAAAACAATAAGGAGTATGATATGATGTGATATGGGTTATTCTGTGACAGTAAGTGTTCCCACAACTAAAATTGATTGAATACTAATTTCTATACTAATAAAATTAATGAAATGCAACATCAATTTAAAAAATAAACCATAATTGTATTTATTTTAATGTTTGTTCTTTCATCAGAATATCAGCTAATTTGCATGTACCAATTCATCATCATGGCATTTTAATGGGTTATAGCCTATAGAATATATATCAAATCTAATTATTTTGATTTAAAACGTTTTCACTAAGTAGTTTTTTTTTTTCTGAGAAAATGCAGGTTTTTTTTTTTCATGAACTTTCTTTGTTCAACTTCATTATGCTGTGATATAATGGGTTGATTTTTCTGACATGTTTTTTACAGGAGTGACATAATCTAAACACAACATGGTTCAAGTGCTTATTTCAATATGTTTACATTTAACAGCCTCATTGAGCTCTATATTCCATATATGTTATGAGGAAAAATACCATCTTGGCATAAAGAACAACAATATTATAGAGATGACATCTGCTAGTTTTTTTGTTTGTTTTTTGCATTGACCTTCAACCTCCATTAATACCCCTAAAAAAACATCTAAACATGTTTTTTTTTAAAGGGATAGTTCGGCCAAAAATGATATTTAACCCATGCATTACTCACCCTCAAGCCGTTCGAGATGCATATGTCAATCTTGTTTCAGACGAACACATTTTCAGTTATTTTAGAAAATGTCTTAGACCCTTCAATGGATATAATGTGAAGCAATGGGGTCCACCTCCTTCAAGTCCCAAAATGTGAATACATCCTTCACAAAAGTAATCCATCCGGCTCCAGGGGGATAAACGAAGGCCTTCTGAGGGTAATCCGTGCGGTTTTGTCGTAAAAATATACATATTTAAAACTTTATAAATGAAAATATCTGACTTCCGGCAACGATCGACGCGCGTGCGTTCACGCGCTTTCTTGTTTTGTTTTGCTCTGCTCTCTGGCTGCGCTGGCGCGTTCGTTCTACGTCACAACAGTTCCTACTCTACGTCTTACCTCGTACGCCGACTTCCATCACCCGTGAACGCGCGTCGATCGTTGCCGGAAGTCAGATATTTTCATTTATAAAGTTTTAAATATGTATATTTTTAGGACAAAACTGCACGGATTACCCTCAGAAGGCCTTCGTTTATCCCCCTGGAGCCGGATGGATTACTTTTGTGAAGGATGTATGCACATTTTGGGACTTGAAGGAGGTGGACCCCATTGCTTCACATTATATCCACTGAAGGGTCTAATACATTTTCTAAAATAACTGAAAATGTGTTCGTCTGAAACAAGATTGACAGATGCATCTCAAACGGCTTGAGGGTGAGTAATGCATGGGTTAAATATCATTTTTGGCCGAACTATCCCTTTAAATAATGCCATGAGTCAATCAATGACATGACTTTTGCCATTTTAATATGTAGGCTAATTTAATAAGAAACGTCAAAACTGGAACAGACAAAATTTACAAAAAATGTTTTTGTTTTTTTTATTAGAGTGTGAATGCGTTCCAAATCTGATAGGTTGAAATGTAGCAATTTAGGTTTAGTAGCAATGAACTATTGGTTCTTAAAGTTGAAACCACATAGGATTTGGGATTGTGGCTAATTTAAGGATCGGATATGTGTTGACCACTAATCTGAATTTGAAACTGAATGTAGGCTACTTTGGAATTGAGGTGTAAAAGTATTACTTTCAAATTAAAATGTTGAAACAAAATCCTGAATTCTTCAGGCACAACAGATACTGTTTAATGGCAGTCTGTTTTGATTTCTGGTCTTGTCGGTGTCTGGTTATCTGTTTATTAGTTTACAGGTTTAGTCTTCCTCCGCCCCTGCCTGTTTGTTTCTATGGTTACATATTGATTAGTTAGTTCTGTTCAGGTGTGTCTCGTCTTATCTCGTTAGCTCTCGGGTTTGTTTGTGTATTTAAGCCCCGTGTCTAGTTCAGTCTTTGTCAGTTCTTAACGTTGTTGGTTGTTCCGTTCCCGAGTCTTGTTCTTGAGTCTGAGTTTATGTAATAAAAGATTGCTGCACATGGATCCCGCTTCAACCAACGTGACAATAATATCTCAAAAGATATTTTTCAAGTATATCTATTTCCCTATTCATTTATCCCACGTGATGTTTTAGATTTACACCCCTAGTTTGCATAGACCACACTACATGCATCATCACTGTTCAATAAGCTCAGAGGTAAATAAGTACACATTGGATAAAGATTTAAAATCAGAAACATGCCCTAAAAATATGAAAATATAATTAGGACAAAGATAGACTTAGACTCTCACCTGGTTAATGAATTAAAGTATTTTATTGCAGGGTCTCCAAACACCTTTTAATTTTTTTTTTAATTACAGAGTGATTAAATTCCTACTTTCCCACCTTGTTTATAAGCTCCTTATAATTAGCAGCTCGTGAACCCTCACATTGTTCTATTTATTTTATTCTGTTACGTTCTTTTAATTGTATGTTGAATAAGGAGTTACAGAATGAGTTCATTTGAAAGATAAAACAGACAGACAGCTCTAGAAATGCCAAGGTCACAGGTTTGATTCCTAGGAAATCTTCACACACATTTTATAAAATATAAGAAATGTGAGCATAGATTGTGTGAGATGAATAAAGACAATGAAATCTCTGCTACCTCAAACAAATTCATGCATTTTTTTTTAAAGGAAAATCTTTTCAATATAGATAATCGCTGAGAATCGTAACACAAAGTTGCTTAGTCTTTTATGTCCTTGACGTATGGTATTTGAAAGAATTTGAATGCAACAAACTGGACTTGAATACAGACACTCAGTTCTCTTTGTTCTGATTTAGCTGAGAAACACAGGTCAAACCAAACCAACGCTTTCACAGGAGAAGCACTGATCAACATTAAGGGCTGCAGA
This sequence comes from Tiaroga cobitis, assembly GCA_030578255.1. Taxonomy (NCBI): domain Eukaryota; kingdom Metazoa; phylum Chordata; class Actinopteri; order Cypriniformes; family Leuciscidae; genus Tiaroga; species Tiaroga cobitis. The sequence goes on along the minus strand of CM060611.1, from coordinate 26,921,641 downwards.
GAACAAAATAAGAATGTCAGAAGAGTTGTTTCATTGCTGTTCATTTATACGTAAGAACCTTGACAGGGTGATCAGGACCTCGGCACAAAATAAAGGGGTCTTTTATTACCTTGAAGGGGTTATTTGCAATAATGTCCAGCTGAATGCTCATTATCCCACTTATTGAACTGCTATTTGCCAAGCAAAGAAAGAAATGGACAGGAATGGACATATTATTTCGTCATAAAGAGAATAAAAAGAGACCTGCGACTAGCACAAAAATCAGTTACCTGGGCCGAGTTGCAATGACAGTTGCTGCTATTGACTATTGATCAGAATCCTGTATTCCAGACAGCTGCATAATAAATATTCAATTTAAAGATTTAAAATGATACTCTGAAAGCAGATGCAACAAGTGAACAAACATAAGCACATTTAGACTGTGAGCATTATATTAGACAATTGTCAATGAAGAAGTCTTTAAGAAGGTGTGTGAGTGTGAATAAATTAAATCTTTAAATCGCTGTTTATTTAAAACAGTGTAAATGCATTTTACTCAATCACAGCTTTGTGGTCTTAGTGAAACTGCTGTGTTTGAAGACACACTTTCTCAAAAGTATTAAGATCTCCCTTTAATTATATATGTTGATTGTCATTCTGAACAGTTCTACCAGAAACACTCGGGAGATAAAATTATGCAACAAAAGCATATATTTATTAACAGCCCAGCAAGCAAATATTTATAAAGTGCTTTGGCGTAGGCCCCTTCCGTAGCGCGCATTCTGCCAAGTCTGCCTGAAGACGAAGGCAGGGGCGCAGTTGACCCCCCGTGGAGGTATGGGAAGGAACCATCCTGGTGGTGGTGGGGAGGATGAAGGTGAATGAAAGCGTCAGCATCTGCGAACTCAGACAAGACTAAGTACCGATCTTTTATACTGCAAGTATTAGAACATGATTGGTTAGATGTGAAGGTAATGAGTGACGTAACGATTGAGTCCTCCTGGCTTGAGTTACGCTAAAGCTTTCATTTCGTGAAAGGAACAACTATTATGCATGCAGCTAATGAACGTCTATTAAGAGAGACTATTGAGAGACTACATATTCATACAGTAAAAATACATTTGTCACTTAGACTTCAGGACAAACTTGTAAAGATGATTAAAAATGATGAAAACCCCCAAAATGGCATGACGGGCACAGCTTTTTTTCCCCCGTGTTAGCATAGCGTATATAGTGAAACAAGAATTTTGGACAGGGCACATTTTAGACTTATTTTCATGTTGTTTTTTACATTGTAAAAAAAATCAGTTTCAAATAAATACTGTTCTTTTGAACTTGAAATGTCACAGTTTCTACAAAAAAACAGTATTTAAAGGTGTAGTTAAAATGAAATTTAAAATGAAAATGATCCCATGATTTACTCACCCTCAAGGCATCCTAGGTGTAGCTATATGACATTCTTCTTTCAGACGAATACAAGTTGTATATGGATTGCAACCAACAGATTGAAGCTCAAAAAAGTGCATCCATCCATCATAGAACTCCAAGTGGCTCCGGTGAGTTAATAAAGTCCTTCTGAAGTAAAGCGATGAGTTTGTGTAAGAAAAATATTCATATTTAACACGTTACAAAGTAAAATTCTAGCTTCCGGCTAAACGCAACGCATAATGCGCAACTTAAGACGTCGGAAGTAGCGTAGTGCGTCATGGCGTACCGTAAATATAATTTTACCTTGTGTATACATGTACAGCTTTTTTTCTCAAATAGTAAATATTAATTTGCACAAATTATCTTATTAAAATTTTTGTTTCACATTGTTTATAAAGAACAAGTTGTTATAGCATGTATACCTACTGTTCACCACTAGGAGTCTCTTGACCAACACAAATAATATTTGTAATGTTTCATTTTAGCATTGTAATATTAAGTTTTAGAGTTTCGCCGAAGTTTGATTGACAGGCTATTTGACAGTTAACAGAATTATACTTAACAGTTATACCTCAAAAAAGAAAGGAGAGCGCAGTTTATTATATTTAGCTTAGAATTTAGCAGATAATTTACATTCTAGACCCAGGTGTTCTCTTTTAATTCTCCGATGGTTTTTAACATCAACCATACATAAACAACATCTGATTCATATGCTGTAACTAGAAGAGATGACCTATCAGTTCGCATGCGCAATTTACTTTCCCTTCACTCATTCCTCACACTGAACGTGACAATTGCGTCTATCTTATAGCGTGACGTCTGCGTCTGTTATATTTTTGTGCTTTCTTGTTTAACTCACATTTTGAGGGCAAAAACATAGAAATATGGATATGGGTAAGGGTGGGTATACATTTTTGATATAGCGTATTGCATTTTTATTATTGTTGGGGTTGATATGTTTTTTATCTTTTATCATTTTAATAGGCCTAGGCTGCAGCACTTTGCTATGTTAAACACCAGTGGTCACCAACTCGGATCTCGTCGACTGGTATGAGATTGTTTCTGAAGAACAGAACAAAAAAAAATCCTATTGTCTGATAACCGAAATAATGTCCTACAACTAATCTGCAAACACAATAACCATTAGGCTATAAACACAAATACGTTTATGACCCAGGCCTATATGCATACTTTAGCCTACTGTAGCCTATTCGTCGTTTGTTTGTTTGTTTATTTATTTATTTATTTATTCAGCCCTAATTATTTATTTATTTATTTAGGCTGTTCAATTTTCGTAACAGAAGCATACAAATAGCCTAAGCTGTGTTTCGTTTGTCACATATTGTTTGGGTTTTCAGCATATTTTGTATTCCAAATGTTCACCAGATATTAGTTTAGCCTATTGAGCATGTAATTTAAAAAAGTTTATTATAGTAAAATGAATGAAGGGTAGCCTAAGTTGCCTAAGCCTCACTTGTTCTTTATAAACAATGTGAAACAAAATTTTTTTATTGTTTAATAGATAATTTGTGCAAATTAATATTTACTATTTGAGGAAAAAAAGCTAAACTCAAAAGTTGGCAGCTATGCTAAAGGGTGCCATGTGCGTTGGATATAGACGGTTTGGTAAAAGCGCCAGTATATGACGCTTTGGGATGAGAATGCGTTGCAATATCAGCAGTACGTCACATAACTTGCATAAGTTGCACTTTACACAAGTTAGATCCATATGTTTGTTTGGCCGGAAGATTAGTTATTTTACTATATAAAGTTTTAAATATGAATATTCTTCTTACACAAACTCATCGTTTTGCTTCAGAAGGCCTTTATTAACCCCCCAGAGCCGTTTGGAGTTCATTTATGATGGATGGATGCACTTTTTTGAGCTTCGATCTGTTGGTTGCAATCCACTGCCATTATAAAGCTTGGAAGAACCAGGACATTTATTAATATAACTCCGATTGTATTCGTCTGAAAGAAGAAAGTCATATACTCCAAGGAGGGCTTGAGGGTGAGTAAATCATGGGTTAATTTTTATTTTAAAATGAACTACTCCTTTAATAGTAATATTATACTGTTTAAAGTGGACATTTTGTTAATAATCAGAAATGTTACTTGAGGACCAAATCAGCATATTAGAATGATTTCTGGAGGATCATGTGACACTCAAGACTGGAGTAATGATGCTGAATGTTAGAATAAATAAGCTAAAAAAGGAATAATATACCATTTTAAATAGAAAACAGCCATTTTAAATGGCAATATTATACAATATTACTTTTTTTTTACTGTATTTTTGAGAAACAATTACCAGTTACAGAGCCAATAAATACATTTTCTCTTATATACATTGTTACCTAAAACCCTTAAAAAATATATATGCATCAACTGGTGAAAAGTGATTTCACCAAGTATGTCTGGATCAACATCTTTGTTGGTCCTGGAACAACATTCCAATCAACCAATCAGATTTGAGGGACAAGTATACAGTTTATGTCTAGATTAGGCTTACAACAAGGGTTAGGTGCTTCTACATCAGTGTTACTCATGTATTATTTCTCTCTAATTTTAGGGATAAATTATGGGGTTAGGTTTAGGGATAGGAATGTTGTCTTACTTGGCAAAACCACGGTGACCTGCATGAACTACCCACATAAATATGTGAGCGTGTAAAAGAGAGAAAGAGAGTGTTAATTGAATGCACTTGTTTAATCTCGACGACTGTAAGATTGTGTCTGTCCACTCATTGACTCTGACATGCACTAACACTAGAATTGGAAGCATATTGGATTTCACTAAGTGTGAAGTGATCTGCTAACCTCTGGATCTCCTTTACAAGAAGACAATGGAAATGCATCTCATTTACCCACTTCTCACCTGCTCTTCATCGCCACGTCTTAAAAATGAGACTGGACATGATAGCCATGATATTAAACATAAGCAATGGGACTGGAGTCTTAAATAAAAAACTGCTGACACAGTGTCAAGCTACAAAAACAGGAAGAAGGGAGGACGTTGATGGAGAAAGGAGGAAAAGGGAGGACCGAATGAGAAGAGGGAAAGCTAGATGGAGGGAGACCGGCTACACTAACTGTCGAGGCAGTTAATATAAGGTTTTGGAGATAAGGCTTCGCAGACAAACATTGACAAAATCAGGCGTTTCGCTGCAAAGCCGGAGCTGTCAGTCAAACTGAGAGACAGGCCAACAATCAGCACTCGCATTCCGATAAGCACGGCAGAGAGCGTGTGCAGAAACCGCATCTACAGGCGCACAGTAATGGAGAGGAGGAGTGGAAGGAGAGGAGAAACAGGACGAGAGAAAGAGCTAGTATGCTCAGGGTAGTACAACAAAAAGAAAACGGGGAGAAAACCATGATTAAATTAAAGGAAATCGTGTGTCATACTTAAAAAAAGTGAACAGTTTATGACACGTTTCTCGCAGTAGCTCCGAGACACCTGAATACCTTCATAGGTTTGAATCAAAAGCTGACGGAAGGTTGAAAGCATGCGCGTGTGTGTGTGTATTAAATTCAGGCCTCTCGTCAGACCCATCCGTGCCTCCTCACACCGAGGGGGAGGGTGAAGGAAGGGAGCGAGAGAAAGGTGTGAGATCAGACTAGTAAAAATAGCACTTCCTCTCTCGGCCTCAACACCTGGGGAAATGCCAGAAGGTGGATGTGGGTGAGACGGAAGGAGCGGGAAAAGACAAAACAGAGCAGTATTGAGATTTCAAGAGGCTGGTTTCTAATTGTTTGCACTCAACGTTTGACTACGACCAGAAAAAACTGTCAATCTGTGCATGGGGATTTGTCAGTGCAGGACTTTTTCTGCAGGTTACATCAGTAGAATCATTCACTGAAACGATTTGTTCAAAAACACTGATTCATTCAGGAATTTGAATTATGACTAGAATCTAAACTGAATCATTCACTCAATCGAATCGAATGGTTAAAAAATCATGAGCTAAAAAACATGATTCATTCAAGAAGAACTAAACAATTGACTTGCAGAATTCAAAATAGCCATGTGTTTATATGGTGAAAATAGAAACTGTTGAATGCTAGTATGCTATTCAGAAACAAAATGCTCTTTCCAAAATCGCGTACTCTCTGATTATGTCCTTCTGAATAATTCATTTGCGACCAAAAAAATATGTTGAATATGTGTAATATGAACGTAAATCGAACGTACTACATTTGTCATGTGACCTGCCAGCATCAGTTGCGTCGCTTCACTAGCATTCACAAATCCTCTCCCGTGGCCTCATGGGATAGTAAAGTGTCCACTATGCACTTCAGAATCCCGCCGGAAGTAGTATGACATCCAGGTAGGCTACTTTTTGCCTACTGTTTTATGAATAGCCTTCTATAAATTATGACATACTACTCTTTTCACATAGCATACTGTTTTTCTTCTATAAGTATCTATCATTGAATCATTCACTTGACCGAATTGATTTGCTACAAAGAAAACCCTACTTAAAACAGGCAACAAAACTATTAATATTGGTTTTAAAATAAAAAAGTTAGTCTATTAACTTCTTGTTTATTAAATTGTTGTAAAAAAACAACAACTTCTTGCACACAATCTGCTGTTGGCAGGAATAGTAAATATAATCTAATTATATGCAATGTCGAATGAACCGCATAATGAAGTGATTTCGTCAATGAATGCATTAAAGGGTTAGTTCACCCAAAAATGAAAATTAAGCCATTAATTACTCACCCCCATGCTGTACCAACCCCGTAAGGCCTTCGTTCGTCTTCGGAACACAAATGAAGATATTTATGATTAAATCTGAGAGGTTGATCACTCCTCCATAGGCTCCCTAAGGGATTGAAACCTGACGGCCCAGAAAGTCAATGAAGAAAATGTTTAAATATTACATGTCGCAACAGTGGCTCAACTATAAGTTTATCAAGCGACGAGAATACTTTTTGTGCGAAAAAACAAACAAAAATAACGACTTTATTCGACTATTCCTTTTCTTCCTTGTAGGCCTGAAACGAGACTTCAAGAGATTTCCACGACGCATGCGCGAGAATTGCGATCTCCTTCAACTACTTCAGTTAAGTTCTCGCGCGTGCGCGTCGTGGAAATCTCTTGAAGTCTCGTTTCAGGCCTACAAGGAAGAAAAGGAATAGTCGAATAAAGTCGTTATTTTTGTTTGTTTTTTCGCACAAAAAGTATTCTCGTCGCTTGATAAACTTATAGTTGAGCCACTGTTGTGACATGGAATATTTAAACATTTTCTTTAATGACTTTCTGGGCCGTCAGGTTTCATTCCCTTAGGCAGCCTATGGAGGAGTGATCCAGCTCTCAGATTTAATCATAAATATCTTCATTTGTGTTCCGAAGACGAACAAAGGTCTTACGGGGTTGGTACAGCATGGGGGTGAGTAATTAATGACTTGATTTTCATTTTTGGGTGAACTAACCCTTTAATGGGTTCAAGTCGATCATTTTTTGCACAGTTCTGATTTGTTAAAATGTCAAATCATTATCCAACACAACTATGATCTGTTGCAAATAGAGCTGTAAAGAGCATGTTAGGGTACTGTGTAAATAACACACTGCGTTAGATGAGCAGATCTATTCACCAGTTATTTCTGGAGAACACATGGAGGATTTTTGATGAGTTTGTGTACTCTGAGATACAGCGAGCACAATATCGTTTTGTAGTATTCCGACTGTGGAAATGGAGTCTTGTACATAAATATGTTTGTTCGATAAGGATGTCAGCTGGATATTGAAATGGACGGCTAGTTTCATTTTCCTTATCCTGTGTGTGGCTACAGACATGCGTTTCATTGTTGCTGGTTCACACCTGGAGTGTCATGTGATTATTTTCCTCTCTTGCTAATTTTAAGAGGTTGAAGAAAGCACTATTGTTTTCCAGACATAATATTTTATGTGCACAGTTATGTGCTAATGAACTAATGAATATATTTAAAGAATATTTGTTTTATAATTATCTGCAGTGTTTGTCGTTGGAGTTCAAGTATTATCAATGTTAAGTTAAGGATGTATAAGCTAAGCAATGATATAATATGATATGATACATTTTGTGATATCGGCTCTCAGAATATAAAGCGTCTCTGAATGAATTATCACCATCACCACTATGGAAGCATACAGTGCCATGAATAAACATGCAAATAAATGAATGAAAATTATCATAAATCTGCCCTGCTAATGACTAAGGTTAAGTCAAATTCCCAGAAATAGAAACAAACAGTCACGCAAACAAATATGTTCACAGCAGTGGGAGCGTGCTGGCTTACAAGCCCTTCCCGCTCCACGCTGCCAAAGATGTTCGCACATAGAAGCATGATGCCACAGGCAGGGCATATGTGGAGGGGGGGAATGAGGTACCAACAATCTCAGCATCTGAAGCACTGAAGTGGCAGTAGAGACACACTGCCCCCTATTGGCGATTTGGAAATGCAGGCAACCACCAAAACAAGATACAGTTTGAGAGTTGACCTCCTTTAGGCAGTTTTCTTTTGGGAGACTTTATTTGTCGTGCAGTTTGATCTTTAAAACTTTGCAGACCTTTTACATTCACAATAAGCTATACTACACACGGCATGAAAGGTAATATCTGAAAAGCATAGCGGCCTTTTAATATGCGTTTTGTTTCTCTCTTCAAGAAAATGTCCTTGTGTGTGCAAGCATATTTGCCAATAAATCTCATTCTGGGTTAAATATGGTATAGATTTATTTACCCCATAGACGTCCACTGTTACAAACTGAGGTAAATTATTTTCTACTTTCTTTTTCTTTTATGATTTTAGCAGATGGAGAGATCACAGTTCATGTTTAACCCAGAATATGTCTTTACAGGTGCACTCAGTCATTCTTTCCGCTCTGAAAAAAGTTTTACCCCTCAAAAACGATATGCTCAAAATGATACTTCAAATGAACAATTCTGTCAGATAGCCTAATAAAAGTTGGTTGCCTCTTCATGCCGCCATGTTACGATCACATGACCAACTGTTTCCTGCCGCTTGACCAAGTTAGGTATGATTTAAATAGCGTTCCGGTACTCAGAGCACTTAAAAAGTACATCTAAACAAAGCAGACGAGCAAACTACAATATAACAACTAACACAATACTTGTCGTCTGCATTTTGTTTTCAGGAATGGAAGCGGAACTCTACGGAAGGGAAGAACTGCACTCTTCAAAATAAAGGTTCCTTTTAGCATTTAACCTTTTCCATCAATGGAAACTTTCCATTACACAAAATGTTCTTTATAGTGGAAAAAAGGTTTTCTTTACACTACACTCTACAAAAATGTAAGGTCCCAAACAGGGGTTTTCTCAGCAATGCCATAGAAAAACATTTTTTTGGTTTGCCAAAGAACCTTTAAGTGAACAGTTCTTAAAAGAACCATTTTTATTCTTAATATACAGAACATTCATCTGAAGAACCTTTTTCCACTATAAAGAACATTTTGTGGAATGGAAAGGTTGGATGTTAAAGGTTCTTCATTGACCAAAGATGCCAATAAAGAACCTTTATTTTCATAGTGTAAGAAAACAAATATTTTAAGAAATGCTTACTGAAAGGTTCTTTGGGGAAGCAAAAATAGTGGTTCTACGGCATCACTGCAAAAACCCACTTCTAGAACCTTTGTTTTTTCTAAATGTGCATCTTTTGTGTGGAACTTGAAATCTTGCACAATGCAAGGAGCACAATGTGGGGTTAGAAAATAAGAAGACAAGTTAATCTACCTGTAGTAGAAATGTGGCACTCGTCTCCTTCCATACAGAGACACAAACACACACATATTTGGGGAGTGTGAGTGTGTGAGCACGTAAAGGGTTAAAGAGGGCTCCTGCTGTGCTCTCTGCTTCTGTGTCTCGGCCCATTACACTTGCCGGAGTACAGCAATATGCCGCCATCAATTACAGCCTGGCTGCAATGCCATCAATACAGAGAGCAGGAGAGCAGCGGCACAGCCACATAAACACGACAAACGGCCACATTAAAACCTCTAGCTCACCTCTTTCACTCTCTCTCTCTTCCTCCCCAGCTCATACACACACACACACCTATTTTCTTTAGCTCAAGCCCCTCAAGCGCTTTTCTTTTTTGTTTTCTCCACAAGTGTATGTCTTTGTCCTCATCCCTCTCAGTATGGCAAACAAAAGCTTTTCTTTTCTACTCCCCTCGTGAGCAGTGTTCTCTTTTTTACTTATGGCCCATACCCTTCAAAAGTCCAGCGATACCATCATTGGATTGGCGTACCATAAAACCCTCTTGTCTGGCTATAACATCCGCTCCAACCAACCCGTCACGGTCTGCTCACTGCATACACATACACACAGAGATCAATACATACTCAGATCAATACACAGCAACATTTGACCGACCAGTGGAAGACTGGTGTTTAAGAAGCCTGTTTGGGGAAAAAAATATTATTAATAGCACAAAAATTACAAAAAAGAGTCAACAAACCCAACTTTCTTCCATTAAAATGGCAAGTGAAAACCCAACTAATCTTTCGGATACAGAAACTTTCACAAGTGACAAATAAAGAATAAGAAAACTGTTGAAAGAGTACACATCCTTGTGCAACGAGATATGTCCTTATGACCATATTCGTGCCATCTGAAGGAATTCACTTTCATTCACTGACCTTGAAAGAGAAAAGACTGTCTGTCTGGCATTTATAAATGAAAAGTAGTGCATATACAAGTGACTGTGTTCATATGTCAGAGCTTAGTTGGGTCATATATGCGCATGTATAGATAGAAGTTTGTCTCTCCAATGGAAACGTCTGGAAAAGGTTTGTTACTTCGAACTGTTAAGTTGCTTTGCGTTGAGGTCGGGTCAAACTGGTTTGAAAATATTTTAATTTACTTTTATATGTAAAACCCTTAAACAGTGCTATTGTAATTTTATCACAAGAATTGCACTGGATGAACTGAAATTCCTGTTTTTCTTTTTTGTTTTTTTTTCCACTATCCTTTAAAGGTTTGGGGTTGCCGATTTTTTGGCAATCACATTTTCTCCAAGGCTGAATTTATTTGAAGAAAAAAACCCAGTAATATTCTGAAATTAAAACAGAATTTTCAGCATTATTACTCCAGTCTTCAGTGTCACGTGATACTTCAGAAATCATTCTAATATGCTAATACTCAAGAAACATTTCTTATTATTATCAATGTTGAAAACAGATGTGCTGCTTAATCTTTTTGTGGAAACCATAATGATTGTATCCATATTCTTTGATGAATAAAAAGTTCACAAGAACAGCATTTATTTTAACTATAAATGTTTTTGTAACAAAGTCCATTTTAAGTTCTTAAATCGGACCCAAAAACTTTTGAATGATAGTTGTATGTAACGTGGTTTTGCCAGTTAAAAATGTCTGTAGGACTGATTTCAAATTACTGCATATATATATATATATATATATATATATATATATAGAGAGAGAGAGAGAGAGAGAGAGAGAGAGAGAGAGAGAGAGAGAGAGAGAGATTAAGTGTGTGTGAAGAGAGAGAGAGAGAGATTAAGTGTGTGTGAATTACCTGAGTCTCTGCATATCTCAAAAGTGTTAATTCGTTAGCAGTGTTTCAGCTAAAAGCAGAACTACATTTATCTGCTTCTATGACAGCACCGATGTTACCTCGCTAGTGAGAAATGTCATGTAGCTTAAGCTGCTAAATTATTTTACTGATTAAATCGTCAGAGCAGCGCTGACAACAGTGTGTGTCCATACTGTATTTGTGCGCGCGTTTGAGTGGGAGAGAGCGCGGGAGAGAGTATGCTTTCCGCACGTCATTTTGTGGCAAAAAACATGGAAATATTTTTTGTTTTTATCTTATTGTTTACTGTATTTATTTGCTTGATCAGTGTCGTTTTTTTTTTTTTGCTGTTGTAGGCTGTACGGACCTTTGCATGTCCATATCACTTCGCCAAATGATTTCAGTCAACTCCAATGCGGTCAAGACCTGCCTGGAACTACTAAACATTTTCATATGCCTTCAGCTCATTACTGAAGAGACGTTTAACTATTGTGCATGTCTCAAAAGTGAATAGGTCTTTCCTTGGCTTACACATGCCACCAAATGTGACCACAATTTAAGAAAGTTAAGTGTACAAACACACAAGTGCTTGCATTTACCCTGGCCCTTTCCAGGTTTTATAGAGAAAGGCAGTGCATCAAATAAACTCATTCAACATGGAATATGAAGTTCACGTCAGAATGAATAAAGACAGCAGTCACAGTCAAAGTAACTGGATAATTAAGTGCTTATGTGTCATTTATCAACAAGAAATTAAACCGTAAGTGAGTCTTTCTCAAAATTGATCAGACTACTATTTGGCTTTATAATAGATTGATGCATAGTATTATGTATAGTATACTAACAGTGCTACATCACAAAGAATTAAAGCGTAAAATACAATAATTGTTTTATATTTTTACTCAAAAACGCAGAGATGTACTTGGAAAATATTGGATTAAAGAAAAATAAATAATGTAAAAAAAATTCGCATTTCACAAATGAAAATAATAGAAAATAATGACTAACTTCCATTTCATTACAGTCTATCAAGACATTTAAAGTGTCTTACACAAGAACAACTTAAAACAGATCTGGGGCTGTATTCACAAAGGATTTTATCTTACCACTAGGAGTACTCCTAAATCGCACTAAAATATTTTAGCTAGGAGTTTCCTTTGAAAGTTATTCACAGCGCCTTTCAGACCTTCTCTTGGTAAGGAAAAATGCCAACTAAACTAAGAGTGAGTTTTCGTTGCTATGACGTCACTTCTCATGCACGAGCTTCCTCGCAATGATCACGGTGATTGGTTGTTAGATGACAGGGCCATCATGCGGAGCATAACACAGACGCAACAAATCATGGAATTACGACATCTAAATATGTCTGTGTCCTACACAAAATAATAATAGTAATGTCATCGAAATGGATATATAGTGACATGTTTGTGCAGGCCCCAGTTAAGTGTAATTCTAAAAGGGCAGAGAGAGAGAAAAGTCGTGAATTAAAATAAATTAAATCAAGGTAGCCTAATACCCGAATGAAAACCGCCTTGCCTAAACTTGCCTAATAATGAAAAACGACACTTGCTTTAACACTTGCTTGGTTAATTGACATCCTAGCCTAAATAGACTAAAGCAAAGAAATGTTGCTTTTATTGAAGTAATGTAGGCTACTAGTCGAATGACGGTGGATTAAGAAGTCGCCAAAACAGAAAAGAAAAGCCCAACTGGACGCATGATCAGTTACTGCTGCTGGCCGAGTTGGTGCTGAAAAAAAAAAACAACAACAAAAAAACCTAATAAAAGTGATATTCGGCACTGGCATATCAAGCAAAACTAAGCGTGAGAATGGGAGAGAATTTGTTTGCGGATCAATGCAGCATTCCCGCTTGTGTCGCGGACCCCGGACGACTGCGAGAGGCGGTGGTGTGCGCTACAATCCTTTGTGAATAGGTCTTAGTGGGTTAGGAGTCCTCTCGACTTCTTTTCCCAGACTTAGGTGCTACTTTTAGGGCTAAAATGCTTCGTGAATTACTCTTAGTGAAAAAAATTAGGAGTCCTAAAGTTAGGAGTGACACGCCCATTATTTTTAGGAGTTGCTCCTAAATTCGCCAGTTAGGAGCTACTTTTAGCCTTAAAATTCTTTGTGAATAGGCCCCTGGTTCACAGCAGCCTCAAAGCTACTGCATTTCAGAAGAGGAAGGTTTAAAGATGGAAAAAGATTTTCTTTGTTTTTCTCAAATTGTCTTGGTGTGAAAGTGTAAACTAAACTGGCATACAAAATTCCATACAAGTGCTTCAGCTACAGTCTCCCTGGGCGAGATGCAAATTTGATGCAAAGCAAGTGTTTTTCAGACAACACAAAAGACAACCCCAAGGAGATCCCTAAAATGAGCAACTTGTTTACAGTGAAAAAGTTTCTGCCAATCGTACCTTCTTCAACAGAACATAGGAGTGTAATGCAAGCAAGTTTATTATGTGTTGTTTAATTGGTGAAGAACTTCAGTTGGAAGTGAGCTGAGAAGATGAGCTGCTGCTGCCAGAGCTCTTGGCGCTCTTCTGCCCCCTGGTGGCACTGACCTGCCGTGGCACTCGCTGGCTAGAACCGTCTCTCACTGATTTCTCCCCTTGCCCTGAATTTGTTTTACTGCGCACTGCACAAATACATACAGAAGAAACCCATGTTAATATAATTAAAACACATTCATGTGACACGCTCTATCATTTTGAGTCAGAAGTCGCAACAAAACATTTGTGGAGGAACACTATCATAAAACATGAATTTTGACTTGTTAATTTGAAAGACTTCTTTATCGCATGGAGTGCATGTGAACCCATCATCATTTCTACATTAACTATTCGTTTTAGAGTGCAACAGTGACAACCCACTTTTTGGGTTCTGGAAGTATTTTTCCTATTATTATTTTTCCATAGGGATTTCAACAAAAAAGTATTAATTAAAGAGACATACGGTAAGCCATGAACCAAACCAACCAGATTCTAGGTGAATCACATTGCAAACTTTGATTCGACGCAAAAAAAATGACATTTCGGACAAAATGTTACAAGTTTGTGTACTTAAAAGCTTTAATGAGGAAGAGAACTATAATCCAAGGAAGCATTGTGAACGAAAATCAAATTAAAAATGATGGATCTATATAAAACTATTTATTTAAAGATGTTGATTATGTATATAGAAAGTCAAGTCAAGTCAACTTCATTTATATAGCGCTTTTAACAATGGATTGTTCCAAAGCAGCTTTACAGAGATAAACATATAATTTAAGGTAACAGAGATTGTTTTGGCTTTATAGCCAAATATTGAATTGAATAATGTTATTTCCAGCTAAAGTTAGTTGTGATTGATTCACCTCCATTGAAATGATCATTTGTTATCAAATTAGGGGCCACTAAGATGACGCAGTTCTCTCTAAACAGACTTTAAACGCGAACCTGTGATTAACGCTGACAGCGTTCAGATGCGCATTAAGAATTGATTCTATAGTTATGTGCTTTTGAAAATATGTGCGCAGGTTTGCAATTCCATAAAACCCAGCCTAAACAAACTACTTGTCTTGCCTATAAATTTAGATAAAGAATTTTGTTTTATTTTATCACTTCGGGGTACGCGAGCCGAAATTCACAACGCTTCATCTGTAGAGTGGGAAAGGGATCCTCCATAGGGAGAGGATAGTGGACACCCCAGCACTGCATTGTCATCGGGTCCAGGCGGATCTCTTTCGTCAGATCTGGACACGGCCTAGATCCGGCAGGCTGCAGGAAAACCTCAGGATAAACAAAGACACTAATATTAGCGTAGATGCCATTCTTCTTATGATGTAACGAGTACATCAAGATTTAAGGGAAGTGTTTAAGGGAATTTTGAGATCGCAATAGACGTGAAGGACTATAATGCGTTAAGAGCTCGCTCAAGTACTGCGGAGAAACAACATATTTTACAATTATTGCAAAACAAAAACACATTTTTAAGTAGTTTGAGAGCGTAGAGCGTACACGGGCCTTGTCCCAAATGGCAAACTTCATGTGCACTTGCGGTTCAGTTCACAGATCATTAGGTATGGAAACAATTAGAGAAGAGCATATCTCTAAAATATATCATAAAATCAGTATATTTTAACGTCTTAATTATTTAACATATGTTTGAATAAAACTGCAGGCACAATTTAAACAAGAAGAAATACAGTATAATTACATAATTAGCGAGTGTTGAGACTTTCTGTTTATTATTTATAATTGCATAAATCTGTGTATTTCTGGGTCAAAATGACTCAAAACGATAGAGCAGGTCACATGTTAGGGTATAAAAGGACATTATAATGATTTGGAAAACCAGGCGACACCTATCCAAGATGGTTTACAGTTGCAATGAGAGTAGATATTAGTGATGAAGTGGGAAAATGTACAAACACCATCCGTTTATGAAGTTGACAGTCACATGCATGCTTTTCAAAGTTGGTGGCAGACAATTTTGCAGGATGCTGGTTTACTAGTGCATTACAGTGTCACATTTGACACACGCCATTAACAGACATTCATTTACCATGAAAACCAGAGTACTTTATAGCCGGATGAGAGTCACAGAGTTCATGAGACACATGAAGGAAGCCGATCTGGGGCATTTCACCCCTATATTTGGAGCATCGAGCCCGCAAATCACAGGCACAATCGGCGAGGCATGAGAATGAGAACAGATATACGGTACTATGATGAAGCTGAGGCAGGAATTAGTTATGTCAGCATGAGAAATGTGCTGCAATAGTTCATGGGAGTGAAGAGAAGACCTTGAACTCGCAAACATCGGAATTAAAAAAAGGAAGCTAAAATACAGAGAAGAAAAACCTTGAGAGATAGGAGCGCCTGTGTCACCCGTGCTGTAGACCACTATCTTAGCCCCTCCCCTAGGGGGGCGGGACACCGGTGCAGAGGGAGGGGCTGCAGTTTTAGAGCTTTTTCCTGAGACCACACATTCTTCTTCTAAAGGAAGTCACACAGATTTAATTAAACAATGCTAGCACAAAACACAGAGAAAGTGATCAAAGGACAAAGTCGGAGTTTAAAACTACTACCAGAACAGCAGAGATGTTGTTTTGTGTTGGACATCACCTATTTTCCAGCTCATATCATGTAATACTGTGGCACATTATGCTATGGTCTGTTTACATGTGTACCACTCACCTCTAGACTCTGAAGGTGCAGCGGTGGTGTGGGACGCTGTGGATGTGTCACCAGTGGACGCTTCAGAGACCTTCTGCCCCGCACACATGGTCTTTAGGGTCTGAAAGACTGCCAGAGGAGCAACGTTCATCTTCAACAGGTCCACTATGATCCTGTAGTACAGCGAGAAGAGTTTGTTTAAAATCCCGAGACACATTAACAGACAAAAAGTGCTAACTCGGTAAAAGAGGTTATGCGTCTCAGAGAAAGCAGTTTCTCATTTCTTTGAACAAGTTGCATATGCTTTGGTACATCCATGCAAATGATTACATACAAATGTCTGCTGTTTCCTACATTATCAATTGCTTTTGTCATGTTCATCAAAATGTATTATAATGGGTCTCTGTTGAATAGTCTCACCCCCCACAACATTTAGGCATTAGTTCATAGCATAAGTCTTTACATGCAAAATGGTTGAACAAGTTGTCATATGTATGTACAGTTTTCCCTAAGGATATTGTCTATGTTCACATTTCTACTTTTGTTGTTTTCTTTTTTTTCTTTGTGCTATGCAGTGCTGTCTTTTCCTTTCTGTAGCGCAATTACATGGTCTGTCAACAAATTACAGTACAAAGAGTAAAAGCGTAAATGTGAATCTTGTCCAGGCACTTGCAATCAAACTCCCACATATACTAAGGTGTAACCTACAATTTACAATATTGTCATCAAAACTTTAGCCAGTTTACATCAGAACATCGCTCCAGACACTGTTATATTGACAACACAACTAAGCAATTTAAGACTTATCCGTACACAATGACACAAGGACTTGTCATTCTGATGGCACTGACATGTTCATTGAAACAGATATTTACTTTTGAGAGATGAACTAAGGATTTTGAGCAGGAGACTGGCTTTGGCAGGTAATCCATGGTGTTTTGCTATTTGTACGATTTGTTTTGAGAAGTGCACTTACTGTTTTGCAAATTTCGAGGATGATTCGAGAAATGTACCAAAGAGACTGAGAAAAACTGTAATATCTTGAATTTGAATCTTGAAAATGTTGCCTTGGAAACTAGCTAAAAAAAGTACATTTTATTTACATTTATTTTAAGTAATGAAGATGTTTCAGTTTCGTTAACTATAATAACCCTGCTTTGCACATGGCTCACCAAATCCAAGCTTAAGAATACGGAATCATTTTCATGAACCGGTTCAATCAAACAGACATACATGAAAGAGCATTTTTTTGTTTGAGTCGGTGAGCTGTTAACCCGCTTGAATCATTTTTTTTAAAAAGCGGTTCAGTTCAACAGCTTGAACAGATTAAGTCCATTTTGAGATTTTGGACTATTTTGCTTTCATAACTTTTCCTCTTTCGGTTTAGTGTAGAGAAAACATCCAAAATACACATTAAGTGTTTGTTTTATTACATTTTAACTATTTGCATCAGTAGATTTCAACTAGAATAGAGAGATACTATGGAAGTCAATGGTGCTGCCCCACAACTGTTTGGTTACAAACATTCTTCAAAATATCTTCCTTTCTGTTCGGCAGAAGACAGAAATGTATACAGGTTTGGAACAACTTGAGGGTGCGTATTTGATGACAGAATTGTCCTTTTTGGGTGAACTATCCCTTAAAGAACCCTATTGGCACTTTCCGTTTGATTTTGTGTGACTCACTTAAACACCTCTTGATCAATGACTATCCCAGCAGCCTGAGTGAGTTCGAACAGCTCAGTCTCCTCCGCATTTAAAACCTTTTTCTTCTTGATGCTGTATTTCTGCACATTCCCGCTGACGGTGACGCTCAGAGAGGGGGAATCCGGGGCTGTGGGCATCGTCCCGGGGTGTGCTGACTGTGACATATGCACCACCTGAACACTATAAAAACACATGAAACCACACTTACAGCAATCACAAAACAAGCGCGCATTCCTGTGTCAGATCTTACAGATGCTGTAAGTTCTGCTGAAAACACTAATCTCCTCACGGTTTAACGCCAACCGTGATGCGTGGGGTGTCTTGCCTTGGTAAATGACCTTTGAATAATAATACATTATTATAAATGTTGCACAAAAACAACCAAGCTTTATAACGTTACATATAAAGTGATTGTGCCTAGTTGCCACATTAATTACATACTGAATTCTATAATTACATATTCCTGTTGCCTTCCTGTTTATATTATACACAGAAATGTTGTTTAGGTTTTAAATCAGACGTTAAAATATAATATAATACTCACAGTGTACTAGTGAAATGCCCGCGTCCTTCTTCCGGTATTTTTTTTCTTGATAACGTCAACCAGCGTGTGCTGCCACCGTCAGGTCTGGAGAAGACGTTGACGGTTGTCTTCCTCCAGGGGGCGCTTGGTGGGTCAGAAAACTAATTTCCCCCATTGAGCATTCGAAATTTTAACCTGTGCAGTAGGACGAATAATTGTTTAAATAATTTAATTTAATTGTGAAAACCATTCCATATAAGATAAGATTAAAAAAGTACAACATTAAGTGATAATAAAGGACTGTGATAGGTAAACAGCACGGAGGTGGCATTTGGTGATAATTTACGACACTGAGGATATTTCAAAGCCACTGAATTGAAAATACACGTAAAAAGAGGGAGAAAGAAACAATTTAATTATTTATAGATGTATGCATCTGCTGCCCATTTGTTACCCAGTGTCATACTGATCATGGTCACTTCGCTGAATGCTAAAAAGTAAAAGTTCAGTAAATCCCTGAATCCTCAATGAGCCGCATTCAAATCCCAGAACTATGTTTATCTCAGTGGATAAATTCATATATTAAACATTATAACATAATGAAACCTGACACATCATTCTAAGTACAAATTATAAAATGTTTTACGTTTAATCACAAAGGGCTGATCTGGTCCATCTTGATCAGCGCTGTGAAAAGTAACAGTTGCCAACGCATGGTAAGTGATGCACCGGTTGAACAATTTAACTTGATAAAAGACACTTATTTTAGTGGCATTGGATTGAAAATGCATATGAAAAGCCAGAGTAGGATAACAATGTAGACCATACCGACAAGACCATCCAGATTTAGCAACCCAACATAAAACGTTTTTCCACAGCTCATCACAAAATGTTTATGAATTCAAGATCAGTAACATGCTTCTATTTATGCTCAAAGAACAACAGAAGCTAACTGAAATTCAATGCAGACATTTTTTGGAGTGACAAGAGCATATGAGTCCATCAAAAAGCATTGCCAATGCAGCATTTAATATAAATAAGCATGGAAAGGAGATTTAAGGTAAAAAATATTGCATCATGGAAATGTATATGTATATTATGTCAATTGACAGAATACAGACATCATTTTTGACTTGGAAATGTGTGGCTAAGGTAACAGCAAATTTTAAAAGCGTTGAGAAAAAGGAATGGAGACGAGTGTTTCTAATGTCAAGTCATTCTCAGCTGACTCTTTGTACTTTGCTTTCAACTGTGTCTGAGTCATCCGCTGACCTGCGCTTCTTAGACGACACAAGGGACAATGACACTTCCTGTTTATCCTCTAAAACCTTAGACGTAGTCAAGCCAGTCTTTGGCAAATCTAAGTCAAAGCCGGGGCTCTCCAAACAGGGCATTGTATCTGTTTGCACTAGTTCGAGCTCCGTGGGTCTTAGTGCCTCATGCTGCTCAGTTTGTAATTGTACATCCAAATCCTCCAGTCCTGTTAAAGTGCCACTGATAACTTCAGTGTGTGGCTGTTCTAGAACCACATTGAGCTGCAGTGCATCCTTACGGCCATTGATTGGCATGTTATCTGCTCCTGACAGGATCTCTCTCCTGAGTGAGGCCAACTGGGCCTGCAGGAGCTCCTTGTGCTGCGCTTCAAGGTTTTCCATCTAACAATAAAAAAGTAGGACAGTTTTTCCCAGGAGAAATATCTATTTGAATTAGCCCAAGCCAATACATTCTGAACACTTACAAGCTTGGCCACCTTCTCCTGGTTGTGATCTGGACATTGATATGCTTGAAGTTCCTCAAACATCCTAACATTAGATTGAACCAGACTTGCAACCTAAAAGTAAAATAGAAGAAATGCAAAAGAAGACAACATAGAGAAGAAAATAAACATAGAATATAACTTTAATGAAAGTTTTTACAAAAAAAGGCTAAATATAAACTTTAAACTTTTTGCAGGTATACCTGTTCTTTGAGCTGTTTAATCTCAGCTTGTAGTGTCTTCTCCATATCCTCTTTCTCCTGACGGAGTGTTTCAATCTGCTGGTGGAGCTCCAGGAGTCGTTTCTGTAGCAGGGTCTGTTCCAAACCTTCTGCGTCCTGAAATTACAGTGACAAAGCTTTTAGATCACTCCTACTCCTAAAAAAACAACAACAAAAAAACATACTAACCCCAAAAAAGCTTCAAAACCATCTAGCTGCATCAATAATGATAGATAAATGGACAAATCGAATTGCCATTTTCTATTAGAAGTTTTTTTCAGAGCATTCATCATTAAATACCATAAAACATGAAATATCTTGTGCTTTTGTGAGTATTTACAGCTCAAGATTAATTCATCCACGCTGCTACAAAGAGCGTTTTAGAAAGTCTTTTTTCCCAACTGCAATCAGATTTTATAATCAATGTTTTACAAGATGATAGATATATTTTTCTTTTATCTTTTATAATCATGATGCTTTGCTGATTTGATATGTGAGAACAAGACTTGTTGCTGTGGTATGTTGTTTGTTGTGGTTGTTGTTTATTTATTCATTGTATTTTGTGCTGCTGTGACATATCAATTTCCCCTTGGGGATTAATAAAGTAAATCAAATCAAAACAGTAATATGTTCTGTGATTCATCTTATCAATGACCTGTTCAGTAATGATACCAGTAGCCATGTCATAGATCACACTGTTTCCCTGTCCATCAGGGTCCATAAGAACAAGAGTCTGTGTCCCATCAGATGAATTCTGGGAAGACCCCACCTCCTCCTCAGCACCCAGTCGGATCCCATTTCTCTCACCTTCTTCCTTCAAACACAAAGGAAAGGTCGACAACAATATTTCAAATCAAACACCAAGAGGTTTAGTAGTAGATCACACTTGTTAAAAGTGGTCCTACGTTTTTAAACTTCATTTTTTTGTATAATGTTGCTGTTTGAGCTTGAATAAGGTCTGCAAAGTAAAAAAAAAAAAAACACAAACGCACTCCAAATGGGGTTTTTCTCTATATCAATAATCACTAGTGTTTCTGAACTCCTGGAAATGCTGAAATTCACGGTTATGGTAAAGGACGTGACCCTTCCCAAACGCGCTTGAAGAGGTTGACCAATCACAACACACCAATCAGAGCATATTGTGCTTTTCTGAAGGAGGGGCTTCATAGAGACAGGACTTAAATATAACGTTACTGATGGACTGGGAAGAGAGGTGCTGCAATGTAAAATATGTCAAAAAAAGTGTTTTTTTTTTACTTTCAAGCATGAAAACCTGTTCTAGTAGACCCCAAAACCAAAGTGAAGACTTTGAAAAAAGAGCATAATAGGTTCCCTTTAATGAAATTCCCAAAATAAAACTTGGACAGTCTACCTTTGGCTCCACAGTCAATAGGGTTTCAGTGCCAGTGGTCAGGATGGGCTGAGTTAATATGGATCCAATGCTTGTGCCATCTCCACCTGGTCCAAGACTCACTGCCAGCCCTTCATATGCTTTACCATGAGCCTCTGAGCTCTCCTCATAATACTGTCGGCAGTTCACATTCTGGGAGAGGAATCATGCTAACATTATTGGGTTCAAAAAGAGCGATCCACTGCGAAAAAAAAAGGCTGTTCACACGAAGGACGATAACTATAACATTTAAAAAAAGATATTCTAATTTGATGAAAAAATAGGCAAGTCAACACCACAACTATTAAGTTAATAACAGATAGGAATGATATAGTTGGAATCACTAAGAACTTTTTTTTCCAGCTGATGAATGATAAAAGCATCAGCCAATCAGAATTCACATGACTTTAAAGAGCTTGAGCATTCAAAGTGGCAGTCAATATAACTATAGTGTGCACTTATTATACAGAACATTACCATACATCGGTGTGGTCGCTAATACAGTTATCTTTGTAGTTATCGTTCTTGGTGTGAATGGACCTTTAGCCCGATGTTATCCACCTTTACCTGAGTGACTTGGATCTGGAATGTGGTGTGGGGATTTCGGAAGTGTGTTTTGTAGTGTTTGATGGCCTCGTCCCGCCTGTTGAAACCATTTCTACAGCGGTAACAGTGCCAATGAGCACCTTTAAACCTCTTTTCTCCTTTAATAGTTCCCACAATCTCACAATGGATACAGCAGCGCAGCACCTTCAAGCCTGTCCATAAAAAATAAGTGTAAGAGAGAGACTGATTTCAAAGAGCATCAGTCATAAAAGCTCAATTTTGAGTCTATAGATTCCATGTTCCTTACCTGCAAAATCAACGCCTTTGTCCACGTGTTTGATGCGGAAGTGAGCTCGCAGGATGATGGGATCTTGGTAAGCCTCGGCCACAGAACAGAGGGGGCAGTGCATGTGCACTCCTTTCTCCTGCCCTAAACACTTCTCATCCTGACACAGCACAGGTGTGTATGCGTGTTCTGTTCCTCTGACACGAACCGAGGGATGGGCCTAGAAAAACAATTGCAGACAGCCTTGTGAATGCAACTCTAAAAGAGACATTGTATTGAATAAGTAGCCCTATTACTGTGCTGACAGCTGTTTGGGGCTGGCATAGTTTTAAAAAAAAATGCTTTATTTTTCTACATAAAGACGTCATTTTTATTTTGTTCTAACTGGGAGAAATCTGTAAATGGAGGTCGCTGTACAATAAAGGGTTATGTCACCCAAATATTAAACTCTGTCATAATTTACTCACCCTCATGTCGATCCAAACCCATAAGACTTTAGTTCATCTTCGCAACACAAATTAAGATATTTGAATGAAATCTGAAAGATTTCTGTCCCTCTATTGACAGTCCACGCAACTACCATTGTGACACTTCAAAAAGTTTATAAAGACACGGTCGCTTTATGGTCCAGTCCATCCGGGCGCTACTGAGTTTAAATTCTCTTACTTCACATTATATTATCATCATTACTATATTATCATGTAGACTGTATGTAATGCTTCTCAAGTTCACTTTGGCGATGTCTAAACTTCTTTATTTTATATCCTAGAAGGCATTTTGCTCTGATGTGAACAGCTGCAGATTTACAGCAGGGGCACCAAATCTGACAACACATCATTAGAGCTTTCTGAAATCTGTTACCTCCTGTACTGCACACATAAAAACTTCTACAAACTTATTATTTCGTTTAATCTGAATCAACATTCAAAATGTATCTACTGTTTATTTAAGTGAATTGCAGATATGTCACATATTGTTTTAATATGCATTTCTTTAAGATCCCCTAGTGGCAATCTTAAGCATTGCCGCCGAAAACCAATTAAACTTGGCCCGGCGGCAAGTATGTCAACAATATGATAAATTATTACAACCACGATCTAAGGTACTCCAAAAAACTCTTGTTTGCAAAATGCTATTATTCATGTACATGTTGTGGATGTAATAAATATGATTAAATGGGCCTAATGCATCACTAACCGTTTATATTGATATATTTTGCATAAGGCCTGCAACAACTACTAGTTTAATAAAATAATGGGTAGTTATAAAACGATACCAGGTTGATAATGCAAATCTTGACTACTGTACTGAATCACAATTGTCCAGAAAGTTAAAAGCTGCACGCAGATTTTGCACACTTAATCAAGCTAACAACTTTAGCAAGCTAACACACAAACCACAGCATTTTACCTTTAAACTTTCACTCACCACAAAAGTGGACATGCCTTTGATATAGAAAAAAAATACGCTTCAAATTCAGCTCTCCGCCCGGCGTTTGTCGTAGTCTTTAGCCTATGAAACATCCCATTTCAGAGCGCTTGTGTGTGGTTCGTCATCTGCGTGTACACACATTCACCTGCGAGTTTCTAGGCACATAGCACCGATGAACGAAATGACGAGATGTGATTACTAGAACTCAACGTAAATTATTTCCATTGGCCAATATCAGCTTGGGTGGAATTTTAAACCAATCAGCACCGTAAACGATGCGTAAGGGATGTCGGTGCCACCACAACGAAGGCTGCACGTACACTGATAAGATGAAAAATCCATCATATTAAATATCTACAAATATTTAATGCAGCCAGACACGTTAATTATCTTATCTAAATTATTGCACGCCTGTACTTATTATAAAATTCACAATTGATTCATTTAATTTTAACGAATTATTAGAATATAGCTATGGAGGTTTTTAAAAATTTAGCTGAGGCAAAATGTTTTCCTAAAGTGGCAATATCACATTTTGTATGTGTTAAAAATAAAATGTAATTTCATAAATGGTCTTCTACAAAGCTATGATAGTAACCTACACCATGTTGTTTCAGAAGGGGATGTAGCTCAGTGGTAGAGCGCATGCTTTGCATGTATGAGGCCCCGGGTTCAATCCCCGGCATCTCCACTTTTCCTCAGGACTGCAGTACAGTACAGTTCAACAACTTTACAATAAAAGAATCCTTAAAATGAAAAATGTAACTTAAAAGACATAATAGACTAAATAGTAGTCTACATGTGAATTTATTGAGTTTTTTTTTCTTCTTGCAATTTCTTTGCTAACCACAAGAGGTCTGCCTCTAACATTGATAAGGATACATGTCAATCAATTGGCATTCAGATGTTTTGGATGAGTATAAACCAATCAGCTGCCACAGAGTAATCAAAACGTGATTTGTATAATTGTGACCAAAGTTTGTTTCTTCTTTCATCTTGTTTACTCCAGTCGTCATCTGGCATCTGTCAGCAAAGGCTAAAAATTAAAATTAAAAAGAAAAAAATTCAGCCATCGCCTCTCTGTTCAGCACTTAAGGTTTTAATGTCACAAATGTAAATTAAAAAAAAAAAAAAAAAAAACATTATTAAATGCAGACAACAAAAATACACAACCGTGCAAATGTTTTCAGTCTATAAGATAATTTTGATGTTTTCTATTTTAATATATTTTAAAACATAATCTGCTGTGATGGCAAAGCTTAATTTTCAGCATTATTACTCCAGTCTTCAGTGTCACATGATCCTTCAGAAATCATTCTAAAATGCTGATTTACTGCTCAAGAAACATTTATTTTATTATCAATGCTAAAAACAGTTGTGTTGATTAATATTTTGTGGAAACTATGGTTCCTTTTTCATGATTCTTTGATAATTTTTTTTTTTAAAGAAAAGCATTTATTTGAAATATAAATCTTTTGTAACATCATGAATGTCTTTCCCATTACTTTTGATCAATTCAATGCATTCTTGCTGAATAAAAGTACACATTTCTTTCAAAATGAAAAAAAAAGAAAGAAAATTATTACTACCAAACACTTTTAAACGGTAGTGTCTATTCTTATAATTAAATTTTGGCATCTTAAAGTGAATGTCATCATACTCACCCTGTCAGTTTCATTCTCAAACTCTGGATTCTTCCATTTCGGATTGGACAGTATTTTCAGCACTACCAATCCAAAAATAACAACTAAAACGCCTAATGAGTTTGCAAACAGAGCTTCAGCAGGCAGCGCCGTGTATGGTTCTGTATTGCTCCCATTTCTCCCGTTTCTGCAGAGATATAATTGGTTGGGAACATTGAAACAGAAACAAACAACTCAGCCGTCAACAAAACACACAATGAATGAAAATGAAAATCATTAGATGGGTGGTTTCACCATAATAAGCTTATTATACAGTTCAAAGGGAAAAGTTATTATTTATATGAAAAGGATAAATTGCAGCCATTTCTTGTAGCTACATGGGTGTGATTGTAGGATTGTTACTTACAGCGTCAGTAGTAGTTTCTCATTGATCCCAGACAGGCTGGTGATGAGACTCAGGATGAAGATGGCCATGCCCATCCAGATGTGGAGAGGTTTCAGGTGGGCTCTCATAGCCAAAGGGGTCCAGGGCAACAAGAAAGCGCAAAGACCCACAAACCACTATTCAATCAGAGGAGAAAGGCAGAGGAGACGATGTCAAGCATCATTCCATTGAAATTTGATGGGGCAGAACATACTTATGGAGCTTTACCAAGCATGAAGCAGTGAAAATACTGTGACAAGTCAGTAATCGGGCTATGTGGTATACCTGCAAAGTGAATAGAGCCACTGTGGAGATCCCAGTCCAGCTGTGTAATGAATACAGATGAGGGATGTTGTTGGCACTGTGAAAATCAAAGGCAGCGCACAAGCCTAGCACAGCCAACACCACTGCCATGAACAACAGCCCTGCATGGGCCAACTTACACCACCACCTGCTCCAGGTGAGAGGAACACGGTACAGGACAATGGCTAAGAGAGAGACAGACAGACACAGAGAAAAGAGAAAACTATCTGAATGTGACTTTATCAAAATAAACAGAAAATAGTTTGCGTCACTGTTTTGAACAAGTATTAACTTAGACATTATTAAAAACATTTTACTTTAGCTAAAGTATTTGTTTCAATACTTTGCCTTTTGCCCCTGGTGAGCCTTCAACCCTGTTTGTAAAAGGCCCACCTTACCACCTCATACATTTATAAGATTTTTATACAAAATAAACCCCTTTTATTTTATTTTTTTTACACAAAATCTGTTGCTCCATCAATGTTAAATATAAACACACACACACACACACACACACACACTGTATATATATATATATATACACTCACCTAAAGGATTATTAGGACCACCATACTAATACTGTGTTTGACCCCCTTTCGCCTTCAGAACTGCCTTAATTCTACGTGGCATTGATTCAACAAGGTGCTGAAAGCATTCTTTAGAAATGTTGGCCCATATTGATAGGATAGCATCCTGCACTTGATGGAGATTTGTGGGATCCAGGGCACGAAGCTTCCGTTCCACCACATCCCAAAGATGCTCTATTGGGTTGAGATCTGGTGACTGTGGGGGCCATTTTAGTACAGTGAACTCATTGTCATGTCCAATAAACCAATTTGAAATGATTCGAGCTTTGTGACATGGTGCATTATCCTGTTGGAAGTAGCCATCAGAGGATGGGTACATGGTGGCCATAAAGGGATGGACATGGTCAGAAACAATGCTCAGGTAGGCCGTGGCATTTGAACAATGCCCAATTGGCACTAAGGGGCCTAAAGTGTGCTAAGAAAACATCCCACACCATTACACCACCACCACCAGCCTGCACAGTGGTAACAAGGCATGATGGATCCATGTTCTCATTCTGTTTACGCTGAATTCTGACTCTACCATCTGAATGTCTCAACAGAAATCGAGACTCATCAGACCAGGCAACATTTTTCCAGTCTTTAACTGTCCAATTTTGGTGAGCTCTTGCAAATTGTAGCCTCTTTTTCCTATTTGTAGTGGAGATGAGTGGTACACGGTGGGGTCTTCTGCTGTTGTAGCCCATCCGCCTCAAGGTTGTGCGTGTTGTGGCTTCACAAATGCTTTGCTGCATACCTCGGTTGTAACGAGTGGTTATTTCAGTCAAAGTTGCTCTTCTATCAGCTTGAATCAGTCGGCCCATTCTCCTCTAACCTCTAGCATCAACAAGGCATTTTCGCCCACAGGACTGCCGCATACTGGATCTTTTTCCCTTTTCACACCCTTCTTTGTAAACCCTAGAAATGTGAAAGATTGTGAAATACTCAGACCGGCCCGTCTGGCACCAACAACCATGCCACGCTCAAAATTGCTTAAATCACATTTCTTTCCCATTCTGACATTAAGTTTGGAGTTCAGGAGATTGTCTTGACCAGGACCACACCCCTAAATGCATTGAAGCAACTGCCATGTGATTATTTGATTAGATAATTGCATTAATGAGAAATTGAACAGGTGTTCCTAATAATCCTTTAGGTGAGTGTATATGCCCATTAACCCTCAGTCGAATGGGCAGGCAGAACGTCTTAAGAAGTCACCCGGTTCCTCCGCACATACTGTCACAAACATCCAGAAGACTGGAGTCGCTACTTGTTATGGGCGGAGTACGCACAGAATTCTCTCCAGAAGCATTCGACCGGGCTGACTCCTTTCCAGTGTGTCCTAGGTTTCCAACCACCCTTGTTCCCATGGTCCAGGGAACCTACCAATGTCCCGGCTGTTAACGATTGGCTACAACGTAGCAAAGAGACCTGGAACCAGGCACATGTACACCTCCAACGGGCCATTCGCCGCCAGAAGAAACAAGCAGACCACCACCGTCGCCTCGGTCCTGTTTATCAACCTGGTCAGTGGGTCTGGTTATCGACCCGAGACCTCAGACTGAAACATCCCTGCAAGAAACTCAGCCCCAGGTATGTGGGACCCTTTAAAATCACTCACCAAATTACACCTGTTTCTTTTCGTCTCGCCCTGCCCAGACACTACCGGATGGGGGATTATCACGCTGATACGTGGTACTTCCGCATTCAGTGATCTTTGTGCACTGTCACTTCCGGTTAATCACTCTGGCGAATCCATGATGGACGACCCATTTACTTATACTGCATCCCTGGTAAATTTACCCAAAATAACTTTTTCTGACGTACATCGACTAACTGAACAACATTCCATCACAGCCCGCTCCAAAGTGGACAAGGGATACAGTTTCTTTTTCGAGAACTTCATCTACGACTACGAAGGTGAGTGGCTACTTGCTAGCTAACGCTAGCTAACATAACAATTTTTTTTGCTAACATAACATTAGCCACAGATAGCTAGGTAGGTTAGTTTATGCTAATGTCAGTTTGGCGTCAGCTCAGATGTTCGTATGGTTAAACCCAAATAAAGTAAGATTATTCATGAGGCTGAGTCAATTCATCCATTTCATTTGTATTCCGAAAGAAAGAACGTTAGCCTCTCAGTGTCAACTAGATAACGTCAGCATACAAGTGTCCCGTTTGCTAGAATGAACAATCCACAGTATACATGCATTAATTATAATTTTGTCCACCAGTGTCCAACATCATTGACAGGGCGGTTGCTGTCAGGTCTAGGTGTTACAGGTCAATGAGGAAGCGAGAACAGTCACATTATTTGAAGGTTATTTTAGGAAGCTAAGGCAAGAAGTTTAACCCCTTCCACTGTTGCCTGTTTACATCAAGTCAGTCAACAGCCATGTGCAATAAATTGTTATACCTTTGTGACATACAATATCATGATAATGTAACTTTGCATTTAAATTCTTTAATATCCTGTTTGTACAATCCAACATGTTAATGGTGTAAGGGGTTAACTACTCTACTGCGGTTGCAGATTTCCTAGAATTTTTGGTTAATTGTAATGCTCTTCCTTACATTTCTATATCATTTGCAACAAGATTTTCATTTTAGTTTAACTTTATCAACTAAAATTCTGTTGTGTCTTTAATGTAGATTTTTTTCCAAGCTGATGCAGCCGAACTTCAAGAAACCTCATGCAGCTGTACAGCAGGCAAGGTTCTGTGCAACCATCTAGTGGCCTTGTTGTTCCAGAGTGCCCATTACAGCATGTTGCAGGTGAGAGCTGTGGTCTGGGATGATGTTTACATGAGCAGGTTGATTGGAGTGACACTGCCATTGATTGTATACAAGGGCTGTGCAATTATTTTAATTTCGATTTTGGCTCACAACGATCACCTAAATAGTACTTTGTTTTACTGATTGTTTAAAAATTAATCTCATAAAATTATTACAGTTGTAATTTAATTAATTCATTTGATTGATAACAGCCCTGTTTATTTAAAACTGAATTTGATCAAATGTAAGAATTTGACATGAAAGATAAAACATATTTAGTAAGGTTTAAAAAATTGTCCTTTATAAAGGTAAATAATGCCCCTACAACAAATTACTTCGTAAACATGTCACCTTTTTTATCACTTGTGACTTTGCAGTTCTGTTTAATAGGCAAATTTAGATTTTTTTTAAGAATTGCTCAAAGGTGTCTTTTTAATAAATGCAACATGTTCCCAAAGTCAAATAATCGTGATTTTAATACTGACCAAATTAATCTTGATTATGATTTTTTCCATAATCGAGCAGCCCTAGCACATCCTCAATCCCGTTTTGCTCTTCTATCTCTTGTTCTGCAGGTGAGAGCTGTTCCACCACCTGTGGCCTGCACAAGCTCTCTGCAAACATGGCATCGACCAAGGACAAAGGTAACATTGTAGCCGCGCGAAGCTGCACCGCATTGAATAGACTTCCAGTCTATTTTTCAGCTGCAGCGTGAGCTGCCCCGCGTGCCACCCTTCACTCCGCTAGCAGTGTGTCCCAAACGTTACACCTGGGACACACTGGGTGCACGCTGTGGCTGAAAAATAGACTGGAAGTCTATTCAATGCGGTGCAGCGCATGGGGCTGTGCAGCTGTACGTCTGGCTACATTGGTTAACATGGGAGTGAATTGAAGCGGTGCCACTCCGCGTGGCTACAGCGAGCAGTGTGTTTACACCATTACAAGCAAGATACTATTACAATCATGGCTACTTGTTAATATCATTCCCAGGGAATCCATGCAGAGCCGGTTCAGGACTTGGTTGTTAGGAGACCAAAGCCATCCACCAGGAGTGTATGCAAATCAACACTCTATCAAGCATACACAGGTAATGTTACTACTGTAACTAACATCATACTGTTGGCTGCCGTATAATATATAATTGTATCTTTCCACTTTTATACACATAGATTATGTAGCAAATATAACACTGCAGTGAGCAATTCCCCTGAAAGACTCTTGCCATCAGAATTGAAAACCAAAACAAGCTGCAAGAGATGTGTGGATAATGTAACACTTTTTTTTTTTTTTTTTTATGTTTCAGGATCCCTCCCTGACCCGCAAGTCTTGTCTCTTGGGAAACGACTGAAAAATCTCAGGCCGCAACCACTAATATCCTCAGTGCTGCATGGCTTGTCTCAACTCTCCATGGTCGACTCCAGGTTCGGACCTGTGCCGCGAGGTTCACCCCTGTCCTACCAGTGTCCTCCTGTGGTCAAACACGGAAATGATGTTCAACACCCAGATGCACCAACATTCCCTAATCTGCCTTTAGAGGGGTCAACATTTCCCACTACTTTCCCAAACTTTGACCCAAACTCTCAACACTTTCTCCATTTGGACAGCTTAACGGTGACACACGAGATGGCAGCTGAGAGAGACACGTGAGACACGTGAGCAGTCTGAGTGCCCATTATGGCAAGCTTTACGCAAGCCTAGAGTGACAGCTAGTAGGTTCTATGAGGTTAGCCATGTGAAAGGGCCATCTTCTGGTCAGACCCTGGCAGGGCGGATACTAAAGGGAGTACTCCAAACTCCCGCCATGAAAAGGGGCCTTGAACGCGAGCCACAGGTGCTGGAACAATATTCAAAACATTTCAATGTAAATGTCTCACGCTGTGGATTTGTTATCCATCCCGACGCTCCTCACCTCGGGGCTAGCCCTGATGCAAGGGTATATGACCCTAGTGCCATTCCGTGTTTTGGGCTTGCTGAAGTTAAATGCCCAGACATCTCTAGCATTTCTGAGGCAGGACATGTAAAAATGGTGAATGGTCAGGCAAAACTGAAGCAGAATCATAAATACCACTGGCAGGTTCAAGGTCAATTGGCAGTAACTGGACTGAGTTGGTGCGATTTTATAATAGACACTGAGGGAGACTTCACAGTTGAAAGAGTCTGGAGGGATGAAGAAATGATAAAAGAAATGAAAAAGAAGGTGGACCTGTACTTCTTTGGTACATATATGAATGTGTATCTTCAGCAGAAAGTAAAATGAGCTAAATTAATAAAGGAATTGAATCAAAGGAATTTATTAATTATTTTTCTGAGTACATTATTTACTACATTACATATTTACTACATTTTGAATACTTTCAGGACGAACTGACCTTTAGAATTGCTTATAGATGAACGACTTATTCAATTATATACATCAATATGTTTTCAGTACACAGTTAAATGCATGTGATCGGGGGAAACACTATTCAACAGTGATGTAGCCTTTTAAATCAAGTGGTCCCTGGAAGTTGGTCATCACACAGCAGACGGTCCACAGCTGGTCGACTGTTCCAGACAAGGTTAGAGGGAGAGTGTGTTCCCAGATGCGGTATTCCTTGACTCTGCGTATTGCTCTTTCCACAAGGATTCGAAGTCGGGCGATTGCTTGTGTTTTTAGAGCATCCTCTTTGGTGAACTGCACTGTGGTTAGAGATGAAATAAGTTAATTTCTATTATTTCAGTGACTGCCTCAGTACTTTTTAAACATTTCTCTGCACATCTTAATGATTATCATTTCACAGTTTTAATTTGAAATGTTCATTCCTTTCATGCCTACCTGTTATCTTGAAGGGTGGTAAAATCAGCGTTGCCCCACGGTCAGCTAGCAGCTTCTCAATAGTGAAACCCTTGTCTGCCATGCAGCCATCTCCTGGCTCCAGTAAGTCGAGCAGTCCACTTCGTTCAGTCAGCTCTCGGTCAGAGATGGAGCCGGTGAAGAGATTTGACACAAAAGTCACAGCACTACATGGGGCAATCCCAATTAATCCCTTAAAGGTTGTCGTATTTTTGTACGATGAGAAAACCTCTGACTGGAGAGTGAGGGATGATGGATTCTGACATCGTACCTCGGTGCAGTCGATGATTACCCGAACATCTGGACAGTACTGCACAAATTTGCTTGGCATGGTGTTCTTGACTTGCTGTTTACTCATCCAGATGGGAAGGGAGCCAAGAAGGAGGTAAAGGTAGTTGGCCCACGTTATAACAACACGGGAGACAGTGGACACACTGACCTGAAACATGTCAGCCAGCACCTTCTCTTGCAGGCCTGCAGCAACTCGGCAGCAGAAGAGAAAAAACTCATCAACCAGTTGCAGTCTACGGGTTGGACTGGGAGAAATGGGTTCAAATGTTTGTCCCTTTTTCTGAGCTTTCGACCAATAAACCAGCATGGAGGCAGATGGTTGAATAGCCTCCCAGAAGTCACAAAAAAACATATCTTGACGTGAATCTTGTGTAAAAAAGGATGTCCTTGTCTGAGACACAAAATCTGTGAAAATGCACTTGATCCACTTTCAGCTGTGACAGCTCTGTTGTCAGCTCCTTGATTTTCTCTTCCAATTGATGTATGCGTGCAGCAGCAGCATCCAGTGCACCTGTATGAGATGAGACAAACAATTTAAACATTTGACTCAGATTTTGTCTGTGACTTGCATATTAGAAGTAGTTTGGACCTCTAAAGCTACATGAAATAGCTTTTTATAGCTCAATATCCACCTTTACGTTTAATCAAGTAAGATATAAAATGCAACGGTTGTACTTGTGATGAAGCTTTTCACATTGTGGTATTGGTCAAATGCTAGGACATCAATAAGTCTAAACATTTTGTGCCGGTGCTCTGAAAAGTTACACACTAACGATACTAACGATATTTGTGAAAAAAAGTGCGATATGCGATAACTCATTAAATAATGTGATATTCGATATGCAATACGATAATGCTTTAAGTGTGTAAATAAACGTAAATTATCTTTAAAATTATATAACCTACATATGTGTTTCACATTCTTTTTGTGACACGAAAACATCTCTAAGTTACAGCTTCTGAAAGTGAACATCAGTGTTTTACTGTCGCATAAGAAGTGTTATTTTAACATCAGTAAACCACAGGGTTTAGGGTTTCAGGAAAGCCTACATTAGTTTAACAACAGAAATCAAATAATCAAATGCAAAAATAAAACACTGCTTAGTTTTCACTGTATAAATTAAACATATACTGATTCTTATTAAAGCTTCTTATTAAACAATGACATACCTGGTTTAGGAGCAGAAGCGTAATCATGTTCTGTCATCACCACCGAGGCTGCGACCTCCTCCCTCGCCTCTTCCTCACATGGCAGGGGCTGCTCCAGAGGAAGGGCTGGGCAAATGTCATGGCCTAAGCGAGTTGATGCTCTTTTATAAGCGGACTCCCTTCTTGGCAGTCCCCAGTTGTTCCACTGGAAACGGGAGGGTACAGACCCGATTTTTAGACGCTTGATTCGACCCCGGTTGGTAAAGTTAGCCTTGTCAGCTAACGCTAGTCTGCTAGCACTAACTGTAACATTCGTGTAGTCTGACTCACTAAAGTGCCTGCTACACACAAACGTGCTACCCTGTTTTATTTTAAAGTTTGGCCCTTCATCCCGGCGAACCGCTTTAACCTACTTCTTCCTTAGACTCAATTCAGTCGGGAATCCATGAAAACTTAAATAGGGTTGGCGTTGTTTGTTCGAGTTACAAAGTGGAACAGAGCAGTGACATCTAGCTTTCGTTTCCGCCATTGTTGAACTGCGCCGGAAGTGGACATGCACAAAGTTGACAAATCCCGCCCATGAAACCCGGAAGCGTGATAATCCCCTATTGCCTCCACCTTCCGTATGTCTTTACTCAAACCAGCCGAGGGTCCCGAGGAGGAGGAACCACAGGAGTCTAGTCCACAATCCATCCTTGTGGAGGGTGAGGAGGTCTTCCGAGTTCATGAACTACTAGACTCCCACCGCCAGGGCAGTACCCTTCAATATCTGGTTGATTGAGAGGGGTATGGTCCGGAGGAGCGTTCCTAGGTCAACGCCAGGGACATCCTGGACCCCAGTCTCACCAACGACTTTCATCGTACATATCCAAACAAACCCGCTCCTCGCCCACGTGGACG
Organism: Tiaroga cobitis; assembly: GCA_030578255.1. NCBI lineage: Eukaryota > Metazoa > Chordata > Actinopteri > Cypriniformes > Leuciscidae > Tiaroga > Tiaroga cobitis. The sequence goes on along the minus strand of CM060611.1, from coordinate 26,886,793 downwards.
ACCTCGACGGCACCAACCCTCTCACGCCAGGAGTCGTTCGCAGGGGGGGGCTCTGTCCCAATCCCACACTTTGGAAGTTTCCTCTCTAGTCACCAGATGGCACCCTCACCTGAATATTAATCCCGTTCATTACATTCATCTTTCTCAGCCGGTCTGACGCTAATCACCTCCTCCAGCTGTTCCCCATCTTCTGGGCTTTATAGCCCTCTCTCTCACTTCGTTCCTTGCGAAGTTTTGCATTACCTTTGTGATCAATTTCTGAGCGCTCATCTCCTATAATTTGTCTCTCTGGTTTGACCCTGTTTCTGTTCTTCGACTGTTCTTCTTCTTGCTGCCAGCCCACTTAGACCTTTGCCTGGATTTCTGATTCCGATCTGCCCAATGCCTGTCTCGACCCTTTGCCAGTATACCTAGACCTCGCCTGCTCGCTGCCTGCACCGACCCTTGCCTGCTCCATGATACACAAGATTCTGGTCTGCTGTTCCCTTGCTTTATCTGCTTTGCACTATTAATAAATCACTAAAAAACTGCACTCTGTTTCTGATGTCCCGCAACAATTACCATCTAAAACTGGTACCTCCATAGTTTTTACTTTTATAATTGTTGACCTTTCTCCCATGTGAGTTTCAAAACAAAATGTCACTGCAAAAATGGTTATTGAATGTCCTCCCTCATCTTCACATCTATGCTTCACAGTTCACAAACAAACAGCTTTGCTCACTCACTATTCATATAGCAAATTAACTACGACATACGCAGCTTGAAAGACTGTCCATTAGAGACGAGCACAGCTGTTTGTGTTTAATTAAATCCTTGTTATCATTACACATTTACCTAACATTTTGTTGTTAAATGTGGTGGAAAGTATTACTCACACACTTAGGGCACTTGCTCAGCACTGTTTTTGTCAGACGCGTGTGACAGAGCACATTTCGTGTTCCACAGCAAAGAAAGTCATACAGGTTTGGAATGACATGAAGCTTAAGTTGTAAATTAAATTATGACAGAACTATCCTTTTTCTGTGAATTATCTCTTTAAGCCAAATCTCGATTTGCTCGATTTAATCTTACTACCATCTTGGAGAAACAATTGCATTATTAAACAGAAATCATTAGTGATTTTTTCTTATGGGACTGTCTGTAGAGCAAGACCATTAACCAGAAAAGGAAAGAGAAGATGTCTGCTGTTAAAACAAGAGAGCAATAGAAAAAGTGTTTACATGTGAGACAGAAAGAGAGCGGTTTCTTCTCACCATTTCCATACAACACCACAAGACTCGTCACCATGAGGACCGGGTGCCAGTTAAACTGCAGAAATGAACCATCCCAAGCAAACCCTCCTCTCCAGGTTCCACTCCAAAGAAACACGAATATCACACACAAAAACCCGAGCCACACGCTCAGCAGATAGAAAGACACAGGCAAACGCATCTGTGTAAAGCAGAAAGAAACATTGGACTGATTGGATAAAACAATGATTTCAAAGCAAAACATATACATTTCATTCTTTTCTTTTTTTTTCTTTTTTTTTGTTACATGTTACATGTAGTTACTATAGAAATTACTATAAATTGTGCTTAATTATATGGAACTAAACTTAAACCTAACCCTAAACCTAATCATAACCATATAGTAAGTACATGTAATTCATTATTGTTACTCAGTACTTAAATATATAATAAATAATTACACTGTGACATAAAGTGTAACTGAAATGTCTGATAAAGCTGTTAAGTGACAAAAGTTTATAAGCTTATACTTTAATTCTGTAACTACAAAAGATCCAGCATAGAATGTCTTGAAATGTTGGCTTATATAATCACATAAATGACATATCCTATAGTCTTACCTTGCTTTTATGTTCCAGACATTCAATGGACATATTTTCTCCTCTGTTTTTCTCTGCGACTTTCTTTTATGTGTCCAACCCCAGAATTTTGAGGGATGTTTTGCAAGTCATGGTAGTGCTGTTAACTCATTCTCCTTGAAAGCTAAAAAAAAAGTTCTGCTCGTCTCATGTCTACATAACTCTAGTGGAGCCTCAATGGGTGCCAAGCCTTTGTGATATTATTTGAGGGAATTTATAAATATATATATATATATATATATATATATATATATATATATATATATATATATATATATATATATATATATATATATATATAACTGTTTTATACATTATTATCTGATCTCAGACCTAACCCAGGCTTTCTTGCACCCAAAACGAATTAGACTCTTACAAAGGTGAAATATCTTTCGTCCAAAAACTTAAAATGTTCTTTTACAATTTAATTTCAGTGGCTTGAGTACTGAATAGATCACCCTGCTGTTCTTTAGGCCATTGCTTCAGGTACTAAACCATACAAGCAACCGTCCCCAAATACCCACAACTATAGTAAATTGCAAATGCCACTACCACTGAAGTTCTAAACACAGAGCACAGAGAACATTGCAAATTTCCTTTTTTTGCTGTGTCATTTAGACGTGAAAGCAACACAAAGGCCTTAGTGTCACTCTGTGATGAAGCGTGTCTTCAGAATTTTTGTCACGCTAGATGTTCTTTCACAAGCTATCGTGAGAGCAGATAGAATGCAAATATGATATGAAATGTCTTTTAGGAGTTGATTATCTCACTCAACCTTTATCTAAATGGCACGTATTCTCTACGCTGGACAAGGGACGTGAACTAAATGACTGACATTGTCCAGGAACTGACCTAACGAATTCAGAAGGAGATGAATGCATTTTAATAAAAGTACAATGTCTTAGGTGGCCTTCATCTGCCATGCAGTCACTTATTGTACTCACATTATCAACCCATGTAATGGAATGACAGTGTGCTTGCTTCATTCAAATACCACTGGCCGTTTACTCACTTATCAAACTAAAGAAATTGCCATCTTCTCAGACCAAAAAAACTGTCTGCCAAAAGTCACATGGTGTGCTTTCATGGTCATGAAATATGCTTTCAAAACACAAGATGTTCAAAGATCTACATTGTTCCGATATATTTATTTACTCATTCTGAAAAGGAACCATTTCGGATGCATTTATCAAAGATATATCAAACTAAATGGCAGAATACAACAAAGGAGGATTTATATGTCATATAGAGGCATTGATTAACAGACATAGTATAACTGATCATATATCATATATTAAAATGGACGTTCCGGAAGGTAAAGGCACACAGAGACAGACATGCTTAATACAGACTTCCTTATTGTCCTCATCCTCAATAAACAGTGAAATATACTGGTTCTCTTCCCAAGGAAGCTCACCGGTTTCAGAAACTAGGATACGGTAGTTTGGGATGTCGGGCCGAAAGCAGAACTTCTTCAATGGAGTATGTGGCAGCACGGTGTCCATCAAAACTTGGCCGATGTATTTTGTAATGAAGGCTTCAACATCCAGCTTCTCTTTGCTTATAAAGGCTCGCACATTCCTGCTGCTTCTGTTTGACACGTTTGTTTTTGCGATTTCGTTTCCCATCGTCTTCAGTGGCAATGTATTCAATGTCTTCAATTATGCCTGATGATAGTAGAACATAAATATGTAGTGCAAACATAAAATATAACAGCATCAGCAGTACAGTAAGTAAGTACAGTCAACCAGGTTTCAGAACTGAACTGAGAATGCCTTTTAAATTCCAATTCAATTCCTGAATATGTGGCGGCAAACAGTATGCAGGATTGTGATTCAAATTTGAATGTAAGGAATTAGAAATAACTGAAATTCAAAGAAATGCATAATTGATTTCCATTACACGAGAGTAGATGTTAAAACTTCATGCTGATTTGTCCTCGGCTTTCACCAAGATAAGCAACACTGAGACGTAGCTTTACAGTAAACTATGCTTCACCCATTTACGCTTCTTTCCATATGGTGGTGTGACTCCCCTTCTGTCCGGCGTTAACGACTGCAGTGTACTTGGTGCGTCAGCACACACGACGGCTGCAACTACAGTGTGGTCTCCCTAGTGGACCAGCACGACAACCGTCTGGATTGAGCCAAGTAGGGGACATCTCTAGGGTCTTCAAGTGGGCACCTTCCGTCCTCAGTGTTTCGTCGACTAGCCCACGACACCTCAAGAGGGCTCGACAGTGACTCTGGCGTCCCAGAGTCACCCCCCTCCGTCCCCCACTCAACTCAGCCCAGCTTACTGACCTCTACATCCCTCCTGCTGCTGAGACCTAACCACAATCTCACAATCTCTCTGCAACCCAACCATACGCGCCAACCCGTTTGACTAAGGCTGTCGAGCCCCACTGGTGCGTTAATATACGGTTTCAGTGGCAGCGGTTCCGTATGGCATACTACCTACCGCAAAAACACAATATCTGCCCAACCACCCGTCATTCTCGCAATATACACAGGAACGTAATGACTGTAAATACTATACAACCTATACAAATAAACCAACAGACTCTTCAAGTTTTCAAAAATTCTTCGAAACCGTAGCGTGGCGGCCTGTACACAGCCAGCTAGAATCTTTCCGTCTCAATCACAGCCAGTTGCTGCTCCTTTCTGCTGCTTCAGATAAGTTCTTTACTGTGCGACGCAACTCTTGGCCACTGCATCCGACGTCTCTGAGGAACCGGGTTGTAGAGTGTGCCACAAAACCTCGACAACCCACTTCCACTGGATAAACCTGGACTCTCCATCCTCGCTGTTCTGCTTCAGTGGCCAGATGAGCATACTGCAGTTTCTTCCTCTCATATGCCTCATCTACCGCATCCTCCCATGGCACTGTTAACTCTATCAGTTGAACAATGCGTGCTGATCCAGACGACAAAACAATATCTGGTCGTAGGTTAGTGGTGGCAATCTCAGGTGGAAAAAGTTGTCCTGGGCGAGAATTGGTGTTAGTACCTTTTCTTGGTGGTTGCTCGCCTGGGCGGAGGAATATTGTCTTCTGCGTGTAATGTTTTGCTAGAACAGGCGGCAACTTATTGGTCATACTACGTTTGCCTTCCAATGCTAAAGCCAAACATCGCAATACTTGGTCATGGCGCCAAGTAAACCGACCTTGGCTAAGAGCCACCTTACATCCTGTCAAAATATGCCTTAATGTGGCAGGTGATGAACACAAAGGACAAGAGGGATCCTCTCCTATCCAGAGGTTTAGGTTCTGCGGTGATGGGAGAACATCATATGTTGACCTAATAAGGAAACTGATCCTACTCTCTTCCATTGACCAAAGGTCTTGCCAGCCCATTTTGCGTTGTTCCACACTCTCCCATCTCATCCACTCTCCCTGCTTGGCCTGGGAAATGGCCTTTATACACCTCATCCTCTCATCCTGCTTTCGCACCTCGTTGACTACCAGCTTCCTCCTTTGAGCTGGGTCTGCCTTGTGCCATTTAGGAGGAGCTAAACTGAGCCCAAAACCCCCTCTTCCATGCTGTACCTGTCCCACGATATCCCCAATTTGAAGGTCAGCCTTTGCCTCTCCTACAGATTTCTTTGCTGACCACTTTCTACCAGTTTTTAACACAGGGGCTGCCTCCCTTACACATTTGTCGCGTGACTCTACTAAGGTCATTTCCAGTCTGACCTTGGCACACTTAAACTCCTTGGTTAAAGCAGAGACTGGCAGCTGCAATATTCCTTTACTATAAAGTCCCACTCTGCTGAGGCAGCGTGGGACTCCCAACCATTTCCTGATGTATGAACTTATTAACGCTTCCAGCTTATCCACTGTTGTCAAAGAAACCTCGTACACAGCCAGTGGCCACAGCAACCTTGGCAGTAGACCAAACTGAAAGCACCAGAGTTTTAGTTTGCCTGGTAGAGCACAGCTGTTTATGCTCTTCAACCCTTCCTGCTTGTCGTCTAACTTCTCCCACTCGAACTGTGTCCTTTAGATCCCCATCGTACCATCTCCCAAGACTCTTCACTGGCTTCTCAGAAACTGTTGGTATTGCCTCACCATTAATGAAGAATGTTTTATCTACTACCTTTCCTTTAACTATCGAGATGCTCCTTGATTTAGAGGGCTTGAATTGCATTCGTGCCCATTCATTATTTTCTGTTAACTTCCCCAATAACTGATTAGTGCAGGCTACTGTTGTAGTCATGGTTGTCATGTCATCCATGTATGCTCTGATTGGTGGTAGTCGCATCCCAGAAGCCAAGTGCTCTCCTCCTACATATAACTCAGTGGTCTCAAACTCGCGGCCCGCGGGCGGGTGATATTTTGTGGCCCCCTACTTGACATTAAAGTTTAATGTTAGTGCGGCCCGTCGTTGCGTGTGCTGCGTTTTTTTTTATCCCTTATGGCTACCGTAGATAGTCTCGTGACAGCTTACGGTGGGTTTGTTGTCAATAGTTGTCATAGACAACCGCGAAGTACAAACATACTGCGCCTGGAAAAAATTAGCGCGTCGCTTCAATTATGAGCGCGCTTGCCGCGCCTACATTTGAAATAACGAACTTAAGCGCGCAAAATATGTGAGCGCGATATGTGAACAGGCCCCTTGGCGAGCTACCACCAATCAGGCCACGAGCTACTGGTAGCTCGCGAGCGACGTGTTGGAGACCCCTGCTCTAAAACAATGTGAGAATAATAATTTTGAGCTTGTAATATGTGTCCAACAGGTTGATAAGAAGGTTTGCTTTGATTTGTGCAAAGTCAGTAATTTGCCTGAGACACTATACATGTGTAGAAAGAATTCAATAAGAAGGGCAGACAGGACTGCAAATATTTGTATTTTAAAAGCAATAATTGTTTTTCTAAGTATAATAAAATGGAAATGTGCCTTCCAAAAAAACATTCAATATCATATTGAAAATAAAAGTGAGGAAATATAAGAATCACAAAGATGTGTTATAAGGAAAAGACAAAGAAAGTTTGTAAAATGAACTTCAACTGTCAGAAGGACAGCTCAGGAAGAACTAATCACGTACAGAAAGGAATGTTCAAATTCAGAGGAACAGTTCAGAAGAAACGTTACTAATATAGATTGAGAAGATTGGATCAGTTGTGCTCCTTTTTTGGAATACTTGAATACTATTTTTTTTGTAGAATACTTGATGCGGCCCAGCCTGACCGAGACTCTACCTCCAGTGGCCCCCAGTTAAGTTGAGTTTGAGACCCCTGATATAACTGATCAAATTTTAACTACAAAAGCAAAGTTTGTTAAGACAACTTTGAATGTCAATTTAACAAAGTCTGTTTTTTTTTTTTAGATTTAGGCCTAACAGTCAGAAAGATAAATAGACAGGATGGATGGATGGATGGAACTTATTCAAATTCCAACTCATTCTTAAATTATTAATTCTGCACAAATCTAGCATCACAGAATTTGCTGTAAACATTTGAATATTTGACTGTGTTATTAAAATCCGAAACAATAAAACTTTTTCATTTTAGTTTATGTGACCCCTCATAAGTGAAATAATGTCTTCATAATCATGAAAATAGGAATGAAAGAATAAGTGTTTTAGATAATCATTTAGAAGTGGAGCTTCTAAAAAACCATCACGGTAAGGATCGAAAACAAGTAGCCTATGTCATAGGAAGGTCCCCATATGTGACCACTACTGAGGGTCTGACCTCCATCTGTGAAATGGATTGGCTTCTATTCTTTGACATCTTCCTGGCTATAACTGAAGTGTATGCTTTGATTATTTCCATCAGTTTCTCTTTGTTATTTGTCCTCACACTACCACCTTTCCTCTCTGTTATAAGTGATATTTGACTTTAATCGCGAAGGAAAGGGTACCTTTCAAATGAAAGTGCGTACTTTCTTTTGTACTGTAGTCACAAACCGAAAGACAACATCTCTCTGATCGAATACGGTGTTCAGGGTCATTATTAAAAGCTGTGGTCCTGAATCAAATTTTAATCAAACATCATTTTTGTTTTGTTCAGGGTCACTAACAATTCAAATGTTTATATTTTAAAATTAGCACAAGTGTAAAAAACAACACCTAAAAAAATAGAATTTATTTGGGCAATAAATGTGTGCTCCAAATCAGAAAAACATCATTCCTACCTCCGCTGATGTAAAGTTGCAGGTGCGCTTTCTTTGCTGGGTTCAGGTTAGGTATCAAGTGAGTCAGAGCCCTGGGAGACTTTGAACACAGATCATCTGCACGCTTTCATAATGACATGCAAATGTCAATGCACACTTCATTCTGTCACATGCTCAGAAAGACCTTTCATTTTGAAAGAAAAAAAAAGACAACAGTCCCATTGGACTCCATTAGGCTTCCATTGAAAGTGTATTACAGCACATTTTAGACCTTTATCGTAAATGACAAAGTTCATTAAAGGTATACATTGTATAATTAAATAGAGTAAAGTTTATGTGTATTTGACATGCTGTCTGAGGGGAGGGCTCCGATCTTGGAATTTGCCCCAAACCCAGAGTACTCCCCCCAGGAATAGTTAGAAGTGAGGAGATGGTGAGGAGATGAGGAGAGGAAATGCTCAGGTCCTGCGGACTACATTGACAAATGCTTCAATAGACTATGTACAATGGTCGATCACGCAAAGCCAAAAAAAACGCGCACTTCGGACTCTCCCATACCAACCATAGACTGTAAAAAAATATGGACGTAGTATACGTGACGTCACCCGTAGGTTTCTTAAGAGCGTTTTTGAAGCCTAAAGTGGGCGGGGAAAAAGTAAAGTCAATGAAAAAGTCAATGGTTAAAGTTCATGTTTTTGCCCTACGAAATATTATAATAGTTAAGACGTAACTAAAAGTGAGACTATTTACTTTACTTTTTTATCAACTTTATTAATCCCACAAGGTTAAGAGCATGTATACAACAGTACATAACACAGATCACACACATTTCTCACAACATACAAGCAGTCAACTATGTGTATCGTGATGCATTATTATTCTGCTAGTTAAAAATGTATTAGTAACTTACAATATTGCTCTAAGCTTGTGCATGTGAGTGACAGTGATTCAAGCACATATGTCAGTCGGCATCTCACGTCAAGTTCGTAAAGAGCTTTAATTCTCTGATTTTGGCCGCCTCTCAGTTTCTCAGATGGGTCAAACCAAAGATATTACCTCAGAAGTTCAAGTAAATGAACTAGAAATCCGCGCTCATTCAAGGGTGTGCATCTATTGCATGGATGAAGAGAACGCACTGAGATCATCAGAAATCCATTAGTCCATGTGAGGGAAACAGCTGGAAACACAGCGCTGGTTGTTCTCTCCATACTCAACACGACGGAATCCAACGGCGTGCATGGGCGAAGGTATAATACATGTATTAAATTGTATGAAATAATCCCGGAAAAAGCAGAAACACAGCTGAGGGTGACGCTAACAGACAGCAGACAAACGACTAGCAGTGAAAGCAGCTGCAACCCACCTGTCACTCAAGTGGCCACGCCCTTAATTATGCAGAACTTTAAGGCTTAAAAATAATTTAAACAGTAAAAAACAGAAAAAACAGTAAAAAAACAGAGTTGTAAAAAAAATTCACCCCCCTCACAGTCGTCATGAAGGGCAAAATTAGCACATAGACCAAAAAAACTATTTGCCACCAGAAAGAAATTTATTTGCCATTAGAAATTTTAACATGGTGTAGATACAGATTTGACTCGCTTTTGCAGTCAGCCTCAAGCGGCCACTCGATGAATTGCAGTTTAATTCACTTCCGTGTTGGCTTCAAGAGAGAGACGGGGAGGTTGCCCCTTTATACCAACTGATTTTTCATCGTCACCAACGTCACCAACATCACCAACAACCACTCCTGTCAAAACAAACTGCTGTTCTGACCTACTTTTCTCAATCAACGAGCGCTTATCTAACTTGGATTCTAGACTCTCACTAATTGAAGTACTTCACAAAGAATTCCAAAACCTTCGCCATAGCCTGGAATACAGTCAACAACAAGTCGATTCGCTCACAGAAGAAAACAAATCACTTAAAAGGTCCGTGGGCACACTCACCGCTGAACTTTCCACTGTAAACACTCAACTCACCTCCGTCTCCGCTGAAAACAAAGCTATACAAGAAACCATCCTGGATTTACAATCATGAAGTATGAGAGACAATTTAATCTTTTCCGGAATTGCCGAATCATCCACGAAGACCTCGAAAAATCTGTTAAGGACTTCATGGTTAACCAGCTCAAACTTACACCAGAGACTGTCGAGCGCATCACCTTCCATCGCGTACATCGTTTAGGACAGAAACTCCTCAACTCCACTCGACCCCAGCCCATCATCGTAAAATTTGAACATTTCAAACAAAAAGTACTGGTTCAGCGACAGGGCCGGCAGCTAAAAGGGACCCATTACGGACTCAACGATCAATTTTCACAAGAAATCATCCGCAGACGTAAGCTACTCTTCCCCATCCGCAAGACAATGATTAATCAAGGCAAAAAGCAATCATTACAGTAGACAAATTATATTTTGATGGACAATTGTTCAGAGACAAGGACACTACTCCCTGGCTTTACTAATTCTAGAAACTGTGAAATGATGTATAGACAAAAGACCCCTGCTCCTGTCTCATTGTACCCCCGCCCCTTAGTTAGGTATTTATGTTTGTCCTGTTTTGTTTGTCATTTGGTATCGTAGATTTACAAGTACACACGCACACACACACACACACACACACACTCACACATGCAGACTTATGCTCACACAACATAATTATGAAAGAAACACTATAGGTTCATGCAATTAAAATTCTTAACTTGTGGATTCGTGGAGTTGCTTCACAAAAAAAAAAAAAAAAAAAAAGTCCTAAGTTACCTGAAAAATACGCAAGCTGATATATGTCTTCTACAGGAAACACATTTCTCACAATCTACACAAAACAGCTTAAAAACTACACATTTTAACCACTGTTCCTTTTCATTAGGGAACTCCTACGTCTCGTCGGAGGAGTTTCCAACGAATTGGGATCACGCTAGGGAGACCAATTGCCTTCGAGTGAATTAAAACGAGCCAATGAATATTGGCATGCAGGATTTGCATTCCGCGTCCCGCCTATCCTTGCGGGTATAAAGCGGAAGCGATTGCATACACATTTGCTTTTACCTTCGGAGCCGACCGGTAGTGTCCTCTGAGTGATGAGCTTCAAGATTGTGTTTGTCTTCACGCTCAACGAGTCTGCTGTTTCTCTGAAGACCTCTCTGTGTTGGTGTGACGGCGCTTCAGTGATCTTCGCGATCTCCCGGGTACCAGCTGCTGCTTCAAGCGATCTGCTTTTTTTCAAAGAGCTGTTGTCACAGCTGGTATTCGGTTGAGTGCGCACAGCGGGCTTGCAGTTTCCCCGCTGTGTTGCCGCGGTTATCCCTGTGTGCTTCAGCACAATTAAGAGAGTGTTTTCTGTGAAAGAGCAACACGGGTGAAGATCGCGTCCTTTTCAGGATGACGTTTCATCCGTGTGTTTCTGGGTGCGGTCAACTTCTGCCTCTGGTTGATGGTCATGATCGCTGTCTCTCGTGCTTGGGTCTCGCGCACGCTGAGGCAGCGTTCGTGAATGAGTCATGTTCTCACTGCGGGAACATGACCATCGCGGTGCTAAGACTGAGACTGAGGACCCTCCAACGAGGTGAAGTCCCTTTGGAGATTCCCCGATCTAGTTCGTCTTCTGGTTCACTCCAGAAGACGGCTACTTCGGCTAATCCCATTGGTAGTCTGAGGGTGACAGTGAGGAATAACCCGCCGGGTGAAAGACCCCCACGGGCTTCCCGCTCCTCTGCATCGCTGCCATTGGAGCCTCAGGGGGAGCGCGCCGGGCCATCTCGTGTGGTCCCGGTCGTTTCCTTCGGGGCTCCGCCAGAGGACCAGATGTCGATCGCTGCATCGGAGGGAGATCGGTCATTTTCTGGGGATGACGACCCGGCTGCACTGCCCCCTTCGGGTGTGGTGGTGTTGTCCGAGCCAGACCCGGAGATGACCCTTATGCTTTCCCGGGCGGCCGAGAAGGTCGGGCTCGTGTGGAACCCTCCACCGCGTCCCGAACCTTCTCGGCTCGATGATTGGTTTCTCGGGGCGGCCCATGCTGGTTCTCAGCGCTCCGCCCCGGTTCCTTTCTTCCCGGAGGTGCATGAGGAGGTGACGAGATCGTGGACGGCCCCTCTGGCGGCCCGACACAGGTCAACTCCCTCCTCCTCCCTCACCACTCTTGATGGCGGGGCAGTGAAGGGATACGAGGGCATCCCCCCAGTGGAACGGTCTGTGGCGATGCAGCTGTGTCCCAAGACCGCGTCCACCTGGCGGGGTAACCCCTCGCTCCCCTCCCGTGCCAGTAGGTTCTCTTCCAGTCTGACTGGAAAGGCTTACAGTGCGTGTGGAGAAGCTGCGTCTGCTCTGCATGCCATGGCGCTCCTTCAGGTCCACCAGGCCCAGGCGCTCTGTGACATGCAGGAGAGTGGTACCGACCCAGGGGCGCTCCAAGAGCTGCGTACGGCGACGGACCTTGCCCTACGGGCGACGAAAGTCACCGCACGTTCCCTGGGTCGGGCGATGTCCACACTTGTGGTCCGGGAGCGACACCTGTGGCTCACCCTGGCTGATATGAGGGAGTCGGACAAGAGTGGACTCCTGAACTCGCCCATATCCCAGGGTGGCCTCTTCGGCGACGCGGTGGAGAGCTACGCCCAACAGTTCTCCGCCGCCCAGAAGCAGTCGGAGGTCATTAAACACATCATGCCCCGGAGACAGGCTGTGGCTGCCCCGTCCCCGGTGGTTGCGCCTCCGGCTGCTCGTCGCCGAGGGCGCCCTCCTGCCGCCACCTCCGCCCCTACCCAGCCCAAGCAGCAGCCAGCTAAGCAGCAGGGTGCTGGCCTCAAGAGAGCTGCCCAGCCCGCTCGGGGTTCGTCGAAGCCCCCCAGCAAGAGGAGAGGTAAGCGACCCTGAGACGGGCGACCCAGAGGACGTCGGAGCTGCTCTTCGGGAGAGTGCCTCTGCACTTCTCCTTCCCCCGGAGGAGGGCCGGGTGGAGAATCTTTGTTTTCCTTTTCTTTCTGTTCCGCCGCTGGCCAGCCGGTCAGCGGTACCCAAAAATTCAATAAAAGAGCAGTTTCTACTTCCTCTGGGTCACTCACGGTCGAGACTGGCAGTCAGAGTTCAGTCTCCTCCGTCCAAGAGGAGAATGACAGTGTGCGCCGCCACGTTGCCTCGCCGCTCTCATTCCCCTCGCCCCAGCGCTCAGATCTCAGTGACGCCGCCACGGCCTCGTCACTCTCGTCTCTCGCTGGGCAAGGAGGTGCGGAAACCAGGACTCGACGCCCCCGAGCCTCGCTCCTCGTTTCCCCTCCTTCCTTCGCCTCGGGTCAGCCAGCAGCCGAACGCCTCCAGGCCTTCCCTGCTGTCTGCTCCCCGGTGGAAACAGGTTGGTGTTGCTCCGCACACTCAGACCCCTCTCTCGGCCGCTGCATTGCCTCCGGAGTCCGGTCCCTGTCTTCCACCTCGCTGCCCCTCCGGGGGTACGTCGGTGGTCCGGGTGGGCTCGTTGGTACGGTCTCTCGAAGCCTGGCTAGCGCTTCCGAGGCCGTCCCGCTGGCTCATCCGTACCATCCGGCTCGGCTATGCAATTCAGTTTGCCCGCCGGCCTCCCAAGTACAGGGGCGTCCACTTCACCCGGGTGCGGAGTGTCGACGCCCCTGTCTTGAGGAAAGAGATCGACGCCCTGCTGGCGAAGGACGCGATCGAGCCGGTCCCTCCAGCCGAGATGAGGTCTGGGTTCTACAGCCCTTACTTCATTGTACCCAAGAAATCCGGGGGGTTACGGCCGATCCTGGACCTGCGAGTGTTGAATCGGGCCCTGCACAAGCTCCCGTTCAAGATGCTCACGCAGAAGCGCATTTTCGAATGCATCCGTCCCCGGGATTGGTTTGCAGCGATCGACCTGAAGGACGCGTACTTTCATGTCTCGATTCTTCCTCGACACAGACCTTTTCTTCGGTTTGCGTTCGAGGGTCGAGCATATCAGTACAAGGTCCTACCCTTCGGCCTGGCCCTGTCGCCCCGTGTCTTCACGAAAGTCGTGGAGGCGGCCATTGTTCCCATGAGAGAACATGGCGTTCGCATCCTCAACTATCTCGACGACTGGCTTATAATAGCTCACTCGCGAGATGTGTTGTGCGAACACAGGGACATGGTGCTCCGGCACCTCAGCCGTTTGGGACTTCAGGTCAACCGGGACAAGAGCAAGCTCTGCCCCACGCAGAGGATCTCTTATCTCGGCATGGAGTTGGACTCGGTCGGCCAGACTGCGCGCCTCACAGAGGAGCGCGTCCAGTCAGTGCTCAACTGCCTCAAGTCTTTTCATGGCAGGTCAGCGGTTCCACTGAAGCAATTTCAGAGGCTCCTGGGGCATATGGCAGCCGCAGCCGCGGTAACGCCGCTCGGTCTGCTGCATATGAGACCGCTTCAGCGCTGGCTTCACGATCGAGTCCCGAGATGGGCGTGGCAGAGCGGCACGTTCCGGGTCAACATTACCCCGCACTGTCGCCAAACCTTCGGTCCTTGGTCGGACCCTGCGTTTCTACGGGTCGGAGTGCCCTTAGTCCAGGTGTCCAGGCACGCTGTGGTTTTCACAGATGCCTGTGCCAACGGATGGGGGGCCACGTACAACGGGCATGCAGTTTCAGGTCTGTGGACGGGGCCTCAACTGCATTGGCATATCAACTGCCTAGAGTTGCAAGCAGTACGCTTGGCCTTGTGCCGCCTCAAGGGGCTCCTTCTGCACAAGCATGTACTGGTCCGTACGGACAGCACTGCGACCGTTGCGTACATCAACCATCAAGGTGGTCTACGCTCCCGTCGTATGTCGCGACTCGCCCGCCATCTCCTCCTATGGAGTCAGAAGCATCTGAGGTCGCTTCGGGCCATTCACATCCCGGGTGTGCTCAACCGTGCAGCCGACGAGCTCTCACGGCAGCCGCCTCTTCCGGGAGAATGGCGACTCCATCCCCAGGCGGTCCAGCTGATTTGGGGAATCTTCGGAGCCGCTCAGATAGATCTGTTTGCCTCTCCGGACACGACCCATTGCCAGTGGTTTTATTCTCTGACCGAAGGGTCTCTCGGTACAGATGCACTGGCGCACAGCTGGCCCCGGGGCCTTCGCAAATATGCGTTTCCCCCAGTGAGCCTTCTCGCACAGACACTGTGCAAAGTCAGGGAGGACGAGGAGCAGGTCTTGCTAGTTGCGCCGTATTGGCCCAACCGGACCTGGTTCCCAGAACTTATGCTCCTCGCGACAGCACCTCCTTGGCCCATTCCTCTGAGGAAGGACCTGCTTTCTCAGAGACGGGGCACTCTATGGCACCCGCGTCCAGACCTCTGGAGACTCCATGTCTGGTCCCTGGACGGGACGCGGAGGTTCTAGGTGGCCTACCACAGGCAGTGGTAGACACCATCACTTCCGCTAGAGCCCCCTCTACGAGGCGCCTCTATGCGTTGAAGTGGAACCTGTTCGTCGAATGGTGCTCCTCCCGTCAGGAGGACCCCTGAACTTGCTCGGTCAGAGTCGTGCTTTCCTTCCTGCAAGATGGGTTGGAGCGAAGGCTGTCTCCCTCCACCCTCAAAGTGTATGTTGCCGCAATAGCCGCACATCACGATGTAGTAGAAGGTAAGTCCGTGGGGAAGCACGACCTGATCATCAGATTCCTCAAGGGTGCTAGGAGGTTAAATCCACCTCGGGTTTTGCACTCTGTACCCTCTTGGGACCTAGCTCTGGTACTTAGAGCTCTTCAGAGTCCTCCCTTTGAGCCTCTGTTGACAGTAGAGCTGAATATCCTGTCCATTAAGACAGCGCTCCTGTTAGCATTGGCTTCTTTCAAGAGGGTCGGGGATCTACAAGCTTTTTCGGTCGACGAATCGTGCCTGGAGTTCGGGCCGGCTTTTTCTCACGTTGTATTGAGACCCCGGCTTGGATATGTGCCCAAGGTTCCTACCACTCCCTTCGCGGACCAGGTAGTGAACCTGCAAGCGCTGCCCCTGGAGGAGGCAGACCCAGCCCTAGCTTTTCTCTGTCCCGTCCGCGCTCTGCGGGTTTATATCGACAGAACGCAAAGCTTCAGAACCTCAGATCAGCTCTTTGTCTGTTACGGAGGCCAGCAGAAGGGGAAGGCCGTCTCCAAGCAGAGGTTAGCCCACTGGCTAGTGGATGCTATCACCAGAGCGTATGAGTCTCTAGGTGAGCCTTGTCCTCCCAGGTTGCGCGCTCACTCTACTAGAGGTGTTGCCGCTTCCTGGGCGTTGGCTCAAGGCGCCTCGCTGACAGACATCTGTCGAGCTGCGGGCTGGGCGACACCTAACACGTTCGCTAGATTTTATAGCCTCCGTGTTGTACCGGTTTCCTCCCGTGTACTCGCTACGGCCAGTAGCGCGAGGAACTAGGTATGTCGGCTTGCTACGCCATTCCCGCCCCAAGGGGCCGGATACGTGCGTCTTTTTCGCTCCGTTGGTTCCCCAACAAACGGTTAACCTCGTGAGTTCCTCCATCACCCCTCCGGCGCCAGGCGAGGCGGATCGCCCGGCACCAGGTCTACTACCTCTCGTGTGAGTTGTTATTAGACTGGGTGACCTTGACAGTGGTCCCTTCGGTGACCCATTTTTTCCACGTTCCAGCTACCCTCCGGGCTAGCTCCGTGTCTTCCCCTCGACAGACTCGTTCTGGCGTCCTTGCTGAGTACGCTCCCACCCCACGGGCTGGGACTACCTCAAGGACTGCCGTATGTTTCACTACCCTACGGGCTAGTACATACGTGTATTCCAGTGCCTCCCTTCGGGCGGGCAGGGGCTCCGCAGCGTCCCCTCCTACGGGGCACGCTTCCCCAGTGTTATCCAAAGTCCACTGAGCGGGTCTTGCGGAACAGCAGTGTGACTCTTCCTAGCTAGCTCCCGCCGTAAAGAAACTAAGAAACTGCTTAGGCGGGTAGCTAGGTTGGGCGCTGGAAGGGGCCAGCACCATGGCGTTTTATTAGGGATCCCAATTCGTTGGAAACTCCTCCGACGAGACGTAGGAGTTCCCTAACGAAAGGGAACGTCTCGGTTACGTATGGTAACCCTCGTTCCCTGAGTAGGGAACGGAGACGTCTCATCCCGTCGCCATGCTTGCTGTACCCTCGCGGAGGACTGGACTCCGTTCGGCTCCTCAGCGTAAAGCAAATGTGTATGCAATCGCTTCCGCTTTATACCCGCAAGGATAGGCGGGACGCGGAATGCAAATCCTGCATGCCAATATTCATTGGCTCGTTTTAATTCACTCGAAGGCAATCGGTCTCCCTAGCGTGATCCCAATTCGTTGGAAACTCCTCCGACGAGACGCATCTTAACAAACAAAAACATACAATTTAACCACCATACAACCATTTCAGATCCTGAAGGCCGTTTTATCATTTTTAACATTTCAATCAATAATAATAATCCAATCACAATTGGCAACATTTATGGACCAAACTCTGATGATCCCTCCTTCTTTTTAAATTTCTTTTCCTCTTTTTCAAACCTTTACAGTGGTCCAATAATTATAGGGGGAGACTATAACACTGTAATCAATCCATCATTGGACAGGTCAAAACATACAGGGAAATCCTGGCAGTCCTCCAAAACAATAAAACAGTTCATGAGTGATTTTGGTCTTGGCGATGGTTGGAGGCTACAACACCCACTCGCCAGAGAATACACTTTTTATTCTAATGTCCACCAAACCTACTCCCGCATTGATTTCTTTCTAACCGGTAATTCAATCATACCAAATATCATAGAAACCAAAATTCATCCCATCATTATTAGCGACCATTCTCCGGTAAATCTCACATGGAACCCACCTGCAATACAGAGGCACCCCACCAGATGGCGTTTTAATACATCTCTCTTGAAAGATCCAGAATTTGACAGCTACTTCAAGAGAGAGTGGACATCCTTCCTTGAAATAAATGACTCTCCAAAGTCACCAGCATCACTGCTGTGGGAAACATGGAAAGTAGTATTACGGGGAAAAATTATATCATATTCAGTCCATAAAAAAAAGAAGGACAAAGAAAAAGAAGTCCAACTGGAATAAAAAATAAAAAATAAATAGACATTTTACATGCAAATAACCAATCAAAAACCATCTATAAAGAATTAAGAAAAAATACATTTTTGCTTAATGAAATAATAAACAAAAGAAACCAGTTTCTGATTCACAAACTTTGTCAGGAAACTTTCCACCATAGCAATAAATCCAGAAAATATCTAGCCAGTCAAATTAAAAGAAATAAAGAAAAAACAAAACCGCTATAACTTCCATTAGAAACTCAGCAGGGAAGCTAACTAATTCACCAATTGAGATAAACAAAATACTTGAAGAATACTATACAAAATTATATTCATCTGATCTGGACCCAAACCAAGAAGACATAACCCAATTCCTTGATAACACCATTCCACCAAAACTTAACCTGGAACAAATGAACTCTCTCGAATTACCAATCACTGAAAAAGAACTTCACTCTGCACTAAAACACATGCAAAATAATAAAGCACCAGGACCGGATGGCTTCCCTGCTGAGTTCTACGAACATTTTTGGTCAACTTTATACCCACTATTTAGTAGAACAATAACGGAAATAAAACATAATGCAAAATTCCCATCCCACATGAATACAGTGCTCATTTCACTCATTCCTAAACCTAACAAAGACCACACCCTCACATCTAACTACCGTCCTATTTCACTTATAAATGTCGACATAAAAATGATTACCAAAGCATTATCCCATAGAATTGAAAAAATTATACCTGATATCATCCATCCTGATCAGACCGGCTTTATAAAAGGCAGACACGCATCCAACAATACCCGCAGGTTATTCAATTTAATGCATTACTCATCAGTACAACAGAAAGATACTCTCATTGCCACGTTAGATGCTGAAAAAGCTTTTGATAGGGTCAACTGGAAATTTTTATTCACCACATTACAAAAATGTGGCTTTGGAGAGTCATTTATTAACTGGATCAAGATTTTATACACATCACCATCTGCCACAGTCACAACCAATAGACTAACCTCACAAAGCTTCACACTGTACAGGGGGACGAGGCAGGGATGTCCACTCTCTCCATCCCTATTCACTATTTTTATTGAACCCTTAGCAGCTATCCGCCAAAACCCAGCAATCAAAGGTATTGAAACACCACAACAAACACATAAAATCTCACTTTATGCAGATGATATTCTACTATTTATACAAGAACCTCTAGCATCTACTCAAGAAATAATTAAAACAATCCAGTCCTTCTCAAAAATATCAGATTACGCAATAAACTGGAACATGATATATGATTACATCACTTACTTAGGCATTAAGATCTCCTCCAGACTGTCAGAGTTGGTAACACTCAACTTCACACCACTGCTAAAAAAAATAGAAGACGATTTGCTTCGATGGCTCAACCTTCCAATCTCCATAATTGGCAGGATAGCAGTAATAAAAATGACGACTTCACCAAAAATGTATTATCTATTATCAATGATTCCAACACTCACCTGGTTTAAATCACTAGACTCCATTATCACTCACTTCTACTGGAAAAATAAAACACCAAGGATAAAACCCACTACACTATAAAAAAAACAAGGTTCAAGGAGGACTAGAAGCACCAAATTTTCATTATTACTCAATGGCTAACCAACTGCAATACATATACAAATGGATCCACCCCACCCAATCCGATATTATATGGCTAGATATAGAACAATCACTATGCAAAGAATTAAATATAGCTGACATACCATTCCTCACCAAATCAATCAAACAACACACATGTTTTAATGCAGTAACTATAGCTGCCACTCTGACAGCCTGGTGGAATTTCACCAAATCACAAATTCTATACTAGCTCCATCTAACCTCACCCCACTGTGTAACAACCGTGACTTCATAAGCAATAAGAAAACACTGAATTTTGGCACATGAGCTGAAAGGGGTATCACCCACATTAACCATATTTTCAAATCTAACACACAAACAACATTTCCGCAATTGGCCCAGGAGTTTGGGATCGGGAGCAATGAATTTTTTAAATACTTACAACTCAAATCTTCTGTTCTGGCAAAAATAAACATCAGAAACACAAATTTAGAACTTCCACCGGCAATATCAGACTTGGTTAACATTTCCTCTCCAAAGAAACTTCTCTCTAAAATATACAAAATGATTTCAAATGAACTTCAGACCATAGACTTACCAACAATAAAATGGGAAAACGATCTATCAATAGCTCCTGATACCAACTTCTGGACCCAAATCTGTAAAAAACATCTATCTCATGTCCAAAAATGCTAATCTTCAATTAATACAATACAAAACACTTCATAGAACACACTACACGGGCAATAGATTAGCCAAAATGGGTTTCACATCAGAAGTTTGCACACATTGCAATCACAATTCTATAGATACATACATCCATGCAACCTGGCACTGCACTCCAATCAAGCACTTTTGGGAAGAGGTCACACAGTCACTATCCACTGTGGTCGGCTACCACATCCCACTATCGCCCTCTCTTTGCTTGCTGGGGGACCTCACAATAATCACTGATAAAACTATAAACTCTAAAATACTCCTCATAGCTCTAACCATCGCCAAGAAAACTATCCTCATGAACTGGTAAACTCGTAACAAAATACACATTAAAGCTGCTGAAGGTAACTTTTGAAAAAATGTATTTGCTAAAACTGTCATTATGTCCTGACAGTAGAAAATGAGACAGATAATCTGTGTAAAAATCAAGCTCTTCTGGCTCCTCCCAGTGGTCCTATTGCCATTTGCAAGAAATACACGCTCCCGGTCAGAAACAACCAATCAGAGCCAGGAGGAATGCCTTAGCAGTGTCAATGACGCTCGTGTACGCGCTGATCACACCCCTCTCTTGCACAGCGCGTTGCGCGAGCCGTCGTTCAAACTCAAGATTGCCGGCGTGCTGCAGCTGTGCTTATGACGGAGAAACAACCTAAACTGCCAATTCTCGAGTGACACCTGCTCATAAAACAAAGAGGTAAAAGGAAAAAGACAGATGATGATAAACAAGCGAAAAAGAAAGAATTACACAGAGCCCATTGACTCGGTGTCAAAGCTCTAGCCACATAACATGTAGATAAAATGTCACGCACTCTGCTAAGCAACAATTGAACCCTGCTAATTCACTGGCTTGTCATGTTGCTGAAATAATGTACTAGCACACCTTATCTAGCATTATATATCGCTAGAATAATTACTTACATACTGTAACGTTAGTTACCGTTATATTAACGTTATCTTACTAGCTATTTATAACTTATAGAAAGAGTGCAACGTTATAAAGTTACATGTAGCCTATTGCAAAATACATAATGATTTGAGGACCAAGTTTGTAGTCAAAATATGGGCAGGCCATAGTCAATGTAAAGCATATTATTGACGTTTAGTCCCTATTAGTGAATGTGCCATATAACTTTTTATCCGCTGTTATCGGTGGCCCAGTTTACTAGCCTGCGCGTTCACGACAGGCTCTGCTGTGGAGGACGAGCTGTGGAGGGAGGGCTGTAGCGCAGCAGAGAGCAAGGGGGTGGGACCTGTAAGTTGTGCTTGTTCAAATTTTCAGGCTAAGTCAACGTTTTCTCAAAACTCCCTACTGCAGCTTTAACCATTGGAAAAATCTTATTACAGACTTCATTACAATGGAATACACATCTCCCCCTTATAATTACGCATCTGAAACTGACCTCTGCCATCCAACAGTTTCTGATCTCTTACAACTATGAATCCTCTATCTCCTTTCAACTCCGACTCCTCCCACCTTTTTAATCAACCCACGGATATTACTTTTTGTTATTTTTGTCATCATTGCCACTATTATCATTATTGTTACTGTTATGATTACTATTTTTTTTTTTTTTTGTATTTGCTGTTGTTATTGTCGTTGCTCTCATCATTGCTATCACCATTGCCATCATTGTCATCAGTATCATTGTTATTTTTATTATTGGTATTATTATTATTACCATTGTTAGTACTGTTTTGGAATTACTAACCTGGTGTTTCCTTTCGTTGTCACTCCGAGTTCTGTCGGGTGACGACGAATGGGGGTTTCGCTTAGAAAGCCTATCCGCTTTGAGTAATACAAAACGAGCCAATGGCAAAGAAATGCCATGGGTCTGCAGAATTTGCATGGAGCAACTCCGCCCCACCTCGTGAGTATAAAGGGAGGAAGCGCCAGCAAACCAGTATGTTTTCGCTTCGGAGCCAAGTTCATCCTTCGTTCCACAAGCCATTCCTGAAATTTGTCAGTTCTACAAGACGAGTGAGATTCTCTGGTGTTGGTGTGACGGCGATCTCCGGCGAGCGCGCGCTTCCTGCTTATCTGTCTGTGATTCGACAGCGAGTGTGTGTCTCCCCGGGCGCTTCAACACAGTCAGAGTTTCTTTCCTCTCACAAAAGAGCTTGCACGTGGCACGTCTTTTTAAAGATGCATCGCCCGTGCACTTCTGGTTGCGGTAGACTCGTTGACAACTCTGATGGGCACGAGCGTTGCATAGTGTGTTTGGGCATTGATCACGCTAAAGCAGCGCTCGTGGATGACTCATGTTCTCTCTGTGGGAACATGACCATCGCAACATTACGGTCGAGACTCGGTGATCTCGCAAGACTGAGAGTCCCCTCATCCATCCCCCGTTCTACTGGCTCTAGAAATAGAGCTGGTACTTCGGCTGGTGGCCAGGGTGATCTGAGGGTGACGATTTGGAACAAAGCCCCGACTATCAGTCCGTGCCCAGCCGCACGCTCTCCAATGTTGCAACCCGTGAGTGTTCAGGGGATTTCCGCGGGACCATCTTCGGATGCCCCGCGTGTTTCCTTTGGCGCTCCAGAGGAGGACGCGGTGTCTATTGCAGCATCACAAGGTGGGTCTGAATCTTCTGGAAGTGAAGACTCAGCGCAGCTGCCACCTTCCGGTGTGCATACGGTTGTGCCTGAGTCGGATCCGGAGATGACGGCCATGCTTGCCCGGGCCGCCGCGAGCATCGAGTTAGAGTGGACCCCTCCACCCTGTCCCGAGCGCTCGCGGTTGGATGATTGGTACTCGGGTAAGGCCGCGGACCCCCGTCCGCGTCAAACCCCAATACCTTTTTTCCCGGATGTGCATGATGAGATCTCGAAGTCCTGGAAGACCCCCAGCTCTTCCCGTGACCGCTCGTTGGTCTCATCCGCCTTTCCACCCCTCGATGAGGCGGCTGCCCGTGGGTACACTGGGATCCCCCCGGTTGAACGCTCTGTTGCGATGCAACTGTGTCCTCAGAGCGCTTCTTCTCGTGGCGAGCCTAAGCACCCATCCAAAGCCTGTAGGTACTCGTCTACGCTTGTGGCTTGTCCTACAGAGCGGCGGGACAGGCAGCCACCTCTTTGCATGCCATGGCCATTCTGCAGGTCTACCAGGCCCAGATGCTCAGGGACATGCACGAGGGTAGGACAGACCCAGGGCTCTTCAATGAGCTGCGCAGCTCCACCGACCTTGCTCTCCGAGCGACGAAGGTGACCGCACGCTCCCTGGGTTTGGTGATGTCCACGGCCGTGTTCCAGGAGAGACACCTGTGGCTGAATCTTGCTGATATGCGGGATGCGGAGCGGTCTTGGCTGCTCGACACCCCCATATCACAAGACGGCCTCTTCGGCGGAGCAGTCGAGGACTTCGCCCAACAGTTCTCGACTGCACAGAAACAGACTGAGGCTATTAAGCATATTCTGCCCCGACGGCCCGCTGCTGCCTCCACCCAGCCGACCGGGCAGAGTACTCAGTCTGTTCGCCGCCGAGGGCGCCCTCCTGCGGCTCCCGCCCCTCCCGCCCGGTCCAAGCAGCAGCCTTCACCTGGGCCCGGTCATGGAGGAAGCCGCAAGAAGGCGCCCCAGCCCTCTCCTGCCCCGCCCCCCGCTAAACGCCGGGCCAAGCGGCACTCCTGAGACGGGCTGCTAAGGGATGATGTTCACTTTTCGGGAGATGGTAGCAGGACCACTCCTTCCCCCGGTGGAGGGCCGGGGGAGAATCTTTTGTTCCACCGCTGCTCACCCACGGGTGGGCAGCACCCTTATGTGGTTAAAGAAAGAAGTGACACATTCATCCCTGAGCACACAGAGTTCTCGGACAACACGGTGCGCCGCCCCCAGGCCGTGCACCCCTCGTCCTCCTCTGTCCCAGAGCCGGATGACAGTGCGCGCCGTCCCCGGACCGTGCCGCTCTAATCCTCCTCTGACGCCAGACCCCTGGCAGAGCATACCCCCGTGGAACGTTCGTCCTTCCCTGGTCTGCTCTGTCAGGACGCGGTCAATGACTGTGCCCCCACACCGGGCCGCTATGCCGTCTACGTCTGGGCCAGTCATTCCGCCTCGCTACACCACCGGTGGGAAGTCTGTAGTTCGTTTGACCCCGCTGGTACAGTCGTTGGGAGCTTGGCAAGAGCTTCCCAACCTGTCCCGCTGGGTCGCTCGAAAGGTCAGGCTCGGCTACGCGATTCAGTTTGCGCGGTCTCCTCCCCGCTTCAGGGGAGTCCGCTCCACTATGGTCGGTGGCAATGCCCCTATCATGAGAGCGGAGGTTGCTACCCTGCTGGCGAAGGGTGCGATCGAGACTGTCCCTCCAGCCGAAATGAGGTCCGGCTTCTACAGCCCGTACTTCATTGTCCCCAAGAAAACTGGTGGGTTACGGCCAATCCTGGACCTGCGCGTGCTGAACCGCTCCCTTCACAGGCTGCCGTTCAAGATGCTCACCGCCAAACGCATTTTCAAATGTGTGCGGCACCAGGATTGGTTTGCAGCGATCGACCTGAAGGACGCCTACTTTCATGTCTCCATTCTCCCTCGACACAGACCGTTTCTTCGGTTTGCTTTCGAGGGGCAGGCATATCAGTACGCAGTTCTCCCTTTCGGGCTAGCCCTGTCTCCTCACGTCTTCACGAAGGTTGTCGAGGCAGCCCTTGTTCCCCTCCGGGAACACGGGGTTCGCATCCTGAACTATATCGACGACTGGCTGATTCTAGCTCACTCTCGAGATCAGCTCTGCGAACACAGGGACTTGGTGCTCCGCCATGTAGCCCGTCTGGGCCTTCGGGTCAACTGGGAAAAGAGCAAACTTTGCCCCGTGCAGAGGATCTCTTTTCTCGGTATGGAGATCGACTCGGTCGCCATGTCCGCGCAGCTTACGAGCGAGCACGCACAATCACTGCTGACTTGCCTGAGACAGTTCGAGGGCAAGAGTGCGGTTCCACTGAAACTTTTTCAGAGGCTCCTGGGGCATATGGCATCTGCAGCCGCGGCAACGCCGCTCGGATTGCTTCATATGAGACCGCTTCAGCTGTGGCTTCGCGACCGAGTCCCGCGGTGGGAATGGCATCACGGCACCTTCCGAGTACCAGTTACTCCGACCTGCCGTCAGACCTTCACCCCGTGGTCGAACCTCAGTTTTCTACGGGCCAGAGTGCCTCTGGAACGAGCTTCGCGGCATGTTGTTGTAACGACAGATGCCTCTGCCACGGGGTGGGGCGCCATGTGCAACGGACGTGCTGCCGCGGGCTCCTGGACAGGACCCCACAGCTTATGGCACGTCAATTGCCTCGAGTTGCTGGCTGTACAGCTCGCCCTGCACCGCTTCCGAGCCACGCTCAGGGGCCAGCATGTACTAGTCCGTTCAGACAATACTGCGACTGTAGCGTACATCAACCGTCAGGGTGGTCTGCGCTCCCGCCGTATGTCGCAACTCGCCCGCCACCAGGGCCGTCGCCAGAACATATAGAATGGGGGGGGGGGGGGGCATTTCATTTTCATGGGGGGGCACACTTTTTTATGATCTACAAAACAGACAGTCACAAAAACAATAACATCCCCTATTTAGTCTAATATAACTGAAATAGACCAAATTCTATATTTAAACAACACCAACACACAGGGTGAACCAACACCATGAAGATATGCGCTTCCCCTTTTCAAAACAGGCTATGGCATGGCAGAAAACTCGCAAAGAGCGCTCATTTTATTATCATTAAAAAGCGGTTATACAACTTCATCGCGATCTCACAATGTTCCATTAGGCTATCAGTAAAGCTGATACAAAATAATGTCTTATTTACATAGCCTAACTGCTTATTATAACGAGAGGATTTGCGCGCGCATAGATCTAATTCACTCACCATTCAAAACACCGGAGTTTCGCCATTCTTTTATTACGGAGAAAACTGATCCTACACCAGCATTTATGGACAGCTTTTCCCTCTAAAAGCAATCAAGTATATGGAAGCTTGTTTTCGCCACGGACTAAAAAAACAAAAAAAAAGATAATTGCGACTTTTTATCTCACAATTCTCACATGGATTTCTCCGAGTTTATCTCACAATTCTGACTTTATAACACGCAAATGCAACTGTATATCAAGCAACTCTGACTTTATAACTTGCCATTTTGATTTTATATCACGCAATTCTGAGAAAAATTTCCTTTATATATGTGGAAACAGTAGGCTGTTTTTAGCAGGTAAATGAATATGAAAATTCGACAACACACGCTCCGACTAATTTCCAATTCATATTTCTGAAGACAATGTGTTATTTCAAATCACAGAGATTAGTGCACCTGTGTGCTAAATGCTGCTGATGACATTTCGTAATGGAATAAGTGAATGTGTTTTTTTGCTCTCGTAAGTTTGCTGAATGACCTTAGGGGGGCACGTTGTGTCATCTGGGGGGGCACTGCCCCCTAATGCCCCCCCTTGGCGACGGGCCTGCCCGCCACCTCCTCTTATGGAGTCAGAAGCATCTGAGGTCGCTTCGTGCCAATTATATCCCCGGAGGTCTGAACTGTGCAGCCGACGAGCTCTCACGGCTTCAGCCCCTCCTGGGAGATTGGCGACTCCATCCCCAGTCGGTCCAGCTGATTTGGGACCAGTTTGGGGACGCACAGATAGATCTGTTTGCCTCTCACGACTCGACCCATTGCACCCAGTTTTATTCCCTGACCGAGGGCACGCTCGGCACGGATGCACTGGCGCACAGCTGGCGCGGGGCCGCAAATATGCGTTTCCCCCAGTGAGCCTTCTTGCGCAGACCCTGCGCAAGGTCAGGGAGGACGAGGAGCAGGTCATTTTGGTCGCGCCGTACTGGCCCGCCAGGACCTGGTTCCCCGAACTTGTACTCCTCGCGACAGCACCTCCTTGGCCGATTCCCCTGAGGAAGGACCTCCTTTCTCAGGGACGGGGCACCCTATGGCACCCTCGTCCCGATCTTTGGAACCTCCACGTGTGGCTCCTGGACGGGATGAGGCAGGTTTGAGTACCCTACCACCAGCGGTGGTGGCTACCATCACTTCCGCTAGAGCTTCGTCCACGAGACACCTCTACGCGTTGAAGTGGAACCTGTTTGTCAGCTGGTGTTCTTCTCACCGAGAAGACCCCCGGAGATGTTCGATCGGTGTCGTGCTTTCCTTTCTTCAAGATGGGTTGGAGCGAAGGCTGTCTTCCTCCACCCTCAAGGTCTATGTCGCCGCCATTGCCGCACAGAACGACCTTAAAGAAGGTAAGTCCGTAGGGAAGCACGACCTGATCGTCAGGTTCCTGAGAGGAGCGAGGAGACTGAATCCTCCTCGCCCTCCTCTCGTACCCTCTTGGGACCTCGCAGTGGTGCTAACTGCCCTGCGGAGTGCTCCCTTTGAACCTTTGCAGTCGGTCGAGCTTAACTTCCTGTCAATGAAGACAGCGCTTCTGACTGCATTGGCCTCCATTAAGAGGGTAGGGGACCTGCACGCATTCTCCGTTGACGAAGCGCGCCTGGAATTCGGGCCGGCTTACTCTCACGTGATCCTGAGACCCCAGCCTGGATATGTGCCCAAGGTTCCTACCACTCCCTTTCGGGACCAGGTGGTGAACCTGCAAGCGCTGCCCCCGGAGGAGGCAGACCCAGCCTTGGCACTGCTCTGTCCAGTACGTGCTCTCTGCATCTATGTAGACAGAACGCAGTGTTTCAGGACCTCAGACCAGCTCTTTGTCTGTTATGGTGGGAGACTGAAGGGAAAGGCTCTCTCCAAGCAAAGGTTGTCTCACTGGATAGTGGACGCCATTGCTTTGGCTTACCAACAGCAAGGTCGACCGTGCCCCCTTGGTGTGACTGCCCACTCCACCCGGAGTGTGGCGTCCTCTTGGGCTCTAGCGCATGGCGCCTCGCTAACAGACATCTGCAGAGCTGCAGGCGGGGCGACACCCAACACATTCGCCAGATTCTACAATCTCCGAGTAGAGCCAGTGTCCTCTCATGTACTCGCTTCAACCAGCTAGTACTGGACCCGCTCAGGTGTCTTCGCTTGCTCGCCATTCCACTCCACGGACTGGATACGTGCGATATTCTCCTCAGGTGAGCTTCCCCGAAAGCCCTGAGTTCCTCCAGCACTTCTGACGTCGGCGCCAGTGTCTGTTGCCTGCGCGTCGGCTAGGTGCCTCCCGTGTGCATGGTACCTCCTCCGAGCTACCCCCACATGTGTATTTCCGCTGTAAGCCTCTGTTGAGCATGTGTCTTTCCCTTGGCAAGCCACCTTGCCACCCCTGGGGTTGAAATATTCCACCTGCGCCTGGACACCCCAGTGATTCCCCATATGCATCCCTCGGGTCATATGTGTATTTTCTATGTCCCCCCCCCCCCCCTCTGGGTTGGCAGTAATTGCACATTCCCTTAAAAACCTTGGGATATGCTCCCCAGTGTACCTTGGTATTCCTGTGCTAATAGGAGTCCTTCGTCCGTGCTGTCTCACGACAGGGATCCAGATTACGCAGGGCACTGGAAGACAGCTGAGAAGGTGGCGTGATTAGACTGGTATCCCCATTCGTCGTCATCCGACGGAACTCGGAGTGACAACGAAAGGGAACGTCTCGGTTACGGATGTAACCCTCGTTCCCTGAGTAGGGAACGGAGACGTTCCGTCTTCCTGCCACTTTCCGCTGTACCGCGGGGATCGCCTGAGCTCAGTCTTGGCTCCTCAGCGAAGAAACATACTGCTTTGCTGGCGCTTCCTCCCTTTATACCCACGAGGTGGGGCGGAGTTGCTCCATGCAAATTCTGCAGACCTATGGCATTTCTTTGCCATTGGCTCGTTTTGTATTACTCGAAGCGGATAGGCTTTCTAAGCGAAACCCCCATTCGTCGTCATCCGACGGAATGTCTCCGTTCCCTACTCAGGGAACGAGGGTTACATCCGTAACCGAGACGTTTTCACTACTGCTGTAGTTAAATCAATTGATTGTTTCAAAAATTCCCCCCTAATGTTTTCA
Source organism: Tiaroga cobitis (assembly GCA_030578255.1). Taxonomy (NCBI): domain Eukaryota; kingdom Metazoa; phylum Chordata; class Actinopteri; order Cypriniformes; family Leuciscidae; genus Tiaroga; species Tiaroga cobitis. The sequence goes on along the minus strand of CM060611.1, from coordinate 26,857,524 downwards.
TGTGTTTTTAATGCACCACAACGTAGAATAGAGAGAAAAAAAAGAAAAAAAAGTGTATGTAGCCTATGTATGTATATATACACTGAAAAACCTTAAACACTTAGGCAGGGAAGACAGGAGAGAAATGGTATCCATGTGACAGCATCTCTGTCCCAAGTTGAGACACTCTCACACTGTACCCCTTGTTTTAATGCACCTTAAACACTACACATAACATACAACATTTTTTTTTTAAATAAATAAATAATTTTTAGGAGAAAATAGGGATTGAAGAGATGTGGGGGCAGGGTTATCTTATATTATCTTATTAAAGTATCTTTTATTTTTGAAGAGTGCTGACAATGGTAATTGTTACATAGGAGGAAAGATGGAAATAAGAATAAAGATATAAATTGACTGATACAATGTTGGCAGCATGTTGGTAGTGAGGAGTGGTGGTGGTGGTGGTAATGATGATGGTAATAAATAATAAATGGTTATTTTGCTTATGCACACACACACACACACACACACTGTTATTTTCACTTCTGGAATTATGCAATTACTATATTGTTTGTTAAGGCACAATTTTGGTCTGTATGTCTGTCTGTTAAATAAACAAACAAAAAAACAACAACAAAAAAAGAAGTGAGGAGGGTGTGGTGGAGGGATGCAGGAAAACTGTCATGGAAAAGAGGTAAGTTTGCTGTACATACACCTCTTATCTCGTTAATTGAGTTGATTAACTGAATGTGCTCCTCCAGTGTTAATTAGGTTAATTAGGTTAATTACACATGACCTTGTCATTACAAGTGTCATGCTCTACTAGCTGAGACTGAGCATTACTGTAGAGCTATAATTGATCATTATATGATTTCTGAAGGACAATGACAATGAAGACAGGAGTAATGGCTGCTGAATGTTCGGCTTTAACCACAACAACAAAAACACTTTGCATAGTCAGGCTGCCAGTATTAATGATTTTTAAGAAGACTAGTATCCTATGGCAGAACACAGTGAGTCATGTGTGACACGAGTATCAAACAAAGATAAGAGCTTGCGGCAAAAGCTCAACTGCTTCCACACAGCTGTTGAGAAAGAGACACAATGAGGCTACAAAGGCTCCTCGGCTTCACTTCGATGTGCTTGTATGTCTGGGGTGCAATTTTTCAGCCGGATCAACACAATGAAAAGTGGAACCACTGTGAAGGACACTTTTACAAGGGATGGGCTCATCTTCGACTGCTGCTTAAAAAAGCTTTTGTGGACTTCTGTTGTAGATGCCATGAAGAAAAATGTATTTCCACTGCTATTTTTCCAACCTTAAGACATGTGCCATTTGTTTGGGCATATAAATTAGGCCATACAGGGTTCTCAGATTTGTCAGAACAGGATCTCTTGAAGAATATCAAGACTTGGTATATATCACCATCGGTAAGGTCGTATTTTTATCCTCTGATAATGTCTTGAATAATAGAAAAGTTTCTTCGAAAATGATCTGCAGTTATGCATGTCAATTAACACATTTAATAAGTTTAAAATCCTAAATTCACTTTCATTGCTTTATAACTCCTTTTGTATTCCATACAAGCAAGATTTGGCTGAATGTTTCTTTTGATTGTATTATTTTTTTATTTCATTTTCTTTACAACAAAGTGTTTTCTATTAACAATTTATGAAAATATCTGCCATTTGGCAGAAAAAAGCACATAGTATTCAAAAGAATCCCATATGCATATTTAAAGTTGTCAAAGAATGATATTAAAAGAATTCAAAGCGATGAAAGTGAACAAAAAGAAACCTCACTGAATATTGAATTATTAATGAATTAATAATTTAATAATTAATACAGTCTAGAATTATTGAAGTACAATCTTTGTTAAACACAAAAAAGAGCAATAAGACTTCTAGTGACAGCAGAATGTCTCTCTTGTTTTTTCATTCATACTTCTCATTTCTGCCATTGTTCCTTTTGCTTCTGACAGGTTGTTGATGATCTGCTCAGAGGAAAGTTGCACTCACTCCCTCCTCAAGTCACCTCAAGAACCTTCCCATCAACCACGCATATTTTAAGTGGTGTGTTTGATCCCAATGCAAAATATATGCAAGTGGGGAACTGGCAGAACAAAGTCTATATTCGCTGGATTGCGTACCACCACACAAACGCAAAAGGGGTTAGTTTTGAAGGAGCGGTTGTCCAAAACAGTCAGGAGAAATGTAAGTGGAAATGGATGATGGTGAAGCAACTGGTCGACATCCTTTCTGGAGTCTTTTTGGGCAAACCCATGCAAACCCTCTTCAATCATCATTACATGGGACCTTTAAACCTGAACAGCTTAGATGAAATTCCAGACAGCTTTTCTAAAGCTGAAAAGATAGAGGACTACCAAGACACCGTAATGCCATGCGTGACGGGAACAACAATGCAAGTCAAAGAAGCAGAAAGTGGCTTTAATACAAAAAACAGCAATCCCCTCCTTGCATCAGATATGATGTCAGGCCTGTGCTCTTCACTCATTCACCGTACTAGCACCGGTTTAAAGAGATGCCTTGAAAGGATGATGTTAGACAAAGTAAACTACACCACCTCTTCACCGCTCTTGTATTTCTCTGTCACTAGCAAACTGCGTAATGCCAGGTCAGACCACGAGACCCAGAGCCCTCTTCAACTAAATAAAATCATTGATAACAGAAAATATATCAAACAAAAGCCACAAAACATTGTTGAACACAGTGCTGAGGAGAATGATCATTTTTACTATTTCAATGGCAAGATTAAACGTACAATGAACCACTTTAGACCTGCAGTATAAAATAAATAACATGTATGAAGAAGCACAGAGATTTTTTCCAGAGACAATGGATAAAACATCATATGTCAGAGGCCAAAATTAAACTTTGTGAATTCCGATGACTTTCTTGTGCTGGTCATATATGTATTTATTTACAGCAAATTATTCCTGTGAAAAGTCATTGGGGCCAATCATTTATATTATGTCTAATAAAATAAAAAATCATGTTCTTAATATTTTTTTACCACGTTTATAAATCAGAGTTTATTGTCTTGTAAATAAATAAATACACTGTATATATTTAAGCATCCTTAAAAAACAATAAATGTACTTTAAGTAAATTTAAGCAACATTGTGTAAAATTTTCCTACCTTGAAACCATTCTTTTCCCAATCAAAAATATTTTTTCTTATTTGAAGGATAAATGTAATAACATTTGGTGAGTTATTTGTGCTTTAGTAAGGTTTATGCTTTGAAAAGATATATCTGCCAATGGAGAAAAAGAAAAAAGAAAAAATAGATATACTTGTAAAACAAAATCTTGCTCAATTTCCCCTTTTTCTTGTTTTGATTTATAGATTGATTTATCTACACTATATGGACAAAAGTATTGGAACATCTGACTATTACCAACATACACTCACCTAAAGGATTATTAGGAACACCTGTTCAATTTCTCATTAATGTAATTTTCTAATCAACCAATCACATGGCAGTTGCTTCAATACATTTAGGGGTGTGGCCCTGGTCAAGACAATCTCCTGAACTCCAAACTGAATGTCAGAATGGGAAAAAAAGGTGATTTAAGCAATTTTGAGCGTGGCATGGTTGTTGGTGCCAGACGGGCCAGTCTGAGTATTTTACAATCTGCTCAGTTAATGGGATTTTCACGCACAATCATTTCTAGGGTATACAAAGAATGGTGTGAAAAGGGAAAAACATCCAGTATGCGGCAGTCCTGTGGGCGAAAATGCCTTGTTGATGCTAGAGGTCAGTTGAGAATGGGCCGACTGATTCAAGCTGATAGAAGAGCAACTTTGACTGAAATAACCACTCGTTACAACCGAGGTATGCAGCAAAGCATTTGTGAAGCCACAACACGCACAACCTTGAGGCGGATGGGCTACAACAGCAGAAGACCCCACCGTGTACCACTCATCTCCACTACAAATAGGAAAAAGAGGCTACAATTCGCAAGAGCTCACCAAAATTGGACAGTTGAAGACTGGAAAAATGTTGCCTGGTCTGATGAGTCTCGATTTCTGTTGAGACATTCAGATGGTAGAGTCAGAATTTGCCGTAAACAGAATGAGAACATGGATCCATCATGCCTTGTTACCACTGTGCAGGCTGGTGGTGGTGGTGTAATGGTGTGGGATGTTTTCTTGGCACACTTTAGGCCCCTTAGTGCCAATTGGGCATTGTTTAAATGCCACGGCCTACCTGAGCATTGTTTCTGACCATGTCCATCCCTTTATGGCCACCATGTACCCATCCTCTGATGGCTACTTCCAGCAGGATAATGCACCATGTCACAAAGCTCGAATCATTTCAAATTGGTTTCTTGAACATGACAATGAGTTCACTGTACTAAAATGGCCCCCACAGTCACCAGATCCCAATCGAATAGAGTATCTTTGGGATGTGGTGGAACGGGAGCTTCGTGCTCTGGATGTGCATCCCACAAATCTCCATCAACTGCAAGATGCTATACTATCAGTATGGGCCAACATTTCTAAAGAATGCTTTCAGCACCTTGTTGAATCAATGCCACGTAGAATTAAGGCAGTTCTGAAGGCGAAAGGGGGTCAAACACAATATTAGTATGGTGCTCCTAATAACCCTTTAGGTGAGTGTAGACTGTAATTTCATCTAAATACATAGACATTAATATGGAGTTGGTCCATATCTAATGTCACTAATATTAATGTTGGTCCATATTAATGCCCCCCCCCCCCCCCCCCCCCCCCCTCCCCTCCCTTTAACAGCTTCCACAATTTTGGAAAGGCTTTCCACAAGATTCTGGAGAGATTCTAAGGGATTTTATGACCATCTCTGTTCCAGTTCTTCCCAAAGGTGATCGATGGGGTTGAGGTCAGGGACTTGCCAACTTGCATTTTTTTTGTCTTTTTCAAAGCTGAGGTGTGAACAACCAGTGTAAACCAGGGAGGTTTCATGACACATTAATATATGAAAGGTCTTCACACCTGACAGCCAGCAGTGTTTCAGTTGTGTATTTGAAATTTCATTCCTGTATATGTCCGTGTATGCCAAGTATCTTGGTATTTCTGGAAATTCACTGTTCCCTTTCGTAGTCACTCCGAGTTACGTCGGATGACGGAGAATGGGGGTTTCGCTTAGAAGCCAATCCTCTTCGAGTATTGAAAAACGAGCCAATGGCAAGAAATGCCATGGGTCTGCGGAATTTGCATAGCGTATCCCCGCCTCACCACGTGGGTATAAAGGGAGGATGCGGACGCAAACGCAGCTATGCTTTCGCTTCGGAGCCAAGAGAATCTCTTCACTCCACAAGCCAAATCCTGAGTATTCTCAGTGACTACATCTCTTCGAGACGAGCAAACTCTCTGATGTTGGTGTGACGGCGGTATCCAGCGAGTTTCATATTGCCTGCGATCTGAGCAGTGGTCTGCCGGTCTGTGTGTCTCTCCCTGGTCGCTTCAGCATCCGCAGAGTTTTTTTCCTCTCACTAAAAGAGCGTGCACGCGGCACGTCTTTTTAAAGACGCGTCTTTCTAAAGACGATCTGCCCGTGTATTTCTGAGTGCGGTATTCTGATAGATTCAGCTGTTGGGCGCGAGCGCTGTTTGGCGTGTTTGGGCTTTGATCACGCTCGGACAGCGCTCGTGGGTGTGTCACGTTCTCTCAGTGGGAACGTGACCATCGCAATGTATACGGTCGAGACTCTGTGAGCTCATTTGAGGAGAGTCCCCTCATCCATCACCCGATCTATTTTTCTCCACGTGAGATAATACTTCGGCTGGTGGCCAGGGTGACTAAGACGTCAGGTCTGGAACTAACCGACGAAAATTCCTCGGTCCACACCCCGTCTTTCACGTTGCAACCCACGTGGTCCCGAGTGGGTTCGCCGGCCCGCCCGCGGGCCCGCGTTCTCATTCGGTCCACCAGCTGATGAAATCATGTTTATCGCCGCATCACAAGGTGAGCTGGAGTCCTCTGGAGATGGCTCATCTGTGCTGCTGTCCTCGGATGTGCTAGCATAGCGAGCTTGATTCAGAATTCACAGCTATGCTTTCCCGGGCTGCCACGAGTATCGGGTTTGTGTGGAAAATTCTGCCATATCCCGAGCACTTGAGGCTGACGATTGGTTTTTGGGGGTGGCGAACCCAAATCCTTTCTACCCGGATGTGCATGAAGAGGCCATGAGATCGTGGAAGTCTCCTTTGACTTTTCGCGACTGCTCTGCGGCCTCTTCCGCCTTCTCTGCCCTCATAGAGGCCGCAGTCTACGGTACACTGGGGTTCCCCCCTGTGGAGTGTTCTGTGGCAACACTTAGGTGTCCCCACAGCGCCTCCACCTGGCGTGGCAACCCTAAGCACCCCCCCAATGCCTGTAGGTTCTTGTCTACTCCGGTGGCGGGGACCTATAGAGCTGCGGGGCAGGCTGCCACCTCACTGTGTGTTATTGCCATCCTTCTGGGTGTTCAGTGACATGCACGAGGGTAGGGCTGATTCAGGGCTCATCCTTGAGCTGCCTGCCGTCACCGACCTTGCTCTACGAGCGACGAAGGTGACCGCACGCTCCCTGAGTCAGGTGATGTCCACATGTGTGGTCAGACATTTCTGGCTTAACCTGGTTGATGTGTGCGAGGCTGAGTGAACCAGTTTCCTCAACTTCCCCATATCCCAGGCTGGCCTCTTCGGCGGCGCGGTCGAGAACTCTGCCCAACAGTTCTCGGCCGCCCAGAAGTGGACTGTGGCTTTTTTCTGACCCTGCGGCTTCTGCTGCCAATCAGCCGGCGGCTCAGACGCTTCAGTCCGCTTGCCGTCGAATGCGCCCTCCTGCGACTTCCGCCCCCTCCCGCCCGGCCCCAGCAGCACCGGGCCGGGCCGTGGAGGTGGTCGCAGGGAGGTGCCCCTGCCCGTACCAGCCCCGCAGCCCCGCTGTACGCCAGGCTATGCGGCGCTCCCGTTACGGGCAGCTCAGTTATGGCTTGCAGTTCTCAGGGAGTGGTTGCAGGCCCACTCCTTCCCCCGGTGGAGGGCTGGGGGAGAATCTTTTTAAAAAAGAGCTGCATCCCATCTCTGAGCACGCAGAGCTGGACGGCAGTGCGCGACGCTCCCGAGCCTCGCCACTCTCGTTCCCCTCTGTCTCTGAGGGTGCGGATGACAGTGCGTGCCGTCTCCAGACCACACCACTCTCGTCCCCCTCTATCGCCAGACCCCTGGCAGAGCAGACCCCCGCGGAACGCTGGTCCTTCCCTGGTCTCCTCTGTCAGGACGCGGAGCATGACTGTGCACGCGTGCTGGGCCGCTATGCCACCCTCACCTGTGCCGGTCACTCCGCTCCGCTGCCCCTCCGGGGGGACGCCTGTGGCTCGGATGATTCCACTGGATCAGTGTTTGGTGGCTTGGTTAGAGCTCCCCAATCTGTCCTGTTGGGTCGCCCGAATGATCAGGCTCGGCTATGCGATTCAGTTCGCACGGTCTCCTCCCCGCTTCAGGGGAGTCCGCTTACTGTGGTCGGTGGTTATGCCCCGATCATGAGAGCGGAGGTTGCCACCCTGCTGGCGAAGGGTGCAATCGAGGCTGTCCCTCCAGCCGAGGTGGAGTTACGGGTTTACACCCCGTACTTCATTGTCCCCAAGAAAACCGGTGGGTTACGGCCAATCCTGGACTTGCGCGTCTTGAACCGCTCCCTTCACAGGCTGCCGTTCAAGATGCTCACGGCCAAACGCATTTTCGAAGCTGTGGCTTCGCGATCGAGTCCCGAGGTGGGCATGGCATCGCGGTACGCTCAGAGTTCTAATAACTCCGACCTGCCGTCAGACCTTCACCCCGTGGCGGAACCTCAGCCTTCTACGGGCCGGAGTTCCCCTAGGACGAGTTTCCAGGCATGTTGTTGTCTCCACAGATGCCTCTGCCACGGGCTGGGGCGCCATGTGCAATGGACATGCAGCCGCGGGCTCCTGGACAGGACCCCAGCGCCTCATGCATGTCAATTGCCTCGAGTTGCTGGCAGTACGCCTTGCCCTGCACCGCTTCCATGCGCTGCTACAGGGTCAACACGTACTAGTCCGTTCAGACAATACCGCGACAGTAGCGTACATCAACCATCAAGGTGGTCTACGCTCTCGCCGTATGTCACAACTCGCACGCCACCTCCTCTTATGGAGTCAGAAGCACCTGAGGTCCCTTCGTGCTATTTACATTCCTGGAGTGCGGAACCTTGCAGCCGACGAGCTGTCACGGCTCCGGCCAACCTCTGGCGAATGGAGACTCCATCCCCAGTCGGTCCAGCTGATATGGGACCAGTTCGGGGACGCACAGATAGATCTGTTTGCCTCCCACGACTCATCCCATTGCGCCCTGTATTACTCCCTGACCGAGGGCACGCTCGGCACGGATGCACTGGCGCACAGCTGGCTGCAGGGCCTACGCAAGTATGCGTTTTCCCCAGTGAGCCTTCTCGCACGGACTCTGTGCAAGATCAAGGAGGACGAGGAGCAGGTCATATTGGTCGCCCCATACTGGCCCACCAAGACCTGGTTCTCCGAACTGATACTCCTCGCGACAGCACCTCCTTGGCCAATTCCTCTGAGGAAGGACCTCCTTTCTCAGAGACGGGGCACCCTTTGGCACCCTCGTCCCGATCTTTGGAGACTCCACGTGTGGCTCCTGGACGGGACGAGGCAGGTTTGAGTACCCTGCCACCAGCGGTGGCGGCTACCATCACTTCCGCTAGAGCATCGTCCACGAGACATGTCTATGCGTTGAAGTGGAACCTCTTCGTTAACTGGTGCTCTTCTCGCCGAGAAGACCCCAGGAGATGCTCGATCAGCGTTGTGCTTTCCTTCCTGCAAGACGGGTTGGAGCGAAGGCTGTCTCCCTCCACCCTGAAGGTGTATGTGGCCGCTATCGCCGCATATCACGAAGCAGTTGAAGGTAAGTCTCTTGGAAAGCACGACCTGATCCTCAGGTTCCTGAGAGGAGCGAGGAGACTGAATCCTCCTCGCCCTCCTCTCGTTCCCTCTTGGGACCTCTCAGTGGTCTTAAGTGCCCTGCAGAGGGCTCCCTTTGAGCCTCTGCAATCAGCTGAGCTTAAGATCCTGTCAATGAAGACAGCGCTCCTGGTTGCGTTGGCCTCCATCAAGAGGGTAGGGGACCTGCACGCATTCTCCGTTGACGAAGCGTGCCTGGAGTTCGGGCCCGGTCACTCTCACGTGATCCTGAGACCCCGGCCTGGATATGTGCCCAAGGTTCCCACCACTCCCTTCCGGGACCAGGTGGTGAACCTGCAAGCGCTGCCCCGGGAGGAGGCAGACCCAGCCTTGGCACTGCTCTGTCCAGTACGCGCCCTCCGTGCTTACGTAGACAGGTCGCAGTGTTTCAGGACCTCAGACCAGCTCTTTGTCTGTTATGGTGGGAAGCTGAAGGGAAAGGCTCTCTCCAAACAAAGGTTGTCTCACTGGATAGTGGACGCCATTGCTTTGGCATACCAGCAGCAAGGTCGACCATGCCCCCTTGGTGTGACCGCCCACTCCACCCGGAGTGTGGCGTCCTCTTGGGCTTTAGCGCGTGGCGCCTCGCTAACAGACATCTGCAGAGCTGCAGGCTGGGCGACACCTAACACATTCGCCAGATTCTACAATCTCCGAGTGGAGCCAGTCTCCGCCCATGTACTGTCTTTTTCAAGCTAACATGGGAGCTGTTAAGTGTCTCGCTTGCTCGTCATTCCACTCCACGGACTGGATACGTGCGATATTTCCTCAGGTGAGCCTTCCTCTCTGAAGCCCTGAGTTCCTCCAGCACTGTTGACGCTGGCGCCAGTGTCTATTGCCTGTGCGTCGGCTAGGTGCCTCCGTGTGCATGGTTCCTCCTCTGAGTAACCCCCACATGTGTATTTTCCACTGTAAGCCTCTTTGAGCATGTGTGTTTCCCTCGGCAAGTCACCTGCCACTCCTGGAGTTGAAAGTAGATGCCACCCTACGGGCTGGTCACTCCAGTGTTCCTCCATATGTAGCCCCCTTGGGCCATATGTGTATTCTTAAGTCCTCCCTATGGGTAGGCATGCTGCGGCATATCTCCCATGAGATATGCTTCCCAGTGTACCTTGGTATTCCTGTGTTAAGTAGGACTCCTTCGTCCGTGCCTATATCACGACAGGGAGGTCAGACTTCGCAGGGCACTGGAAGACAGCTGTGAAGGTGGCGTGATTACACGGGGACCCCCATTCTCCGTCATCCGACGTAACTCGGAGTGACTACGAAAGGGAACGTCTCGGTTACGGATGTAACCCTCGTTCCCTGAGTAGGGAACGGAGACGTTACGTCTCCCTGCCACTTCCGCTGTACCGCTGGGTAGACGCCTGAGTTCAGTCTCGGCTCCTCAGCGAAGACATAGCTGCGTTTGCGTCCGCATCCTCCCTTTATACCCACGTGGTGAGGCGGGGATACGCTATGCAAATTCCGCAGACCCATGGCATTTCTTGCCATTGGCTCGTTTTTCAATACTCGAAGAGGATTGGCTTCTAAGCGAAACCCCCATTCTCCGTCATCCGACGTAACGTCTCCGTTCCCTACTCAGGGAACGAGGGTTACATCCATAACCGAGACGTTTTGTTTAACTTGGCTCAGGTATTTGCCGCAAACATCGGGCAAACCTGAAATTACAAGGTAGTTTACCATGGCCAGATATTACCAGATTTGACCCTTTTCATGCAGTGTGTACTGCTGAACATCGTGTAACACCGGTAACACCGACTACCGAAGCAAGCCAAGTTGCATATGCCATTTCACATTGACTTTCAACATCTAATAGGGATTGAAGGTCATTTTCACGGCATTGGTTACGCAGAGAATGATGCTCTTTATAACATTACAATTTATAAAGTGAATTTGTTAGGATCCATTTTGTCATGTGTGTGTGTCTTAGTAATTGTGCTTGGTTTTAGTTTGCATGGCCTATAATAAATGTCCTCATTAAAATAAGCTGGGACTGTAATTCCTTTAAAGGGTGAGGAAGGTGATGGTACAGGTAACATTATAGTCACCAGTTGCAGCTGCAGCAAACTTCTTGTGTCTTATCATATGTATATAGTAAAAGTCAGAGACTCAAATTAAACAGTGATAAGAAATTGATGTGACCGTCCTGTCTAACAGTTTGAAGCAGTAAATGAAATGTAGCTGGAGCCTATGGAGAGATGAAGTTATGGTGGTTGACTTTTTCTCTGCTTATTGTAGTTCCTATGTCTTTACAACTGCAGAAAACATTTAAGACTTCTGTTAGGACTCCATGTCAAGAAATACTGTGCCAGGATTGGGCTCGACTTCAGTCTGCTCTTAAAAAACATGGTTACATGTGCAGATGCTTTATAGTTAAGTGTGTCTACATTGCAGAAGTGCGCAGGATTAATCATATGCCATGCACTTGGGTTTACAGAGGACATCATAAAGAGAATATAAAGACTGTTTTACCACCAAAGGTAATGATGTTTTACAATATTTCATAATTTAGAATAGCAATTAAGCATTATAGTCATTTGAATATTTTCTCTTTAGCGCAATTAGGGATTCAATGTTTTAAATTTTGGTTACAATTGGATTTTTTTTTTTTTTTTTGTCTTTGAGAAAACAGTAATTAGGAAACATTCCACATTAGCACTCACCATAGTTTTCTGTTAAGGTCAGCAAATTCAAAAGCTGAAATGCTGATTGAAAACATTTATTTATTTTAAAATTGGTTTTGATATGTATGCTAAATTATATTATTCTAAACATACTGATAAACCCAGATACTTACAAGCCATCTAGTAACATGAGATTGGAATTAATTTTTGCTATGCAGTTGCATAAGGTTTACTCAATGCTGCACTAATACCAGAACAAAAAAAAAAAAAAGAAAAGAAAAAAAAAGATTCCAACTCACACTATATTTTCAAATTTTCCTGACAGATTATTAGGAGCTTTCTAAGAGGGAAGAAACATTCATCTAAGCAAGGCATCACTTCAAAAAATTGTCTTATAATTGGTGTATTCCATGTTAAAAGAAAAACCATCACACAACTGAACAAGCAGTTGAAAGAAAAACCTATTTACTGGACTAGTGACCATCATTCAGTTCAAACCACAGATGAATTTCCAGGGAACACTTTTGAAGACGCCCCTGGAAAAATTTTATGGAAACAGGTGTCATACCTAGCTAAGATGCTAAGGAATACTTTCCCATCTGCCACTCGGTTGAGAATCATTTTGAATCAAAAGGCTTCAACCATCTGTCCCATACACCAGTATACAAGATATTCACAACAGCACCAGGGAGCAGAAATCAAAATGAACGAGTTAGTGGAAAGTGCCATGAAAATTGCATCCAATTCCAGTAATGATGCTGTCGTCCATATGGAAAAAATACTGCAGTTTTTAAGAATGGGACTTCTCAGAAAAGAATACATTTTCCAAGCGAAAGCAAAGGACAGCACAGCTATATTAGACGATAAGTCAGATGCTAAGATGTTAGTGACAGATGGAATGTTAACAAACGCCTCAGTTCAAATAAGTATCATAGCATCAGCAAATGAATCAAAACACAGAAAACAAGCTCTACTGAAAACCTTTAGGCGAAGAAGAAGCAAATGGAAACCAAGTACAACGACTGTCTTAACAGATGATGAATATAAAGCAGGTGATAACAAGGTGACTTTGACCAAGTCACTCAGTCAAACTGTTACAATACCACATAATGTAGATGATAAAACAACAGAATCAAGTCTAAAAGAGAGTACAGAACATCTTGAAAAGAAAACAAGTGAGTCCGAAAATTCAGCCACCTCAAGAAAATATGTAAATACTGTCACATTTAGAAAACAAAACATTGGAATTACAACAATGCTGACTGAAACAGACTTTACAACAGAACTGGAGAGACCGTCAGCAGAAAGTAAAGGAAGTGAGAAGAAAACATATTTGGGGAGCAAAGAAATCAGGCCAGCAGTGGGAGCAGTTCAGAAAACCACAAATGATGTTCAAAAACACCAAACAAGCTTCGATGGAATTAGATTAACGACAGAAAGAACAACATCAGAAAAAGGACAACTTGACAATTTAATGACAAATGAACCCCGAACATATAAACCAGTAACACCAACCACCTCCAGAGGAAAAGAAAAAAAGACAGGAATGACAACAGAGTTTCCTGAAACTGAATGCACAACAGAAATCGAGTTACAAACACCAGAGGATGAAACATTATTGGAGAGAACAGATATCACAAATACAAATAAAGATAAAAAAATATGGTCAGAATTTGATGCTTTTAGGTCAGAAGATCTTGCAACTGAAGGTACAAGATCAGAAGAAATAGTTACACCAACCACATCCATAAAATATGCAGAACATTTAATGGAGACTGAACAAGACAGAAGAATGACAACAGAGGCTCTTGAAAAAGAATGTACCACAGAAATCAACTTATCAACAACAGAAGATAAAATACCTCTGGAGAGAACAGACACCACATATGAAAAAAGACAGTCAGAACCTGTTGATTTAATTTCAGACAACACTGTCTCAACGATCACGAATGAACCATTGACACCAACCATTTCCACAAAAGATGCAGAAGATTTCACAGCGACCAGACCAGAGACAATAATGACAACTGAGTCTCTCGAAACAGAATGTACAACAGAGATTGAGTTACAAACACCAGAAGACAAAACACCCGTGGAGAAAACAGATACTGCATATGAAGAGAGACAGTCAGAACTTGGTGATTTAACGTCAGAAGATCTTGCAACAAAAAGCAAAAATGAACCAGTGACATCAACAACTTCCAGAGAACATGAACATACTGTCATAGTGACTGAATATGAAACGGGGATGGCAACAGAAATCAAGTTACAAACATCAAAAGATAAAACACTTATGGAGAAAACCGATTCTACATATGAAGAAAGAAAGTCAGAACCTGTTGATTTCATTTCAGACAGTATTGAGTCAACAGTCAAAAATGAACCAGTGACTACAACAACATCCAGAGAACATGAACATACTGAAAAAGTAACTGACCATGAAACAGGAATGACAACAGAGCAACATGAAACAGATTGTACAACAGAAATCGACTTGTCAACACCAGAAGACAAAACAGCTGTGGAGAGAACACACACCACAAATGAAGAAATACAGAGAGAACTTGATGATTTAAGGTCAGAAAATCTTACAAATGAACTAGTTACACCAACCACATCCAGAAAATATGCAAAAGATTTAATAGAGACTGAACAGGAAAAAAAAATGACAACAGAGGCTCTTGAAACAGAATGTACAACAAAAATTGTGTTACAAACACCAGAAGATAAAACACCTGTGGAGAAAACAGATACAACATTTGAAGAAAGAAAGTCAGAACCTGTTGATTTCATTTCAGACAACACTGTCTCAACAGTCACAAATGAACCATTGACACCAACCACTTCCACAAAAGATGCAGAAGTTTTCACAGTGACCAGACCAGAGGCAATAATGAAAGCTGAGTCTCTCGAAACAGAATGTACAACAGAGATTGAGTTACAAACACTAGAAAATAAACCACCTCTGGAGAGAACAGACACCACATATGAAGAAACACATTCAGAAACTGTTGATTTCATTTCACACAATATTGAGTCAACAGTCACAAATGAACCATTGACTCCAACCACTTCCACAAAATATGCAGAAGATTTTACAGTGATCAGACCAGAGACAATAATGGCAACTGAGTCTCTCGAAACAGAATGTACAACAGAAATTGAGTTACAAACACCAGAAGATAAAACACCTCTGGAGAGAACAGACACCACATATGAAGAAAGACAGTCCGAAGTTGGTGATTTAAGGTCAGAAGATCTTGCAACAAAAAGCAAAAATGAACCAGTGACATCAACAATTTTCAGAGAACATAAAAATTTGGCCATAGTGACTGAACATGAAACAGGGATTGCAACAGAAATCAAGTTACAAACATCAGAAGATAAAACACCTATGGAGAACACAGATTCTACATATGAAGAAAGAAAGTCAGAACCTGTTGATTTCATTTCAGACAGTATTGAGTCAACAGTCAAAAATGAACCAGTGACTACAACAACATCCAGAGAACATGAACATACTGAAATAGTAACTGACCATGAAACAGGAATTACAACAGAGCAACATGAAACAGATTGTACAACAGAAATCGACTTGTCAACACCAGAAGACAAAACAGCTGTGGAGAGAACACACGCCACAAACGAAGAAATACAGACAGAACTTGATGGTTTAAGGTCAGAAAATCTTACAAATGAACTAGTTACACCAACCACATCCAGAAAATATGCAAAATATTTAATAGAGACTGAACAAGAAAAAAAAATGACAACAGAGGCTCTTGAAACAGAATGTACAACAAAAATTGTGTTACAAACACCAGAAGATAAAATACCTGTGGAGAAAACAGATACAACATTTGAAGAAAGAAAGTCAGAACCTGTTGATTTCATTTCAGACAAAATTGTCTCAACAATCACAAATGAACCAGTGACTCTGACCACATCCAGAAAATATGCAGAAGATTTCACAGTCACAAGACAAGAGACAATAATGACAACTGAGTCTCTCGAAACAGAATGTACAACAAAAATTGAGTTACAAACGCAAGAAGACAAAACACCTGTGGAGAGAACAGATACTGCATATGAAGAAAGACAGTCCGAAGTTGATGATTTAAGGTCAGAAGATCTTGCAGCAGAAAGCAAAAATGAACCAGTGGCATCAACAATTTACAGAGAACATGAACATTCGGCCATAGTGACTGAACATGGAACAGGGATTGCAACAGAAATCAAGTTACAAACATCAGAAGATAAAACACCTATGGAGAAAACAGATTCTACATATGAAGACAGAAAGTCAGAACCTGTTGATTTCATTTCAGACAATATTGAGTCAACAGTCAAAAATGAACCAGTGACTACAACAACATCCAGAATTACAACAGAGCAACATGAAACAGAGTGTACAACAGAAATCGACTTATCAACACCAGAAGACGAAACACCTTTGGAGAGAACACACGCCACAAATGAAGAAAGACTGTCAGAACTTGGTGATTTAAGGTCAGAAGATCCTGCAACAAAAGGCAAAAATGAACTAGTGACATCAACAACTTCCAGAGAACATGAACATACAATCATAGTGACTGAATATGAAACGGGGATGGCAACAGAAATCAAGTTACAAACATCAGAAGACAAAACGGCTGTGGAGACAACAGATTCTATATATGAAGAAAGACAGTCAGAACCTGTTGATTTAATTTCAGACAACACTGTCTCAACAATCACAAATGAACCAGCGATGCCAACCAAATCTAGGAAATATGCAGAAGATTTCACAGTGACCAGACCAGAGACAATAATGACAACTGAGTCTCTCGAAACAGAATGTACAACAGAGATTGAGTTACAAACACCAGAAGACAAAACACCTGTGGAGAAAACAGACACTGCATATGAAGAAAGACAGTCAGAACTTGCTGATTTCTTTTCCCACAATATTGAGTCAACAGCCAAAAATGAAGCAGTGACTCCAATAACTTCCAATGAACATGAACATACTGAAATAGTAATTGACCATGAAACAGGAATGACAACCGAGCAACATGAAACAGAATGTACAACAGAAATCCACTTATCAACACCAGAAAATAAAACACCTCTGGAGAGAACAGACACGACATTTAAAGAAACACATTCAGAAACTGTTGATTTCATTTCACACAATATTGAGTCAACAGTCACAAATGAACCATTGACACCAACAACTTCCACAAAAGATGCAGAAGATTTTACAGTGATCAGACCAGAGACAATAATGACAACTGAGTCTCTCGAAACAGAATGTACAACAGAGATTGATTTACAAACACCAGAAGACAAAACACCTGTGGAGAAAACAGACACTGCATATGAAGAAAGACAGTCAGAACTTGCTGATTTCTTTTCCCACAATATTGAGTCAACAGCCAAAAATGAAGCAGTGACTCCAATAACTTCCAATGAACATGAACATACTGAAATAGTAATTGACCATGAAACAGGAATGACAACCGAGCAACATGAAACAGAATGTACAACAGAAATCCACTTATCAACACCAGAAAATAAAACACCTCTGGAGAGAACAGACACGACATTTAAAGAAACACATTCAGAAACTGTTGATTTCATTTCACACAATATTGAGTCAACAGTCACAAATGAACCATTGACACCAACAACTTCCACAAAAGATGCAGAAGATTTTACAGTGATCAGACCAGAGACAATAATGGCAACTGAGTCTCTCGAAAGAGAATGTACAACAGAGATTGAGTTACAAACACTAGAAGACAAAACACCTGTGAAGAAAACAGACACCACATATGAAGAGAGTCAGTCAGAACTGGCTGATTTCATTTTAGACAATAATGAGTCAACAGTCAAAAATGAACAAGTGACTAAAACAACATCCAGAGGACATGAACATACTGAAATAGTAACTGACCATGAAACAGAATGTACAACAGAAATCAACTTATCAACACCAGAAGACAAAACACCTCTGGAGAGAACAGACACCACATATGAAGAAAGACAGTCAGAACCTGTTGATTTCATTTCAGACAATATTGAGTCAACAGTCAAAAATGGACCTGTGATTCCAACAACTTCCAGAGAACATGAACATACTGAAACTAAACATGAAACAGGAATGACAACACAGCAACATGAAACAGATTGTACAACAAAAATCGACTTATCAACACCAGAAGACGAAACACCTTTGGAGAGAACACACGCCACAAATGAAGAAAGACAGTCAGAACTTGGTGATTTAAGGTCAGAAGATCTTGCAACAAAAAGCAAAAATGAACCAGTGACATCAACAATTTTCAGAGAACATGAAAATTCGGCCATAGTGACTGAAAATGAAACAGGGATTGCAACAGAAATCAAGTTACAAACATCAGAAGATAAAACACCTATGGAGAAAACAGATTCTACATATGAAGAAAGAAAGTCAGAACCTGTTGATTTCATTTCAGACAACATTGTCTCAACAGTCACAAATGAACCAGTGACTCCGACCACATCCAGAAAATATGCAGAAGATTTCACAGTGACCAGACCAGAGACAATAATGACAACTGAGTCTCTCGAAACAGAATGTACAACAGAGATTGAGTTACAAACACCAGAAGACAAAACACCCGAGGACAGAACAGATACAACATACGAAGAAAGACAGTCAGAACTGGCTGTTTTTGTTTTAGAAAATATTGAGTCAAGAAGTACAAATGAACCAGTGACAACAATAACTTCCAGAGAACATGAACATACTGAAATAGTAATTGACCATGAAACAGGAATGACAACAGAACATCATGACACAGACTGTACAACAGAAACCCACTTATCAACACCAGAAGACAAAACAGCTGTGGAGAGAAAAGACAACATATATGAAGAAAGACAGTCAGAACCTGTTGATTTCATTTCAGACAACACTGTCTCAACAGTCACAAATGAACCATTGACACCAACCACTTCCACAAAAGATGCAGAAGATTGCACAGTGACCAGACCAGAGACAATAATGACAACTGAGTCTCTCGAAACAGAATGTACAACAGAAATCAAGTTACAAACACCAGAAAATAAAACACCTCTGGAGAGAACAGACACCACATATGAAGAAACACATTCAGAAACTGTTGATTTCATTTCACACAATATTGAATCAACAGTCACAAATGAACCATTGACTCCAACCACTTCCATAAAATATGCAGAATATTTCAGAGAGACCAGACCAGAGACAATAATGAAAACTGAGTCTCTCGAAACAGAATGTACAACAGAGATTGAGTTACAAACACCGGAAGATAAAACACCTGTGGAGAGAACAGATACTGCATATGAAGAAAGACAGTCCGAAGTTGGTGATTTAAGGTCAGAAGATCTTGCAACAAAAAGCAAAAATGAACCAGTGACATCAACAATTTCCAGAGAACATGAACATTCGGCCATAGTGACTGAACATGAAACAGGGATTGCAACAGAAATCAAGTTACAAACATCAGAAGATAAAACACTTATGGAGAAAACAGATTCTACATATGAAGAAAGAAAGTCAGAACCTGTTGATTTCATTTCAGACAATATTGAGTCAACAGTCAAAAATGAACCAGTGACTACAACAACATCCAGAGAACATGAACATACTGAAATAGTAACTGACCATGAAACAGGAATGACAACAGAGCAACATGAAACAGATTGTACAACAGAAATCGACTTATCAACACCAGAAGACGAAACACCTTTGGAGAGAACACACGCCACAAATGAAGAAAGACAGTCAGAACTTGGTGTTTTAAGGTCAGAAGATCCTGCACCAAAAGGCAAAAATGAACCAGTGACATCAACAACTTCCAGAGAACATGAACATACAATCATAGTGACTGAATATGAAACGGGGATGGCAACAGAAATCAAGTTACAAACATCAGGAGACAAAACAGCTGTGGAGAGAACAGATTCTATATATGAAGAAAGAAAGTCAGAACTTGCTGATTTCTTTTCCCACAATATTGAGTCAACAGCCAAAAATGAACCATTGACTCCAATAACTTCCAATGAGCATGAACATACTGAAATAGTAATTGACCATGAAACAGGAATGACAACAGAGCAACATGAAACAGAATGTACAACAGAAATCGACTTAACACCAGAAGATAAAACACCTCTGGAGAGAACAGACACCACATTTGAAGAAAGACATTCAGAAACGGTTGATTTAATTTCGCACAATATTGAGTCAACAGTCACAAATGAACTATTGACTCCAACCACTTCCACAAAATATGCAGAAGATTTTACAGTGACCAGACCAGAGACAATAATGACAACTGAGTCTCTCGAAACAGAATGTACAACAAAAATTTACTTATCAACACCAGAAGACGAAACACCTGTGGAGAGAACACATGCCACAAATGAAGAAAGACAGTCAGAACTTGGTGATTTAAGGTCTGAAGATCCTGCAACAAAAGGCAAAAATGAACTAGTGACATCAACAACTTCCAGAGAACATGAACATACAATCATAGTGACTGAATATGAAACGGGGATGGCAATAGAAATCAAGTTACAAACATCAGAAGACAAAACACCTGTGGAGAAAACAGATTCTACATATGAAGAAAGACAGTCAGAACCTGTTGATTTAATTTCAGACAACACTGTCTCAACAATCACAAATGAACCAGTGATGCCAACCAAATCCAGAAAATATGCAGAAGATTTCACAGTGACCAGACCAGAGACAATAATGAAAACTGAGTCTCTCGAAACAGAATGTACAACAGAGATTGAGTTACAAACACCAGAAGAGAAAACACCCGTGGAGAAAACAGACACCACATATGAAGAAAGACAGTCAGAACTTGCTGATTTCTTTTCCCACAATATTGAGTCAACAGCCAAAAATGAACCATTGACTCCAATAACTTCCAATGAACATGAACATACTGAAATAGTAATTGACCATGAAACAAGAATGACAACCGAGCAACATGAAACAGAATGTAAAACAGAAATCGACTTAACACCAGAAGATAAAACACCTCTGGATAGAACAGACACCACATTTGAAGAAAGACATTCAGAAACGGTTGATTTCATTTCACACAATATTGAGTCAACAGTCACAAATGAACCGGTGACTCCAACCACTTCCACAAAATATGCAGAAGATTTCACAGTGACCAGACCAGAGGCAATAATGACAACTGAGTCTCTCGAAACAGAATGTACAACAGAAATTGAGTTACAAACACCAGAAGACAAAACACCTGTGGAGAGAACAGACACCACATATGAAGAAAGACAGACAGAACTTGATGTAAAGTCAGAAAATCTTGCAACTGAGGGTACAAGGAAACCAGTTACACCAACCACATCCAAATATGCAGAAGATTTAATAGAAACTGAACAAGACAGAAGAATGAAGACAGAGGCTATTGAAACAGAATGTACCACAGAAATCAACTTATCAACACCAGAAGATAAAACAACCATGGAGAGAACAGACACTACCACAGTGACCAGACCAGAGACAATAATGAAAACTGAGTCTCACGAAACAGAGTGTACAACAGAAATTGAGTTGCAAACACCAGAAGACAAAACACCTGTGGAGAGAACAGATACTACATATGAAGAAAGACAGTCAGAACTTGCTGATTTCATTTCACATAATATTGAGTCAACAATCACAAATGAACCGGTGACTCCAACCACATCCAGAAAATATGCAGAAGATTTCACAGTGACCAGACCAGAGGCAATAATGACATCTGAGTCTCTCGAAACAGAATGTACAACAGAGATTGAGTTACAAACACCAGAAGACAAAACACCTGTGGAGAAAATAGATACAACATATGAAGAAAGACAGTCTGAACTTGGTGATTTAAGGTCAGAAGATCTTGCAACAAAAGTAAAAAATGAACCAGTGACATCAACAACTTACAGAGAACATGAACATACTAAAGTAGATATCGACAATGAAACAGAAATGACAACAGAGCAACATGAAACAGAATGTACTACAGAAATCGACGTATCAACACCAGAAGACAAAACACCTGTGGAGAGAACACACACCACAAATGAAGAAAGACAGTCAGAACTTTATGATTTTAGATCAGAAGATCCTGCAACAAAAAGTACTAATGAACCAGTGACATCAACCCCTTCCAGTGAACATGAACAAACTGTCATAGTGACTGAACATGAAATTACATTAGTGCTTCCTGATGCAGGATGTTTGACAGACTCAGGGAGCTCAATAGAAAAACCTGAAGAAATTCCGGAGAAACCATCAATGGAAAAGAAAGAAATGACACCAACAATGGCAGTGTCAGAAGTGGAAATTCAATCACCACCAAGCAAAGAAACTGAAGAGACACAGCAAACTGATGAAGATGGTTGCTATGGACTAATTCACCACACCAGTTCTGGGTTGAAAAGATGCCAGGAGAAGATAATAAAAAATATGTTTTATAATACAACACCAAGACCACAAGAGCCTTCAACAGTGAAATATAAACAAGAGCCTTCAACTTTCATGTCGCAGAATGCACAACAACCATCACCCCTAAGAAAATATCAGAGTTCAAAACAAGTTACCCAAAGTAATATGGATAAAGTCAATCAAATTGAAGGTGAAAATAATCACTTCTACTACTTCAATGGCAAATTGAAAAGAGTTGGAAATCATGCTTTGAGGCTTGAGTATGAAAACAACACTTATACTTACAATACCATAGGAAAAGCATAGTTTTCCACCGTGGGTGCCACATTATATTACTTTTTTTTATTTGCTTTGGTACTATTATCGCAAGTATGTGGTAAAACCTCACAACTGTTAGTACAAAACTCAAAGCAGATCATCAAAAAGTCTGTTTTTTTCAAACATGTTATCACATGTTCAATTCATTAAGTACAACGCACAAAATTACACATTCACTTTTTCTCAACACCTAATCAGTGTGTCATCAAATAAATACCTTTCATATGAAGTAATTGTCTTTCACAATGCAATGCTCACAATACTTTTGATATGCTTCTCATCTGATTTGCGTAAATACATTTGACCAACACTTAATCCAACTGACCTTAATGGTTAATCACTGAACCGTTTGGTAAACCTATAGATTTTTATTTCAGCAATATACAGTATGTGGATTTTAAGAACTACAGAAATAAAACGTGTGTTTGTACGAACATATAAATTACGTGTAACCACACATGATGAATACTCGTTATTGCTAATTGACTTCACATAGTGGTAACCACAATTGGTAACTATATATAAAAGTGGGGGTGTAAACACTGGCAATTTCTTTCAACATGGAGCAGGATACACAGCAAGGAATAGGAAGAGCTCGTGGACAAGGGATCTGTCAGAGAGGTGGGCATGGGCACCAGCAGAGAGGTCAGAGAGGTGGGCATGGGCACCAGCAGAGAGGTCAGAGAGGTGGGCATGGGCACCAGCAGAGAGGTCAGAGAGGTGGGCATGGGCACCAGCAGAGAGGTCAGAGAGGTGGGCATGAGCACCAGCAGAGAGGTCAGAGAGGTGGGCATGGGCACCAGCAGAGAGGTCAGAGAGGTGGGCAGAGAGGTCAGAGAGGTGGGCATGGGCACCAGCAGAGAAGTCAGAGAGGTGGGTATGGGCACCAGCAGAGAGGTCAGAGAGGTGGGCATGGGCACCAGCAGAGAGGTCAGAGAGGTGGGCATGGGCACCAGCAGAGAGGTCAGAGAGGTGGGCATGGGCACCAACAGAGAGGTCAGAGAGGTGGGTATGGGCACCAGCAGAGAGGTCAGAGAGGTGGGCATGGGCACCAGCAGAGAGGTCAGAGAGGTGGGCATGGGCACCAGCAGAGAGGTCAGAGAGGTGGGTATGGGCACCAGCAGAGAGGTCAGAGAGGTGGGCATGGGCACCAGCAGAGAGGTCAGAGAGGTGGGCATGGGCACCAGCAGAGAGGTCAGAGAGGTGGGTATGGGCACCAGCAGAGAGGTCAGAGAGGTGGGCATGGGCACCAACAGAGAGGTCAGAGAGGCGGGTATGGGCACCAGCAGAGAGGTCAGAGAGGTGGGCATGGGCACCAGCAGAGAGGTCAGAGAGGTGGGCATGGGCACCAGCAGAGAGATCAGAGAGGTGGGCATGGGCACCAGCAGAGAGGTCAGAGAGGTGGGCATGGGCACCAACAGAGAGGTCAGAGAGGTGGGCATGGGCACCGTCAGACAGGTGGGCATGGGCACCAACAGAGAGGTCAGAGAGGTGGGTATGGGCACCAACAGAGAGGTCAGAGAGGTGGGCATGGGCACCAGCAGAGAGGTCAGAGAGGTGGGCAGAGAGGTCAGAGAGGTGGGCATGGGCACCAGCAGAGAGATCAGAGAGGTGGGCATGGGCACCAGCAGAGAGGTCAGAGAGGTGGGCATGGGCACCAACAGAGAGGTCAGAGAGGTGGGCATGGGCACCGTCAGACAGGTGGGCATGGGCACCAACAGAGAGGTCAGAGAGGTGGGTATGGGCACCAACAGAGAGGTCAGAGAGGTGGGCATGGGCACCAGCAGAGAGGTCAGAGAGGTGGGCATGGGCACCGTCAGACAGGTGGGCATGGGCACCAACAGAGAGGTGAGAGAGGTGGGCATGGGCCCCTTCAAAGAGTTGGTCATCAGAGAGAGGGAGTCAGAACTGTTGTCTCTAATGAAGTCCGGGCCATCATCGTTGATCATGTGGTGAACCGAGGCCTTACTATGGCAGAGGCTGCAAGATTAGTAGATCCAAATCTAAAAAGATCAACTGTCAATTCCATCATCCGAACTTTTCGCCAAGAAAACCGGTAAGTGTGTAGGATGTATACTATTACATTTACAGTAAAATTGTAATGCATGTAAATTCATCAGCATGTTACAGTATTGGTACAGTATGATTTATTGACAGTATACTCTGTTCTATGCTTAGAATTGACAGAAAACCCCATAGTGGTGGCTGTGGCTGTGTACTGACCGACCAGAAAGAGTGGGCAGTGGTGGAAATGGGGAGGGCCAGGCATGATATACAGCTGTCAGAAATAAAGCAGGCAATTGAGGAAAACAATGACACCTTTGCCAATGTGGCATCCATCAGGCTGCCAACAGTAGGCCGCCTTTTAAAGAGGCACCAGGTATCAATGAAACAAATTTACCTGGTGCCTTTTGAGAGAAACAATGACCGGGTGAAACAACTAAGGGCTGAGTATGTTCAGGTACAGCACCATATATTGTATTACTGTTACTATTTGATGCATCACTTACATCATATGTATAATGGAATAACAATGTAAAAAGAACTAACCAAAATATATATTTTAGAGAGTTATGGTGCTTGACGGTGATGTGAACCATCACAAGTACATTTTTGTTGATGAAGCTGGCTTTAACCTGGCCAAAACTCGTCGCCATGGACGGAACATCATTAGCCAATGGGCCACTGTCCAAGTGCCTGGACAACATGGACTTGAGCCGGCCTGTCAAGGTGAAGGGGTCACCTAAGGGGACAATTGTGTGGGACAATGTCAGGTTCCACCACGCAGAGGTAGTTCAAGCATGGTTTCAGGCCCATCCCCGATTCATGACCCTCTATACATGCCTCCATACTCTCCTTTCCTTTTCCTTTCCTTGAGGAATTGTTTCCAGCATGGAGGAGGAAGGTCTATGATTGCCAACCCCTTGAGCGTGCCACCCTCCTTCAGGCCATTAATGATGCATGTGATGACATCAGTGTAGACCAATGTCAAGCATGGATTCGTCACGTCAAAAGGTTTTTTCCAAGGTGCATGAACAATGATAACATTCATTGTGATGTGGACGAGAATCTATGGCCAAATGCTCAAGACAGGCTTGATCCAAATTAATGTAATGTGTGCACTAAAAGTTATGTTTTGTTCTCATTTAGTTATATTTCATTATAGAAAGTATTACAATTATATCTGAAAAATAAAAAAAAACTAATTTCCACAAATGATTGTAGAGGATGTCTTCATTGATCCTTCACTTGATTACACATAGGATGGATATTTTGGAAATTATAGATTATGTAAATGTTGGGTAATGTAATTTTTGGGTAATGTAAGTATTGCCTAATGTGAAAACTGTGTAATCTATCTTTTATAGTACTGTAGCATTTTAATTTCAGCACTTCTAAGGCCGATTTGAAAAATCTATCTTGCATTGTTTGCTGTTGGATGAACTGATTGTTAAAAGTACTAAACTGAAAGAAGATCATACTGTTGTGTTTCGGTGATTAAACCAAATGTTCTCATTACATATTACAATAATCTTGTGTTTGAAACAATGATTATGTGGACTGAAAACTGTGCAACTGACTAAAATCTTTACATCAGGTTTTGAAAGAATGACTAGCTGCGTTACAAGTGTGATCAGTTTGGAAATGTTTTGAATTTGATCAGTTTGAGTTTTGAAAATGTACACCTTACTTGTGAAAATAGTACAAAAGCGAATAAAAAAACTGTAAACATAATCTTATAATTAAAACATAACACTAAATTGAAGTCAACATAACTTCATTTGTTGTTATGCTGTAAATGTTATTACAAACAGCATGGTTTCTTTTTTGTCACTGATCAAAATGACAGACAGGCAGGCAGGCAGACAGACAGACAGACAGACAGACAGACAGACTAGATAGACAGACAGACAGACAGACAGACAGACAGACAGACTAGATAGATAGATAGATAGATAGATAGATAGATAGATAGATAGATAGATAGATAGATAGATAGATAGATAGATAGATAGATAGATAGATAGATAGAATAATGTATTACCAAGCATCGCATGCAGCTGTTTCTGCTCTGTCGCTGGTTGGCTAACACACAGATGTTGAATGTTGTCTGTCTTGGAAGAGGAACTCATGACTGTCTGTTTCCAGTTAAGAAAATAAAGAAATTATTAAACCCGCTCGGTGCGTGCTGAGGAGAAGATTATGGTTTTCATAGCATCTCAGTGAGGCAATGAAGGGAGAAGAAGTTCAAAATCGCGTCTGATAAACTTTGAAGGAATAACGAGCCACCGAATCAATCACAGTAAGTGCGCGCAGTGTTTTCGTAATTTCTATGAAATATCTCTCTTTAAACAGTGGACTTAAACATTTCCCATTATTTTTATGATCTGCTGGAAGAAATTCTGTCGATTTATTGTAGGCTACTTCATAACATTATCTCATGTCGCCTGTTTAGATGCGAAGATGAAATCGATTTTTTTAAACAGGTTAATAACCTCTGACAAGCATATACACCTTTTAAATGCAAAATAAAATGCTAAATTAACCGATTAATTCTGCTTTTAATGAGCAAATCTACAAGCTATATTTCTCGTCCTGTAATTTATGATAGGCTTTAAAGATATAACCTATAATTGGATATTTATTTGCTTGTGTTTTTTTTTTAGCAAGAAACTGACCCAAAAAATATGAATAACTTTTTTTCTCTAATGTAAATATAATTTAGCCTACTGTTTACATTTAATATAGTTAATCGCAACAGTATCATTATAAGAGATGCGGCTATTAATGCGGTTAGAGAACGATGGTGCAAGTTGCCACAAGGTGACGTTGTCTCGAGGGTTGCATCTCTGTAAATATAAAGTTTATAAAGTCATTCATTTCAAATAGGCCAACACAAATATGCGTTTCTCTATTTTTCACTTGAATAAATAAATAAAAGTAGGTAGCCTACTGTCATCTAAACTACAATTTCCCTATCATCATATTTTAATATTTTGGGGTAAACTACTGTATATCATGGAAGTAGATTCTACCCAGCTGTGTTCTCAGTCAGAACAAGGATATTTTTCATAAATGGCAGGTTGTCACATATGTTTTGAATGTTTTAAAGCCTCACTGTAAAAAAATTATCGTGATTTTAACGGTAAAAGGTAAAAATGCTACAGTGAAAAACTGTTAATTGGTTTACAGAAAGTTTCCTTACTTTCCTTACTATAAGTGTATAATTTGTTATTATTGTGTATCTTTCCTGTTGTCACACTATTTTGCTTGAAATAAAAAAATAAATAATATATATGGTAAATAACTGTGATAGATCTAACGGTACATTTAATGTAATTTTACTGTAAAATACCGTTAAATTTACAGTTTTTGAAAGTGAAAAAGAACATCTCATTGTATAATTTGCAGTGAAAAACCGTAAATTGACATTCCCACAATTCCCTGCGTGACACTTCACATTTGATGTATTTTTGTTGAAATAAGTAGTACTAACTTTCTCGTGAAAGAAATGCTTGTGATATGCTTTGATTTTTCATGTGACTCTCATCACTGCTGTGATGATTGTTGGTTGTCAGTGTATTACAATGGTACAAAACAGATATTAATACATAAATAGGTTGGTAAATTAACATTATATCAGATAATGAAATACGGTTTATTACTGTAAATTTTAAGTTAAGTCTGTAAAACCAATAATGTCTGTACCATATTTTTAACGGTAAAGTTCTGGCAACCACAGCTGCCGGTATTTTACCGTAAAAATGGAATTTTATTTTTTACAGTGCTGTAACATGTGTATTAATAAATAAATGTAGGACTACTTAAAAAAAAAATAATAATAACCTGCAAAATTTACCAAGGTAAATTTTACCGGGGTAAAATGTGAGACAACTAGCTCCGGTCTCCCTTAATATTATGATTATTACAGTTTTTCTCAGTCGCTTTGGTGCATTTCTCACATCACTATTTACATTTGCACAACAGTTAATGCAGTTCTCAAAACAATTAGTACAAACTGCAAAACCTAGTTAATAACCTGCAAAAGTGTGTCACTTGCTCAAAATGGATAGCTCATTCCTCAAAAGCAAGTATTCATGTCAATGAAAGTGTCAGTGTCACAGTGTCTGGTTTGTGTCTCGTTTTCACGGTGTCCTTCACATTGACTACGATTCCCAGCATTCTGTCTGTCACTTATCACTGTTTATTGCACTCAGCTGTTGCCCGTAATCATTGTCCCAGCTGTTCATTGTTAGTCTTGTTAGATCGGTGTGTATTTATTCTCTGTCTGTGTCAGTATGTGTACGGGGTCGTTGTTTTGTGTCACCACACTTCTTGTCTGTTTATACCCGTTCTGGGTTTGGATTGCTTCTCTGGATATTTGACCTCTGCATGGATTACAACGATTTTGGATTGCCCTCTTAATAAATTACAGCACTTGGATTTTCCCTCGTCCTGTGTGTGTTCGTGACAGTCAGTGTCATCAAGATGAAAAGTCCTGACACCATTGTTTATGAACAAGATAGTCAAATGTTTTCATTATGACAGTTTACTCTGTAAATGTTTTCCAATGCAAAAAAGTCAGATCTTGGTGACACTACCTGAAAATGCTCAAGACAGCACTATACTATTTGCACAGCCATTTGAACACTACAGGAAAGTTCCACATTACTGTATGTAGTGAGGTAACTGAGTACAAGACACTGAATATGTATGTTTCACATTTTTACTGCATATGCTCTTTGCAATTCTAATTTGTTCACATTGTGCAAAAGAAAAAAATACGCCCTTATTTACAACAAACATAAACTCCCTGAGAGCTGTGCACAACTGTAAACAATATTGCAGTACATATTGGAACTGAACATACAACATACATAGTACTGTAAATCATTCATACACATCCCTTCTTATCAGTGAAAGCTGAGGTTCACCTGAGAGAAATTGTTCAATTTAGGATAGAAAAAAAAAGATTAAAAAAAAGTATTTTTTTATCAAATTTGCTTGACAGATTTTGACAATTAGTTCAACATTTTTGTAAGTGATGACTCAAGCAATGAAATGAGGACTATTCATTTTATATGGAATGACTATTCAGCATTCACAAGTATATAATTTTGACTGACATGACATAAGCAAATGATAATGTTATAAAACAGCAGAGAGTTGTATGAAAGCAATTGATGCATGTCCAAAAGCATTTGCAATTTGTTGGAAGGAATGAGAAACTGCTACTATGATGTGCACAAATGACTAAATGTTGTGGAGGTTGAACTAACTGTTGTGCAAATGTAAATAGTGATGTGAGAAATGCACCAAAGCGACTGAGAAAAACTGTAATGTTAAGTATTCAAATAATCTAAACAGAGCCATGTTTCTTCATTTGTCAGCATATTGCAAGCCGAAGATTGATTGAATACAATCCATTATGGAGAACGCATTACAATTACAGAAACCTGGACTGTGAAGATGACAAAGGATCATGCAAAAAATTAGCCATAATACAATCTGATATCAGGCATTGACAAGGAGGAGTTGGAACAACTAAATGATATTCCGACATCTGAGAGTCAACAGTGGGGCATCATTATAATGCTAGTATCACACAACTTTTGACTGAAGAGATTTTTGTCAAGCAGAGCAGCAGCCTGTTAATGAACACAACAGGTTGTCCCAAAAGGAGATAAAGGCATGAAACCCTTCATCAACATCAAGGAACAACCATGACAAATGCCTGTAAGCCATCATCTTCAAAAAGAAACAAATCAATATAACCATTTATTAATGTAGACTAAACAGGCTCTGTGGAGAATTCGCAAAGATCAGACTCCAGAGATCAGAAGAACTGTTGCTATAAAAGTGGGTGCTATAAAGGAAGTATCAATACCGGAATTCTACCAACAAATTACACCCTGAAAACCATCAATATGAACTTGACCGCCCATCTTCTGGACCTCATGCTGAAGGCTTCCAACCTCTCTCGCTGGCAGTTCATCCAGGAATACTCCATTCCTCCGTTGGTTGCTGTGCCCAGACTCCCTAGTGCCCTGCTTCCGGTTTTTGGCCTGCTCTACATGCTCATCTTTGGGTTTGCAGTGGTGGGTAACGGGGCGGTGCTGGTTCTCTTATGTCGCAGGAAGGCTCTGCAATCTCCCAGCACCTTTTTCATTTGCTCTCTGGCACTCAGTGACCTTCTGATATCCATAGTGTGTGTTCCTGCCACACTGTTGCAGCACTTCTTCACCAACTGGTTGGCAGGTAGAATTATTTTTTGTTCACGCTTGGCAGAAATCGTAGTTTCTGTTGTGTTTACGATGTTTCATAACTGTGCATATCCATGTGGCCACCTCATTTTTCCTTCATTATGATTTTTTTCAGTCTCAGTTTTATAAGGCGAAAGCTTTGAAAATGTAAGTATATATTGCCGAAATAGAGAGTACATATATACTCTTAGTTCACAGTACATGAGTAAAGACTCTGATAATAGGGTATCAGGGTAATGGTAATTTATGGCAATTAATACATAAACTCAAAGTACGGTGAGTAAAGTGTAAAGGTTTTATATGCTTTTTAGACATTCTTTACTTGTTCATTCATAAACCTACACAATTCAAAAAGGTTTGTGCTACACTTCAATACAGGGGCACTGAATAAAAGATGCGCTTGAATCATGAATTCATGCCTAATTACCCTTGAAACACAAAAATGAGCACTAAGGTTTTTAAAAGAGACATAAACTGTGTTTAAAAATGTCTAGGCATCTCAAGGTATCGTCAGAATGCATTCCTTTTCCATCTCTGAAGAGGGTTTCTGATGTTATTAATAATTAACTCCAAAATAAAAAATAATTAGCTGATTCTCATGTTCTGCCAAGCCTGTATGTCTTCTGTGAAAAATGCCTCCTTGTTTTTTCAACCATACAATGCATGTCAAAACGGTCCAATGTTGTTTTAGACCCCATTGACTTTAATTGCCTGGGCAAAAACAGTTGAAATACAGGTTTGGAATGACAGGAGGGTGAATACACAAAAAAAAAACATCGACAAATATGCATTTACATAATGTAATGTATAATTTGGAACACACATTACTCTGACAGACATTATTATGCTGTCAAACAATTCAATGGACCTGTACATAAGATTTTAGCCATCTTCAGCTAAAAATTTTGCTGATGGCTGAATAACATTCATGGCCATCTTAAAAGTAAAATGGAGCTGTCATCCATGAATGAGTCGTTGTGACCAGAAACAGCCTCACTAAGACCAGAAAGGCACTGTTGTGTTTAAACATCTGCATGTTGTGTGCTCTTGACTGCATTTATCTGTATTTGTGTGGTATGGTTTTTCAACACATTAATTACGTGCAACAAGTCCACTCACATTAGAGCTCCAAGTAGCCATTGATGAGATGGAAGGTCACCATTGATTAACCGAGATCGGTGGGACACGCAGTTGAATTGTAAATGAGCTCTTTACCCGAAGTCCTTGGAATCCTATTAGTTGCAGCTGCCCATATTTCTGTAATAACAATGTTTGTGTAAATAACAAATGTTGATGTGCTTGTGTTGCTGTAGAAACAGTGTTCAAAATTATTTTTAGTGTTTTTGAAAAAAGTATCTTATGCTCACCAAGGCTGTATTTATTTGATTTCTTTGACAGTAAACACTGTATCATTGTTACTGAAAATATAAATATAAAGATAAATTATTACTGAAATAGTATTACAATCTAAAACAACAGATTTCTATTTTAATATATTTTAAAAATGTAATTTATTTATGTGATGGATAAGCAGCATTTTCAGCATCATAACTTTAGCCTTCAGTGTCACATGATCCTTCAGAAATCATTATAATATGCTGATTTGATGCTCAAGAAACATTTCTTAATATTATCAGTTGAAAACACTGATTTAGCAGGATTCTTTGATTAATAGAAAACTCAAAAGAACAGCATTTATTCTTTTATTTTTTTATAGCAATGTAAAAGTATTTACTGTCAGTTTTGATCTAATGTGCCCTTTCTGAATAAAAGTATAATCTTTCTTCAAAAAAAAACAACAACTACTTACTGATCCCAATGGGATATAATGCATAGATATACATCTTCATTTTTGATTTTTTTTTTATAAAATCTAATATTTGATGCATTCAAACAAAGAAGTTCTCTTACGAGAGTATCTCTCGTACTGCGTAATAGCTTATGCTATGGGGGAAAACCTCTTTTCCACGAGATATTGAAGCCAAAAATTATCCTTAATTTTTTATTAATGTAAAACGCTTTGCAGCAGCAAGCAGACATAGGCGAAACAGCTCGCGCGCCTATTGGCTGCTCTTGCGGCAAATGCAGCAGCCTATCGAGAGAGGCGTTGCGTGACGCATATCCAATGGGGTCATTTCGCGCCCATTTCGTCACGTCCCGCCAGAAAGGGCGTGGTCTCGCCCTATAAATATAGTTCGATAAGGCTGGTACACTGATTTTCATCTCTTCAGCGAAGCACGCGCATTGCTGGATCCGGAGTGAGAAGCCGCGCCATCGACGCAAGCCTTTCAGCGGGACGAGCTCCTGGAGTCGCTGGCCTCGCCGCCTTCAACTGCCGTACCTGCTGCGCTTTCCGGCGTTCTAAGTATCCTTTTTATCCTTTTTATCCTTACTCTGCTGAGAGTGTTAGCTCGCTTACGTGACGCGACTTACACCTCTCATCACAACAGAGCTGCGTCTTTTTAAAGATGCCATCCTGTGGCTCGTGCCGCGCCCCACTCAGCGACGGGGACCGTCATGTCATCTGCGTGTCCTGCCTGGGTGAGGATCACGCGGCTATCGCGCTCGCTGACGGCGGATGCCCTCATTGCGAGCTTCTGCCTATGGTGACTCTGAGGATTCGCCTGGCGTCATTCTCCGAGCCTTCACCACAGCCCCGCAAGAAGCGCCGCGCCCAGCGCGCTCCCGAGCTCTCTCCAGCCCGCCAAAGCTCGCCGGTTCGCCCGCCAGCTTCGCCGGCTTCGCTCGAGTCGCTCACTGACGGACAACGGCCGCCGTCTGCCGCCGCATCCGTCCACGAGTTCGACGAACCCACCGAGGCGTGTTCTCTTCTGGCGTCTGATAGCGAGGATTGGGCGAGCTCCGTGGATCTCCCCTCCGCTAGCGTTTCCCGCCAAACCACTGGGAAGAGAGCCGGCATTGAGTCTGAGCTGATGCGTCTGCTCTCTCAAGCCGTGGAAAACATCGGCCTCGACTGGGAGGCGCCCGCGCAACCGCCGCGCAGCAGACTGGACGGACGCATTCTCGGGAAAGACGAAGCCCCGTCAAAGTCAAGGCCCGCGCCCTTCCTCCCTGAGTTACACGAGGAAGTGACTAAGTCGTGGAACGCCCCCTTCTCCGCCCCGCGGCTAGCTTTATTTACGTTATAAGAAAGCTACCCCGCCCCCGCCCCCCGTGGGCATGCGTCACCGGCGAAATGAGGAAAGAGTTTGTTTTTAGTCCCGCCGAGGCCGGACTAATCTCCATTTCTCAAGCATCTTTCAGCTCCTCTTAGTTTGAGCGGCTGAAAATGTCAATATTGCAGCAATGAGCCTGTTGTATAACACGCACGTCTGCAAACAAACGCCAACACACACAAACTGTGATGACGCTCTCTTATCTGCTCGAGCTATTTTAAGCTTTTGTTGTTTCCCCCTGTGGCTCAGCGGCGAAACCCAAAGCCTTCGCACGGGGGACCCGTGTTCGATCCCAGGTCTCGCAGCAGATAAAGATTTAGTCTCGCCGCGGCCAGACTTGCACCGAAATTTTTCGCTCGTTCAGTTCCAAGAAAATGCGACTGTTCCAGTGTATTTTACAGTAAACAAGCCGGTACCATGGCCCGCTTGCCTGCACTAATATGGCGTTTCCACGGCGACCCAGAAAAATCATATAAGCAGTGTATTTTCTGGTATTCCGGCCACAGCCGATGGTGTTATGAGTGTAATAAAAATGCCCACAGCCCAGTGTTCATTTCTACACACAAACGCAGCCCGCCACAGTGCAGGGCACGCACAAATGAGATCGACTCATGTCATTGTGCATTAAATGTAGTGAATGTGCCCACAACCCAGTGCCCACAAACACTACACACTGCATGTGCCACGTTTTCTGTAAAACGAAACCAACACACATACAGTCAGCTAAAACCCACGGTGTTTAAGTCTCGCTGCGGCCAGACTCCACCAAAACTTCTCGCTCGTTCAGTTCCAAGCATTGTGACTGTCCCAGTGTATTTCGCAGTGAGCCAGCCGGTGTCTCAGCCCGCTTGCCTGCGCACAAAAGCCGTTTTTACGGCTACCCAGATAAATCCAATAAAGAGTGCATTTTCTGGTGTTCCGGCCATGGCCGATGGTGTTATGAGTGTTGTAAGAATGCCCACCCCCCAGTGCCCATTCCCACACCCAGACACGGCCCGCCACGGTGCAGGGCTAGCACAAATAAAATCGATTCAGGTTGATTGTGCAGACAATGTAGTGAACGCGCCCATGTCACAATGCCCGCTTACACTGCACGCTGCGTGTCCCTTGGTTTCTGTAAAAACGAAACCAACACACATTCAGTCGGCTCTAACCGACAGTGTTTTCAGTGTAGATGTGCCCGCAGTCCCGCGCCCACAGTCTCTCACAAACACACCGAATCCTACGGGATCCGCCCCGCTCACTTTCTCTGCACAATCTGCCATAGAGAAGCTGAGCGCGGCCAGGCTGCCCGCTGTGATCAGCGCGCCCCCCGCCTCGAACGCTGTAAACACGGTGTTGTGTTCCCAGTATACCAGGGCTCTTGTGCCGCCGTTTCGCCGCGGCCAGAGCCCGGATTTCATTCTGCCTCTAGCTATTCACGCAGATGCGTGGTCAAAGCTTCCCGGGGTATCAGAATGGGTGCTGAACACTATAAAGAGAGGCTATTCGCTACAATTCGCTCGACGCCCTCGCCGTTATATGGCGCGTGTCGAAACTACGGTGAAAAACGAAGTGTCTCATCTACTTCATGGCGAGATAGCGAAACTACGGAGCAAAGGGGCTATAGAACCTTTATCTCAGTCTCAGAGCGAAGGGGGCCTATACAGCAGATATTTTCTGGTACCGAAAAAAGATGGGGGTCTCAGACCCATTTTAGATCTGCGACAGCTGAACAGAGTGCTTGTGAAGCGCCAGTTCAGAATGCTTACGACCAGGAAAATCCTCGCGCAAGTGCGCCACGGGGACTGGTTTATGTCAATAGATCTGAAAGACGCCTATGTCCAAATACAAATAGCGTCCCATCACAGGCGATTCTTGAGATTCGCCTTCGAGGGCCAGGCATATCAATACACAGTCCTGCCGTTCGGCCTGTCTCTAGCACCTCGTACATTCACGAAGTGCATGGACGTGGCGCTCGCACCCCTGAGACTTCAGGGCATGCGAGTCCTGAACTACTTGGACGATTGGCTGATTCTAGCTCGATCACGATCGGAGCTCATAGACCACAGGGCCGCATTACTCGAGCACCTCGAGAAGCTGGGCCTCACAGTCAATTGGGCGAAAAGCTCACTGTCTCCCAGTCAGAAAATTTCCTTTCTGGGAACAGGGTTAGACTCGCTATCCATGATGGCACGCCTGTCACCGGAGCGCGGACTAAATATTCAGCACGTCACGAAATCCTTCCGCCGCGGCTCGATAGTTCCGCTCAAAAGGTTTCAGAAAATGCTGGGTCTGATGGCCTCAGCAGCCTCTGTACTCCAGTTGGGTCTGCTTCGCATACGCCCACTGCAGATGTGGCTGAAAGCGCGGGTTCCACCCAGGGCATGGACAGCGGGTCTGTTTCGCCTCAGGGTCGACCTACAGTGCGTTTCAGCTCTGGAACCTTGGAAAATAACCGACTGGTATCAGTCAGGTGTGAGTCTGGGGACCGCTTCGAGTGTGAAGGTGGTGTCTACGGACGCCTCCACCTCGGGGTGGGGAGCGCTGCTCGAGGGCAGACCGCTAGCTGGCCTGTGGTCAGAACGGGAAAAGCTCCTTCACATAAACTGCTTGGAAATGATAGCAGTCGACAAAGCGCTACGGCACTTCTGTCCCCAGGTAACTGGCCATCACGTCGGACAACATGTCAGTGGTGGCATACATAAATCGCCAGGGCGGCGTCAGGTCACGAAACCTTCACAAGCTGACGGAACGCCTCCTGGTCTGGGCTCAGCACAACCTGCTCTCACTAAGAGCAGCGCACGTGCCTGGTCACCTGAATGTGGGACCAGACAGACTGTCCAGGAACAATGTCCCAGCAGGGGAACGTTCGCTGCACCCGCAGACGGTCCAGCTGCTGTGGAAAACGTTCGACAGAGCAAAGGTGGACCTATTCGCGTCCCACGAAAACGCTCATTGCCCGAAGTTTTTCTCGAAAAGCAAGGACGCGCTGGCTCATGTTTTGCCCCGCTGTCCCCTATACGCTTTTCCTCCTGTCTCGCTCCTGCCTCAAGTGTTGGAACGAATCAGGGAAAACGTATGCCCAGTGCTGCTCGTAGCTCCGCTCTGGACGACCCAGACGTGGTTCCCTGCCCTGATGCAGTTGACCAGCACTGCCCCATGGCCTGTACCATTGAGGAGAGACCTCCTCTCTCAGGCGGAGGGCTCGATCTGGCATCCTCGCCCGGAGCTGTGGTCCCTGCACGCATGGGCCATCAACGGGTATCCTCTAACCTCCCAGAGGGAGTGTTAAACACGATCGCGCAGGCGAGAGCGCCGTCTACCAGGCGGCTCTATTCCTCGAAATGGTCTGTGTTCTCTGCGTGGTGTCAAGCCCAGAGCTTTTCACCTGTGGACTGCGGGGTTTCGGAAGTGCTTTCCTTCCTTCAAGAGCTACTGGATAGGGGCAGGACCCCATCCACGCTCAAAGTATACGTGGCGGCCATAGCAACGTTTGCAAAACAGGTGCCTGGCCAGCCGCTGGGGAAGAACGACTTAGTCGTGCGTTTCCTTAGGGGAGCTCGGAGGCTAAACCCTCCCAGGCCACCTTCAGTCCCGACGTGGGACCTTTCCACGGTCCTGGAGGCCATGAAAGGCGCCCCGTTCGAGCCAATCCAACTGTCGGACATGAAACACCTGTCGTTCAAAACAGTGTTTCTCACGGCTCTCGCTTCAGTGAAGCGCATAGGGGACTTGCAGGCGCTTTCAGTAAGCACTTCATGTATGGAGTTTGGGCCTAATGACTCGAAAGTCATTCTCAAACCGAAGCACAGGTATGTGCCAAAATCCCTCAATACACCGTTTAGGGCCCAGGTAATTTCCCTGTCTGCCCTTCCGGTTCTCAATGAGGAGAAAGACGCGAGTCTCCTTTGCCCTGTCAGGGCATTAAGAGCTTATGTGTCACGCTCGTCTGGTTTCAGACAGACTGAGCAGCTTTTCGTTTTGTTTGGCGGGCGTTCCAAGGGACTTGCCGCCTCAAAGCAGAGCCTGTTTCGCCTATGTCTGCTTGCTGCTGCAAAGCGTTTTACATTAATAAAAAATTAAGGATAATTTTTGGCTTTAATATCTCGTGGAAAAGAGGTTTTCCCCCATAGCGTAAGTTATTACGCAGTACTCGTTCCCTCTCTAGAGAGAACCGAGGTTACGTTAGTAACCGAGTACGTTTTTATGGTTTGTACAGTTCTGGACATAATTTTTATCATAATACATGGCTACTTCTGATTGGCCGTCAATGGAAAAAAAATAGGCTTTTTGCAGCCAGATGGTGTAGGGACAATATCTACAAGCAGGGCCTAACTGGACCATGATAACCAGCCAAAATTTGAACACTTGACATAAACCAAAACAAATATTAAGTAAATATAACCTCAAGACAACAAGCTATGGCTGCCATTTGCTTTACTCTACAAATCAGGCATAGTTTGCAGTTTGCATTGCATATGCCATTAGCATGCGTCATGTTATGTTTTAGATTCTGTCTTTCGCAAGGGTCATTGATCTTTTATCTAATGGCATGGCATAATGAAGGACATCATGATCAGCATGCAGCAGATATATTATTCTAGATTTCATTTGGAATTTTTGAGGATCAGTGAGCTGGAAAATAAGGGTTATAGAAAGCTCCTCGTGACTTCTGAGAGAAGACTGCTCCACAAATCCATGGCAACACAAACCCAATCTGTGATATAGTAATTATGTGGAACATTGTGTCAGAAAAAATGTGCATGTGGTCCTGTGCTCTAGCCTTCTGTCCTCATCATTGTCCATAAAGACCATACATTTACTGCCCACACATTTCCTTCTGTTAGTTAGCAATGCTCTGAAAGTCTCAGTATCCTATGCCATATATTGTTAAGTTTCAACAGTTAACCCTATCCGCCATGTACATCTGGAATTTTAGCTTGTAATCTCACTCATTTTCTGTCTCACTGATTAATTTGCTGTTCCTAATGATTTTTTCATCCACAGGAGATTTTCTCTGCAAGCTAATACCATTCCTACAAGTGACAGCTATTGCGACCAGCATGCTCACCATGACGTGTATTGCTGTAGAGCGTTTCCAGGGAATCCTTTATCCTCTTCATGTTCGCAACAGCTACTTTCTCTGTCATGCCTTCAAGATGCTGGGTGAGTTATGGAGAGAGAGAGATTAAAGAATTTTGCTGAGTGGTTATTAACACTTACATTAGCAGCCAGACTTTAAATTTGTTAATGCATTTAAAAGGTAGTTCACCCAAAAATTAAAATTATTTCATTAATTACTCACCCTCATGTCATTCCAAACATGTAAGACTTTCGTTCATCTGCGGAACACAAATGAAGTTAATTTTGATGAAATCAGAGAGATTTATGTCCCTCCATATACAGCTACACAACTGGAACGTTGACGCTTCAAAAAGTTCATAAAGAGATCGTAAAACTAATCCATATGAATTGAGCGGTTTAGTCCAACATTTTCTGAAAAGACTTGAATGCTTTATATGATGAACGGATTGAATTTAGGCTTTGATTTACTTACATACACGACACGCTGCTCTGAGCAAGTAAGACATGCTGCTGCTGTACAATATAGCGGACATGAATTACTCGTAGCAGATCTATACAGGTGGAGCTGGGGAAGATGGAGGGTATCTGAAAACACTCTTCGCTGCACTGCTAAGGCTAATGCTATCCAAGTATTTGAAGGTTGAGCACGCAATCTCATTGGCTACTGAAACAGCAGTAACCAATAAGCCTTGCCCTATAGATAACGATGTGATTGCAAGCAGGTTAAGTTAAGTACCTATCAGCCTGCGCCATCTAGAGTTTCACGAGAGAACTTTGCATAAAGGATGGGGTCCTCTTAACCCTTAAATGCATGAATGTTTCGCCAATCATTATTATATATTCGGGTCTTTAGCGACCCGGATCTATATCTAACACGGATCTAAATAGGCTTTTTGCAGCCAGATGGTGTAGGGACAATATCTACAAGCAGGGCCTAACTGGACCATGATAACCAGCCAAAATTTGAACACTTGACATAAAACAAAACAAATATTAAGTAAATATAACCTCAATTATTAGTTAGACAACAAGCTATGGCTGCCATTTCAGGGTTTCTGAAAACACTCTACGCTGCACTGCTAAGGCTAATGCTATCCAAGTATTTGAAAGTTGATCTACCTGTCGCGATACTATAAAACTTTCCTGATATTAGAGTAACAATTACAGAAGGATAAAATAAAGCATATTTTGTTACCTTGTGGAGCTTAGAAGTGTTCAGTTTGAGCAGATGTTTTATACCATCATCACTGTCCTCATCAGAGCTCATTTCCCAGTACATTCAGCATCTGGTCATATCATCATTGTGTATCAGACATTGCTGCCTTGTGGAATAAAGGTGAATTGCACTTATTCAGTCATCAAATATTCAATGATTGTTGTGCAGAAAAAAATATACTTACACTGTTACAAACCTTGGGTCATTAGCGACCGTATAATTTTCCTTTACAAAGAATTAATGGGAAAAAAGGCATTCTTTTGTATTTTTTTCTTTTTCTTGTTATATTGTTTATAATGAATTGATTTAGAAATACTAAGAAGGTTGATGACGTCCCGGGTCACTAAAGACCCGAGGTATGCTTTTAAGGGTTAAAAAATATACAATATACATTTTAATGTATAAACAACCGTTTACACTGTGTGAGAAAAAAAAAAAACATAGTTTTGTTTCACATAATATAATGTAATAAAAATAATATACCCATTTTTAAATGTATAAAGACAACAAAAGTAGAATAATTCACAATAATTTACTATAATATACTAAAAATATTGTCTTATGTATATATGTCTTACAAAATATTAGCATTTTTTCCCCCAAGATTTTCTTTCTGTTAAAAACAAGTACTGTCAATAGAAAAAAATAAATCACAATTAATTTCACAATTTCTGACCCGTTTTTTTTACAAAGCAGACTGAAAAATAATATTTTCAAATTTAGTTTGTGGACCTCTTGTGGTTTCCAGACCTCAGTTTGAAAACCCTGAACTAGACAATACTGACAATTAAAATTCTAGAAAACAACAAATATTATGTCTTTTCCCTCATATTACAGTGGCCGTGTGGTTGGTTGCCCTGGCAATCGCGGCTCCCATGTGGTTTGTCCAGAAAGTGGAGGTAAACGTGCAACCTTAAAAATATACTACATTCACATGTCATTTCCATAACAATCCCTATCATCACCACTACAGACCACTGTTTGTAGAGTAAATAGGCCATTTAGAGTTTGCTCACACTTCGCTGCTGGACATTTTGTCACAGACAAAACTCAAGTCATTAACAATCAGAGACAAGGAACACAGTGAACTGGGATAGACACATCAGTATTCATCTTAAATAGTAGAATCAGCTGAATCTATCTGAGGGAAGAAACAAATGTTCTAGTTTTCATTGAATTTATGAAATGGTTTGTAATTATTAAACTAAAAGATGACATGAAAGAAAATAGTAAAAAAGCTGCTTATAGTTTAAATATGATCAGAACAAATCTAGCTATCTGACTCATTCTCATGCACGGCAGTGGCCGCTAGAAATAACAGATGCATCAACACTTAGGTTCAAATTAGATGCTTGCTGTGCTAGCCTTGAAGAGACTATTGAGGGCTTCAAATGTAATGTTCATATGTTTTCATTGAGATAGTAATGCCTTCCACATATTGCGTCTTTGCTTTATGTTTATTGTCCTTGCGTGTGCAGCTTTCACGTTATCTATTAGCTCTTTTTTCTTCAAAGACGTCTTGCATGAATCACCCCAATCAAATGGTCATTGATGTCACGCTGTTTAAGTCAGCAGATAAAACTTCATGAGAAGGATCAAAAGCTCTCTTTACCCATTAGAAATGCCTGTCAGTCAGTAAATCAGACCCTTATATTCATATATCAGCTGCCTCTAGCCTTTCCTCCTATCCGTCAGACTTTTTTTTTAGAAACATGATAGAAGAATGAAGGGGTCACATAATGAATTTCCTCTATCCAGGTGAAATATGACTTCCTGTTCGATGTCCACTACACCTGTTGTTTGGAAGTCTGGCCAAGCCAGCGGCAGAGGAGAGCCTACACTACCTGCCTGTCCGTGCTGGTGTTCCTGGTCCCCTTGGCGACCATGGCCATCCTGTACTGGAAGATCATGCGAGAGCTCTGGGGCAAACACAAAGTACACGACGTTATGTTTCAAACACTTCCGGGATCTGAAATCAATAAGATTGCCAGGTTAGTCTTCAAGAGAGCACTCCAAAAGTGCTTGGTTAAAAACAACACAATTTAGCTCATTTGGGCAACACGGCGCTTGTTAAAAAAGGGACAGACTCAGTTGTTTTTGGGTTAAATGTTTGAACCAACATGCTGGGCTTTTTTTATTTAACAATAATTTTTTTTAAATGATAATACCGCTGGGTTAAAATGAACCCAAAATGGGTTGGAAATTAAAATCACACACAGAATTACAATAGTAAAAACAAAGGTAACAGTATTCAAAAAGTGAATGTTTATTGATAAGCAAGAACACCCAGAAATGGACAAAAATACAGGCTAAAGTAAAACGTGTACATGTGTATGTGATTGAGAAAAGGTGCAGAAAAGAAACTCAACAGTTATGCAGCTTATACCAGAGGTCATCACCCTGTGGGGCCTCAAATAAGACAAAACAAGCATAAAAAGAAGACAAAACAACCAAAAAAATGAAGATATTTCTGATTATTTGGTTATTTTTATAACAAATTGTTCACCTGTTGCCTAATTAGTTCCCTTTGTTTATTCCCTGTATATAGTCTCCCTGTTTCATTTGAGTCCGTCTGGTCTCAGCTTTGAATAAGTTGTTACGTTGCCTGTGTTACGAGCCTGGCTCAAAGCAAGCAACAGAGTAGGGAAAAGGCCACACACGGAATAGTAATATACTAGATTTATTAAATTAATAGAATTTTAACAGAATAAACTTTGTACAGCCAGTAATGAAGTTGGCTTTGACAAAAATAAAAATGTAAACAATCAAAATCAAACAAAATCCTAAACGCTGCGGGAGAGATGCAACGGAGGCTGGTTCTCCTCCCGGTCTCATCTGAAGCGTCTTTAAAGGCCCAGACCAGGAACTAATTAGCACAACTCCAAACACCTGGGCCCAGCTCACCTGCAGGAGACAGACACAACACACAGCCAGGAGGAGGAGCCAGGCAAAGCCGTGACACCTGTCACTCCATATGGATTATTCATTAAAGACTTTCGAATCTCATCTTCATTGTGTGTGCTAAACAACCGTCTGTGACAATTAGCGGGATAATTAACCCAAACATTTCATTTCTGTTATTTTTTATACACCCTCATGTTATTCCAAAACTGTATGACTTTATTTCTTCTGTAGAACACAAAGCAAGTTATTTTAAAGAATGTGAGTAACCAAACCATTTTGGTGACCATTGACTGACTTCCATTATATGGACCAAAAAATATTTTCAGTTATACTCCACATAATAAAGAAAGTATAACATTCGAGCTGAGGAGGAAGAAGGGGGGAGCGTAGCGGATATATTAGCAGGAAAAAAAAAATGTTATTTACAAAAACAAAAGAGAGAAATCCAAAATGAAGACTGAACGAAACCGTGTAATAAGCAAGGCACATTCAACACCCAATAAAGACAAACTATTCACAGAGAACGATACTGGTTACTAACGTAACCTCGGTTCTCTCTAGAAGAGGGAACGAGTATTGCGTAAGTTAGCTTACGCTACGGGAAAGATTCATCTTCTCGAGATATTGAAGCCAAAAATTATCCTTAATTTTGTATATATTGTCAACGCAGTTGCAGCAGCTAGCAGACCTTGAGCGGGCATTCTAGCGCGCTCATAGGCTGCCCTGCGGGAACTGCACAGCCTACCAGTGAGCCCGGCGTGACGTCACGTCCAATGACGAGCGCCCTCGCCGCATCCTAGCCCGCCAGAATGGGCGTGGCTTAGCGTATATAAGCGGGGCTCGGAGGCTGATTCTCTGGTTTTCATCGACTGAAGCGAAAAAGTGCTTGTGGCGTTTAGCACGGCAGCTTACGCAATACTCGTTCCCTCTTCTAGAGAGAACCGAGGTTACGTTAGTAACCAGTATCGTCCTCTTACGAGAGGTTCTCTCGTATTGCGTAAGTT
This sequence comes from Tiaroga cobitis, assembly GCA_030578255.1. Taxonomy (NCBI): domain Eukaryota; kingdom Metazoa; phylum Chordata; class Actinopteri; order Cypriniformes; family Leuciscidae; genus Tiaroga; species Tiaroga cobitis. The sequence continues at coordinate 26,813,502 of CM060611.1, read as the reverse complement.
AGCTTACGCTACGGGAACCTATTGTCCACGCCGTGCGCGCCCGCATCCATCCCATGAGTCACAGAACTTCTGTGAACATAGAGAGTGGGAACCAACGCATTGTACATAAGCGCGAGGAAGCGCGAGTACCATAAGCGTAAAGCACGTGTAAACAAGCACTGACAGGCAATACAGAGCGGCCATGTGAGGCCGGTGTACTTAGCATATACAGCACATAACCTGAAACAGTGCAGCTCAACCAGAAGAGCTGAATTCACATGAGGGTAGCCTGCGCATGATAGGATCTGGGCACGGCTAGCCTCTCACTTAAACAGACAGTAATTTAGCCTGTAGGGCGGGAACTTCTAGATTGTAAAACCTGACAAAGGTGGAGGGCGAGGACCAGCCCGCCGCCACACATATGTCTTGAATGGAAATTCCGCTTGACCATGCCCACGACGAGGCCACGCCTCTAGTGGAGTGCGCCCTGATGCCCAGAGGGCACTGCAAACCTTTCGCCGCGTAAGCGGCCGCGATTGCATCTACTATCCATCTGGACAGGATCTGTTTCGAGGAGTCCTTTAGTGCGCCCACCGAACGAAACGAACAACTGCTCGGAACGCCTGAACGGGGCGGAGCGCGTAATGTACAATCTCAGAGCTCTGACTGGGCAGAGGAGATTAACATCGCTTTCGCTATCGGGTGCTGGCAGAGCCGATAGGGCAATGACCTGTGCTCTGAATGGGGTGCCAACCACTTTGGGAACGTAACCACGTCTAGGCTTTAGGATGACTTTAGAGTAATTCGGGCCAAACTCAAGACACGGCGCTTACGGATAGCGCGTGTAAGTCCCCCACACGTTTGACTGATGCCAGTGCGATCAGAAAAACTGCTTTAAGCGACAGGTATTTTAGGTCCGCTGTGTCCAGTGGTTCAAAAGGGAATGCTTTCAGGGCCTCTAGGACCAGTGAAAAGTCCCACATAGGAACCGAGGGTGGGGCGTGGGGGGTTCATCCTTCTGGCTCCTCTAAGGAAGGGGATGACAAGCTTGTTTCTGCCTATTGACTGGCCGTGCATTGATTCGGAGAATGCTGCGACAGCTGCCACATAGACTTTGAGCGTGGAGGGGGACCTGCTCCTGTCCAGCAGCTCTTGGAGAAAACTGAGCAGCCGCATGACCCCACATGTTCGCGGATCGAGGTTTTTATTTGTGCACCATTTGCCGAACACAGACCATTTGGATGCGTAGAGCCTTCTGGTAGAAGGTGCTCTAGAATGCACGATCGTGTTCATTACTGCGTCTGGCAGGGATACCCGTTAAACACCCACGCGTGTAGCGACCAGCGCTCCGGGTGGGGATGCCAGATCGAGCCGTGCGCCTGAGAGAGAAGGTCTGCTCTCAGCGGGACAGGCCATGGGGCTGTGACAGCCCCATCAGCTCTGGGAACCATGTCTGGTTCTCCCATCGCGGGGCTATGAGGAGCACTGAATGGCGCGTTTCCCAGATTCTCTTGATCACCTGTGGTAACAGAGATACCGGGGGAAAAGCATATAGCGGGCGGCTGGGCCACGCAAAAAGGTCGACTTCCGCTTTGCCGAAAAGGCGCCATGATAACTGGACTGTTTGGGGGTGCAGTGACCACTCCCCCAGGGGAACGTTGTCCCTGGACAGTCTGTCTGGGCCATGGTTCAGTTGACCCGGCACATGTGCGGCTCTCAGTGAGCGCAGATGGTGCTGAGACCAAACGAGGAGGCGTTCCGTCAGAGTGCAGAGGTTCCTGGATCTGACGCCGCCCTGGCGATTTCTATAGGACACCACCGACATGTTGTCCGAGCGGACTAGAACATGGTGGCCTTGAATGAACGGGAGGAAGCGATTCAGCGCCTTCTCGACCGCTATCATTTCCAGACAGTTTATGTGGAGGAGTTTTTCTCGGTCTGACCACAGTCCGAAGACTGGTCTGCCCTCGAGGGTGGCGCCCCAACCTGAGTTGGACGCGTCCGTCGAGATGACCTTCCTGAAAGAGACTGCCCTTATAGTCACTCCCCTCTGGTAGCAGTCGGCCGCTGACCAGGGCTGCAGAGCTGTGACACAGCTCTGAGTCACTCTGATCCGCTCGCGACCCGACCTCCAAGCTCGGTGCGACACACGTGTCGCCAGCCAGTGCTGTAGCGGGCGCATGCGAAGTAAACCCAGCCAGAGTACTGCCGAGGCTGAAGCCATCAAGCCTAGCATCCTCTGGAATTTTTTCAGAGGGAAAATGCTGCCCGTCTTGAATGACATGGCCAGTTTGCCGGATACAGCGCACGCGCTGTGTAGACAGGGGAGCCGTCATGTTCACCGAGTCCAATTCTATTCCTAAAAAGGATATTGACTGACTGGGCAGTAATGAGCTCTTGGTCCAGTTGACCGTGAGACCTAGGCATTTCAGATGGCTGAGGAGCGCAGTCCTGTGAGATATCAGTTCTGTCTCTGACTGCGCCATAATCAACCAATCGTCCAGATAGTTCAAAATTCGCATGCCCTGAGATCTCAAGGGGGCGAGAGCCGCGTCCATGCACTTCGTGAATGTGTGGGTGGTGCTATGGACAGGCCGAACGGCAGGACTGTGTATTGATAAACCCGATCGTCGAAGGCGAATCTCAAGAATGGCCAGTGACGGGGTATTATCTGAATCTGGAAATAGGCATCTTTCAGATCGAGAGATATAAACCAGTCCCCCTGGCGAATGTGCGCGAGGAGTTGTCTGGTTGTAAGCATTTTGAACGGTCTTTTCATAAGAGCTTTGCTCACGAGCCTCAAATCCAGTATGGGTCTGAGTCCCCCGTCCTTCTTGGGCACGAGAAAATAACGGCTGTAAAAGCCTGACTCGCTCAGAGAAGGCGGTACCGGTTCTATAGCCCCCTTGCATAGCAGCTTTGTTATTTCTGAGCGAAGTAGGTGTGCTACTTCTGCTTTCACTGTCGTCGCGGTCCGTTCTCGAAATCGAGGAGGACGGCGAGCGAACTGTAACGCATAACCCTGCTTTATAGTGCTCAGCACCCATTTCGATACCCCTGGGATGTTTTCCCATGCTTTTATGTGCGCAGCTAAGGGTAGAATGGACTCCGGGCTCTGGTCGCCGCGCTGTGCGGGCTCGAGAGACTGAACCGGACGGGCGGGCACAGCGCGTGTGTGCTTGTATGGGGCGGCTCGCTGAAAACAGTGACAGGCTGTTTTAACTGTGGCTTCCCGATTACTGTGAATGGGGGGAGCTTTTTGATCACAATGTGATGCCCGAGCGGCGCCTTGTGAGGCGTGTAGGCTTGTAAGCGCGGGCGCCCGTGGGCGGTCGCGTGACTTACAGCCGCAGAATGACCGGTATGAGCTTGCACTTTGTGGCGTGTGTTTTAACCGCACTGGCGAAGCGCGTGTCAGTAAGCGTGAGCACTTGTGAGCGGGCACGAGACTTACATTTATATTGTGGCTCATGTGGGACTGCGCACCGTGGTGCGAGAGCAGCTTTATGTGAAGCGCGCGACTTGGCCGTGTGACAGAGCGGGCAGATAAAATATGTGTGCGTGGGCACGTCTGCTATGGGCAGCACTCGAGCAGCATTTGCCTGCTATATGAGAGTGGGCTCTATGTGAGACACGGGAAGTGTTGTGTTTACATGTAGGGGTGAGCACTGGGCACTTTTTCTACACATAAAACACCTTCGGCATGAGCCGGGTAACCAGATAACTTGCTTTTTATGAGATTTCTCTGGTTCGTCGTAAAACGGCGTTTGTGCGCAGGCGAGCGGGTTGTGTAACTGACTCGTTGACTGCTAGGCATGTATGAGGCTGTTCTGGCCGTAATAGGCGTGAGCACAGAGTTGTGGGCACGTTCCCTACATCTAGCACTCGAGCAGCATTTGCCAGCTTATGAGAGTGGGCTCTGCGGGAGACACGGGGGGTATCGTGCTTGTGTGTAAGGGTGAACACCGAGATGTGGGCACCTTCTTTACACTCAAGACACCAGCGGCGTGAGCCGGATAACCAGACATAATACTCACTTGAGATTTCTCTGGGTCGCCGCGAGAACGGCGGATGTGTGCAGGCGAGCGGGTTGCATTACCGGCTCGTTGGCTGCCAAATACACCGCTGCAGTAGCCCTATCTAAGGGGACTGGCAGGACGAGACATTTCGACGGCGACGCGCAAGCCCGTCCGGGTCACGCAGAGAGCTTGAGAGGGCTCTGCATGACGCGCGAGGGCAGGGTAGCTCTCTTGTAACGTAAAGAGAGCTAGCCGCGTGCTCGTTGGTCGAGCTGAACTGGGAAAAGTGTTTACGTGAGGCCGTGCGCACTTGTAGTGGACACGGGACCTACATGTGACACTCTCTGCATGACGCGCGAGACGGGGGCGCGAGGGCGGGAAAACTCTCTTGTAACGTAAAGAGAGCTAGCCGCGCGGCGCCGTGGTTAAAGACTTCGATTCGAGCCCGCAGGGTTGACATCGGAAGTTCCTCGCAGTCCTCACATCCTCCATAGAGAGGCTGCGTGTTCCTAGCCTAGGCAGAGAGCGCAGATGGGCGGTCTCCAACACTGAGCGGCTCTGTGCGAGCTATAGGAAGTGCGAGTCGTCTTGAAAAAGACGCTCGCTGCTCTTTTAGGAGTGAGAGAATACAATTTTAGCAATGTAAAAAGGATATGTCGCCGGATAGCGCAGCTCGCCGGATGGCTGAAGGTGGCGAAGACGGCCGGCTTCCTCAGCGCTGTCCTTAGCTTGCTGTTCGCTTGTTCGACGGCGGCGGCGGCTTCTCTCAGATCCAGCGATGCGAAAGGCTTCGGTGAAGAGATGAAAATCAGAGAATCAGCCTCGGAGCCCCGCTTATATACGCTAAGCCACGGCCATTCTGGTGGGCTAGGATGCGGCGAGGGCGCTCGTCATTGGACGTGATGTCACGCCGGGCTCACTGGTAGGCTGTGCAGTTCCCGCAGGGCAGCCTATGAGCGCGCTAGAATGCCCGCTCAAGGTCTGCTAGCTGCTGCAACTGCGTTGACAATATATACAAAATTAAGGATAATTTTTGGCTTCAATATCTCGAGAAGATGAATCTTTCCCGTAGCGTAAGCTAACTTACGCAATACGAGAGAACCTCTCGTAAGAGAACTAATGATCTAAACAAGGAACAGGTTGAAGAAAGCAATGAAACAATGAATCTCTAAAACAACAACTGAACAAACTACCATGACAACTGAAGGGACACACAGGAAATAATGAGAAACAAGGAAACTAAAACTAAAACTATACATAACAGAAAGTCATAAAGGTTTGTAATGACGTAAGTAAAAGATTTTTGGGTGAACTTTTATTTTTAGGGCAGTTGTGGTCTAATGGTTGGAGAGTCATACTTGTAACCCGAATAATGTGGGTTCAATCCTCAATGCCGGCTGGAAACGACTAAGGTGCCAAGGCACCGAACCCCCAATCGCTCTCCGGGCGCAACGGCAAAAATGGCTGCCCACTGCTCTGGGTGTGTGTCCACGGTTTGCAGTGTGTGTTTGTGTGCATTACTCACTTCTAATGTGTGCACTAACTTGGATGGGTTAAATGCAGAGGACAAATTCCAAGTTACATGTCACTTTCCCTTGTTAAGTATGTTCATACTTTTGTGCAATATTAATACCTATTGTAATACTGTACAATATTATAGGCCAAGCTTAAGTAACAGGGGGTCCTTGCTCCATCTCTATTCACGAATCCTGAAAAAGGTTGAAGAACCCCGGGCTGCCAGTAAACAACAATAAACACTTACATATATATACCATTAAATTATCCGTTGCTTTTGAGAGGCCCACTGAGCAGATGCTTTCATTTCAAGTATTGTATAGCGTCTAGATTGTTGCTCTTGGATCAGATGATGGATCATGGATCACACTGGTACAAATGAAATGCTGTTTGATTGACACTCCTGTATTGTGCTTATAATGACATGTCTGTAACAATAGAAATGCCTTTCATTCTCAGGAGGAAGAAGCGTGCAATAAGAATGATGGCCACCGTGGTGCTGCTCTTTGCTTCCTGCTGGGCACCTTTCCATCTGGTCTCCCTCCTCCTTGACTATGGTAACACAACATTTCTTGTGCCCTTCACTCCTGCTTACTGTTGTCAATCTCCCTGTTTTTTCCCGTTTGGTCTCTCACAGGTAATGCAAAATAATAATAACAATAATTTTACACTTTTGTCTATCAGCCAGCTGCTGTCTTTCCTGTCATAAAACATTCACATTCTCTCCTTCTTTTACTCTCTCCTCCTCCTCAAAACATCAGAGGGTCAACAGATCATTCCTCTGAACAATCGGCATACAATTAAAAAAAAAATTGTATCCATTGTCTCACACTTAGCACTATGACAACTATTGTGAGTTTGGTTCAGTAGCTACTAGTGACTCTAAGATTGTTATTTTGCAAACATCTGACAACAAAACAGCTTCATATTGCACAAAAAAATACATTAACAAAATAAATGTATAGCAACATTTTATGTGCCTATTTTATTCTATGAAGAAGCTTTTTAAAATCAGTATCAGTAATCAGTTACACTATACACTGAACATGTAATACGCATGTGCATGACGTCATCTTTTTCAGAGATTCGCATTTTTGTGGTTTACACATAGACCGTTTTCAAAAACTTGCACTTTTAAACCCGTTTTCAAAAGTTCGCGTTTTCAGGCACCCCAAACGCCGTTGTCGTGTGAATGAACGGCCAAAACGCATAAACAGTCTTACGTTTTTAGTTGAAAACTGTGTCTTATAAACAGCCCCTTAGTCTTTTTGTATAGACATAAATGTCATTGCCTGGTTTAATACATTAACCATTTTCGTCTGAAGTGCTTTTGTTGCAGAAACACGTGAACCATGGAAAGATCCATGTTGTGCTCTTGACAATGGAGTGGAAGATGTGGAAGGACTCCATTGTCATGTGCACAACATGGTTCTTTCCGTGGTTCACGTGTTTCTGCAACAAAAGCACTTCAGACGATTTAACCAATTCTTCCATTTCCGGTAAAATGCCTTTCATAAGCATTTGTCTGCATGAGACATATTGTGTGTTGAGCCTCTCCGGTATGGAAATGAAAGTTTAAAAGAAACAGTAAAAAAGAACATGTGACACTAACAAGTTTGCATCACCAATCACACTTTCTACAGTGTGCTGTTCATCCAATCTTACAGTGACAAATATGTTAATTGTCAATATTCTCCTTTTTCTTTAAAAAAGAAAAAGAAAAAGAAAAAAAAAGTTTCAGAAAAAGAAAGCAGTTTATCACTGCTTTTCATATATACAGGTTTTGGAACAACTAGAGGATAAGTAATGATGACAGAATTTTTATTTTTGGGTGAACTATCCCTTTAACTAAACCTCTGTAAACCTCTCTAAGTAAAACTAAATTTGAATAGTTTTTTTCCCTCCATGTTTTCACTTTCTTAAAGAGGTCTTATAATGAGGAATCATATTTTTTCCTTGCTTTCTTGAGATTTTATAGGTACTTATAATTTAAATTTGAGAACAAAATATCATTCCTAATGCAAAGAAAGTACAACATATTTAAATAAGCTGCAAAAAAGGCTTGTTCTAAAAACTTCAAACATATTATATTATATTATATTATATTATATTATATTATATTATATTATATTATATTATATTATATTATATTATATTATATAGCTTACATTATATTATATTATATTATAGTATATTATTATTTGATTGGTTGAGCAATCATCCAGACATACAGTGAGCACTGAATCATGATTCATATACAACAAGTGTATTTTAGTCATTGAGTCATTTACTTAATCTAAACAGAGTTTAAAAATGGCGGATGAAATGAATCATATAACTTATTTGTTCAAAACATTCAAGAAGGAAACACCACTGTGCTGCTTGGGGACTTGCAATGTTCTACTGTGGCTTTGTTTGGAACTATGTGCATTGACAGAGCAAAAATGCACAAGGTAAAAGGCTCTGCACACCAAGGACGATAACTATAACTATAAAGTTTTAATAATCGTTCTAATTCTATGAGAATAGGGAAGTTCACACCACAACTAAAACGATAACGACAGAGAGGAAGGATAACATTGGAATCGTTTTTAGAACAACTTTTTTTCCAGCTGATGAACAATAAGAACATTGACATCCAATCAGAATCAACCCAACTTTAACAAGTGACCATTTAAATCGACAGAAGATATATCTGCGGTGTGCGCTTGTAATAAACAGAACTTTATCATGCGTTGAAAGCTATATACCGGTAGTTATCTTTATATTGCTTTTGTTGTCATTGGGCCTTAACTGCCAATATTGTGCCAAAAATATAAGTTATATTTTTTAACTGTTATATCACACTCGCAATTGTGATGATTACAACTAACAATTTAGTTCATACTAAACATATTTTTCCATATGTTTTTTTTTTTGTCTGTGGCACTCATATTTTGCAGTCTCGCTCGACAGAAATCTAAAAAATTTTTTTTTTTCATTCCACTACCCCGCCCGCGTCTCGTGTTTTTAAACACAAACAAGTCAAACCCCTAAAAATCAATCCTGAAATATTTTATGAAATTAGTTTTCTTGATTTGTGGGTAAATTGGCTTACAGTTTTATAACTTACCTTGCATGTCTGTTCTCGAAACACAGGTCAGCTGGACCTTGATCTTGACTCTGAGTTTCTCCTGGTCAGTGTGGTTCAGATCCTGGGATTCAGCAACTCGGTGTGTAACCCGTTGGTTTATGCCGCCCTCAACACCACCTTCAAGAGGGACCTGCTGGCTCTGCTCACCCGAGGATGGACCTCCGGCGGAAGAGGTTGCTGCTGTAGCACTAGCAAGTGTTCCTGTTGGTCCTGGACGAGTCACAAACGAGTGGGCATATCAACAGTGGAGTCAGTCGAACCCAGACGGAGGCTGGACACGACATCTAAACAAAGAGAGATCAGGTCATGGAGTAAACCAGCATGGGAAGCTGAACCAGAGAGGCCTGCATCTAACATTTTTCCCCCCATGAATCTTCTTAGTGCCATCAGATCCAAAAAGACCTCCAGTACCATGATACTTAGTGTCATTGACCCTCCACACACAGACAGCACGTCTAGTTCTGACCAGCCTCTCACAGTGATACTGGGAAAGTGAACTCGCCGACTTGATGACTTCAAGAGTTTTAAACCATCTCAAATTCACAAATAGTCTTTTTGCTCTCTAAATTTCTCCCACAGCTAATGATGTGGATTCAACAACCTGCGGATCCCAGTTTTCAGACCTTTGAAGGATGTTTTTGCATTTGGAGCTCGGTTAATACTGCACGATAAAGATGGGAGCGAGTCAGCAATGAAACAAATTGAGATGTTTTTGAAGTGCTTTCAGTTTTTGAGCCTCTGAAGACCAGCTACAGTACTTCATTAGTTTTGGTTCACTCTGAGAAGATCATTTATTTGTGCACCTTTCCTAGACTATGGTAATTCTTTTTTGCTGGACTGGATTATTTGTAGAATAATGTCTTTTAATGTCAGTTTGTGGAGAGCAGCACATGAGATTATTTGATGATTTTCTTTGTTGTGCTTTTATGTCTGGAATCTAGGAGTGTGTGCAGCCTCTTGCCTCGGGGAATGTGGTTTCTGTCTCCATGGATGGCCCAAAGTCTACTGGAGGTTATTAGAGACAGCAGGACCCCGAAGAGTCGGTTGGAGTGTGGATAACACACCCTCCATAATGACTAACCATGTGGATTTATAACATCCAGTTAGAGTTAGCTAGGGGACAACTTGGAAATAGATACCACTTGCTTGCCAGAACACACACGTTTGGCACCCTGATACCGCAGCTCAAAATAGCATCAACATCATTTAAACATGTTTTATCAAAAGATCATATTTTAAAAGTATTTGTGTATTTTTCTATTGTGATAATCCTAAAAGTATGATTTAGTGATTTTGATTTTATTACATTCACTGACTTTGTAATCATTGATTTTTATTTTGATATGTTTCAAAAGGTCTCTACCTGGCATTCTCTTTTATGAAACATCACGTGGCACTAAACTCCATATTGTCAGATAATTTCAGAGTAAATTATAATAATAATAATACAGTTATTTTAAATACAAATAAAATGGCAGCTATTACTAAATCATCTAGAAATTAGGGATTTTTTAAGCAAATCTGATGTTGCTCTTATTGTGTAAGGTGATATTTTTGTATGTTATTTTTTAACATATTTTGTTCTACAAAATGTAAAATTAGGTTTAAACAATGGAATACTGCTCTTTTTTTTATCTCTGCTTGCTGTGCTTAGCTCTTTCCTGCTGTCAGGTGTCACCCTGAATCCTGCCTGTGCTCAGCATTCTTAGATAAGAGTGTGTCTGTGGGGCCTGTGTCCTACTTCGTGGCAATTTCAATAGTAAGAAAGGGTGTCTTTGCAGCTGTGAATATTTGCTAGGGATAAAGTAGAGCCCTAAAGTAGAGTTTATGGTGTGCTGAATGCTTGCTAAGCCGTTTGAGGACCGTCTGACAGGTCGTGCATCACTGGCTCCGGTGGTCATAAATCATAAAATGTGTTGCCGGAGGACAGTTTCATTGATTGGAATATGTTTGACATGACCAAGAAGATTTGAAAGGACCACTATAAAAATAGAGTAATATAGTGTAATACAAATATTGTAAGGCACCACTATTTATAAAAGGCAGACACACACACACACGTTTTATGGGGATTTTTATAAACATAATTTTTATACTGTATAAACTTTATATTCGATCCCCTGCATAAAATATTCTGTTTTTTTACAATTTAGAATATGATTTTCACAGATGAAAAAAAAAGCTTTTTGGCAGGAAACACTTAAGATGGGTTTGGTGCACACAGGGATAAAAAAGTACCCCATGTGTAAAATGAAATACTCTGCTGTATCTTTAATGTTGTGGGCCTAATTTTCTACTAGAGGTCCTGGACATCTTGTTCAGATACATGGCATCATGGATTCGATCAAATACCAACAGATAAAAAAATCAAAACCTGACAGCCTGTGCTAGAAATCTTATAATGGGCCATGTTTGGATCTTCCAACAGGACAGTGATCGAAAAAACAAACATCAAAATCAAAACAAAAATGGGTCACTGAGCACAAAACCAAGCATCTGCAATGCCATCCCAGTCCCTGACCTGAACTGAAGAGAAGAAGCGCCAACATGGATCTGGGAATCTGAAGGATCTGGAGAGATTCTGTATAGAGGAATGGTCTCTGATCTCTTGTCAGGTGTTCTCCAAACGCATCAGGTATTATAGGAGAAGACTCAGAGGTGGTTTCTTGGAAAAAGGAGGTTGCAAAAAGTGTTTAATAAAAGGGGGGAAATAATTGTTCCCAACGTGTTTTGGAGAAAAACATTTATTTCATAATGTGATTTCCCCCCCACTTTCAATTATTTTACATCAATATAAGGTTAGATTTTAGCATTAAAAAAATCATATTACTTTGATCATATTTACCAAGGGGACAAATAATTCTGACCAGCACTGTGTGTGTGTGTGTGTGTGTATATATATATATATATATATATATAAACAATAATAAACAAATATTAATAATTAATATCATCATAGTGACTATAATTCATATTTAAGGCATTGTAAATATGAATTAGCCATACCATTAAAAACAAAACTCAGACAAAAAAAAAAAAAAAAAAAGTAAAACACCACATCTTAAAACAAATTAATAAAAATTAAATTAACGTTTCTTTCTTGAACTTCTGATGGATGAACTTGCCATGGAAACTTTTTTTTCTTTTTTTTATTATTATTTTAAAACAAAAACATTCTACAAACAACTTTCCAACAGCAAACATTTGACATTCATAAACGAGCAAACAATTGTCTAAGGGGAAAAAAAGCAGGTACAAAACTTCTACTCGTAGAGAGATATTGTGGAAAATAAAGTGTAGAAAGAGCGAGCACTGATGCATGCATCTGTGTTAGAGGCGTCAAGGCAGAAACAATGTAGCTTCAATATAAAACTAGAAACATGTATAAAAACCTCAGAAAACAGAAAAAGATGACACCGAGCTGCTCGAACTCCTGCACCTACATCTGAAGAGACGCTCCATGTTAAATTCAGTGCAAAAAGATAAAAGATGTGAGAAAAAAAAAACTGTTAAGATGTGAAAAAAGGTCCCTTGAAATTGATGCAGGTTTTCTCTCTTGCTATTCAACTCTACGTCAATAGGTGGCAGTGCCTGCACTGAACGACAGCTCTACAATTTCAAAATTAAATGGGGAAGCTCAATGGGATGGGGACCCATTTTGTCCTGATCTGATTTCAGCTTTCCATAAACTCAAACAAATCTGTTCAAAGGTGATGCTGATCTGAGACCTGTGTTCCGAAAATATATCCATCCTATTTCATACACTGATACATCTATATCTAGCTATACAGCCGAGTCAGACGTCACAGTTCATTTACTGCTGCGTAAATTAATTTAGAAGCCCTGTTCATTTAGATAACATCTATTCCGTTTGTTCGTTTTAATTTCAATTTGTTCCTTCAGTTTGGTTTTTAGGCAGTTCTTCATTACGCTGCACTCTTAGGGCTTCCATAAATATATATCTATTAGTTTCGTTTAATAGAATTCTTGACAACTATGTACATACTAGATAAAACGCTAGTAGTTTCTGGATGAGCATAAATTTCCTTCATCTTTTAGCTATTTTAAAAACACGTACCTGTGCACTACCGCATAAAAAAAAAAACCTAAAAAAACAAGAACAGCGAGCAGAAGTTTGAAATGCCTCCTTATCCTTGACATTAATGCAACCAGCGGAAGCAGTTACAAGCGCCCAAGAGATACTGACCGTGGTACTCTTTATCTTTTATCATACACATCAACAACATGTCCACAACGAAGGACGGTTTTTCTGATTCAAACAACGATGATGAGTCTATAGTAAGCGACATGCTCAGGGTTAACGTAGAAATGTCTTAGCTATAGAAAAAACTACAGGGATATGGCACTAAATCCGCTTGTGAAAGGACCGGAAAGGATTTGTCTTGTGAACATCTCAGTCACGGCACAAAAAAAATCCAGGAACACTTACTGTAGGTGAATATTGGTAACAGGTATAAATAATACGTTATTACACAATACAAATAAATACATTACTTATTTAAATATAACAACGGAACAGGCAAGAAAGGTGGAGAAGGTGAATAACACATCTTAGCCTTGCACCAAACAGACGGAGAAGCGTCATTGGAGGGAGGGAGGGAGGGAAATCACCTTTCACAGACTGGCATAATTCGAGGGCAGCCTAGCATACGAGATATTCTGTAACAACCAAAGTAAAATCAATGTTCTAAACTTCAAATGTAACCCTAAACTGCTGACATAACGGTACATCTGAAATTCAAAACCCACAGCTCATCTTAAGGCATATTTGTTCATTTGTAACTGAGTTGAGTTCATCGACAATGCACTGAGGCCAGTACATCAAGTAACACTAGAATGCATAGTTTAGAGGGAACACAGTGCCCTCTACTACTAGCCAGTGTAAATCCTTAAAAAACGGTCCAGTGTTGGCTTCTAAACCCGCCGTGGGCTGGGCGCTACAGAGAGGCGATTCACCAATGTCTCCGTAACGGGACATCAAGTTCATTCAATGAGACCCACAGGCCCATTGGAGAGAATTCAAAATGAATCTACACCTCTCAATTATTTTGTTCTTTTACTCGACAACTGTCTTGTAGTCTTGAAAAGGCATCATTCATATTTGTAGTAGCCTCGTTCAACAGCCTTGGAGGCGATGTATTCTGCTGAATACCGCTGGTCCAGGTCCAGAAGAGCTTGCAGTAACGTGTTAATGTTTGCCCGCAGGCCCTCTTTCTGCATCCACACCCGCAGTAGGTCGTAGACTTTGTCCATGGTATGCTGTGTTTCGGCCACCTTGATGGCGTTGTCACTCACACCGATCCTCCGGAAGAACTTGTTGTGGTACCGCACGTCCAGGGTGTCAAACAGGTCGAAACTCTTGCTCAGAGACTCCTCCTCACCTATTAAACCAAAGCATCGAGACTTCAGAACTTGTCTAATGGCCAATTTCTGGAATATGAACTTGAAATGAACCAATTATAATGATTAATAGTGTATGTTGTGTACTTATAATTGTGGTTAGGAATAATGAAATACTTGAATAGGAATAGTTTTAGATTGAATTTTTTTTAAAACACTACCTTTCAAAAGGTTTGGGGCAGTAACTTTTTTTAAAGACTTTTTTTATTCACTAAGGATACAGCAAATTAATCAAGTCACAGTTAATACATTTAATACGTTACAAAATATTTATATTTCAAATAAATACTGTTTTCAACAGTTACAATAAGAAGAAATGACAATAATAATAAAACACTGGAGTAATGGCTTCTGAAAAGCTTCCTCACAGGAATAAATTACATTTGAAACTGTATTCAAATAAAAAATAGGTATTTTAAATTGTAATATTTCACACAAAAAAAAAATCATACTGACCCAAAACTTTTGAATGGAAGTGAATCTTCTCTTATTTGAGAGTGTATCTTACTAATTGTGCATCTTATTTTTCTATCTAGTGGTTCTTGAACATTTGCATTCTTCAGAATAATATCCTTTTTTTTATTTTTTATAAATCGGCAAAACATATTTCTATTGTGTCTTAACTCACAAACAAATCAAGTGAACTCACTCACTAAATCATTCATGTCTGAATTACCATCTGACCCAGTCACTGAACCAATAGTCACATATACTCAATATAAACCAAGAACCATTATGTTGTACTGATGGTCAAGTTCATTTAATCTTTTTTTTTTTTTTTTTTTTTTTTATCAACAGTATTCTCCAAATACTGTAACTGAGGGAGTAATATCTTACCAAGTACAGGAACAAGTTTTCTGGGAGGACCATCATCCTATAAAAGAAAAAAAAGAAGGTTTGGCAATGTTGTGAATTTAGTTAACACAGGGTACCCCCAGGATCCTCCAACTTAAATTCAAGGCTTTTTAAGACCTTTTTAATACCATTTCAAATGAAATTCAATGCCAACTTTGTACCCATTCCGACAGAAGTATGAGGGGAAAATGTCAAATCTGTATACATTTTAAACCCTAGAAAATAATTATGTACAAGAAGAATACTTGAATTAAATAAAACATTTTACTGAAATTATCAGTCATTCTTAATACATCCGCAACAGCATTGTAGCGCGCACGTGTGTGTAGGCCAGTGTTCATTTTGGCAGCCATTTTTGATCATTTCTTCAGACGAAAATGCTTATTGGTCTTAATCACATTTGAGTCATCCTGTTTTTTATAGTTGTAGTTGACGAAAAGTCTTTGCATTTTTTGTCAACTTTTGGTCAAACTGCAGTTACTTAACTTTTGATAGTTATTTTATATATTCTGAATAACTATATAATATATTTTATATATTCTGTATAATTATATATATACACTCACCTAAAGGATTATTAGGAACACCACTAATACTGTGTATGACCCTCTTTCGCCTTCAGAACTGCCTTAATTCTACGTGGCATTGATTCAACAAGGTGCTGAAAGCATTCTTTAGAAATGTTGGCCCATATTGATAGGATAGCATCTTGCAGTTGATGGAGATTTGTGGGATGCACATCCAGGGCATGAAGCTCCCGTTCCACCACATCCCAAAGATGCTCTATTGGGTTGGGATCTGGTGACTGTGGGGGCCATTTTAGTACAGTGAACTCATTGTCATGTTCAAGAAACCAATTTGAAATGATTCAAGCTTTGTGACATGGTGCATTATCCTGCTGGAAGTAGCCATCAGAGGATGGGTACATGGTGGCCATAAAGGGATGGACATGGTAAGAAACAATGCTCAGGTAGGCCGTGGCATTTAAACGATGCCCAATTGGCACTAAGGGGCCTAAAGTGTGCCAAGAAAACATCCCCCACACCATTACACCACCACCACCAGCCTGCACAGTGGTAACAAGGCATGATGGATCCATGTTCTCATTCTGTTTACGCCAAATTCTGACTCTACCATCTGAATGTCTGAACAGAAATCGAGACTCATCAGACCAGGCAACATTTTTCCAGTCTTCAACGGTCCAATTTTGGTGAGCGCTTGCAAATTGTAGCCTCTTTTTCCTATTTGTAGTGGAGATGAGTGGTACCCGGTGGGGTCTTCTGCTGTTGTAGCCCATCCGCCCATTTGTGGCTTCACAAATGCTTTGCTGCATACCCTCGGTTGTAACGAGTGGTTATTTCAGTCAAAGTTGCTCTTCTATCAGCTTGAATCAGTCGGCCCATTCTCCTCTGACCTCTAGCATCAACAAGGCATTTTCGCCCACAGGACTGCCGCATACTAGACGTTTTTTTCCCTTTTCACACCATTCTTTGTAAACCCTAGAAATGGTTGTGCGTGAAAATCCCAGTAACTGAGCAGATTGTTCAATTCTCAGACCGGCCCGTCTGGCACCAACAACCATCCCACGCTCAAAATTGCTTAAATCACCTTTCTTTCCCATTCTGACATTCAGTTTGGAGTTCAGGAGATTGTCTTGACCAGGACCACACCCCTAAATGCATTGAAGCAAATTCCATGTGATTGGTTGATTAGATAATTGCATTAATGAGAAATTGAACAGGTGTTCCTAATAATCCTTTAGGTGAGTGTATATATATATATATTATATATTCTTTAGACAGAAAATGTCATAATTATTCTCTCTAGGCTAATTCAATTAAGCTTATGAGAAATTATTGACATTGCACTCTTTAGCAGTAGCACTTGTAATGATAATGATCCCTTTTCCTAAGTTCTGTGGTTCTCCAATTTTTTAGAGTGCCGTACCCCCTGGTGCCCTCTCTTCCACTTAAGACTGCAGTCACACCCTTTCCATTAAGGGACAAGATTTGCCCCCTTTAATACAATTTTCCATTTAATTTATCGCCAATAGGTGGCAGTAACTCACTATCTTTATGAGTGAGTCTTTGAGTCATTCATTCATTGAATCTCACGATTCGTTCAAAGCCACATATTTCGTTGCAAAACAGAGCAAGCCTGACAATGCTATTTGAAATGTAGTACATCACTTAAATTTTACCCTTTTTTCTTTTCTTATTTACTGTTGTATAAAATCAATGTCACATTTGAAATCGTGTGGATATTTGGGAAACATTGCATTCTTGCTCGTATGAACACTGGTGGATATATCAGCCTGCATTTTGATCACAGGTTTAGTCGCACAAACAGCGCAAGCGGCTCGTGACAGAACACAGACTGACTGAATGACACTTTAATTTAAGTAGAACATCTTAAATAAAGATCGCTGAACTCCAGCTTGTCTGTGTTTTCAGATCATCCGTGCTTCTTCAGCAGTGTAGAGAGTGCGCGCGCATGGTTGCCAGATACTATTGAAAAGACCGGGTAGAAAATATGTTCTTTTAACAGAAAAGCTCTTATTTAGGGTTTAAATTCTGTCATTTAAGGCCACAGCGGATTAAACTAGGCTAGGTACTATCTTGTTCTGTACCTCACTTGCCTAGTAACCATAGTAACGGGTGCGCACGCGATCGCTTTTTCTGCTATGACGTGGAGCGCGAGGTGCACTCAACGCTGCATACATTTTGAATTAGCCTACATTAGTAACAGTTAATTTTGTTATGGTATGAACTTAATCCTAGCAAAGGCCAAAAAATATATACAAGACCTTTGTAACGAAATCCAAGACTTTGTATACTAAATTCAAGGCTTTTAAGACCTTAATTTGAGATGATCAAATTCAAGACTTTTTCAAGGCTTTTAAGACCCGCGGGTACCCTGTAACAGGACTTGCAGACAAGGATCTTTTCACACATTTGAAGGCACTATCTTGTCGTTTCATGGTATTTAGCTGTGTAAAATCTGTGTGATTGATATGAAAAGATCCCATTGTTGCGAACCTTCGCCCATGACTCTGTATCTCTCTCCGTCTGCCTCGGGGCCGGGGGACTCGATCGAGGTGAATCCTCCATGTAGACTGCAGGAGGAAGAGCAGACAGACTGGTTTGGGAAGAGCTGGTTGTGTTCGGCAAGCTATCGCCCAATCCTCGGTCTTCATCCTCCACAGGTATGCTCTTGCTACCCGTTTCCTGTGTTTCTTGCGTCAACAAGGGGCGGGACTCTGGGCGTTGCTCCTCCTCCCTCTCTAATCCAGCATTGCGACTGTTCTCTTGTTCCTCTTCTGATCTTGGGCACTCGTCCTGAGTGAAGGCAACAACAACTGATTAAAACTATGGATTAAAAGTAACCAATTAAAAAATGTAGACATTTTTACCAATTTATAAAATAAATATAATTAAAAAAATTGTTTTGCATTTAAAGTTTATTTAAAGCATCAGAATAATATTAACTAAAACTAATTCATCTAATTATTTTAAATGCATAAAAAAAAGGATACTTACAATGGGAATCTTCACTTCTTTCAAATCACCAGCAGTGTCTGAAATAAAGTTGACAGCAAATATGTCCATAAAAAGTACATTTGATTTTCCACTTTGCAGATCTATTCGTAATACTATGAATGCTGTACAATGTACGAAACTTCTTATTCAGAAGATATTTTTTCTTGGTATTCGATGGCATATGATCAGATTCTCCCTCCTAAAATTTGTCATCTTTGGCTAAGCGGACAGTTTCTCTTTGCCTTATTTGCAGCTGGCATTAATGCTGGGCATGGTTGTGGCCAAGAGAATTATATCAAGGGATATAAGGTCTTAAACCTTGAAAAAATACGTCTAGTAAAGTCATATTAATTTTCCCAAGATTTGGGGTCCAAAATTTTGGGGCCGATTTTTCTTTTTCAGGGGCCGATATTGACAACAACATTGAATTTTCTCATACAGATATAAAAACTCTCACTGCCATGTTATTCTCAGCGTTGGGTAGGTTACTCCAAAATAAAGTCAATAAAAACTCTCTCTAAAAAGTATTGCATACCTTATTGCTAAATACCTTCTGAATCCCATATCAACCTCGACCAGTTAAACAATACAATGATAAACATGAAACTGCTCTTTTAATTCTTTCAAATAAATAATGGAAAACTGCATACATTATTCTTGAACTTGAATCAATTATTGTTTTATATAGAATTGTTTTAATACAGTATTTAATGCAATTACTTCAAAAGTAACTAATTACAGAAATATTAAGGGTAATCCCTTTCTTTACTTTTTTCAATGCAAAAGTAATTAAATTACAGTAATAACACTATTATTAATCACTTAGTAATGCATTCCACTCAACACTGGTTATTCAATACAAGGACTAAAAAAGGTTTCCAAACATACCACTTTGATGTCGTTGACGTTTCTTCCATACAAATATTCCAAGCAAGATCAATATGATCAGAAGAACCACAATTGGTACGACAACCGCTAAAAAATAAAAGATTAAATCAAATGTTTCCTTCTGTTAATGACTGATGAAGTGTAACTAATATCAAGGTTGAATCACAATTAACTTATTTTCTCAAGTAAATTTTGGACCATGTCTGTGCACGCATGTACCTTACCTATAGGATTAGTGTTATTTGATGCCGATGGCTTGTCTGTTGGACCTTCAGTCGGATTAGAGGTGCGCTTCCTGCATTTTGCATTGGATGTCGCAGTGCAACGGCTCACTTCTTCCTCATCAGCTTTGCACCTGCAAAACCACGGTAAAAAAATTATGCCTTTTAGAAAAGGTGTGAAGCCAAAGGCTTAAAAATAGTAGTCTTAAAATGACTATCATAATGAATAGCACAGTGAAAGCCTCAGGGGTTAAAGGTGGAGTGAGTGAATCAGTGGGAAAGGGATCCGACTCATTGGATGTGGTGATCTAAAGCAAGGGCTGAAAGGTTAAGAGAATAGAGGCTGGGAGTGTCAGATCTGTCTGCTTTCATCAGGGTGTTGTGCACCAGAACAGAGGACAAATGGGAAGAGCACATTCCAAAGGAAGAGAGGAACTCACCTGGTGCATTTCTTGCACACTTCACACGGCTCGTCTGGCAGGCAGAAGAAACCAGGTTTGCAATCACACTTGGTGTTGCTTGTGCTGGTGCAATCTGCAACCATGATCTGATCTGTAAAGGGTTGGAGAGAAACAAATAGGTAAGGGAGGGAAGGATGAAGAAATCAAAAACGAGTGGGAGAGAAGCAATAGACTTAAAATTTCTGATGGGTGACCAGAATTGGATCAATGTTAAATCTGGATTAAATCTGTATTTTAGATCAAAAGTGAATAATAAATTATACAAGTCATTTTTGCTTTGGCAAAGTTCAAATGCATGGAACAAATATGCCTCTGAATGGTGACCTGAATTAATGTTGGATCAATCCAGATTTAGAGAGAATGATCTAAAATAGAAAAGTCTTAACACACATCTGAAGGGGGAACTGAATGATTGGATCAATCCAGATTCAATCCACATATGAAGAGAATTATCTGGAGCTAGATTCTTACGTATAATTGTACTGAACTAGCACCCATCTCAGAAAACAGCTGAAATGCACCTTCGAAGAATAAAATCAATTATTTAATTACATGTCGAATAAATCCAGATCCTGATCCATATTCGATCCAAATTTAGATCAAATGTATACATGCTAAAACTAATCTCTGCTTCAGAACACAGTTGAAATGCACCTCTAAAAGATACATTTAGCATAAATACAGATTTCGATCCAGATTCAATCCAGATTTAGATTAAAAAAAAAAATGTATTCAATGTAAAACTGTTACAACTAATCTGAGCCCCAGAGAACGACAAAAAATGTCTCTGTGAAGGGTGAAATATATCATTGGACCAATGTTGGATCAATACAGATCCAGTTTCAGATTCAATTCACTTTACAATTAATATATGCATGGAAAGTCTTAACACACCCTTGTGACTCAGCAGGCAGAAGTAATAACCTGGGAGTGATTAATTGAGCAAAATAGATTCCGAACAAGACGGCACATGATACAGGCACACCCTGCATCATCCTAAAACACACGCATGCACACAATCCTGGACAACAGAGACAAAGGGGTGCATGCACTAGAGTATAGTTCAGTCATTCATACACACACAAATGGCTAGTGAAAGAACACAGGAGTGGGGCCACACCCAGGATGTGTAACATTAGGAGATCAGATTCCCAGGAGTGAGGTGTCCAGCACAGGAAACACTACACTCAACTCTATGTATACATGGGGCCTGCTTATGTCCCCGTCCTCATGCAAATCCTATGGGAGGATTATTGTCTAAACAGGCGAGCGAGATTTTGTTTATATGAATATGTAGTGTTTACAACAGAGTTTGAATCTGAACAAGCAGTAGGATCTTGTGGGAAAGAGTGTTTAGGTAAATCAAATGGTTTAATAAACGGTGAACGTGGCTGTGCAATCAAAATAAACAGCAATTTAATGGATGGCTCTGACTTCAGAGGAACCAGAGACAGACTAAATAGCTTTGCAGAAGAATGGACTGTCACAGCGGATGGATTCAACATGCTTTAGATGTTCCGCCTCGCTTGCAGATCACAGTATACAGCACATTTTTCCATCTTGTATAAAGGCGAGTCGAAATTTCCAAAAGCAAAGAATTCTGACGCCAGTTTCGTCACATCATTTCGTTTCCTTTTTTGTAATATCTGTATTCCGACAGCAGTTCCAGAAGTTAATTGTTTGTCCAGTAGTCACCGGCGATGGGCTGTGTTATTGCCTTCCCAGCATGCCGAGGACCATGTGTGTTCCATTATTCACTCGAGATGTATAAATGTTACATTCCTGAGAGCTCTGCTTCTCTGGAGAGTCAGTGCAGACTGCATATGGATGTCTACTGGAAAACTGAACAATCAATTACAATAGCAGAAGGTTGAGATTTCTGTATCTCAAAGTGCCAGTCACAGACCGGACTCAAACACTTCTTTAAACAACCCTAAGAGGAAGATCTGACCTGGTCTTTTACAAAATGGCTGGTTTGGAGAGGAAAGTGTAGATTGGAGAACGTTACCTCTGTGGCACTGGCTACACTGCAGACACTGCTCCATGCCTGTGGGGTGCTCGGCATACGTGCCCTTCTCACACGCGGAGCAAATGCCCTTCTCCTGGTCCCTGCTACACTTCTCTTTCACATAAGTGCCTGTGTTACAGAAAACATTTTATGACAGACATTAAATATCAACATATATCAAAATGGAAGAAGAATGGGAACCAGTGTGTATTCAAAATTCGAATCGATTTAAAATGGTTTTATTATTAAAGCCAGAATGCAACATTTAGGCAAAGATGTTTTGTGCAATTGAGCCCTGTGTAAAATACATGCCACCTTTTTCTCACAGTAAAATGTAATTTAAAGGGTTAGTTCACCCAAAAATGAAAATTAAGTCATTAATTACTCACCCCCATGCTGTACCAACCCCGTAAGACCTTCGTTCGTCTTCAGAACACAAATGAAGATATTTTTGATTAAATCTGAGAGGTTGATCACTCCTCCATAGGCTCCCTAAGGGATTGAAACCTGACGGCCCAGAAAGTCAATAAAGAAAATGTTTAAATATTCCATGTCACAACAGTGGCTCAACTATAAGTTTATCAAGCGACGAGAATACTTTTTGTGCGGAAATAAAACAAAAATAACGACTTTATTCGACTATTCCTTTTCTTCCTTGTAGGCCTGAAACGAGACTTCAAGAGATTTCCACGACGCATGCGCGAGAATTGCGATCTCCTTCAACTACTTCAGTTAAGTTCTCGCGCGTGCGCGTCGTGGAAATCTCTTGAAGTCTCGTTTCAGGCCTACAAGGAAGAAAAGGAATAGTCGAATAAAGTCGTTATTTTTGTTTGTTTTTTCGCACAAAAAGTATTCTCGTCGCTTGATAAACTTATAGTTGAGCCACTGTTGTGACATGGAATATTTAAACATTTTCTTGACTGAATTTCCTTCTGACTTTCTGGGCCGTCAGGTTTCAATCCCTTAGGGAGCCTATGGAGGAGTGATCAACCTCTCAGATTTAATCAAAAATATCTTCATTTGTGTTCCGAAGACGAACGAAGGTCTTACGGGGTTGGTACAGCATGGGGGTGAGTAATTAATGACTTAATTTTCATTTTTGGGTGAACTAACCCTTTAATATAATGCATAACTTAAAATGACATGTCTCATTCATTAAAAAAAATAATAATTCTTGGTATATGCTGAAACCAATCATCTAGTATTAAAACATTGAACCACATTTCCCATATGAAAAAGTAACTTTTTTTTACTTGTATTTTTGGTAGAAATATTTGAGAATCTTTTTTTTTTTTATATGATAAATGTATTCGTTCATGAACATAGTTTGTTTTATTTTATGCATTAAATCATTTTCATTTATTGTTTTACATGATTTTATCCATGGCAAAGGAGAACCTATTCTGTGATTATCATCCTACACAAAAATGAAAATTAATAAATCATTACAAAAATGAACCACATGTTCTGACTGTTATTCCCAATACTATATTTTGTGTGTTTAATTCCCTTATCAGCAGGTTTGGTGATTAAGCTTCTCTTGTTTAAGTGTGCTTCGTGACCTGTCATTCTGGACATTTAAACACTAACTCCAGGCCTACAAACACCTCATTTTAGCACTAACCTTACAATATCTCTTGCGAGACAGCTCTATGAGAAACCAGAGTCTCACAAATGTGAATTCTGAGTTTTAAGCTCTAAAATAACAATGCTGTTTCTGTTCAAATCTTCATCAGAGAATAACACTCTTAATAGCATCACTGACGGATGTTTGTCAGCACCTCATCGACAAAGCCTGGACAGACATTTTAAACATCTTGAAAAAAGCCTATGCTGTAAATTACTTTAAAAATGTTGCTTTGAGCGAGTTGACTCATTTGTGTTTACAATACTTGCCTTTACAAGGGAAGTTCTCACGGTTTGACAGGATCTTGTCTGCTACTTACCAGCTTCACAGTTCTTGCAGCAGAAGCTGTTGTGCGGGTACTCCTGGTTCTCCATGCAGCTCATCTGTCTGGCTGTGCGGTTCTGGAGGTCTCCTGCAAACCCGAGCTCTGCTGCCCCATGACCCAAGAAAGTCAAAGCAAAGAGAATAGGGACCTAGAGGAGAAAAAAAGAAATTCGATTTTTCAATATGCATTCATGATGACTTGCAGTTCACGTACCCCGGTGGGTACTTTTATAGATTTAAGGAAGTAAAACCAAAATCTTTCCAACATCAATTATGAAATTATTAATTAACTGAAAGTATTAGTGCCATCAATGGATTAAATTAATTGCGATTAATATCTTTTTCATATTGAATGATTTTTGGAAACACACTGACGCTTTCAATTAAACAAACAAAAAAATACACATAATTAAAAATAAATAAATTAACTATAGACAAATAAATGATAAATTAATTACAAGTAAATAAATAAAAATTTAATAAAAATAAATTTGCAGTGGGAAAAACTTCAGACAGCAACAGATGTCTTTACTCATCTTCTCATTAACCTTATATAACAAATAAATGACTTGTGAAATATCTCATCTGAGTTTCATTTATAAAATCAATTGTTGTTGCCGTCGCTGTTGATGAATTGGTATTTAAGCCTTCCTGATGATGCTGTTGGGGCACACAAGACAAAAAAAAGCCTGGAAGAGCTGCAGATAAGAGGTTTCTTCTGGAGAAATACCAGTTTTGTATTTTCACACGATTGGAGTGTCATGCTCTCTCACACACATCTAGAATTCTTTCTCAGCTCCAGATGCAAACAGAGAGGTATGCTGAGTTCTCATGGCTGACCTTGTGTGAGAAATCTAGCATTTAATTCAAACCATCTGATGTGAACATCTGCAGAGCAAAGCAAATTAACAGAGCAGGAGAGAATCTTTTCCTGGACCAGAACAAAACAACCTACCCTGACAAAACACACATACAAGTCAAGTCAAGTCATCTTCATTTATATAGCGCTTTTAACAATGGATTGTTTCAAAGCAGCTTTACAGAGATAAACATATAATTTAAGGTAACAGATTGTTTTGGCGTTATAGCGGTTCTTGAATAATGTTACTTCCAGCTAAAGTTAACTTTGATTGATTCACCTCCGTCGAAATGATCAGACTTTAAACGCGAACCTGTGATCTGTGACATACACAGAACACTAAATGTGCGGTGGGATCCAAAGAAATACCAGGAAACGTCTAAAAAAACTCTCAACCGGTGAGTCGTTAGCAAGTTCTGACAAGATCACAGACAGCAATGAAAAACAATGCTAAATGCATATCATAAAGTGCAACTCCTATCATGCATATTTAGGAGAGCAATATAAACAGGCATGTCAACTTATCCAATAGAATTTGGATCAAAAGGTCGACATCAAAGACACTCAAATAAACTTAACAATAATTCATCTATTGTTTGGAAATGACTCGTTTAATTGGTCTAATAAACCTTAAAAAAAAAACTCAAACATAAGTGCTACAGCTTTGAATCAATCTGATGATTGAATCAAGCTCTCTGAACTCATCATTAGTTGAATCACTTTTGGTTCAACATGCTACATTTTTTTCTTTCTTTTTTTGACCTAACCCTTAAAAAACAACTCATCAGTAGTTGTTATTAAATCACTTTGAATCACTTTTGGTTCAACATGCTACTACATTTTTTTCCCCCCACAAAAAAGAAAAGAGTTTTTCCACAAGCTTTCATAATATGACAATGTAAAGTTAAAGATGCGCATTTACAACAGACATTTTAATAAACATTTTTTAGAATATGCTCCCCAGTAGCAAAACTGAATGGTGATATTAAACTCTTAAAGGTGCACTAGCAAAAACAGCCTGTTGAATTGGAACATGGAGGAAAAATCTGTGGAAAATGGTCATTTAAGTCTAAATTATGAATATTTTGTTGGAAGAAACCTTGACTATCGTTACAAATGGACTTTAGAGGAGGAAATACTTAAATACGTTTCTTTTTAACATTAATGCGGCACTATAAACAAATGTTCCCAGTGCTAGTATTTGGCCAGTCAGTTTGGTATCTCTGTCTTTTTGTCTCAGAGGATAATGGGAAATGTAGGCCGTTAGATGGAGCCGATGGTATCGAGTTGCTGGTGAGGTGTATGGCGGTGGTGTTGTGTGTCTGGGAGAATGTGGGTCATTTGAAGTGGTGGCTCTTAAGTGTGTTGTTTAGCCGTAAATGAGGCTCTCTCATTGTGACATGCTGAAAAGAGGGAGAAGAAAGAAGGGGTGCCACAGGGACCGAGTAAAGTGCTCGTCTGAAGTAGAAGACCCCTGCTCCACATGCACAGTCCATACAGAGCTGCTGTTGACTCCCTCACACACACACACACACACACACACACACACACACACACACACACACACACACACACACACACACACACACACACACACACATCTCTGTCTGCTCACAACGACCCCAAATATCTCTTCTTTTCTCTCATTTAACAGAGAGAATGCAAAGCCACCACCCTATCAAACTCCTTTTTCCACTTAAACGCACACTCATAGAGTACAAACCTTGCCTTTACTCTTCTCTATCTCCCACACACATTGGTTTTCTTTGAACATGTCTGTTAGACACTCATTCACCATATGGATGTGCTCACTCACACACACACACACACCTCTTTTATCTCGAACACTTAACTGAAACCTCACAGCTCCATCTAGAGCGTAGGGTTGTGGTGCTTTTCTCAGTAGTGCAATATTTAACATTTCATGTCATGTAAAAGTGCTCATTTAT
Organism: Tiaroga cobitis; assembly: GCA_030578255.1. Taxonomy (NCBI): domain Eukaryota; kingdom Metazoa; phylum Chordata; class Actinopteri; order Cypriniformes; family Leuciscidae; genus Tiaroga; species Tiaroga cobitis. The sequence goes on along the minus strand of CM060611.1, from coordinate 26,786,704 downwards.
ATCAGAGTAAATAAACCTGTGAAATAAAAGCTTGATGAACAATCAAATGGGGTGTTATCTTGCAAGACAGTGGTTTTGCTACAGGATGCTGATTGGACATTTAGGCCTACACAAAAAGTAAACAAATGCCCATGAAATCAAACAATGAAATATTTGAATATATAAATGATCTCTGTTATGATTGACTACGTTGTTTACCAATATAATGAGCACTGTTGTCCCTTAGGGATGGCCAATTTGGAATTCGAAGGATTGTTGATTTATGGGCAATCCCATGTTAATATTAAAGCTGCAAGCAGCATTTAGCGGTGTTCAAGCAATTAAAGCAGTTTTAAGCTCAAAAGGATCAAAAGACATCAAGTTTTATGTAGCAAGCATTTAACCACTGACATCATAGATGGAATAGACCATGTTTTAGCATGATTTACCATGTATACCAAATTTTAGTGTGATTTTTCATGTTCCAGTATGATTTACCATGTTCCAGTATGATTTACCATGAATCTAGCATGATTTACCATAGTTTACCATGATATACCAAGTTCTAGTATGATTCACCATGATTTACCCTGCACTAGCATGGTTTACCACAATTGAGCACATTCTAGTATGATTTAATATGATTCTAGCATGATTTACTACGTTATAGGATGATTTACCATGATATACCACATTCTAGAATGATTTATGATGGTTTTGAACATTATGATATGAATATTATATGATCGTAGATGGAAAAGACCATTTACAGCTAATACAGGCAATTTAGGAAATACATGGTTTTGAAGCTTTTTAACACCTATGGTCCGATCTCCATGAAACTTTGCATGCTTCTTCACTAGGGCTGTAACGATACGCGATATAAAATCGAAATCGCGATACTCAGGTCCACGATCCTGTATCGCGATGTGAGAAGGCAGAATCGCGATCACACCCCTTCCAACTCCCAGAGTTATCCTTCCTGTCCAGAACCAGGGCTCGAATTTTGGCGCGGGATTGCGGGTATTGCGCATAATTCTAATCATTCCCGCAGGTCTCCCATTTATAATGCGGGAAATTCCCGCAATCGTAATCCACACAGATAATAAAATCAAATCATTCTTTTAACAACTATCTTCCAGACGCAATTTCACAAACAGCGTGAGGGTTCAGCGGTGCCGCGCGCGTCTTCTATTTCTTCTCTCATAATGTGTTGTGCAAGGCAGGCGCTGCATGCGGCGATAATACACACTCGCGTTTTGGAGTCGGGACCATAGACTGTAAAAGTCTTTTTAAGTCTTACCAGTTTAAACATTCAAGCAATTTTAAACTAATCAGTGCTCGCGCGCTCTCTGAGAGATTATTTTCTATGCGCACATTCATAGAAAATCCGCCTCAAAAACAGCTGGCCAGTAACTATTTTTCGCGGATTATATTGCTTTTATTGTCTTTGTGAGGCTATACTCTAAACATAGTCGGTTTTGTCTTTAATAGGCATAAAACGCATGCCAGTATAATGAACACAGGATCCGTGCACTAGCTCTTAAAGTGACGGAAGCCATATGTGTCTGTCATTAATTTTGTTGTCAAAACAACAAAAGACGGCTTTAAGTTAAAGGAATCAGGATTAATAGCCTATGTATTTAATTTATTCAGGACTAAAATACTACCGTGTTATTTTCCATTTGATTACTTTATTCAGTATTGAGAACTACCACATCTTTAAATTACTATTATTTGAAGTTAACATTATAAAATACGTAGACCTACACCACAAAACTAGTTGAGGATAAATTATTTAAAATTTGGCAATTTCAGCATTATGGACGTGAAATTTGCAGCCAAAACTTGAAATATAAATTCGCAGAAAGTGCGTTAAATTAATCCTCAATTGACCGGCAACACGTCCAACATGCAGATGCATATCCTACGGCACCATCCCGAAATCAATTTAGTTGGAACACAGAACACAACCCTAAAGCAGCAGCCTACACTGCCTAGTATAGTTTAATAATTTTCATAGTTATTATTGTTCTTTGGTGTTTAGATTATACAGGTTTTTCCTAATGTTATTTAATAAAAAAAACGGTATTTTTTTTCTTCTCTCAAAATCTCTTTTTTTCACCACAAGCCCCGCCCCCTCAAGCCCCGCCCCCGTGATAGAATCGCGATACGAATCGAATCGTGGGTCAAAAATCGTGATACGAATCGAATCGTGGGTTTGGTGTATCGTTACAGCCCTATTCTTCACCATGTTATGACACATATGCTCATCAATTTTTGTGAAGTTCTGACTTTTCCTTTAGGATTTATAGGCTTTTGATTGTATTTTGCCCCACACCTTTTCTAAATGACCCTGTTACAGCCACCCAAATGCAAAATTTCAACTTTGTTCAAAAGTGGTTCAAAATTCTGATTCTAGGACCAACGGTCTAAGAGTTATGAGCAATTTAGTACTTTTGGTTGCTGTAGCACCACCTATGGGCCAATCAGGGTCATACTCAGGGTCATACTCTGTGCGCACTGTTGACGTTGACAGCAGCGCGGATTGATAGAAATGGAAAGAAAATAGTGCCGATTAAAACTGAGGTATGAATTTTGTCGGGCGTGTTTTTTGTGTGGTAAATTTATCAAGCTTTGAAACGCAAATAATTTTCACGTAAAAACGCACAGTTTTGAGGCACCGGAAACTAACCGGGAGTACATTCTTGAAAAACTTCCAGCGGCCAGAACTCTGACCAGGGAGGTGACTACAGAGTGGGTCAGTGTGTATGCACTATAGTGCTGGTGAGGATTGCATACAACTTCATGTCTTAAATGGGCGAACTAACCCTTTAAAGGTAAACTAAGTAACTTTTTTACCTTAACCGAACAGCTTCGGAGTCATTGGAATGGTTATATTACTCTTTTCGGGTGGAATGGTGGTCGTCTCGCAACCTCCTGGTGCCTGTGAGCCGCAAAACCACCCTTGTAACTTTGGGCCGGCGGGCCGCCGGCCACAGCATCAAGAACTGTTGCGTGAGATCAGGTCTCGCGATGTAACGAATTGCTTTACGGCAAAAAAAGATCTGATAAAATTCTGATAAAATAAGCACCAAACAGACATAACCCGGCACCGTATACATGTGGTGTTCGAGGCGCACATACAATACAGACTGCCGACAGTTAAACAGGGCGCGCGCAGCTCTTAAAGGGGCCACACCTTATTTCAACTCGTTACAGCTTCCATCCTACTGAACAGGTACCGGTGTACAGGGGGAGGGAATCAGGCCGTGAGTGCAGAGCCATCTCTGCGTGAGTGCTATTTATGACAGCACAAGTACTCCACAGCAACTCTAGGGGTCGCCGTTTGACAAAAACGGAATTCCTACATAGTGCACCTTTAAGTCAAACTGAAAAATGAGTAAAAAGAGGCAGCATTATGACATGAGCGCACAGTAGGTCACGTGACAAGAACCAACCGGAGCGCAACCGCCCTAGCGCTTTGGAAAAAGGAGAATGCGGCACACCCAGTGTTTTCTACGCGTTTTTAGGCGCTATATGTGAATCCGGCCTTAATGCTCTAATTTAACTAAGGCGTAATCCTGACTTAATCTAAGCCCTTTCTGTGAAACCAGGCCTATAACATGTAATTTATTCCTGAAAAGATTCATTTCCAGGTAGTCTTTAGTGTAACATGATCCTTCAGAAATCAATTCTAAGCAGCACAACTGTTGTCAAAACTGATAATAATAAGAAATCTTTTATTATTATTATCAGTTTTGACAACAGTTGTGCTGCTTAACATTTTTGTGGAAACCGAAATACTTTTTTTTAGGATTATTTGATGAACGGACAGATCAAGAGCTTATTTGAAATAAAAATATTTTATAACATTATATCTTTCCTATCACTTGTTTTGATTAATTTATTCCAATTGCTGAATAGTATTCATTTCTTTCCAAAAACTCTGATAGTGTATTAAGTAGAGTGCATTGCAGTGTGGGGCACAGAATCTCATGCAGTGTGTGCTTTGATTACATACTCCATATTTTTGCAAATATTCTGAGTGTTGTATGCCTGCAAAAAACTGCAATTACAAACATAGTACAAGTAATATGCTATTCTGTAGCCTTTGATTCCATGTGCTCTTTAATGTTTAGTCAAGTTAAACTACACCGCTGGCAACAATCTGCAACAGCAAAACTTCAGATGTTGACAGTGTAATATTATGTACTAATAGTTGTAGAATGGCAACAGGGTTGCCAAAACAGAAGAGCAATCAGAGAAGACATACCACAGAGGTTTACAGCACACTCACTAATGCTACTTGTAAACTAGTATCAAATAGAGTCGAACAGCTGCGTTAAGATGCCGCAGAGGACCGGGGGTATTAGACAATATGGCAATAAGGGCTATAGTGTCTGACGCAACCACAAAAATTAGGTTCTCGACAACTATTGCATTGTCAAACCGCAGATTTGAACGCTAACCCATCTTTAATAGCCGAAATATCACACCACAGTAAATCAACTCAAAAACAGATTGAAGACTCTATTCGCAGATGCAATGTTAGGAACTCAGAAGAGTGTACAATGGTCCTCTTGTTGGAATACGGACTGAGTCTATCAGCCTTGAGGGGAACCGAAATGCCATTGAGTGTCCACACACAGACAGTAAAACCTCTCGAGACAATGAAATGAGTGCGGGCGAACCGAACGCATGTGTGAGAGTTTCTTGAGCGAGAGTGTGTGTGTAAAGGGGGAAGTCTGAGACTAACTTTGGCTCCAGAGGAGCTCTCTGGATGTCAGCCATGCCTTGTTGTTCTAAGGGAGTTTCCTGGATTGAGCAGCGCTGTTGAGCCACACTCTCTCCGCACTCACGTCAGACTTTCCAGACGTTCACATGCACACACACGCACAATCGCACCATTTAGACGCAGCCGTCGGGAGGTGGGGTCAGAGAGCGACGGCTATAGAGTGCTGGAGGAATTTGAAAAGAAAGGGAGAAGGAGGACAGATACAATAGACAGAGTGTGAGAGGTCCAGAAATGGCGCAAAAACGTAGGGCAGGCGCATGGGAGTTTGGGAAGGCACGGCGGAGAGGAACGGAGAGTGAAAGAAGAGAGATTCCTGACTCCGAATGGATACACTGAAAGCATTCAGACAAGTGGAACATTAAAAGTCACACTAATGAGTTACAGTACTCGCTCTCTCACACCCAAACACACACACCACAAAGACTGAATTTTCAGACAGGATAAAAGTATGGAGTGAAGCACACGTATCAGTTGCTGCAGTCTGAAAAATTAGTAGCTACATTAATGTCCAACACCTGTTCTGGCCCATCTGGGTCAAAGTTCACTGATTTGCCAATGACATGAACCCACCAATGACAGCAGAGCCTGTCTGACAGACATCTATGCCAGCGCTCGTTAAAAAGCAGTCAAAGTTTTTCCTGACTGCGTTTGTGTGTGCAAATGCTATGGAAACTCCATGTCTCCATGGCGACAAGTCTGATCCTGGGACAGGTGGTCTTTTTCTTTTTTCTTTGGAGAGGCACGGATAGGCAGATTGAGGGGGAAGTGACATCACTTCCTGTGTCTGCACATTCCAGATCTGGTGAATCATTGGATTCCCGAGTGGCACTAGAACTAACTTGTCAGCTATATTGCTGACAGCTCAGAGAAACTATTAACAAACAAAGAACATCAGTTTTTAGACGTCATGATATTACGTGCTAGATGGATTTTTTTTTGGGGGGGGATTTTCGTCTGCAATTACAGCCACACCTTTTGAAGCTTTTAGCAAACAACAGTTACTTCCTGGTGACTTATACCTCAAAACAATCTTATTTTCAAACACGAATCGACAATTGGATTTTTTTTTCTTCTGACCTGTGATTATTTTTACTGTGGCCCCAACACAAACTACAAATGTAAATGTTTTATGAATTGTAATGTACACATTTTTTATATAAAAAATATATATTTTATACTTTATTTTATTTACAATTTTTAATTTCTAAGTTTAATATTTTTTTTTTCCCACATACATTTATTTTTTTCATTAAATGAGTACCCTACAATTTAGACAGAAGGAAACTATAAACTTTTTGTAAACTTTTTAACTTCGGGTTTTCAGGAAACTCCAAGACAGAAATTGGAAAATGATGGTATATGCATGGCAAAACATGCATGCACATGAAAAAAAAGAAAAAAAAGAAAGACATTTACATACAATTACATAAAGTCATGTTTATTTTACTGGCTTTTGTGATGCAAACATCCAGAGTACATTAGCGGCCACATCAAGACTAACTATTTAGTAGAATAATTCCACGGAAAGACAGATCTTGTGCTAATAATTGTAACTAACACTTGTTTAGAAAACTAATCTCATCTGAAAAATGCTTGTGTGGAACGGTGGTCTGGCTTTTATTATCTAGCGCTGCTAAAAGTGAACTATTGTCTCCATTATCAGTGTTTCAAGACTATCCCGATAAACCGTGACAACTGTGAACTGTGACAAAGGCGTCTCAGTAGTGGAGGGACGCGGGTCAGCCGGTAGGCATGACCGGTTAAAACTAAGATAAGACCAGAACAAACTCGACGCAAACCGGCTTCCTGCTTTCCCAGGCAATTCATTTATACTGGAGGAAACAGCAGCGAAATCTTGTTCAGACTTCAAGGTCTGCGCTCGGTTAAAATCAAACTTGTGCACTGCAGTTATCTCACAGAACATCCTCAACAAAAATGAGAAGGAAACGCGCACACACATTCACAGCATCCAGACAGCCTGCGGTAGGGTTTGGCCAGTAATAGGTGGTCAGGACGTAGACCAGCGTGGTAACCTTAACCTCCTGGATGAGAGTCCTCCAAACCCACAATCACTTTGCACTGGCAGCTCACCAGCGTGGCGTGTTTGGACCAGAGGGGACGCCCTTTTCCTTCTGTCTGAGTGAATAATTGTTGAATATGGATGGAATAACTTGTGAAGATGATGTGAAAACAACTTGCAGTTTGACAAAAAAACAATATCCCAAGGAAGATGCCAGCATTTTCAAGTAGGGGCGTAAAAATAGACGACCCAGTTTGATACATGATACGATACCATACTTTCACATTATATCAAACAAAGCCACAATAGAGTTAAAGGGATAGTTCACCCAAAAATGAAAATTCTGTCATTTACTCGAAATTGTTCTGCTGAACAGAAAAAAAGATATTTTGAAGAATGTCGCTAACCAAACAGTTGATGGGCCCCATTGACTTCCTTGGGTTTTCTTTTCATAGTATGGAAGTCAATGGGGCCAATCAACTGTTTGGTTACCCATATTCTTCAAAATATCTTCTTCTGTGTTGTTCAGCAGAAGAAAGAAATTCATACTGGTTTGGAACAACTTGAGGGTGAGTAAATGATGACAATTAACATTTTGGGGTAAACTATCTCTTTAAAAATTGTGAGCTTTTTTAAATGATTATTTCAAAATGCAAATGATAATGATAAAGAGTTAGAAAAAAGCACTGTAAATGTTCACTAAAATGCTAAATTTGGTATTACATCAGGAATGAACTTGAATGGGCTTGAACTTGGTGACACCAGCCAGTAGCATAACATAGCCACCAAGATAAAACCATCTACCTTTTTATATAACTGACTTTAAAAAGTTATGACCAGTCTTGAAGAAAAGAATTAGATGACTAACTTGTAAGACTAGTCTAAGCAGTTTACGCAACTAGCCACTGAATATAAATATGCATGATTCTGCTAAATGCAGAAATATGCTTGCACTCTGTCCTGACTACATACATTGAAAAAATAATAATCATGGAAGCTAAAATGTAAAATAGTTTGGGTGAACTAAACAATAAATCGTTGCATTGTTGTGTTGTGATATATTGTTATACTATGCATGCTTTCACCACTATTTTCAAGTGATTGATCTGGAATAAGAGACAAACCAGAAGTAATTAAAAGAAAAACAAGAGAGGGTTGACCCTAAAACATGGTGGCTACCCAAAAGCTATTCTAATCTAAATGCTATTTATGATTATTGAATGAACGGCAGAGAAAGAATGAATGAGTTTTGTTTAACTGGCTGATCACCAAAGTAAACGTAACCGAGACTGGTGGTCACACAAGAGCTCATGAATGAACTGGTTAATGCCAGTGGCAGCATACAACAAACAACACAACCACAGCACACAACAGTTCAAAGAAAACTTTGGCCTGAATGAAAGCGCTAAGTGTGCTGGCTTCCTTTGCTACACTTAAACAATCGAGTTTACAATGCTCACTGCCAGCTCTAAACTATTAGGCAAGAACATGAATCTACATTGTTTAAAAGTGGCCGTTTCCAAATGTGGACGGGCAGCTGTACGTCTTTCTCTTTCATACGCACACAGACACACACACTTCTGGCACAACCTTGGCTAGTTGACAATGGGGTCTCACAGGTTTTATTGTTTAGAATTACAGTACGATAAGGCAGTCAGTCATTCACGTTTGCCGCGTGTGTGTACGTGTTCAATTACGGCTTCATCCGCACTACATGCTGTACAGTGCGTTTCATTATGTATGATGATTGGAACTGGCGGATTGACAGGAGTTTTTCCCCATATACAGATGATTTCTATCAGAGCTATCGGTTAAGGGAAGACACACCGTTCTTCATTATTTCCAGCGGACTGGAACAGGAACCTTATGGAATCATGTGCCTTACATTACCAGCACTGACTCCAGTGTTTTACGCATTATACTGACAGGATGCACATGATAAACATGCTGTACAAGGATACAGACTCAACGAAAGAGAAGGAAAATGATTGATAGGGAAAACAATATTATTATTATTTTTAAATTCATAGCACAGAATGAGAGGAAATGAAATATTGCAAACTTGATTTAAACTCATAACCTGCATGCACCATGACTCAAAAATAATAATAAACAACAAAAAAAATTATACCAGCCTTCTGAACGTTTGTTTGTGTGTGTGTGTGTGTGTGTGTGTTCTGTGATGGCAAAGCTGAATTTTCAGCAGCCATTACTCCAGTCTTCAGTGTCACGATCCTTTAGAAATCAAGAAAGATTTCTAATTACTATAAATGTTGAAAACAGATCTGCTGTATAATATTTTTGTGCAAACCATGACACATTTTTATGAATTTTTTGATAAATAGAAAGCTCAAAAGAACAATTTATGTCAAATCTTTTGTAACATTAAAAAGGGCTTTATACTATCACTTTAGATTAATTTAATACATCCTTGCTAAATAAAAGCTAAATGTTTCTTTTTTTTCCATACTACTATACTATTTACACGTATTACTCATTTTGCTATAGGCTAGTGAGCAATAAAGAAAGTTATGTACTGACTTGTTCTGATTTCAAATACTGATATTTTCAGTTAATAAATGTATGTACAACTAAAAACCAGAACACTGCTCCTTTAAGGGGGCCGGGGGGGGGGGGTCCAGTTTTCACCTTTGTAATAGATTTACGGGAATGAGATCTTAAACACATATAGCTCGGCAACATATGCAAAAGTGATTTCAAAACAATGCATACTCCAGTGAGATCACTGCTGCCCTTTTGATGCAATACGGCAGTCACACACATACTGAAACTAGTGAACTCTACCTAAACCACAGATCATGTGCAGGCATACTGCCACACACACACACACACACACACACACACACACACACACACACACACTAGTATCTTGGGTATGAGCGTGTGAAAATCTGTAAATGGCTCCTCTCGGGGAACACAGGAAACAGTCAGACAATGTGGAGGCTTCATTTGGAGTTCCATGCTGAGCGACAGAAAAACACGCACACTGTCTTTGATAGGAGCAAACTCTAAAAAGTTTTGGTGACAAGAAGCTGCACAATGATTTACCAACCATCTGATTCTTTAAATAACGCAATATTTTCTCCTAATACCTGTTAATGTCAAATTTCACCAATTATATCACAATCCCAAACCACATATCGACCGCTTTCGACCTGCAGATTCTGAAACCTCCAGCCCAACGAGTGCTATTCTCAGTCCCGTGGAGATGATGGGGGGGATCAACTAAGCCCTCACCCCGAGATTTCAGGCAGGCGGCCTGCTGTCCTCAGTGTGCGTGGGAGGATATTAATAGCCCGAGAAAGCCACGACAGCACAGCCTTCTACATTTCAGATTTCCTGTGGCTTTTCTATCTTCTGTAAAAAAAAAGAAAAAAAAAAGAGCGCAGTGTATAGTGACCAGACAGGACTGTCCTAATCTCTTTCCTTTAGAAAGAGGAAGAGAGGATGAGAGAGACAGACAGTCAAAGACGATGTGCAAAAAAACTGTGATTTACAGTACACTTCCTGTGTAAAACCACATCTGCGGTTCTTCGCTATATAGGCCTACACGAGGTGTAACGTTGTGTGATAAGGAGCTAAGTTGAGGAATTTTAAGTCTACAAGAAAAATAAATAAATAAGTTAATTCAACTTAAAATGGCTGATTAACAGTTTAAATTACTTATTTTCTTCCCAAACAAACTTTTATGTCTTTGAACACCCAAGATAGCATGCGTTCATGTCTTGAATTACTGGTTTTGGCCCACATGCAGAACATCTGAACTTATTTAATAAAGGTGTATTCAATTTACCTAAACTGGGACGCGTTTTCTTTTTTGACAAGTAGCAGAACTGAATTAGGTGGGACAAACCAGATAAAATGCAACAGACTGAGTCAGAAACGTTGAAACTTAACAACAGCCAGAGTAAAATAACCTCTAGCCACCCTTGCCAAATTCAATTACCATTAAATATTTCCATTTATTTCCAGCCTTTTCCATGGAAACATCAGGAGGTAAATAGCTTGACTATGCATCACAGATCAAAGTCCTGTCCAATGAAAAGCTTTAAAGCCTGGATGACTCAGTGTCTCTTCTCTTTGTACGACAGGCCCATTGATTATCAAAAACAGGTCGAACAAGTTTTAAAAAAGCCTTATTACGGTTACAAATCACCTTTGCTCTTCTCAACTGGTTAATCTTTAAACTACTGTATTGTTATCAAAAGAAAATATGCGTCATTATAGTCAGCATTAACACAAACAACCCTGCAAAAACAATCTGTCTGATGGGAGACAAGATTATCAGAGCCAGCCAAGTGGTACATGAATTGTGTAAGATGGCATTTTAAGCCTGGAAAACATATTCCCGTGACATTAGGCCAGTGCCACGCTGAGTTGCCCCACTCATTAGCCAGCCTCAGTTCAGTGAACTCACATCAGACGGAGGCTTTGTGCCAAATGCCTTTCCCATCATTCACACAAGCAGGAGGTTCGCTGTTTTTTATGCTGAATGCATTCTTTGACCTATTCGAGGTGGACATTAATTCAGGCATCTGCAAATGTCAAACTAAAGTAATTCTAGAGCTGTAAAGGTGTTCAATTACACATGATTAGAATAAACCGTTTTTTATTTATTAAAGACAAAAATAAGGTAAAAAATATAAAATATACAAGGTATTAAATATAAAAAAAATATATAACATTTTTAAAGTAAAAATACAATAAGAAAATAATTACAAAAAAAAAAAAAAGTAAATTACTAAAACATTTTTTAAAAAGCTGAGCCTAACACTGTCAAAAATGAGTTTAGTGAGTCTGTGCATGGTTCAGCAAGAATCACTGCAGAAGTTTATTATCTAGGGCTGGACTTTTAACAAGCCTCTAACCAGAACATTTGCTCTACTTGCATTTAAAAAGTCATTATGCTTTTTCTATTTATAGAAACTTTATAAAAAATAAATAAAAAAAATTTCACTCTTTGCCCCATGCCATCAAAACCAAGATAAGGTTTTACAGGAATACTCATCCACACCGCAAAATCCACATGGAAAACATCTGCAAGGCGTGACCAAGCTACAAACTGACACTATTATCCATCGGCTTAAATGCGACATAACACCCTCATCTAATTTCCTACATTCAAGCGCACACCCTGATTTAAGCGTGTTTGACACAGTGGCAGGTTACCCAATCTGTGATACACCTGTGGATTCATGCGAGGAGAAGACATAAGAATAAAAGCGAGAGCGAGAGGGTGTTGTTTTCAAGGAGGAAAATCGCCAATGACTGTTAAATTTTAAGTCAAACCAATGGGTAATTATTGTTTGAAGACACTGGATAGGGGGTACGTGCGAACTCACACACACACACACACACACACACACACACACACACACACACTATTAGCGTTTTAACTGGAGTCAATGGGGGTTGAATAGAAGGGTAGCTGAATAGCAGGCGCATTGTAATATATGTAACACATCTCTCGTTCAGTCACTGAATCTGGGTGCAGTGACCTGTAAGGTGTGGCTACCTTAGACAAATTAATTTCTGACAGATGCTTCGCCTTTCCTGGGAAGAGCTAAATGGCAAAAAAAAAAAAACCTGACCACAAACCCACATGCTATCAAGCAGCTTTCATTTCGACAGCAGATAATCTTTCAATTTGTCTCCCACTTCTTGAACTTTTTAAAGCCACACGACATATCAATATAAATGTCATAAAGAAGACTAACCTGAACACCATGAGCTTATGATTCATGAAAAAAACATATGAATTCCCTAATTGAATGGATTTTATTAAAGGTATACTTCACTCAAAAATGAAAACTCTCATTATTGGGTGAACTACTTTAACATGAATGTGCATGAACATGTAAATTTATATATCTTAGGCCATGTAACCACCATTCAGGTCACTTTTTGCCTTCACTAATTAATTTTAAAAAGGTCCTATGCTGTGACAAATATTTCACTTTATTTGTTTAAAATATTTACTTTTAAATAGTAGTTTTAAATAATAAAGTAAGTGCAAATGCTACATAGTCTCTCAATACATATTAGCCAAATAAGTACATTTCATTTAAATACATTTTATGTCAACTATTCATCTCAATCAACATACCGATCGACATCCTTAAAAAATAGCTGAAAAGCTTGAGAACAGGATAAATGTGCTTCTCATCTCAGTATAAACACTTCTAGACCTTGTTTATTGTGGGAAGTCTACAGCAGTGACTAAGAAACAGATATGGCACGATTTCTAACACACAATCTCCCACACATCCACATCATTCTGATTACTCTGATAATGAGCGTTGCATTTAATTGCATCACGCAATCTTCTCTCTTCCTGTCTCCTCGTTAATGTGGATTCCATAAGCATCTGACGGAGCGAAGTGGCTTTAAAAAGGCTCCTAATGAGCAGCAGCGGGATGTGGACTGTGCTCTGGAGTCTTTCTTGTGGATCCCGGGGTATGTGCATGTCCTGTTTGGATTTCAGAGCCGCTCGGAGAGATACCGTGCACACTTCCTGTCCATGCCCACACCCTAGAGAGCACACTCCGATAACATCGAAGGAGTTTGAGAAGGTAAAAAAAAAAAAATTAGTCAAGAGCGAGAGAAATCTGTGATCCCAAAAAATCTCCAGGAAAAAAAAAAAAGAAGAGTATGAAAAGACTAATGGAGAAGGGAGGCCTGCCGATTGTATGCTAAATGTTTGTGATTGTGGGTGGAAAGAGTATACAGATCTGATTCCTGTCACTGGCATCTGTGTTGACAGGAAGTTTACAGTAGGAGCTGGACGCCTCCGTCCACCCCCCTCCCCATCCCCATCCGCTCTCACTGGCCCAGGAATGTGTGAGCTATGCAGACTGGCAAGGATGAGCTATCTTCATCTAGTAACCAGCCAACCAGAGCAGACTCATAACTTAGCATAGTTTACAGCATGCATAAACAGCCCTGTTGCAAACAACCTCTGCCCTGTCATTTCAATAAACAAATGCGGGCCTCAAAGTAGGGTGAGTTCACCTGGGGCTCATGGGAAAGGGAGGCTGTTAAGGCAACAAGATTACTAGTTAAGATGATGATCACTCCCTTGGCTTTGATGATTTAATTATCTAATTAACTAGCTGAATGCCTACTTATTACATAATACATGAATCTACACAAAAATACACGCAAGTTCAATGCAACACTCATCATGTGTTATTTTAATATACTGTCAATTATCTTGAGGGTCGCTGCTCTAAGGAACTGTGTAGTTTTAAGTTAAAGATACACAGTATGAGCCGAGTGTGGCTCTGGACTCAAGAGAAAGTTTTAAAGGTGAGTCAAGGCATTCAGTAAGTGAAGCGTTTTTATAGTGCCACTTTTGGCAGAGCAGAGCTGGAAAAACCAACAGAAGAGCAGTGAATGGCTCTTTCAATGTGAAATAAACTTAGCCTAACACTGGCACTACTCTTAGAAAACTCTCACAAGGCAAGGTTCATAAGAGAAGAGAAGACTGGACTGCTTTTAAAGCTATAGACCGACAAACAGTCTGAGTCTAGCTGATTTTTTTTTACATTTCTTAACCAATAAATGCCACTATTTGGTGGGTCTTTAAAAAAACAGCACCCAAAAACAGTATTCACAACAAAGTTAATTATTTAATAACAATAGCCACTGATTCTATAGTGATGAAAGCGCATCTTAATAGGCTAAACGTAACCCAAACATGTAGCTGAACATAAATTAGCCATATTACAATATATCTATATAAATAAATAAAATACTACTACTGTAGACGAATTATTACTAGTAATTATTTTATAATATTGTTATTACTAATTATAACAATCATTAAAATGTATATGTATGTAGCCTACTGTGTCAGAAAGCAGAAATGAAAAAATAACTGAAATCAGTTTGCATATTGGTTAGTGGACACTCAAACATAACATAATATCATAAAAAGGAAATATTGCTTAATTTCTACACTACAGTACATCATAAAAAAGAAATCGCACACATTATGGCCGTGCCTCAAAACATTACCTAGACAGCACTTTTTGACATCTTTGAATGGCCAAAACGGTTGCCTAGGTAGGCAGCTCACTAGGTTGAGGCAATGATTTTCAAAACTACACATACTCAACAAGCGTGTATGTGTTCAGATATTCTAAAATTAAAATCCAATATAAAACATACCACTCCGGTAATATTTTTTTTATTTACGAGTCAAAAGTTTTCTGAACTTAAAACCACTATAACATATCAATGCCCAACATGCCCAGTTCAGTATGACAATGTATGCTCATTACCACTACCCAATTTTCATATTTGTGATCAAACAAGCATTTCACATCAAATTAAACCAGTAAAAAAAAAAAAAAAGACCCGACTGAAATGTTAAAGAAAACTAAGAGCCAGTTTAGAATAAAATGCACTTGATGTAACTTACCGAAAAGACTGATAACCCATAATCACCGACACTACATTCAAAGCGTCATGACCCGATAACACCAGGAATTTACATTCACATCCATGTTTACTACAAGCATAGAATAATAGTACGACAAGAATAGAATAACAGTGAGCCAACAATAAAATAATACAATACACTGCTTAACAAATCTACAACCAACAAAAACCCGTCAGATTTCTTACCATGGCTATCATCGTGGATTTGTCCATCCGATGAGGATGGCGTGTTTCTCCGAGTTTTCCAACTAACGTTACTAGTTGATCCCTTTTAACACTACGAATACAATAGGCCTACTTTCAGACCAACTATTAAAAACAATTGACGACGCAAATCAAAGTACATCCAAAGTTTGACGGCCTGTCAGAACCGAATCATTTTCGGCTCTCGGCTGCTTGCTTTCTCATGGAAACGCTGTTGGTGTAATGTGACGCTTTCTCTCTGATCTATGAAAAAGTTAGAGAGAGATCAGCGTGACGTCATGTTACATCCGTCTCATCGACCAATCAGAGAGATGGAGTCTCGACTAATGAAAGAGCCGTGATCTACTGTAGCTTATTACTACTGGGACGTTCCTACAATTCGGTGCCTTTTGAGTCGCCAATAGCCTACAAGTTATGGCATTTTTAATCTTAATATAATGTTACATTTCAATTGATAATTTCAGTGGATAACAACTAGGACAACAACTTTTAAAAATGGACAACTTTTTACACTGAATTAAAGACACATTTCTAACGACTTTATAAAACCTTACTCTGACAATTAGACAAATTAGGTCAATTTAATCAACGTAATCTTATTTAGTTTTCCCTCCTCTCAGAAAAATAAAGTAAAAAGCCCCAAGTTTGCTACAGGCAAACAATATTACATTAAGGGTGGATTGCCGCCCCCTGTACCTGAACACACCTAAACTGTCATTATAAATGAACAATTTCCCTTTAAAAAGAATTTAAGAGGGTGATACAAGGGGAATTCTGCTTTCAGCAGGCACAAGGTAATCTTTCATGCCAAGCCTCTGATGCAATGCATATAAGTATAGTGAAATCAGGCCCCCCGATTCGTGTGATCTACTCCGCGTCATTTGTGCCTCTGAAGGTGTGCACTGTGCATACAAAAAAAATTATAGATAGCCTTCATTACAATGGTCACAAAACACGGTCTTAAATGGGTGCTCAATGTTGTCATGGTAGAACAAAAGTGATGTGGTCTCTTTCTTATTTATGTCAGACTCAATGTGTGCGGTTTGTGAGCTCACTACCAAAGACATACTGTATAATGCTTTTAGGCTCAGAATACCGTAGTATTTTATAAATTATTAGTTGTTATCTCATAGGCTAAATTGAATCACCCTTTACACTCATAAACAATATCTTTCCATCAAGGTTGTTATGCATATAACCTCGGTGTGTTTTAAAAGCACTGCTGTGCTGTCAACATCTTATGATTAAGGCGATGAGGTAAACTTCAATAAATGTGATGTTGCAATCTTTCTCCCGAGGGCTAAACAGGTGGTTAAAAGGTAACCATTAGAAACCAACCCAAACTCACCATATGCATAATCACATACTGTAGATTTGCAAGGCAAATCAGGTTTGGGATTTGAGTACTATTTGGAAGAAGAGGGAAACTGATTGTCTTCTTCTGATTTGGATTCACACATCATTTACAGTACATGCTCAGGTTTGTCATAGACATTCATGGCACAGTATACAGAATTATGTTTCATGCAATTTATATGATCAGCTTTAAAGGCCACTTTTTCATGCCATATATAGGTTCAATTTTTATATGCTCATAGTTCATGACTTTTGAACTCTATGGCTTTTGTAATGGCCCAGATTTCTTAATTTTCATCAAATCTAAAATTAGACAGAAAAAACGATCCATACACATTACTTGTTTATTTATTTAAATACAAAAGCAAAATCACAAGGAAACACGCTATCTTTTTAAGACATATGGATATGTCCATGCATGCTGCCTTACCTCAGTAGTCTTTCTAAACATCAGTACAAATTAAGGTGGCAGAAGACACATTGACAACCTGGTATGCATGCTATGTTGAGAACTTAGTCTAAAGAGGTTAAGAAAATATAAGCGAGCGAGCGAGCGAGCGAGAGAGAGAGAGAGAGAGAGAGAGAAAAATATAGTTTTTTGGGGCATTTTAAAATATGTGAATAGATGTCTAAAAGCTCCAATAATCTTCTCGGTGTCATACAATAATCCACACATCTATGCAGCTGTTTTGGTGAAAGGGTCATTCAGATTGGTAGATTTTATGTTTCCATGAAACAATGCATATTTTACATCAAATATTAATCAACTTTCATACCACATGGTTTTTCATGCATAGATCTTCCCCATACAAATTCATAATGACTAGCACCTAAGAATAAAATAAAAACCAAATATATAAGTACTTGGCAAACCGTGAAAACCAAGGAAACAGGAATCAATGATAATCAACTTAGGGTACGTTTACATGACAACGAAGTACTAAAATGGAAAAGGTTTTCCTTTGCGGTTTTCATTTACAGACAACAACGTTGTCAAAACGATCCCTGTTCACACGGGTCCGCTAATCGACTAAAAACGCTGTATTTTTCATGTACAGACGACAACGTTGTCAAAACGATCCCCGTTCACATGCACGGAAATGCTGTATTATTCATGCCAGGCTAGTAGTAGGCGATGTCCCTTTGTAAAGAAACGAATCGGTTACCTAACGTAACCTCGGTTCTCTCTAGAAGAGGGAACGAGTATTGCGTAAGCTAGCTTACGCTACGGGAAAGATTCATCTTTGCTGAGATTTTGAAGCCAAAAAATTATTTCATAATTTGTATCCATGCACAACGCAGTTCCTCTGCGGCACACCTAGAGCAGGCTAGCTAGCAGCTCATTGGTTCGCTCAGAGAGAACTGCTTAAGCCTATGGGAGAGCGGGGCTGAACCCGCTGCCAATGAGAGGCGCCCGCGCGCTCATTGCGTCATGGCCAGAATGGGCGTGGCTATGGTGTATATAACAGTCTCTCCCAGGCTTATATGTTGATTTATTTCAGCGTGAAGCGAAACGCTAGTAGCGCAAGCATGGCCGGGAACGCAATACTCGTTCCCTCTTCTAGAGAGAACCGAGGTTACGTTAGGTAACCGATTCGTTCTCTTACGAGAGGTTCTCTCGTATTGAGTAAGCTAGCTTACGCTACGGGAACACCTGGTCAACGCCGTGCGCGCTATGAATCCACTCATGAATCCCAGGGTGATACCGGGGGATTTTTAACGTAGAGTGAATGTAATATGAGGCCAGCAGAGCGGGCACATGAAGTGTATACATAAGCATTTTAGGAGAGCACAAGGGGCGAACCGGTTGTGTGAGGGACTCCCAGTAATGCAGCTTCAAGGGAGCTGGTCTTTTAGACAGCTAGTAATTTTGCCTGCAAGGCGGGAACTTCCAAGTTGTAAAATCTGACAAAAGTGGACGGGGAGGCCCATCCCGCGGCCACACAAATGTCATGAATGGAAATTCCACAGGACCATGCCCACGATGAGGCCATGCCTCTAGTGGAGTGCGCCCTGATGCCCAGAGGGCAGGGCAGGCATTTAGATGCGTAAGCAGAGGCGATAGCGTCCACTATCCATCTAGACAGCGTCTGTTTAGAGGCGGCCAGACCTCTGGTGCGCCCCCCAAACGACACAAAAAGCTGCTCAGCGCGTCTGAACGCGGCAGCACGCGTAGTGTACAACCTCAGAGCCCGCACCGGGCAGAGGAGCGCTCACTATCGGATGAAGGCAGAGCCGATAGGGAAATAATCTGAGCCCTGAACGGGGTACCAATCGCCTTCGGGACATAGCCATGCCTAGGTTTGAGAATGACAACAGAATCATTCGGTCCAAACTCAAGACACGCGGCGCTGGATGAGAGCGCGTGAAGATCCCCCACGCGTTTTACTGAAGACAGAGCCGTCAGAAAAACGGTTTTGAGCGAGAGGTATTTCAGGTCCACAGACTCGAGCGGTTCGAACGGGGGTGCTTTCATAGCTTCGAGGACTATAGAAAGATCCCAGATAGGAACCGAAGGGGGCCGCGGAGGGTTCATCCTCTTAGCTCCTCTGAGGAAGCGGATGACTAACTCGTCTTTGCCCAGGGGCTGAGCGCGTCGGGGTTCAGAGAACGCTGCGACGGCTGCCACGTAAACCTTGAGAGTGGAGGGGGACCTGCCCTTGTCCAGCATCTCTTGAAGGAACATTAGCAAAGACGGCACCTCGCATGACCGTGGGTCCAGATGTTTGTCGGTGCACCATTTTGAGAACACAGACCATTTAGACGCATAGAGCCTTCTCGTGGAAGGTGCTCTAGCCTGTATGATAGTGTTTCTTACTCCCTCTGACAAATCGCTGAATAGTCGTTGATCACCCATGCATGTAGCGCCCAGCGCTGTGGATGGGGGTGCCAGATCGTGCCGCGAGCCTGAGAGAGGAGATCTGCTCTGACTGGGATGGGCCACGGGGCTGTCTGTGACAGCTGAGTGAGCTCCGGAACCCAATTCTGACTCTCCCAACGCGGAGCTATGAGGAGCACCGAGTGGCGTGTGTCCCTGATCCTCTGAACTACCTGCGGTAACAGAGCGATCGGAGGGAATGCATAGAGCGGGCGGTGAGGCCATTCCTGGGCTAGCGCGTCCTCGCTCTTTGAAAAAAATATTGGGCAGTGAGCGTTCTCTTCTGACGCGAAGAGGTCCACCTCTGCTCTGCCGAATAGTCGCCACAGTATTTGGACCGTTTGTGTGTTCAGGGACCATTCTCCTGTGGAGATGAGGTTCCTGGACAGTATGTCTGGACCGTCGTTCAGATGGCCCGGCACATGCGTCGCTCTGAGCGAGAGCAGGTGGCTCTGAGACCAAACTAAAATGCGGCGTGTCAGTAGAAAGAGATTCTTGGATCTGACACCGCCCTGACGGTTGAGATAGGAGACCACAGTCATGTTGTCCAAACGGATCAAGACGTGGTGTCCCCGAATGAGCGGGAGGAAGCGCGAGAGCGCGTTCTCGACCGCAAGCATTTCCAGACAGTTTATGTGTAAGGGGCTTTCCTGAGTCGACCAATGGCCGAAGGCCGGTGAGCCCTCGCAGACTGCACCCCAACCCGTGTTGGATGCATCTGTCGAGATGACTTTTCGGCGGGAAAAGGTCCCCATCGTGACGCCTTGTTGAAACCATTCTGCTACTGTCCACGGCTGCAGCGCTGTGAGACATGTCTGCGTAACCCTGATCAGCTGGCGGCCAGTGTTCCACGCGCGGTGGGGTACACGGCTGTTTAACCACAGCTGAAGCGGGCGCATGTGCAGAAGGCCCAGCTGAAGCACAGCGGAGGCTGAGGCCATGTAACCCAGCATCTTCTGAAAAGTTTTCAGAGGCGTGCGGGTGCTCATCTGAAACGAGGTGGCTAGAAGCAGCACACTGCGCGCGCGCTGTGTGGACAGGCGAACCGTCATCGTGACCGAGTTCAAATCTATTCCTAGAAAGGAAATCGATTGACTGGGTTGAAGGGAGCTCTTTGTCCAGTTGACAGAGAGACCCAGCGTTTTCAGATGGTCGAGGAGAACTGCGCGGTGCGATAGAAGCTCCGTCCGTGATTGGGCCAAAATCAGCCAGTCGTCCAGATAATTCAATATGCGCAGCCCCTGACTCCGCAGGGGGGCGAGAGCCGTATCCATGCACTTCGTGAATGTACGGGGCGCCAGGGATAAGCCGAACGGGAGAACGGCGTATTGATAGACATGACCCTCGAAGGCGAAACGTAAGAATGGCCTGTGACGGGGATTTATCTGGATCTGAAAATAGGCCTCTTTCAGGTCTAGAGAGATGAACCAGTCCCCCTGGCGAACCTGCGCGAGGAGTTTCCTGGTAGTGAGCATCTTGAACGGTCTCTTCATGAGCGCTTTGTTCAAAGACCTGAGATCTAAAAACGGTCTGAGGCCGCCGTCTTTCTTGGGAACCAGAAAATAACGGCCGCAAAACCCCGACTCGGTCATAGATGGCGGGACTCTCTCTATGGCGCCCTTTTGCAACAGCGTCGCAATTTCTGAGCGGAGCGTGCCGGCGGCCAGCGGGCTGACAGTAGATTCGAGGCGGGCGGCGGCGAAACTGTAGCAGATAGCCGTTCTTTATAATGCTTAACACCCACGAGGAAATGCCTGGAATGGCTTCCCACGCTTTGGAGCATGCGGCTAGTGGCCGAATGGCTATATCGCCCTGATTGCTGTACATAGCGGGCTGGACACAGTGTGTGGGCGTGCTTTGAATGTGTGTGGCAACGGGACTTGCACTCGGAGAGGAGTCTATGGGCCGTGAAACAGAGCGAGCAGAGAGGGGACATGCGCACGGGCTCGTGGGCGTGTTTATGTTCTCTGATATTAGAGCGGGCTGTGCCCGTTTCATGTGATGGGGCTCTGAGAGAGACACGGGATATGTTATGCTTGTGTGTATGGGTGAACACATTTTCTACACAACCGGCATATTTTCTCTTTTTGAGATTTCTCTGGGTAGGCGTAAAAACGGCTTTTTGACGCTCGCAAGCGGGCAGGGACACCGGCTTGTTTGTGGCGGTCAACACTACAGCAGTCGGCGAAACAACGGGGACTGGCAGAGGGCGAAGCTTTGACGGCGGTCCGGCCGCAGCGGGAGAGCGCCGTCGTTTTCTTAACTTTGCTAGGCAGACTTCTGATGATCAGGCTTCAGCGTGATTTTGGGTCGCGGGCCCCGTGGGGGCGGCGGTTTGCGGCGGCTGTCAGAACGAGAGCGAGGGCGGCCGCCCTGTCTGCGCTGGGCTGTTTGAGTCTGCGGAGGAGGGCGCTGTGGTGGAGCTCTGGCAGGAGGCTCGTGAGAGCGGCCTGCGGCAGAGCTAGCGCGGCGGGGCAGAAACAAATTCATGGCCTGGGTGGCTTTCTGGACCTCGGAAAAGCGATCGACGATTCCCGTGACAGCAGATCCAAAAAGGCCCGTCGGGGAGAGGGGTGCGTTTAGAAACGCGGCACGTTCAGCATCTCCCATGTCGGCGAGCGTGAGCCATAAGTGTCTTTCAGATACACACAGGCTGGCCATGCATCTTCCCAGAGCTTGTGCGGCGGCTTTAGTGGCGCGCAGGGCGAGGTCCGTAGCACTTCTCAGATCCGTGACGGCGGAGGAGGGGTTTCTACCGCTCTCGGCCCACTCACGGAGAATATCGCTCTGTAACACCTGGAGGACGGACATAGAATGAAGCGCTGCGGCGGCCTGACCGGTGGCGGCATAGGCGCGAGCATGAAAACTTGGTCGCTCTGCACGCTTTCGACGGAAGCGTGGGAGAAGAACGCCATCTAGCAGAGGGCGGGCAGAGGTGTGTGGCGACCAAGTCCTCAACAGGCGGCATGGCTGAGTATCCCTTTTCGGCTGCTCCGTCCACTGTGCGCAGCGAGGCGGATATATCCGAACGGTTTCTCGCCGAGAGCGGGGCATTCCAGGACTTCGTCAGTTCAGCGTGAAGTTCAGGCAGGAATGGGGCGGCCTGGTTGCATGCGGGGGTCGAGCGCCGATGGAAAAAGCTGCCGTCCATCCAGTTCGGGGGCTGCTCGGGTGGAGGAGACCACTCGAGACCGAGGCGTTCGACGGCCTGTGAGAGGAGGCGCATTAGTTCCTCCTCTATTCCAGCGCGGATCCCCGCCGACTCTCTCGTGGATCCGAGAGATGACCACTCCTCACTGTCTGATGCAAGCAGTGAACATGAGTCCTTCTCCTCCGCGGCGTCATCGGAGGCGACAGAGCGGCCACTCGGCGGCAACTGTATGTCCGGCAGGGGCGGGGAGGGAGAGCGGGAAGCGGGAGGCGGCAGCGGCGGCCCGCATGGTTCCGCAGGGGGCTTCGGCGGCCTCTGGTCGCGGCGTTTCTTTTTCCGCGGGGACGAAGGAGGCGGCGCGGGAGCGGATTGTGCTGCCCGAAGTCGTGCCCGCAGGGACGACAACGGCAGGCTCTCGCAGAAGTCGCATCCTCCATCCGCGAGGGCGAGTTCTGCGTGCTCGAGTCCCAGGCAGAGAGCGCAAATGACATGGCGGTCTCCATCCTCGAGAGGAGCGCGGCAAGAGCCGCAGGAAAGGCGAGGCATCTTTACAAAGACGCTCGGCTCTTTTAGAAATACAGAGAAAGGATACAGTCGTCGGATGGCGCTAGCTTGCAGGGCGGCTGAAGGTGGCGAAGACGGCCGGCTTCTTCAGGGTCCGGGAGCTCGCTAGAGTGATGCCTTCTCGACGGCGACGGCTTTCTCTCAGGACAGCAGAAGCGTGTAGCTCGCTGAAGATGAAATGAATCAACATATAAGCCTGGGAGAGACTGTTATATACACCATAGCCACGCCCATTCTGGCTGGCCATGACGCAATGAGCGCGCGGGCGCCTCTCATTGGCAGCGGGTTCAGCCCCGCTCTCCCATAGGCTTAAGCAGTTCTCTCTGAGCGAACCAATGAGCTGCTAGCTAGCCTGCTCTAGGTCTGCCGCAGAGGAACTGCGTTGTGCATGGATACAAATTATGAAATAATTTTTTGGCTTCAAAATCTCAGCAAAGATGAATCTTTCCCGTAGCGTAAGCTAGCTTACGCAATACGAGAGAACCTCTCGTAAGAGAACACTACACGCCTATAGACTGTACATGCATTACGCATGTGAATGGCATCACAGTTTTCATAAATGCGTGATTTTGAAGTTTACACGGAGCCGATAACGGTATAGTTTTAAAAAGCTTGGACTTTGAAACCCGTTTTTTAAAAGCTTGTTTTCAGGCCCCCAAATGACCATTTTCTTAAAAATGAACGGCCAAAACGCATAAAAAGTTTTCCGTTTTTAGTTAGAAAATGGTGTTGTGTAAACGGCCCCTAAGAGTTCATGGGAAACTAAACTCAAATTTACATCTAGCTAGTAATGGGCTTTATTAGATTAAAACACCCACCCAGTTTTGGTCCACCATGTTACTTAATGCATTGTAAATGTAGCAGGGTGGACAACTGCCATAGAATGTGAATTTGAAATTTGAAATATTTGCTCAGGATTATTAGGTTATACCGGTACTAGCTAGCCGGAGCTTGACCAGAGTGTTTTTATGATAGACAGACATTTTCTCCCTCTGACAAGACTAAAAAAATAATTGAACTTCAAAACTGTTTTCAACAAACCTGCTCAATCCACACAATCCACCAAACTGTAGGAATGGCCCGGAAACCATTGTTTTTTACGAATTTAAAATCCATATTATACATAATAATAAATCAATTTATAGTGGCAGGCACCATAGCAAATTCTTTATATCCGACAAATAAATACTTGCGCAGAAAAAAAAGGCATATGCGAGCGCTGTGGCGAGCCTGTGATGACAAGTTGGGAATGCCTTCTGCTTTTTTGAGTTGAAATCTATTGGAAAACACCGCAGAGGCATTATTGTTCACATTGTGGGAAGGGCTCCCTCAGCATAGCGCTACAAGTAATGCCTGTGGCCGGCCGCAGAGAATGCCACTCTCACACACTCCACTGGATTAAGGTCAACTTTGCATGGCAGTGTTGCTTACAGGCATCTGACTGTTACTTTTCACACTAGCTTAATTAACCAAGTCTGCGCTATTCGCCTCAAAATCTAAACATCATAAACAAACAAAGCAAAAAGTCATTATTCCTACTGTTTTTGGAGCTCAAAGTGTACATGGAAGGGTCAGACAGTGAACTCGTGCCTGATGGTGGATTTACCGCTGGACAGGCCTAATTATCACATATTTTTGCCATCACTAAATTAAGAAGAGATTCTTTCCATGCCTCCTCCTCTCTATTTAATTATTTTTAAGAGGAAGGGTTTTGGGTGAGTCCAAGGACACTGTTTGGAATGCTGGAAGATTTTGCACAAACATTCGCATGGCTAAAGGGTTGTTTTTATTTTTTTTTGAAGAGGGAACAGAAGTATGCAGTCAGAGGAACGCAGATTATGTTTGACAAAATACAGGATGGTGAGGGTTGACACCAGGATACTCTCGTCTGGGATGCAGGATGTGTCCCATAATTCAGAGCAATGATTTGTGTGGCCTCATGCTCGGGTAAATGTGAAGCAGAATCATGTTTTTGTGTTCTATAAATCATATCGGTGTATACATTTTTGAGAACAAGTGAACAGGATGTTCAGCACATGGCACTGACAAATGCTTGGAAACAGTTTTGGTTTAGTACAGCTACTATCAAGATTGTAAGCATGACTCTTTGAGAAGTTTTTTGTCTATTTATGTCACAACACATATGGAGACACACATGCCGTTTATAGTTTTGTGGAACACACAAAAAGTTTTTTTTTAAAGAGTTTTCACATTCTTTAGATTTTTATAGTGACCACTTCTGAACAAATAACATTAACAGCAATATGAGCTGGATGATAATGAAATAACTGAATATTTATTTGATGTGCATTCATTGTTATATTTGCGTATACCTACTACCTACCTGGGCAAAAATAGGACAAGCCAAACATTGCCAAATATTTAGTAGTCTTTTAATGGTCTTCACCGTTTTAATCACAAATCAATGGTCAGGAAATTAGCAATAATTGCTAGCATAGCAATAGCTTAACTTAGCATAGAATAACTTAGCATAGAATAGCCTTCCCCAACTTGCAGACAGCTTTTTACAGGAAGAAGAGTGAGTGTTGTTCAACTCAATGTTAATGGCTTCGGACAGTTCATGAGTAGTTGAAAAATGTCTCCCAGTTTGTTGGAATTTAAAGGGATAGTTCCCACCCAAAAATGAAAATTGTCATAATTTACTCACCCTCACGTTATTCCAAACCTATGAGATTCTCTGTTCTGTTGAACACAAAAGAAGATATTTTAAAGAATGGCAAACAACCCTATTTTTGTTAGTATCGGGGATCCCCTATCTGAGATGGAAGAGATTGAGGTTCATGGTGTCACTGGATCTCTAGCCCAGGGACGTACTCTGCTGGGCTGGTGCTACACCAGTAATGCCCAGCGGGGCCCCCACAGAGCACGCTTCGCGTGCGCTGTCTGCTGCCGTTACCCTTAACGACGCTCTCAGCGACTTCTTATACTCTCAGCAGTATAATTAACTTACTCCTTCACTCGCCTCATCGGAGTGAAGACTCTCCCGCTCTTCTTTAAAATCTCTTCCAGTCAGACAGCCCTACCAATTAATAAAAGCTTACAACCTTGTTTGTTGATTTGCCAGGGCTGTCACCGAGAACAATTGCCCGCGCATCCTCCACCATAACTGTAAGGGGTATACAGTCAAAGACCCAGAACCAGATATGAAGACCCGGAGTCAGAATTATACATAAAAAAAAAAATTAAAAAAAATTAAAGCAGTGCAGTAAAAACAGTCGAACGAACAGTGGCACAGTGCTCATTCAGTAAATGCATAGCTAAACAGATGTGTTTTGAGTCTGGATTTGAATGTGACTACTGTAGGAGCACATCTGATCTCCTCTGGAAGCTGGTTCCAGCTGCGGCTGGCATAATAGGTAAAAGCAGACTCTCCGTGCTTAGAGTGAACCCTTGGTATTTCTAGCTGATGTGATCCTAATGATCTGAGTGATATGTTATATTCAGTGAGCATATCTGCAATATATTGAGGTCCTAACCCATTGAATGATTTATATACCGTATTTTCCGCACTATAAGGCGCACCGGATTATAAGGCGCACCTTCAATGAATGACCTATTTTAGAACATTTTTCATATATAGGGCGCACTGGATTATAAGGCGCATAAGATACTGCAGTCAAACGTTTGACTGGGTTTGCGTTTTGCATCCACTAGATGTGCTAAAGGGAATGTCAACAAAACAATCAGAAAAAGTCAAACTTTATTACCGTATATACCCGAATATAAGACAAGGTTTTTGTCCTAAAAATAGGCTGAAAAATGGGGGGTCGTCTTATATTCAGGGTCATCTTATATTCGAGTGGAGGAATCGATTGATAGCCTTTTTCTCCCGCGCCGCCGACCGACGAGAGCGCCGAGGATCTCGCTTGGAAAAAACGAGCGCGTCGCTTACATTATGAGCGCGCGCCTACATTTGAAATAACGAACTTGAGCGCGCAAAAGACGCGAAATGTGAACAGGGGGGGGGGGCTCTGCTCGCTTGTCTCCGTCCGCTCCGTCCTCTGTGAACGGCGCTTTTTCTTGTGCGGCTCGAGCAGAGGAAGAGAGAGAGAGCGGGAGCCGGAGCGTCGTCGAAAACGGCCAGACGACCCCGCAGGGTTAAATCCATCCCGTCGCACTCAGGGCAGCCGCAGTCATGGCCAATCAGGAAGCGCATATGTGCCGGTCTCCGCCGACGAGCGGGCCTCTGCACGAGGCACAGGTGATGCGAGGCATTTAGAACAACGCCTCGGAAATTTGCTCTTAAAATTATTTTCTGTTGAAAACCAGATTTTTTCCACAAAAATCTATTTTTCCCCAAAAATATGTCTGGAAAATGGGGGGGGTCGTCTTATATTCAGGGTCGTCTTATATTCGGGTATATACGGTAAGCGTTCTGACAACTCCGTTCACTCCCATGGTAACGTTGTTCAAACGTTAAAGGAGAACTCCGGTCAATTTTAACATAGAGCAAATTTTTTGGTAAATTTGGAGTTCTGTCAGTACAGATAACAACGATAAAAACCGGTGTTGACTACACCGTGTTATCCTCTTTTTAAAATGTGCACCCTGTTGACTTAAACGGGGCACGTTTTAAACCTGCTTTTAGCCTCTTAACAACTTTAGTGTCATTACAAGTGCACAGCCATTTGAGTGAACACGGTGAATCTGACTGCAGTAAATGTGAAAGATATGAATAAAAATTATGTTTATTCAGCCAGCTCACATACCCGTGATGTTTATTCAGCCAGCTCAATACCCGTGAGCTATTTTCTTCCTGTTTTCGGTCGAAGTCCACAGTAGGCGATTGTCGATTGTACGCGCGCGATCATTGGTAACTACGCAACAGTGGAGACTCAGACTGTCAGCTGTCAGGCGATGACGGTGCTGTGTGGTGTTCTGAGAATATCAGCTCAAATGGATAGTTCATCCGAATCAGATGTTGAACACACGGAGGAGGTTTGATCGCGCGCGCGAACTCGACAATCAACTACTGTGGACTTCGACCGAAAACAGGAAGTAAATACGGGTATGTGAGCTGGCTGAATAAAGAGATTATTCCTGCCTTCGTGAAAGCCCGGATCACAGTTGAGACTGATGCTGCGTCCCAATTCGCCTACTTATACTACGCCCTAAAAGTATGTACTCTTTTTGTGAAGAAAAAGTACATACTTTTGAGTGTGTAGCAAAAGAGTAGGCAAGCTTTGGGACATACTACTTCGTCATCTTTAACGGACAGCTCTGTCGCGAGCATCTGTCACCGTAAACTGCTGCCCTGTCAATCATCTCGTCACAGTTAAAATCCTCCATTCAATCTAATATAACTTCTTACCATTTCGGAGAGAATTGTTGTCGCACGTTCATCTGCCAGTCATGGGGCTTTCATGCCGAGACTCTTCTCATGTGTTTGGAATTGGAATATAATAATGCATTTAAAAGTGAATGGCTAAACGTATCTGTGCAAAAGTTCACAATGCTGCAGATGCAATATAATGTGGACAACATTTAATAAATACATTTTCGTGAGGTTAGATACTGATAATTAATCACTCAAACCCCTTTTTTCTAAACCTCTCAACATAACCGCCGGACTCGCGCGTCCTCCATGTCTGTAGTTTTTGAACACTTTTCAGTCGTGTTTGTAGTTCTAACCGAATCCTCGTCCAGCGCGCGATGGGTTGTGGGCAATATCAGCCGTTAGAGTGCGCATCGATCTGCACTTCGGATTCTGACCGGATATAGTAGACCATCCGGGTCTCTTTGGGACACTCATTTCAACATACTACGATTTGGGACGTACTAATTCTATTTTCGAATACTATTTAGGACGGATAGTATGCGAATTGGGACGCAGCATGATATATCAGCCCAGGCATCCACGATCCATTGGCAGATAGTGGCGTAAGTCGCCCAGCGCTGTCTCCCCGTCTTGGTGAACGTGTGTTCACCATCCATTTATAAGGCGCTCTGGATTATAAGGCGCACTGTCGTTTTTTGAGAAAATTAAAGGCTTTTAAGTGCGCCTTATAGTGCACAGTAGCAGCGTTCTGTATGAGCTGCAACGGTCTTATGGTCTTTTTAGGAAGGCCAGTGAGGAGTCCATTACAATAATCCACCCTGCTGGTGATAAAAGCATGAACAAGTTTCTCTAAGTCTTGATTGGAAACAAAGCATCTAATTCTTGAAATATTTTTCAGATGATAGTATGCTGATTTAGTTATTGCTTTGACATGACTACTGAAACTAAGGTCTGACTCTAGAGACATACCAATATTCCTGACTTGATTTTTAGTTGTTAGACCCCTAGCGTCAAGGTATGCATTCACCTTGAGAACTTCATCTTTGTTTCCAAACGCAATGACTTCAGTTTTGTCTTTGTTTAACTGAAGAAAGTTTTGGCACATCCAACTGTTTACTTCATCAATGCATTGGCACAGGGAGTCAATGGGGCTGTAGTCGTTAGGCGATAGGGCTAAGTAGAGCTGTGTGTCGTCTGCATAGCTGTGGTAAGAGATTCGGTTCTTTCTCATTATTTGGCTCATTGGGAGCATATACAGGTTGAATAGGAGTGGTGCAAGAATTGAGCCTTGAGGGACTCCGCAAGTCATGGATGTCCACTCAGACTTATGGTCTCCTATACTCACATAATAACCTCCCCCTTCTAAGTATGACCTGAACCATTTTAGGACTATCCCAGAAAGCCCCACCCAGTTTTCCAGCCTGTCAAGAAGTATGTCGTGCACAAATGCAGCACTGAGGTTGAGTAGTACCAGCACTGATAATTTGCCTGTATCAGCATTTAAGCGAATATCGTTTATTATCTTTATGAGCGCTGTCTCTGTACTCTGTGATGCGATCGGAAACCAGATTGAAGATTGTCAAAGTATCCATTCAAGCTTAAGAATTTGTTCAGCTGATTGAAGACAACTTTTTCAATGATCTTGCCTATGAAAGGAAGATTTGAGATCGGTCTATAGCTGCTTAAGATGGTCTTATCCAGATTTCTCTTTTTCAGGAGGGGCTTGACAACTGCAGTTTTCAGGGAGGTTGGAAAACTCCCAGAGAGAAGTGAGGCATTTACCCCTTCTAGGAGATCTGCTTCTAAGCTGTTTAACACACTTTTGAAAAAAGATGTGGGGAGTATGTCAAGGACGCAGGTTGATGTTTTAAGGTGCTGTAAGGTTTCTTCCAAAATTGTGCCATCAATTTCTTCGAAAACAGACATAGTAACTACTTTCTCAGGTTGTGGTCTGATCTGTCTGACCCCAGAGCAACTCAAGGATGTGCTGATCACCTGTCTGATATTATTGATTTTCTCAGAGAAGAAATAAGCAAACTCACTGCACTTGCCGTCTGAGAGCATTTCACTGGGAATCTGGCTTGGGTGTGTTTGTCAGTCTCTCTACAGTAGCAAAAAGAGTGCGTGTGTTTAAGTTGCTGTTTATAATATTCGAGAAGAAAGTCTGTCTAGCTTTGCCTAGTTCAATATTAAAAGCATGGATGTTGTCTTTGTAGATGTTATAATGGACTACAAGTTTTGTCTTCCGCCACATCCGCTCTGCTCTTCTCCATTGTCTTTTAATATTTTGCACAGCTGTTGAGTTTCTCCAAGGTGCTTTTTGTCTACCACTATTCTTCCTGACTTTCACAGGAGAAATATCATCAATTACACTTTTAACTTTTGAGTTAAAAGAATCAAGGAGAAAATCAACAGAGTCAGCAGATATGCTTGGTTTTAAAGATATAGCCTTCATAAATAGCACATTAGTGTTCTCATTTAAGCATCTCTTCTTGACAGACACAGATCTAGCTTCAATGCAGGGCTCCAGACTAACTTTTTTCACCCCCGTCCCTAAACCGTCCTGAAAAACTATTTGAACCGTCCTAAAGTGAATGTCAACCGTCCCAAAATAAAAATGTTGTTTCTGTACTTTGTTATTATCATCTATAGTTTTTAGTCACATAATAAAAACACCATTAAAGTGTTTGATATATATTATTATATTTATTTAGCTCCATTCAAAGTAGTTATCTGTAAATGGGAAAAAAAACAGATTTAATAAAAAATAAAAGGAGTTAAATGCTTTTTTGTATTCATGCAGAACAAATCTTTTTTTCCCCATTTTTTACATGGTTGGATACAACAATAACAAATAGCCTATGTGTCATAGCTGATCATCTGGAAATGTGTTATTAAGAGAAAGGGCTTTAAAAAGTGTAATACTTCTCTAGAACACAGAATTTGGGGAAAATTATGTCTCAGTCTTTGTACTGACTGAGGTCTTTGTGCTGGAGAAAACATCTATTAACCTGTTAATATGAATGATTTTAAAGTTTGAACATGCAATACAGATACAGATTTAACTACAGTGACTTAAAATTAAGAGTAGAATAGTATTCTTTTCAATTAATGATATGCATTTTTTATAACTACTTGCATACATCATTCTTTATTTTTTCAAGCAACAGACATATTTATTTGTATGAATTAAATATAACGAATCATAATATAACGAAAGCTATTAACGAGCAGTGAATGCTTTTCTCTTTTTCTTTTGTTGCTTGAATATTAAGGAGGATACAGACCGCGTTATAATTTATTACCCACTGTCACTTTAAGACAGCGGATCATGTCTAATGACATGCGATACAAAAGCACTGATGCACATCCGATACATTCAACTGTTTTTGACATAACCGACATAGTTTACATGAATACTCTCCAAAACGGACATTTAGACATAAAATTGTGTGTATTTGTCCATTCAGACACGAAAGAGAGCTCAATCCAGTACTCGTGCGCTGTATAGGTGTCTATGGCCGCACGCTTGGTCGCGCACAGAAAACCGCACCGAATAGAGCTTTTTTTTTCTTTTTGCGTCGTCACTCTTATTCAGATCTATGTGTGCGCTTATTCATTCTCCTAGACGTTTACATTTTTTTTTATGTTTTATGAGACATGCAGTGCATGCCAACCCGTGTGCCGCTGAGTAGATCAGCACGTTACAGTACAAATGTGCGCATCTACCACAAACGCAGGACATCAGTTCTGACTGGATCTTTTCCCAAATCGTCACTAACATTTTTGTCTAGTTTTTATTCGTTGAATATCCATTGTTTAACCAGCGCAACATAGCCTATTTGCAATGTCATTAAGCCATTTGATACTGCGGAACATGTCTCCGGGTGAGTATCCGGTCAGTGACAGTAACTATAGTAGCAGCATGATGGTGTTGTCAGCATGATGGTGTTGTCCGGTGTTGTCAGCGCTTGGTCGGTTAATTTTGGCATTTTCTAAGTAAGTTAGCCTAATAGGCTAGTAATAAATGAACACACATACAAAAATGTCTTTCGTCCTGTAGGCGTCCTGGAGAATATTTATGTTTGTCCTAAACACATTTTATATCGTCCCCAGGACGATAGGACGCCGTTAGTCTCGAGCCCTGCTTCAATGGGAGGAGAGATCAATATATCAAAGAAAATACAGAAATGATCAGACAGTGCTACATCCTTAATAACAATCGATGAGATGTTTAAACCCTTACTGATAAGTAAATATAGAGTCTGTCCACGATTGTGTGAGGGACCATGTACATGCTGAGTCAGATCAAAAGTTTTTAAAACAGTTTTGATTTCTTTTGCCATATTGTTTTCTGCATTATCTATGTTAAATGTTAAAATCTCCAGCAATGGCAAAACAGTCAAACTCTAAGGAAATTGTTGATAGCAGTTCTGTAAAGTCCTCAGCAAAGGCTGGAGAGTATTTTGGAGGCCTGTAAATAAGGATAAGTAAAATACGTGGAGCACCTTTTAACACAATACCCAGATATTCGAAAGACGGGTAATTCCCAAATGATATTTGCTTACATTCATAGACATCTTTAAAAAGAGCAGCTAAGCCTTTGCCTCTCTTCCCCACTCTGCAGACACTCATAAAAGTAAAGTTAGGAGGGGATGTTTCATTGAGGACTGTTCCACTGCAGCGGTCTTCTAACCAAGTTTCATTTAGAAACATTAAGTCCAGGTTGTATGTGGTTGTATGTAACAGTCTTACTTTGAGAGTTACCCGCAGGCTTTGGTGGTTGTGGGGCCTGCCGTATTTTGGTTGACATCTGGGGGCTTGCAGCAAAAGAGTGGGATAGTTTGGTACCAGCATACACCAGTTTTTCCATTTTCTCTGAGAAGCACAGAAGTGGAGATGCTGGAGAGAGGAATAATGTGTCTGGGGAGAGGGGCTGTTGCTCTGGTGTTATCGGAGGCTGTAATATGCTGTCCTGGTTTCCCTCGCTGTTTTCCAAAATGTTGTCCTTGAGAGCTGAATCTTGGAGCAGTTCTAATATGTCCCGGTCTGTCTGTGGTGAGCTCTGTGGGCAGGGCTCTGCTGAGATTGTGTCCGTGAGCAGAGGTTGTTTTGGCTGAGTGGTGTTATCATTGTCCTTGTTTGACGTGTCAACCGCATGTCCATTCAGGTGCTGAAGTGAAGGCCTGTGGTCATTCATACTGTGTCCAGGGGCCTCATTTATAAAACTTTGCTTAGGATTTGCGTCAGAAGTGGCGTACGGATGAAACATAGGACGTGCGTACGCACAGAAATATTCAGATTTATAAAACCGTGAGCACGCACATCCTACGCAGTTTTCCCTTAATAAATCACAATCAATTCTAAATGTAGCGCAGCTTTTGCGGCTTCATGTCACGCCCATATTTGCCCAAAAATAAATACCAATTATTGCGTAGAGAGCGGCGTACGCCTTCTTTTGTGCGTACGCAGCATTTATAAATGAGGCCCCAGGTGTGTGTGTGCCATTCAGGTTGAGTAGATTGTCACACACTGCAGAAGGATGATTGAGGGAGAAGTAGATATTGTCCTTTAGCACTCTTGAACCAAGTTTGTTTGGGTGGAGCCCATCCTGTTGAAACCGTTGTCTCTGACTCCAGAAAAGATTGAAGTTGTCAATGAAGTTCACTCCTTTTATATTGCAGGTTTTTTGCAGCCATGTGTTGAGCCCAAGCTACCGTGAAAACCTGTTTGTTCCTCTTGCTGGGAGTGGTCCACTGATGAATGTCTGAACTTTCAGTCTTTTAAGTGTTTCAAAAAGTTCATTAAAATCCTTCTTAAGGAGTTCGACTGCTCTTTATGAATATCATTTTTCCCCACATGAATGAGGAGTCGATTTGCAGTCTTTTGTTTCATCAGAATGTTCTGATGTTCCCTATTTACATCAGAAGTCGTTGCTTGTGGAAGGCAGCACGTAGTTGTATCCTTGGTAATAATGTTTCTGATTATGGAGTCACCCACTATCAGAGTCCTGTGCTCGGCTGCGCTCTGAGCTGAGTGCCGCTGTCTACTCGACCTTGAGCGCCAGTTAGCAGTGTTAGCTACTGGCTGATTCAGTCTGTGTTCGATCACATTCAGGGATTCCTCATTCATTTTTACTTCAAATCTGTTATCAAGATGTATAGGAGGTGGTAGGAGACCAGTGTTTGCAATCCTTGTCAGAGCCGTATCTGGGGTAAAGATGCTACTGCAGCAATATGTGATGCTCGTGACAATCTGATGTCTCGAGTGCCTTTGGGTCTCGCTCCCTGTTTGTGCCGTCGATTTGTAAGTCGATCGGCTTGTTTCTCTACACTCAGTATGGCCTGTATTGGAGCACTAGATTCATGGGACTCACCGGCTGTATGCTGAGGGCGTCCATGACGAAGCTCTAACTTGTGTGTTCCGTCTGGTTTGGTGGTCCCACAAGGAACTTTGTTTCAAGAACTGCAATCCTTTGTAAAAGTCTCTGGCAGTTAGTGCAGCAAGTAGATTCCAGAAGAGGCATTTTCTCTTATCCTTTAGAATGTAGGCAGTTGTGTTTTCCCTTACCCGGAATGTAAGCTTTCAGTGAGAGGCTGGTCGGAGAAAAGAATTCTGCTTTATTGTAGTAATCAAGCGTTTGAGCACTGTGCTGATTTGCTGAAGTTAAAATTCGGTGATAAAAGGAGATAAAATATAAAAATATAAAAGCGATAGAGCGATTAAAAAATATAATAGTAGGAAAAAAAATATATCCTATGGAAGTCAATGGTGCAAGTCCAATCTATTTGGCATAACTGTCAACTGTTTGGTTATCAACATTCTTCAAAATATCTTCTTTTGTGTTCAACAGAACAAAGACGTTCATGCAGGTTTGAAACAACATGAGTAAATGACAGAATTTTCATTTTTGGGTGAACTATAGGGTTGTGCGGATAGACGATATTCTCGTCCATCGTGATGGCTGACGGACATCACGATGTTAAGCCAGCATCGCGATTTTGGGTTTATTACAGCACGTGAATTCATCAGTTTCTCCCGAAATACATGGCCGGTGAACTGGGAGAAGAATAGAGTTGACTTTATAGTTACTTACACTGTGTGTCTGATATTAATAAAACCCGCCAGGAAATATATGTGAATGGGTTGTTATTGCTGCTTCCATAGACACCATTGTGTATTTTACAAACTATAAATGTATTGTTTTGCTATATATTATATGTATTTAAATGTCTGAAACCTAAAATAAACATTATGTGGTTAAAAACACTGAATAGTTGTGATATATGCCAAGCGTTGAGCGCGTCTGTCTCTGGCTCAGCGCCAGCCACAGCGCGAAAGCATAGTGAGAGTTCTGTCACATCACTGTACATTCGCTCTTAGTGCTCAGCTGCAGAGCGTGCCGAAATCAAAATTGCTGATGAGATGTATCTTCGCGTTGTGCCTACGTCTCTTAGCTGTTCTAAATCCACTGTAAAACACGGCTTTGCGGGGCTTATTGCTTAAGGGAAAAATTTTAATGTTAGCCCCACCCCTCCTCCCGATATCATCATCCATCGCGATGTTTCACTGTACACATCGTCTGATGCCAAATTGGTAGACATCGCACAACCCTAGTGAACTATCCCTTAAATGTGAGACAAAATATTCTGGACTTTGACCAGGCCAAAGTATGAGCCTGATGGACTTGTTTTCAAGCCACTTCTTGGTTGTCTTTGCAAATTTGGCAGGAGCATTGTCTAGTTGAAAAATAACATTTGATCGTTCCTCTTTAGATAACAACTTTTCATTTGTGGGAAGCAAGCCATTCTGCAATATTCTCCTTTACTCCAAAGCATTAAATGACTTTTCACAGTGAAGTAGCTCACCAATACCAGCATCTAAAAAGGCTCCTCTCACAATGACACTCTTCCTCAATGCTTCAGTGAGGTAAAGATGCATTTATTATTATATTTCTCACCAGATTTTCGAAGACACAGCTCTAGAGCTTCACCATGCAACTCGTGTTTCATTGTGATTCATCACTCCACACACAACTTCCCATATACTGCCAAAAACATTGTCTTTGATGTTTTTCTGAGACAGCAATGGCTTTTAAATATTGCATTTGATTAAATGTGGCTAATTTCTTGATCAATCAATTGTGGTTAAGACAATTAAAAGCTTAATGTTTAGCCATTTTGGGCTCTTTTTCTGTGTTTTTTTTTTTTTTTTTTTGTCTGGGAGTGTACATTTAATCTATTTGGCATAATCAGTTTCATGCCACTTCACAGAGTGGATCCTCAAAATGTTTAAACAGGGATTTTGGCAAAACAACCTGAAAGTCTTGCAACATCGGTATAGGACGTAATACAGATTCCTAGAGACAGACTTGGGATAAGAATAGTAACAGAAACTACTTATTAAAAAAAAACTGTTTTAGAATGAGAATACACACAAATTTCCTCAAAAGTGTGCCTGCAGAACAGTAAAGAAAATGGCTCTATTTGTGGTCCCAAATGTTTGCAACACTTGAGAGATATTGAATCTGATTCCATGGGCTTTCTCTACCTCCATGTTTCTGTCTATGTGGCACTTTTCCATAACAACAACAAATTTTTTTTTTAAAATAAAATAAATAAATAAATAAAGCAGAATAATAAAATTGCAACTACATTAATATAGCAATTTTAATTTAATATTTAAATCATACAATTTAATTTGGACAAATATATGTTCATGAGTATTTACTAAAAAAAATTGAAGAAATAAATTATCAATTTAATAAATCAAACAAAAAAAATTACAAATTGACAAATTACCAGATGTATTAATATAACCATTTGAATTTTTTTTTAAGTTGTTAAACAAAAATTAAGTAATTTTTTGACAAAAATTGACAAATAAATAGAAACGTAAAACTTTTTATTTAATTAATGTTTTCACATAGTCAAATATAACAATCAAATATAGATTTTTAAATTGACAAATAAATAGTCATCATGTTAATGTAAAACCTGACCGTATGAAGGCCGCGGTCATTGTTTGCCTCTTCCTCGCTCAAAGAAAATTATGAGTGTTTGTCTTTTCACATTCCTTCCTGTGTTTGCTTTCACATACATGTGTGTGGGTTCATGGGATTTTCTCAAAAGCCGTAAATGACTTCATATTAAACTTGCCTGACAATAACAAACCTGACTAATGAACAACCCACGAACACCTGGGCACACCTTTACTTTTACTAGACCGGATACACCCACACAGTCAAACCACATAGTCAAAGTTTATTGCATAATCATGTATGTGTCCACTGTCCAGACATCCACAACCAAAAGCGTATCATATGAGGAACAACAGATCCATAATACACCAACGTGAGTGGAAATGAAAGCACAAAACGCACTTATCATTTCCTACATTTTGCCAGCTACCAACCACAACATAGCCACCTATTATTAGGTCTCCAACTTATATGATCCTGTTCATTTTAATCAGATGAGGCCATATGACCTGTTGATAAACTAAACGGCTGCGTTTTCTCTCAGACCAGATGGGAAATGACACATGGAGGGGGAAACGGGGGCTCTGAACTGGAGTTGAAGCCGAAGAGGAAAAAGGAGTGAAAATAAAGGGAAGGAAAACTTCCTGAGCGTCACAGGCTGCTCCAGTGACGCCTTCTCATTGTTTCTCAAGTGTTTAAAACAGAAAGAGACACAGACTTGAACTTGCTGCTGTGAAAGCTGCTGATATGTTTATAGTTGCGCGTCTGTGAACTCGCTGTCGGATAAAATGAGTTCCTGTTGCAAAATTTACCCATGTGACAGATGTAACATGTGACCATGTTTGTCTACAAGTGACACTCCACGGCTCAGTTCAGAACCGTATAGAAACACGAGCATGTGCTCAATTCATCATGTAAAATATCTCTGAAACACCTCTCCATTTTGTTACAGAATGTTCCAGCAAGTCTTCACGTCCACACATCCCCTCATTTACCCCCTTCTTACAATCATCAACACCGAGAATTCACTGAGAAACAAGCCGGACACGGCCACAGGCCTAAAAATAAACCCCAATGGCTCCCTAAGGATTTCATTGAGTCATCTGCATTATACAAGCTCTCAGTGTCCGTTTACGTGCTCTTAAAAGTAAATGAACTTTCCAACTTTCCAGAAACAAGTAAAAAGTCTGAATTTGATTCTGTTATTCGCAGAATGGTTCACTTGAAACTTTCACCGTGAAAATAATCTCGGCAGACAGAATGTTCCTTTCATTTTTCCGCAGCTCTGTGGTTGCAGAAGTGGAATTCGCAAACCCTGAAACGGTTCAAAATAGGTCATGCTAACTCCACAGCACTGGAAAACAATAGCAAAACACAAACAAAGAATTCAAGGGCTTTCCCAGGGATAGTTAAACCATCTGAATGCGATTCCTTGACACTCCTTTTTGGTCAAGTACCACAATTCTAAGCAAAGAAGAGCTGAGAAGCCAGGTCCATGTATATTCACAAGGTAAGTATTATCTAAGAGTAAATCCGGTAATTTAGTATGGCTGCCGGTGATAAGGGCGTGTATTTTTCCTGTGTCACGTTGTCTATTCAGATCACTGGAGGATAATGCTCTCCTGACCCCAGCAGTAGTCTGCTCTCCGTATCACTTTCTCCCTGTCTCTTTCTTTTATGATCCCTGTCTTTGTGTTTTGTCTTTACAAATACAAATGCACTTCCACTCTCTCTCTCTCTACAGTCTAGAGCAAAAGAGCAGAGTACATCAATCGCTCGCGGTCTACAATTCCTACTTTGTCTGTATACAGGGCCAAGGAATATGAAAAGAATCCATTATTCAGTTTGGTTCGATGGTCCACTTTAGACACTCTACTATAAGTCACTTTGCAACATGTCATGTAACTATACTACATTTAACTCTCATAAGAGTATTAGTAGACAGAATGTCTGTTGGGGGAGCATAAAAATAAAGAGTTAGCAGATATTAAGCTGACAATCTACTAATACTCTAATGACTGCTAACATGGAGTTGCAAACTTACTTGTACAGTATAGCTAGAATGTCTAAAGTGGACCATCGAAATAAAGTGTTAACTTTAGTTTGAATATTCTGCTTGCCTTCAAGTATTCTGGATGTCGTCCTTAATTTAGTTGTTCCTATAGTTCAAACCGTTTAAGGTTTTCTTTTTCCAAGTATTTAATTCTTGCAGTCATTATCTAAATACCATGGATGGACCCAGAAAGGATTTGGACAATTAAGCCACACTTAGAACTGCATTCATTTCATTGCCATAGCTAATAGCTAACTGCAAACAAATAATAGATATACTAGCGTTTCAAAAACCTAAAGTCAAATAAATAACCTTTGGAATATATATGTACAAGGGACATCTCAAGAAAACAGTAAATATCAAGTTAAATTATGTGAACAGGGTATTTTGTGTCTGAAATTATGCAATGTTTTAATAGTGTGTATTTGGGATACATACTTTAAAATGGTAGTTATTAGTTGTAGATAGACAAAGGAGACATTTTTTGTCATTTCAACCTGAGAATCAATGGTGATTTAAGATGGGATAAATTACGAGAAAACTCTTTTGTGATGCATCCTAAAGTATAAGATATTCTTAATGGGCAATTTAATTAAAATAATACACATTTAGTAAACTAAATACATTTTGAAAATGGGGTTTGTTCTTAAAGGTTGCAGGGCCAAAAATGCCCGCATTTGAAGAAAAGTGCTTGTGCTGAAAAGCTATTTATATTTTGTTAATGCAATGATATCCATACATTATCGGGTGTAGCTTAAGCATCCAATACAGTCGCTAGTGTTAATAGCTATTCTTTCAGAAAAAGACCGAGTAATATTTCTTCAGATATGCGAGGAATCTTTAGCAGTTCCAGATGTCGAATATCAGCATGTGATTTAGCTTTCAGCAGGACCCCTGCCTAAAGGATAGCTTGTCAGAGTTTTAATTTAGTAGACATGATTAAATGTTTTCTAAAGCCTCAGAAAAGCTACATAATGGACTGATGTTACCTCAGAAAGTATGCTCACTATTCACAACATAGGATGGGATTTATACATAATACGATGTAGAAATAATTTCAGAACAAACAATTGCAAGTAACACATTGAATTAAACATGACATTGAAGTAGAACTGAAATAGTATTTCAGCTCCAATAAACTTTCAGTAATCACATTGTAGAGCACACACACACACACACACACACACACACACACACACACACACACACACACTTCTAAAAGTCAGTAAACTATTTTGAAGTTGTCCTTTCTAAATTAATTACCATAAAGAGTATTGGCCCATTAAGCACTGTGCAAGACTGAAGCAGGTGGTGTGTTTAAAGTGTTTGTGTATGCAATAGTGGTTTGTCTGAATCACTGAACAGACTCATAAACACTGCTGAAGCCCTCCTCATTGGCCTTGACCCCTGTGCACCCTCCCTCCCTCTGTTCTCTCTCCCTTTTGTGTTTGTGTGCTATTGAATGTCTGCCCTCCCCGAGGGCTCAAGACTGAGACCAGGTCTTTAATGAGACATGGGTCACTATGCCCAGTCGACCTCAAGACACACACACACACGCTTATGTGGGTGGTTGAAAATGATAGGAAAGGAGAAGCGCGGAAGATGAGAGGTGAATGGGAGATACACTAACAAAAAACTGAAGCAGAACTGTGGTACAGGTATAGTATCAGATATGGTATCATAGGCCTTTGCACAATGGTATCAGAGTTACTTCAGAAGCATCCATAATATTAATTAACAATGCATGCATTGATGTTCAAAAGTTTGGAGGCAGTGTTTTTTTTATTATTATTAAGTTAATATCTTTATTTTGAAAGGACACAATTGATCAACAGT
Organism: Tiaroga cobitis; assembly: GCA_030578255.1. Classification (NCBI taxonomy): domain Eukaryota; kingdom Metazoa; phylum Chordata; class Actinopteri; order Cypriniformes; family Leuciscidae; genus Tiaroga; species Tiaroga cobitis. Next base: position 26,745,120 of record CM060611.1, on the reverse strand, counting down.
CAGCAGTAAAGATATTTATAACGTTACAAAGGATTTTAAATAAAAACATGCTGTTGTATTTTTTACTTTCTTTTCATCAAATAATAATGGATGTAGCAGTTTCCACAAAAATATTTTGCAGCACAACCTTGATAATAATAAGAAATGTTTCTTGAGCACCAAATCAGCATAATAATAAAATGATTTCTGAAGGATCATGTGACACTGAAGACTGAAGTAATGATGCTAAAAATTCAGCTTTGCCATCACAGCAATCCTTTACCATTTTAAAATATAAATAAACAATTAATAATTTTTCACAATATTACTATAATTTTTCTTACTGTAATTTGACCAAATAGACTAAATATAAAGAAAAATCTTACTGCAAAATGTTAAATGGTCGTGTAAGTTCAGAAAAACAACAATGTTACCATGGTAAAACGGCAAAAAAAAAAAAAAAAATGTACGCCATGGTACTACTAATTGATTATCGTATTCCTTTATAATGGTATTTACATGGTAACTCAAAGTTCTTCAAAGAATACCATGTTTTTAACATGGTAAATATCCAAAAACAGTGCCATAGTCCAAAAACAAGGTAGATATATGATGGAAAATAGTCAATTTTCTTGAACGTAGAATGTATATGGCACTCCAAAGTACTTTAAAGTATTACATAATAATGTAATACATAATACATGTCTAAAAACATGCTACTGTATTGTTGGTTAATTAGACAGAACAGGTGGGTGGGTTTACGGTGAGTAACAGGAAAAGAGAAAACATAATGATGTCAAAAATTGGGGTGGAGGGCCTCAAACAAGAGGAGTAAACAGCAGGAGAGAGGATGTTTGTGTGTGTGTGACATCACCGGTTTGGCTGTCGATTTGGGCATGAATACATGTAGGCTATGGGTGGAGACTCACTTTCAACTCACAAACATACAGTAGAAATGTGGTCTGATCAGTCACCTGACACTGATGACACACGGCGATTAAAGATTTACCATTCTTTCTCAATCACAAAGAAAGGCAACACTTAAAGGGATAGTTCACCCAGAAATGAGAATTATGTTTAGCCCAAATCATATAGGCCTAGGCCTACATACATCGCATGGTCCGTCATTTTGAAGGCCAGGGTCGTAAAATTTCTATTACTACCCGTCATTTTATTTTTTATTAAAATAAGCCATTTAATAGGATTTAATTGTTTTTGTTCACATTATAATTTTTATTCACAAACTTACAGGACAATATAGGCTAAATTACGCATTTATTTATTTATGCAGAGAAAGTTGAACAGAGACGTGCATCACTTTTCAGGTTGCAACATGAATGTTTGTCCAAAAAAACGCAATACGCCTTGTTACTTTTGATATGAAACAAAGTCTCAGCTTTCACATTCTATCCATTTTATCAAACATTTTTTAACAATAAACAACGTTTTGACACTCTTTAATGTGGCGCGAGAGATCACTGTAGCGCCTGATTTTCAAGCGAAGCAGAGCTCGAGTGAACGCGATCAATTCCTTCCTATTTACTAAGTTACAGGACGAAATAAACATCAGAAAATATGTTGAAAAATACAGTCCGACTTACCGAAATCCGTATCATGTCTGTCACGTAATCGCTCAACCGGTGTTTTATTTCATCTGCAGATATATACACGCCAATAAAACAGCTTGTAAACAATTTTACGGTAGGCCTACTTCAGAAAAGCCATGCGTTGACCACTAACTTGATAGTCAGCAAGAGCGCACTCGCCACCAAGTCGACAGGGTGAGAATTACCGTTAGAAATAGTAGAATACAAATTATAGCACTATATCACCAGTGTAATCTGTCAAAATTACGGACGGCTTTCAGAATGTTCTTGCACTGCAAAAATTATTGTTACTATTATTATTTTATTTTTTTGCTTAAAACGACCTCTGCTATAGGCTAGGCCTATATATGAAGAGTTCAGATGCAAAAGCCTCTAAGTGCCATTTGAAAATTTCTTCTAGAATGATCATTTTTATCAAGCTTGTATATTAATGTGCAGTAATTTCACTTAAGTGACCATTAATAGGTCATCTTTATTGTCATTTAAGTGAAATTACTGAACATTAATATACAGGCTTGATAAAAATGATCATTCTAGAAGAAATTTTCAAATGGCACTTAGAGGCTTTTGCATCTGAACTCTTCATATAGCCCTACACTGCCGTTCAAAAGTTTTGTATCGGTATGGTTTTCAATGTTTGAAAAAAAAAAGTCTCTTCTGCTCACCAAGGCTGCATTTATTTGATTAAAAATACAAAAAACAGTAATATTGTGAAATATAACAATTTAAATCAGCTGTTTTCTATGTGAATATATAGTAAAATGTAGCCTATAATTTATTCCTGTGATCAAAGCTGAAAGCTTCTGCATCATTACTCCAGTGTCACATGATTCTTCAGAAATCATTCCAATATGATGATTTGATGCTCAAGAAACAGTTCTCATTATTATCAATGTTGAAAACAGTTAGGCTATTTACATGAATACTTCAGGATTCTTTCTTTGATGAATAGAAAGAACAGCATTTATCTGAAATAGAAAGATTTTGTAACATTAAACATTACCATTCAAAAGTTTGGGGTCAATAAGAATTTTTATTTTATTTTTTGGGGGAAATAAATCAAATAAATCAATACTTTTGATTGATACTACTCAATCAATTGATCAAAAGTTACAGTAAAGACATTTATAATGTTATAAAATATTCTATTTCAAATAAATGCTGTTCTTTTGAACTTTATATCCATCAAAGAATCCTGAAAAAAAAAGTTTTCAACATTGATAATAATAATAATTAATGTTTTTTTTGCATCAAATCCACATATTAGAATGATTTCTGAAGGATCATGTGACACTGAAGACTGGAGTATATGATGCATAAAATTCAGCTTTGATCACAGGAATAAATTACATTTTAAAATATATTAAAATAGAAAACAGTTATTTTAAATTGTCATACTATTTAACAATATTCCTGTTTTTTTTTTTTTTTATCAAATAAATGCAGCCTTGATGAGCAAAAGAGACTTCTTTTAAAAACATAAAAAAATCTTACCGATCCAAAACCTTTGAACAGCATGCAGTGTGTATATATATATATATTTTAGAAAATATGTTTATTTAAAAACATTATTAGAGAATAATTATATATAATTATAAAACACTTAGCATTGTTCCCCATTCCCCATTGCATTGAAAAGGGGTCAGTAGTGCAATATCATATTTGTGACAAAGAAAGTCATACAGGTTTGGAATAACGAGTAAATTATGACAGAATATCAATGTTAGTTTAACCATCCCTTTAAAAGAAGCCGATTTAAAATGCTCACATTCCACAGAGGCAACTATTCTGGGGGAAAAAAGAGATCAGCACAGTTTGACACAGATGACTCAGTGAAATAGACACAGAGAAAATAAAGGGAGGAAAAATGAAAGAGACAAGAATAAAGAAAAACAGACAGGGGACTAAATGCCAATGTAAAGAGTGAACAGGCCTGACGAGTTGAAGAAAGAGGGGAAAAGGAACGTAATAAATGAGGGAAGGACAGAAGGAGACAGTGAGCAAATAAAGATGAAAAAAACCTCTGACAGATACATAGAAGAAAAGAAAATGAGACAGACCGGATCAGACAACAGTCTGGATCAACTGTCTCTCTAAGGCAGTTGGCCCTTGGCTTCTTCCCAGGCGTAAATGTACAGTAATTCAAAGCATGCGACTTGACGTCGGCTGGGGAGAATGTGTGTGCGTGCGTGTGTGTGTGCGTGTGTGTGTGCTGTGGTCAAAGAGTTTGCATCTGTCACCTCCAGAAACACACTAATTCACTCAAACAAACAAGGTCCCTTGTAAGACTTACTCATCAACACAGGTGATGAAATTACTAGTATGTGTTCATGTCTACTCTAATATGATTGATTCCCGTCTGTATAAGAAAGTCTGTGTTCCAGCTCTGTGCCTGAAGCTTCATTCACCTCAGAAGTACTGATGCCCATTAAATGTCGAAGCAAACATCGTAACTGGGGGAATACAAAATGGTTAGTTCTGACTCTGAAAATTTGACTGCATGCAAATTTAATGCTGTTGTTGTGACTGCACATTCTACTGTATATTACTATGGCTATATACTGTATCTATATCACAATTATGAATCTAACGAAAACATGTCCAGGTCACATATCAACCCAAAATCCAAAGGAAAAAAAATTGCATGACCGAGAATATTTTCTATATTTTTTTAATTAATTAATTTATTTTGTTTCTCATTATGCACATTGTTGATTCTCATTAGATTCTCAATAATGAATGTAATACAGATATGTATTAATGTAAACAGCAACATAAGAGTATTTTTGAATGTATATTAAAGTAAAAAGTTATCATATATATATATATATATATACATTTTTATTTTATTTTTTATATATATATATTACATTTTTATTTAGAATTTTTCAGCATAATTTTATTATGTTTTTATATTATTCAACATTACAAGAAAAGTATTTTTATAATAAATCATATGTACATATTATTCAATCTTATTCTACAAATAATATAATACATTTTATATATGTAATAATATATATATATATATATATATATATATATATATATAATATTTTATATCCCGCTATATAAAAACATTTCACAGTGGATTAAATAAATATATTACTTTGGAGGAAGAATTGTTTACATTTGAATAAAGACATATAGAAGAACTGCAACTATAGTGGTTTCAGGCTTTTGGACATCACTGCTGGCATGTTACTCCAAAGTAGTACGTGAACAAATATCATTGCATTAAAAACCAAAGCAACATCATGGTACTTTTTTGTAAGTAAGATTAATCCCAAAAGAGAGAAAAGCAACCCTGTGCCTGCTTAGACTGTCACATTTAGTTTAAGCAAAGCTAATGGTTGTCGATTTTAGGTTCCATTATTTCATTGTTCCGAGTTCACACATTTTCGTAACGTTTGATCATGATGGAGTAGGATTCATAAAGACATTCCTCCGGGTTACATTTCAGCATGAAGTCTGCTGCAGACAATATTCCACATCTTCAGCTATGAACTCATGGAAGAGTGCACAGCAGGGCTGGAATGGAAAAGCCAGCCATGAAGAGATGGAGGGGAGGGGGGAGGGGCGATCTAGATAGCACAACAATTACAGTAAACAGTTCCTGCATTGCTGCACTCTGTATTTTACAGTATATTTACTGTAGGATTGCAGAACCATAAAACAATATAAAATCCTACCAAATTTAGTCACACTTTAGACTAGGGTCCAATTCTCACTATTTACTAATCATTAACTATGACTTTTGCCTCAATGAGATCCTAATTACTGATTATTAATAATTAGTAGGAATTAGGTAGGATTAAGGGATGTAGAATATGGTCATGCAGAATACGCCTTTAATATGTGCTTTATAACTAATAAACAATATCCTATAATAATATGCATGAGAATTGGACCCTAAACTAAAGTGTTACCCCATATTTATATGCAACAAAACACCATTGTGCATAAATTATAACAAAACAAAAAAAAGACAATCACATCAAATGTGATGCACCCTATAAGGGACTTTTGGGAAAATTAGTAAATTATAGGGTGTTTTTTAAACGTATATTAAAGGTGCAGAGTATCTATTAACAGAAATGCAAAATGACATCCATAACTATGTTTTCAGTGGTGTATAAAGAACTTACTTAATAAACCGTAATGTTTTTATTACCTTAGAATGAGACATTTATATCTACATTCGCCTTATTCACCTGGCGGCCATTTTGAAAACTCGAACGCCGTTGAGGGGTACACAAACCCGGAAGTTTGACTCCGACGCAGCAGCACCAGCAATGGAAACCCCAGTGTGGACAACCAATCTTTCCATGTATAATTGTATTGATCAGACTCACTCTGACTCCTGTACATCCTCCTCCTAGCTAGGAAAACTGATGTGATGTATCCCCTAGGTTAGCTTGTGACTAGAAGCTAAATACCACACACCGATCACGCCCGCGCCCCTCTCTCTCCCCCTCACACACACATACACACACACACAGTTCGATCGCGCCCGCGCCTCCATTTTTATTTATTTTTATACCGTGTAACGTTATTGTCCGTGTAAATTCGTGCACCGAACCGTGACGCCCGTACCGTTTTGGTTCAATACGAATACATGTACCGTTTCACCCTACTCAGAATATGGTTATACTAGTGAATCTGTGGTGGTTGATTTTAATAACATACAAACTGATCTTTGGGGAAACGGTGAAACGTTTGTCCTCTGTTGGATTTTTTCCTGTGTGATGAAGTGCAGCGGGGAACACAGCAGTGAGGCGCCATTTCACTGAGAGAAATCGCGTTGTGAGAACTACCGGAAGTGGTAAGTGTACCCCTCAGGCTCGGTCGGTGGAACGTTCGAGGTTAATAAGGCGAATAGGCGCGGGAATCCCCTTCTATGAAGGTCGACATATTTTGACGTCATGTTTCTACCGTAGCCGAACGCGCACAAACAGCGCTACAGAGCGCGTTTCATCACTACCTTGAAAGAGAAGCCGCAGAAACCTAGAAGCTAGCCATAAACACCGTGAGTAGTGACTTGTCAGTGGTGTAAAATATGTAGTTGGATTGTTTCATGTAACTTAGTTCTCCCTCGCTGTGTTATGGCTTTGCTATGTGGGGAGAAATGTGCTGGTTACGTTCGTGAGACAGCTGATTAGTATTCTTGTCATTTACCATAAAACAGCAACGTTACAGGAATCACCAACCCGTCGATCTTGGAAGCATTTAAGTCGATCGCGAAGAGTTTTCAAAATCAGAGAAAAAAGCCTATTGCGTTTAGTAAATGGTGTCGAGGGGATGCGGAGGCGCGCGCTGTTATAATCATGTCATTTTTGCCGCGCGCACCTTTGGGCTCGCTCATGCGGACGCGTCGAGTATAAACAAGGCTTTACGCTTTAACCAGCTCAGCCACAGTAACAGCTCATATTAGCCAGCTAAACTTTTACTAGCAGCTACCCTGTTAGAAAAATATATAGTTGCCTAGTTTAATGTGGTTCTTCTCCCTCGCTGTATTATGGGTTTAGACAATCAGCTGATTACTATTATTATATTATAGACCCTTGATCCTCACCTGACTATGGCTTTGAAAACGTTATCCATGATGTGGTTTATAATGGACTGTGGTACAGAAACAGTGACAATGTTACACACTCTTGGCTTACCCTGGCTATTCTCTGCTGTCTCAGACGACGATATGTTTGTCCCCTTTTAGCCACCGTAGCTTCTTCGAAAGGGAGGGGTGAGCAGTGGGCTGAGCCCTTAGTGCAAACTCGCAACCGAACCGCTAGATGCCGCTAAAAATCACAAACTGCACCTTTAATATAATACATTATAAAATAATATAAACTATTCTTTTTTAACAGTATTTTGCAGTTAAACTACATATATTGTTGTCCTATTAAATACATTTTTAATTAGGGTCTCCAATAATCATTGTGAACTGCAGCCTTTACATGTTTTTTCCGCCAATATTTTTTACTTTCCTTAAGTGCATTTAACAAACAACTGATCCCTGATCACTTCCCAATGAAAACAAAAGTGATAAAAAGGAGAGAAAGAGCGAGTGCGCGCTTGTATCCAGGCTACACAGGAAGTAAACAGCAAAACAAGGCAGTGAACAACAATTCAGACCTTTTTCGAAAGGTCTGCCCTCGTGAGCTTCACATGACTCCACTTTCCCCTGCTCCTCTTTTTGTCTCTCGCTTTCTTTAACTACACAAAGCCGCGCACTTGAGCGTTATCTAGTTATCTCTCTTGCTTGGAATTGCTGTAGTTATACAGTTAGCTGTGACCTTTCTTGCTCTGTGCATTGCTCCCTCCCTCCCTCTCGTTCTTCATCTATCTCTTTTTTCCCTCTCTCTCCTCCTTCTCTCCGGCACACAGGCTCCCTGTGTGTTCTGGACTGAATGGCATGCAAATGGAGTGGGTGTTTGGGAGGCCTTTCATCCGGCCCTGAGAGAGTGAGTAAGAGAGAGAAGAGAAAAGAAAAAAGGAAAAGAGACAGTCATCTTTTATCCATTTGAGTGAGAACAGTTGTCCCAGCAGTTAGTCGGTGAGAAAAAGCAGGGTGGAGGTTGCCCTGTAGAGTTTGACATCTGGCGGACATGCTGTGTTCATTCGAGTCACAGGCTCATTTGCCCCTGTGAACAGCAGGGACAAAGCGTCCCACTCACACAACACTGTGAATACAGTAAAACCTTCATTTAATGAACAAAAACCAACGAGGACACCCCAGAAAAGCCTTTAAACAACAGTACGTGCAACCTCGGGCCTGGCTTAAAGGGATAGAACCGGCTCTTTAAAACTGAGCTGTAGTTTTGTAATAACTGACTTGTGCCGTGCAGTGGATATGTTTGCGGTTTAGCGCACTAGAACCTCCTGAAAGCGGCTGAGGCCTTGAGTAAATTATTCCCCCGTCGTGTCTTGTGACTTGATCCATATCTGATTTGGGCCCCTCGAAGCACAAAGAAAAAGGGAAGATTTTCATCAGGACATATGCGGTTCCCTCTGGAGGACATCAACTTCACAGGAACCATCAGTTTGTCCAATAACACAGTTGAAACTGAAGTGTGGAGACTCTAGGGGATTGGCAACAGTTTTGGAATTATAAGGGACTGGTGACTGAGATGCTTGTGTAAAGCTAGTCATCGCTACACACACAAACCCTGAGCTGGATTGTTTAGGTTAAGACTTTGAGTGGGAGTGTGAAGCTCCAGGGAAGTGCGTACTTTTGGTGAGTGTCAGAGGCCCAGGCTGGAGATGTCGGCACTGGCCGAGGCCTGTAACATCTGGAATGGCATCCTTCCTTAATGTAAACATCATTGTGTCAATCTTCACAACACTGATCTAAAGTGAGAGCATTTCAAGTGTAAAATGCTGTAGGAAATAAATGCAGTTTACATAAACAAATAAATCAATTAGTAAATAATTTTGTGAATCAGAACTCACTTTTTATATTTCGAACTTTAAAATGACCTTTTTGTATTGTTTTTATTACGTGGCTTCCATGGAGTGCTACTGCTACTGCAGAGCTGTCATTTTCTGCCACCAGGTAGGCTCCGCCCAAAACACGTCATCGATGTTTGCATTTTTCTAGAATATTTTATCATGTAAAGCCTACATTTATATTTTTTAAAAATATATATTTTAAATCCTTATCTTTAATTTTTAAATCCAGTAAATCACGAACAGCTGGAAAATTCACGTGGCCTTCGAATATTGTTGTGAACAACGGAGGGCCTTGGATTAAAAAGGGCCGAGAACTGAGAACCAGCTGTAAACGGTAATAGAGAAATCGAGGAAATATCAAGTTATCTGCCGCCCTCTGCTGTCGATAATCTGTTACTGCATCGCCACAGATCACAGGCCATGAATGGAGTACTAGCGTTCTGCACACCCTGTGCACACCACGGAGTACTGCCATACACTCCATCATTTATAAATGGTTTGAAAAACAAAACACATTATGTAACAATAAAAGCAGGCAACTTCATCTTTGTCACATGACCTTTTCACACGCTATTCATAAAAATGTACATTTTTAATCGGATTCAGGGATAGTTTACCACAAGGAAAACATTTTCTTACTACTAATAATAGCACTTATTTGGTTGAAAAGAGTCACCCAGCTTACAGTTCAACATTTTTGTATAATAATAATATTTTAAATATGATATCCGTTCAGCTCCTATAGCATTATGGGACAGTAAAGTGTGCATTTTGGCACGCCTACTGTTTCATGAATAGGCTATACTGCATATCCTTACATCCTCAATATTTGACATATGGTACGCGGATATGTTTCATATACTGATTTTATCTCAACATTATAAAATAAAACCTTTTCTTGTGATTCTGCGCTGCTCCCATGCAGATCAGTGCAAATGCATTTATAAAGGAGTAATGAAGACATTTTTTCCCATTGCCAATAAATAAATAAATATTTATTCAAAATGACACTGGCACTAGCACCCTTCCTCTTTCGAAAAAAAGAACATAATTTTCCTTTTTTTTTCTGACTGATAATCTTTCAGAAGCCAACATATACTGTCACGAACAGAACTGTAACCCAATAAAATAAATCTATCAGAACGTTTTTGTTTCCTGTCTCTCTCACGCGCTACATCCCATATGCCTGAGGGCCATATGCCACATTTATAACAGGGTCTTTTCTGTTACTGTACGTTCAGACAGGGACGTATGTCATTAACTGCCATCATGGCATTTCCCTTTCCTTCCCTTTCTTCTTCTTCCTTCTCATTTACGCCTTTCTCTTTCACTCTTCGTTCATCTCCTCCCTTCCCCATTTCCTCTTCCCATTTTCACCTCTCTTCCTACTATCCATTTTCTCTTATTTTTCCTTTCACATTTCCTCTTTTTTTGATTCTCATTTGCTCTTCTCTTTCCATTTCCTGTTCATCTTCCCTTTCCCCTCCCCCATTTCTCTTCTTTCCCTTCCCATTTGCCCATCTTTTTAATCTTCGTCCTTTCCACCATTTCACCTCTCTTCCCTTTTATCTTCTCCCTCTTTTTTTCCTTTCCCATTTCCCTTCTCTTCCATTTTCCTCTCATTCCCCCTTTTTCCTTCCTCTTCTTTTCCTTCCTGTTTGCTCTTCTCTTTCCTTTCCCTCTTCTATCCCTTCTACTTTCTATCTCCTCACTTTTCTCTCGTTCTTTCCTCTTCCAGTCTTTTTCATTTCTCAGTTCCTCTCTATTTCTTTTAAATCTACTCTTTCCTTCCCATCTCCATTCCTTATTTTTTTCTCATTCCCTCCCTATTGTACCTCAGACACAGCACATATAAGGTTTTGTTAACAATTTCACACATCAGAAAGCACAATCTCTTCTTATAGTCTGATGCAACAGACGATTTCATCACATATTCACAGTTTTATGATAATCTAGCATTATCAGCTCATCTTTCGCTCAGACGAAGTGATGTGCGATACCTGGGATGAGATGAGAGTGCAGCAGATACTGTACGCTTTATGTTCCCATGTGAGGTTGATTATATGCATCAATATTCATATATGCATCTGCACCTGTCAGCACATTGTAGGTTTCCAGCAGGCGAGATGTGTTAAAAATGCTTTTTCAATTGTCATCATTGACTCCATCGGGCCAATATGAGGTCACAATCTGGTACTAGATGTATGAGGAAAGATAAAACAACAGGGGGGAAATAAAAAAAAATCACATTTGGAAATCACTCGGTTGATACGAGTACGTGTTCTCTACATTCAGATCAAACCATCAGAGGTTCCTGTCAAAATATGTTAGATGGATTTTTACTGGGTTATCTGATTTTTACTGGGTTATCTAAGCAGAGCTGTCCATCATTCGTCATTTTGAGAAAGAGCTGATAGAGAAGGATTCAGACCAATCAGCAGTCAGCTTGGACACATTTAAAGGGATAGTTCACCCAAAAATGACAATTCTGTCATCATTCTCGCCCTCTTGTTCTACCAGTTTCTTTTGTTTAAAGAATAAAAAAACAAATGTTGAATGCGCTTGTTTTAACATAATAAAAGAGAATGGGGACTGGAGATTTCAGTCTGTTTCTCGTGTAAAGTTATGGCTTTAGAAGTTTTGGACACAGTGCACTACATACACTACTTTTATGACTTCTTTTTCATTTGAAATAATTTAGATTTTTTTTAGGTGAACTGTCCCTTTAAATTAATTCTCAAATTTCTAACCTCAAATCACACTTTCTCATTAAGCATTAGTTCTTTTCGGCTTTCTTCTTTTACATTTCTTCGTAAAAAAAAATAAAAAAAAATATTTTGATAAGCTGCAAAAGTAAATAGTGTAACAACATTTTGATTTGGTTATCTTTGAGTACATCTCTCAGTTTACACTGGTTGCTATCCAACAGGCTTTAATAGTATTCAATAGTACAGATTTTTTTTCTTTTTTTTTTCTATTTGCAATCAGAAGGTTACTCAGAAATGCAGACAACCGTTGTGGAAAGACGCAAAACAGAAGTGTCCCACAAAAACGACGACACATTCTTCAACACTGAAGCATCGAGGCAGCCCGGTCTTGTGGTCGCAAATCAACATTTAGGCTGTCGAACTTTCTCAGTTCGCTTTTTCGGAAACAAATGATCGTGAAGCATACCCACAATCCTTAGCTGCAAATTGTCATCAGACAGGGTTAGTTTGTTCTGATCCATTTAAGGTTGCTTGATAGGAATACTGTGTGCATGTGTGTGTGTGTGCGTGAGATTTTCTGTAAATCACTGAAGCTTGTTTATTTGGTCACAACCCATCTTTAACACCCTGTTTTTATTAGTCAAAGAGAGGGAGGAGCAACTTTTTTTGCAGGGCTGGGGCAAACTCAAGTGCTGCCTCCTCTCTCCGTTTGTCTCCGATAAGGACAGTTTTAGTCTTCATTTCCAAGGAAACAGTTTTTAGGTGTGGTTTGAGTCTAGCTCCTCACTGCTGCAGTTTATGGTGGAGTCACCAGAGGGGATGGTTTTGCTGATGCGGTCCAGAGTGTCAACGCTGGTGGAGTGTTTAGATTGAACTTTGCCGATTTCCTCCAAAGCGCTGGCCAAAGAGTCCAGATCCCCCCGCTCCTGGTGCTGAGCTTCCCATAAACTGAGAATGACAGCGGATGGGCTCGTCTGGCACGCAAAATAACCCAGGTTTCTGTATGGGGAAAGAAATTCAGGACAAACTTGGATTAACAGCACAATCTGAATGCTAATGAAATTGTATTTGCAAAACAAGCATTTTAAATATACTTTGATTGGTATTTCATATCATTTTAAGTTCATAACTGGTTCATGAAAACCAACCTTTTACATATTCACGAGTGAATATGAATCTCAAATCAGAAAACAGAAAATACTGGTAACACATTAATATAAGGTTCAATTTATTAACATTAGTTTATGTAGGTCTCATGAACCAACAATGGACAATATTTTTACAGCATTTATTAATCTAGGTTAAAGTTAATTTCTTTTTTATTGAGTTTATATTTTATTTTTAAGTTGTATAAAATAATAATAATGTGTTATGAATGAACATTTAACATTTTAACAATTTTAAATGTACAATTAACAAGAATAAATGCTGAAGAAAATGACCTGTTAGGTTAAAAGTTTTAAATACATGAATAAGCATATACTGTTTCTGTATATTTTTATTTTAAATTCTTAATGCTCTAACCCACAAGATTATATGGTTATATAAATTCATATTATTCCACTCAGACACTGAATTATTACACTTTATTGCAAGGATTCTCAGTCTGCATAACTTTCAATTTAATAATGTTATCCTGTAATGCCTGTATGCCCCAACAACATATCAAAATGGTTAAACTAGTTTATAAAAGCGAGAAGGATATTAAAGAAGTTTTGCTTGAAGAAAATCAACCCATCTTCGAGACATAATTGAATCACAGAAAAGGAAAATCACAATTCTGCAGGTGTGTGTCTTAAAGAAGCAGACATACTCTATCTTCTGCCTCCACATAATGCAACTGGGTTGCATTAAATGCCAGAAGAACTTCCTTTTGACCTCATGCTGACTTTCCATTGGCGCTATTTAGAAAACAATCTCTGTGTCTGAAATTGAATACTTCCCAACTATATAGTATGTGAAAACAATAGTATGTCTGAAAACATAGTGTTCGAAAAACAAAAGTAGTAGGCTTAAAGTATACAGATGACCAACTACTTCCACTGAGATTCTGGAGTGTGCACATTCGATGGACACTTTACTCTCCCACGAGGCCAAGGAAGAGGATTTATGAATGGTAGTGAAGCAACGCAACTGACACAGGAAGGTTGCATGACAATAACAACATGGCGGATGTAATGCGTCTGAATTTTATTCTACACATATTCATACTACACAAAACATACTTTTTTGAACGGTCGCAAAGTAAATTCAAATTCAAATGTAGTAGCTCATATAGCGATTTTGGATGCACTTAATGAGTCATATCAGTCAATTAAGTTAAAACAGCTACAATTGTAAAAAATAAAATAAAAAATAACCATCATTCAGTGAGCTAACGATGCCTGCTGATTTCCAAGTTTGTTATAATGGTCTTGCTGTAAAAAAAAACTTGCTATTTAAACAGCCTGGTGAGGTCACAAAACATGCCATGGTGGTCCTTTCATCAAGATATTTAACCTCACCATTAACCAGTCCATCAACAATATGTCAGCGTTGATGGGGCGATGTAAACACTGTCATTCTTTGATTTTCTGTGGGTATTGGGACTCCAACAGGGGGCAGTGTTGCGCTACGCCAGCTCCTGCACCACAGCTCTCTGGGTAATTGCCCTCTGCGCTGTTTAGACGAGCTTGCACATCCTCAGAAGGTAATTGCAGAAATCCGCTTAACAAGGAGGAGACATTCTCATTACACACTGCCTGGGGCTCTGACCAGCTAGAAAATTCCCCTAAATCCTTCTGTCCGACTCTTCCATCCTCATTTCAAAAACAACTCCGTCTTTTTTATCCCTGGTGAAAATATTACAAAAATAAACCCACATCACGAAAGAAAGTTTTATTCACCCTCCGCTGCAGTGAAGCGAATAAACATAACACAGATTTTAAACTCGAGAACCTTTTGGACATTTTGATCGCAGAGTCTGTTTTGCAAAATGTTTAAACATTTTTGAAATCACCATGGTAAAGGAAAAAAAGAAAAAGGAAAAAAAGACTCGGCTAGATGTTTTTTTTTTTTAATAAATACAAAAATGCAAAGAAAGAGCAGAAAAAGTAATTTAATAAGGAAAGGATTTGAATGATTAATGAATGTTTAAACACATCCAGTTACACATGAATGCAATCAAAACTATTTTAAAGGGATTGTTCACTTAAAAATTTAAATTCATGATTCTTTGATAAATAGAAGGTTCAAATGAATAGCAATTTATTTCAAATGGGGTTTTTTTGTAACCATGTAAAAAGTCTGTACTGTCCATACATGCCCGCATGCACACACACACACACACTCTACAGTTACCGCCTGTGGCTCTGCCGATGGTTAATGTGGCCATGTGCTCGAGGAAAATGGAGCTAATTAGATGTTTGGGATTCCATATGTTGAGGTCCAGTTTTGTTTGTATTTGAGCATGTATGTCACCGTCCGTATGTGTACTTATGGACAAAGCATGTCCATGTTTATCTCCTGTGTATTTTTGCATTAATTTCTCACCTGTCTATATGCAGTTTCTGCGCTAAGAGCTGCCAGTCTTTGCCCTTGGCATTCGCTGTGTCGAAGGTCGCGCAGATTCGCTGGCGAATGGACAGGGGGATTCTGAAGGCCCTGGACCCCGTCTGGGAGGTGATGGTACAGTCTGATTGTGTGAAGAATGGCACTGTGTCTTTTTCACTCTGGAGGGAAAAAAGTATTGCAGTGACATATTCGAGTTTACAGAGGGGTTAAATTGGTCTAGAACAACCCGGAATGGTTATTTTGATTAAATAAAGAAAAGTGTTTTTGTTGTGAAAATCCAGTTGTTCAAGTCCACTAGTGTCAAAAGCACAAATACTATCACTTGGATCAACACATTCAATATTTGATATTAATTTATCTGTTTTAATAAAAAAATCGGATTGCTGAAAAACA
Organism: Tiaroga cobitis; assembly: GCA_030578255.1. Taxonomy (NCBI): domain Eukaryota; kingdom Metazoa; phylum Chordata; class Actinopteri; order Cypriniformes; family Leuciscidae; genus Tiaroga; species Tiaroga cobitis. The sequence continues at coordinate 26,729,429 of CM060611.1, read as the reverse complement.
TGATTTTTGCATTAAATTATAAATATGATATGCTTTTTTGGCACCAGAACCTCCAGATTGAAGGTTTACCCACTTCGAAAAGGTGCACAGTATAAAAAAATAATAATAAATGGACCATCAATATTCCAAACACAAGACAATATCTTGGTCTATTGCGCTTTGTCAATATTTTTGTTTTATTTTAATATATATGAGTTTTTGTCTTCCAAACCTCAGCAACGGTGGTGTAGACCTGTAGGATCTGCTCATGACCTTTGACCTGCCGAACACTGATCTTACAGGAGAGCTGATTGGCTGCTGGACTGTAGCGCTCCAGAGAAAAGGCACACTGCAGAGGAGACTGGCTACTGGCCCACACCTGAGAGAAGGAGAATTCCTGCACCAAAAGAGGAAGGAGGAGGAAAGAGTGAATATTTCAGTACGAACCCATAGGAAGTATATGTGTCTCCTCTCCTACTCCTTATTGTTATTCTGCTGTCGGAGCCGCTGAAGCTAATTTACTTAGTGTCATGTCACTGACGGCCCTGCCAGAACACAGCCTAGTATGAAAAAACAGGGCTTGCTATGGGTATGATTTGGATAAAAATGTGCCTGCGGTCATAAAGCTTTACGAAGAAAGGAATGGTGGGTAAACAGCATTGAGAAAAACACACTCTTGAGAATGTGTCATCCAAAAACAGAAACAATTTGATAAAATGATACAAATACTGACAAATAGCTCCGCTGGTGTAGCAAATAAAACTAAATAGAGAGAGCTGCTTTCCCATGCTCAACCTGACACCATGATACTAATGCTATGTACTGATAGGGTGTTGCTACGGTCCAAGTGAAAATAAGCTCTATGAAGGGCTCTAGATATGATTTGGGTCTCTCCTTCAATATAAGTGCAATTTTTTGGGGATTGTTTTATTTTCTGGTAAGCAAAAATTGCTTAGAAATGCATCTGAGCACACCTCTCCACAACAAGCTGCATGATTTGAGTCCACTTGAGACATTCTACTAACTATGTAACTTTGCAACTACATGTCAACTAGCAGTCATTGGAGTATAATTTGTCTGCTTAAACACTTTATTTTGACGCTCCCCTGAAATTCCACTGACTATAAGTATCTTTGCAAGTACATGTCAATTTATTCTACTAACCGTAACCTAAGAGTCTACTAATACTCTAATGAGAGTTAGTTGACGTGCAGTTGCAAACTTACTTATAGTTAGTAGAATGTGGACTATCGATATAAAGTGTAAACGTATTAAACACAAAAGTTATGCAGTTGTGCAATTTGTCCATTTAAATAGTTAAAAAAAAAAGATTTAACTGACACTTTCCTGTTAAAAACCATACAGGGTGAAAAGACATCCTTATCTCCAGCAACTACCTTAAACAGAGCTGTATTAATATTCATATGACCAGTCAAATGAACATTGGAATTTGACATCTTATTAATATTCAGCTCATATGCATATTAACAAAACTCATGCATATTCATACGGAGCTGGCATCCATATTTATGAGGACAGCACCTGGCAGGTGGTAAAAGGTTTGATGCTCCAGAGGAACTGGGGGATGTCCTGGATGGAGACCTGTAGGCTGAAAGAGTTCGCTCTGAAGAGCAGAGTCTTGGGTTCCTCCAAGAGTCGCCCACCTCGACCTCGTTCCACGGATACCACCTCCTGCGAGGAAGAGACGTTCATGCATAAACACGCACTGACACACATAATACCCTACAACAGGAACAAAACTCAACTTGCTGCTCACGTTTAAATTATTATTTAGGTGAAAAACAGCCCTCCCATGTTACACAACAGCTATTTCCTGGGTCTAGCGGCACCTTTAATCTTCGTAACCCGAGAAGATGAAGCAGAAAGTGATTAAAAACCTGCATCTAACGCGAGGCTGACGTTTCCAACCCATAGACCAACAAACAGGTCGAAGAAATGCCTGCATTGCATTTTTCATCTACAAGAATGGAATTACAGTAACACCCTGGGTCTAGAATAAAAAAAAACACAAAATTAAATCTGGAAACACAACAACTAATAAATCTAAAGGTACAATGCCTTCAATTACCAACTCGGTCAAATACAATGAACGTCGCCTACCTTTCCTGTTTGCACAAATGCAACACACACACAAAATGGCATGCAGAACAGGAGCGAGAGACACTGGATGGATAGAATCAGCATTGATGAAAGGCACGGGTGATTTTGTGCTCTTTGCATCTATTCTGTGGGAATTGTTGACAATGGCATAGTAGCATTAAAGGCATTAGGTCTCTCTCTCCTGCTCTCTCTCTCTCTCTCCGTCACAAAAGACAGGAAAATAGTCTTTCGCTGTGATGGCTGCTGATCGATCCTGGCCTGAATTCGTTCAGTTTCCAGGGAGGAATTCATTTGCTGTTTTGTGAAATGCAAACAACACTGACAACAAAAGAGTACAAAAGAAAAGAAAAAAAAATGCTGGGTGAACGGCTGGGTAAACAAAGTGGAAGAGTGCTTTGGTGTGGAGAAATACAATCTTTGACCAGTCACTCGTGAGTGTGTCCTGTTGGGAAAGAAGACTTCACAGAGCCGAGATCTGTCACACACACACACACACACACACACACACACACACACACACACACACACACACACACACACACACACACACACACACACACACTTGACTTCAATTGTTTTTATATTGAGATATATTGAGTCTTCTCACTTCAATTAACTCTTATTTTGTTGAGACATTATTCAGGTCATTCTACAAGATACATTGGTGTCCCTTGTATACATAAAGTACCACTCAAACGTTTGGGGTCGGTACATTTTGGACCATTTTTTTGTGCATTTTGTGCAAGGATGCATTAAATTGATTAAAAGTGATCATAAAGGGTGTGTTAACAGTTGTAGTTTGGTTCTTTTGGTCTGGACCAAAAAAGAAAATTATACATTCAGTCCTGGTTCACTTAGTGGTGTCATTTTTGACACCAAACTTAAAGATAAAAGAAAAAAATTATAATAATAAGTATGCGGGTGACAAATGCAATCAACTCTTTATTTTCTCACTTTATTTTATGTTTTGAAACATTTGCCAGTAAAAATGATCTTAAAATATCAATCATGTTACAATAATTCTTGATGGTACACAACTGATAACTGAAAAATGTAGAAGGAAGCACCTTATAGTTTTTTAAAGCCTTCAACACAGGGCTTGTGATGTCAAACTAAACTGTAAAACCTTCAACCCTGGCACCTTTAATGAAGGCATGATAATATCCCAACATATATGGAAGTTTATTAATTTAGCTTGAACGTAAACACACTCCAGACGTCAGTACTTTGTTTGTGTGTGTGAGTTTGGGAGAGAGAGAGAGAGAGAGAAAAATAGAACCACTAATTCAGTTAGTGTATGTCTTGAGGCTTCAATACCACACAAAGACATCTCCACACCTCCGTAACCAAGAAGAAAAGATCCATGTGAGACATTAAATATAAATGACATATTATTCTTTCTTCATAAAGTGAAGAGATTGTAAGTTATGTGTGTGTACAACTAAGACTTCTCTGAAGCTGTGTCCGCTCAGCTAGACGTTACGCCTAACAGATTGTAAATCACTTTTAATTTGCATTCAGAAAATATTCAGTCACGTAGTGAACGAATGAAGTATGCGAGTGGCTCACCGTGTCTTTGTAATTTAAGAAGCCATTCCATCAGTTAGTAGGAGACGTGTGTGTGTGTATGAGATTGGTCCAGCTGACTTTCAGTGGAGCGTAAAACCAGAGTACCCACAGGGCATGACGGCTAGCCATAACATGCTGGCCCATGAATGCAAATATCCAATAAGCTGTGGATTTCCATCTAATGTCATATGCAGTGTGAAGGGAATATGTATCATGACATTTAAGAAGCCTACATCTGTGAAGGCCGAAAACACACCCACAGTGGAATGAATGAATTTCCATGCTGGTTTGAATGAACGCTGGATTCTTTAAGCCCAAAGTGTACTTTACGTTTTACACGTACGTTAGGGTCACCGTACAGTGAGTGTACACAGTATGCGCATGCTGAATAAACAGAAGAGACAAAGCCACTTGTAGGTAAGCTTGCAATGTTAGCAAAAAAACATTTTTTTTTACTAACGCTGTGTTAAGAAGGGACGTTTTTTGAGTGGATGTCAATGGAGGAGAGGGAAAAAGTCTTAACATTGACAACCCATCGACTAATCTTCTTAACATTGAAAAAATCGACAACCCGTCGACTAATCTTCTCATTCATTTTTATGGTATCCGCAAACAGTGATTGACTGTTGCACAACTGAACAAAATACAATGACTTCAAGACCGTAATGTCACTGGTTATCAAGGCACATGTGATCCAAGTTAACGGTTACATTTTCTCCAATGGTAGATCCACGGACCCACGTATCTCCCAATAATAAGACCATATCTGAGAAGAGACAGAAACGTGTGCAAGTTACAACAACTATGGATGGCTATGTGAATGAGAGATTGTGCGAGGAGGTTAGAAAGCGCCTGCATTTCTACAAATTCAGCCTAAAAGATGCTAAAGATGGGTTATTACTTGTGGCGAGAGATTGCTCAGGAGGGGTAGTACAAGTTGTCATAATGCACATGCATCGACCGCCTGTGTACGTGTACATCTCATGAGTACAAATGTGAGCGTACAAAAAAAAAAAAAAAAGTATGCTTTGGGCTTAGCTAGCGGGTCAGGATCCGTGACAACATGTGTGGTTATCAATAATGTACACAAACAAACAAACTTAAAAGTCTTTACACACCTGAAAGGCATGGGGCATATCATCGACGCAGTACACTCGAATGCCGTAGTTGAGGAAGTTGGGCTCCATGTTTCCAAACACAGCCAGTCGGAGTCTCTTCCCAGCCGCCTGTGTGAGGGCCTCTCCCACTAAAGCGTAACACCCCGGCCTCTCCACCAACAGGTGGCAGCACTGAGTGTCCAACAGGCAGTAACAAGAAGTGCTCTCCTCTTCCACAGTCATCACCTCCTGTCAGAAACACATACACTCACAGTCAAAATCCAACTGTTGATGAGTCATATGTAAAATTCCCACGCAACATCGACTGCGATTAACACTTTATTTTGATGGTCCCCTTTAGACATTCTGTTGACTATAATAAGTAACGTTTCACCTACATGTCAACTTCCTCTCATTAGAGTATTAGTAGACTGTCTGCTTAATATCAGCTAACACTTGTGATGGTCCCTCAACAGACATTCTAATGACTATAAGTAACTTTGCAAGTACATGTCACCTTATTCTAACCTTTCCCATAACAGTCTATTAATACTGAACTAATACTCTAATGAGAGTGAGTTGACATGCAAGAGCAATGTTACTTATAGTCAACAGAATGTCTAAAGGGATACTTTATCAAAATAAAATACAACCGGTTTTGCTATTTTAAGGGCCAGATTTAGTAAACCGGGCAAATTAGCGAGAGAGCGCAATTCTAAAAAAAACGCAGAGGGGAGTGGAAAGTTCTGCAAGTGATCTACTGATGACGCGCAAATTAAAGAACACAAACGCAGATCATTTCCATAAAGACCAACGCAATCTACCAAGAGCAGCGCAAATTAGTGTCTGGTTTAAGACATGCTTTTTTTGGGGCGTTAGCCTACATAATGGCACAAATACCAGTAAATTGACTAGAGCAAACCTTAGTAAATCACCTTGCATGATTCATTTAAATACTCTCTGCCCATAACTTTTGCATCTGAAAGAGAAATTTGATAAAATGTCATACAATTTTAATGAACTATACATTTAGATATATGGTTTTATCATTTTATATTTATTTTAGTGTTTTGTTTAATTGATATTTTATTATTTTAATATTGATATAATAATTTACAGGAAAAATACTGCAATATAAAATCTACACTAAATGAATGAACTACAATTAAACTTCCTTAGGGTTTTTAAGTGATTTTTTTGGGGGGGGGGTGAAAATCCATGAAAACCACCAGATGGGTGTGTCACCTGTTATGTATTTATTTGTAACTTAAATGTTTCAGAACATTTGATTTCAATTAGTGTTAGAATTATTGTTTTTTTGATTTGCCGTCCCCATCTTGAAAACAAACATAATTGTTTACCTTCACTTAAGTGCAACACCACTGACATGCTATAAGATATGCTGTAATGTTTATAGTACAAGTATGATTGATAGAAACATCCAAGAATATCCATGCTGATCGACTGTTTTTCTTTTCTAGAACATGGTTCAATTGCTTTTAATGCAAAGTAGGCCTCGTTGTCATAAGCACTGACAGCTACTTACATTTGGCAACCCTGAGGCTTTTCACAGGCCGCTTCACTTTATAAAATCCTCGGTCAGCATAAAGGTACATACACATGTTAGAGAAAGGTGAAGATCTTTAGCTGAAATTATGCTTCCCTTTTCTTTATAGCTCTGCAGATGGAAGCACAGCTTGATTATTATTATATGCATCTGTTATTTGAATGTCAGGAACAGTGGGTGTGTAGCGGCCAGCAGGAACTCTGAGTCCAGGGTCTCCATTTCACCGGCTGTATATAGCTGAAGCTAAGCATAACTTTGCCCCCTGAAGCGACCCGAACCATTTGTGACGGCGGAGAGCTTGATATTTCATGTCTAAACACACCATCACACAGAAACCATTGCCTATTACCCACAAATCAGTGGGTGCACATTAAAGTGTGCTTTCTCTCTCTCTCTTTCACTCACTCACACACACACACACACACACACACACACACACACACACACACACACACACACAGTAAATGCACAAAAAAGGTGTTATTCTCAAATCTGCAGGGACTTAACTCTCTACCCGCCTATCTCTTGCTCTCGCATTATGCCTGCTTGAAAAAGCTCAGTATTTCAAACAACTGTCAAAGGTCTCCGCGTTTTTAACACAGCGTCAAAATGACTCGATTGCACCGAAAGAAAAGGAGTTGATTGGTATTGTGTTGCGTCTTTGAATTAGAGAGTCTGCGTTTGATTATAGTCTGCTGAAATGTCAGGTCGCACACACACGCTTGCTTCACCGCACTAATACAAACAGAGATGGTTTCTCCAGGGTCGGCTTGAGTCAGTGAGCTCCAGCTTAACTTTGATGAAGTTCTTTCAACGTGTATGAATCCCGCTCTTATAAAGAACAGCAAAATATCAAAGGGAAAGGACTGTGTTAATAAGAGACACAGAGAGATGCTCTTAAAGTGCACTCAATGTAGGAACATCGGTCTACGATGAAGAGGTGATTTTGTCACATGGTGACCTTCAGCATTCTTACTTTAGAATGACACTTCAGTTCTTTTGTAATTGCCAGCACACTGCTGTTTCCCATTAAACTACATGATTCAGAGTTTAAATCATCTGCACTCATTCAAGGCTTTCCTATCCAGCACGTTGGTTAAAGACTAATTTGAAGGGTTTAATAAAGATACTATTCTTATGTCAGCCTTACCTCCCAGTTGTTGTCCTGGGTTTGTCTCTTAAGCTTGATATTCCAGTCTTCTGAACTCACATCTGCACAGTGGGCTATCGTCAAGGCAACAGGGCAGGAAAGGATCAGGCCAGGAGGGCCGTACGTTACCTCAGGACTCAAAAGTATTTCCTGACCTTCATCAGACAAAGCACTGCAGGTAAAGAGACAGAAAGAGAGATTAATTGATATTGTTAAAAAAAAAGAAGTATTGTGGCTATGCTAATACTGTTGGTTCTGTGTTTTTCCCCTCATTTGTAAGTTACTTTGGATAAAAGCATCTGCTAAACGAATAAATGTACAAGGTAATGCTTCTGATTCTACTTAATTGGCACTATAGATCAGATGGAAACACACACACAGAAAAAAACAAACACTAAAAGGTTGGAATTGACGTTTTGCTAAGCTCCGCCCCCCCTTGGTTACAGCTGCTAACTCTGACAAGCATTACAAAAGATCCCATGAGAATGAACTAGAGATTTCAGTATGATTTTCAATAAAACTTGCTCATAAGGTTTTAAAATTGATTGGATACTATCCTGACGTGGGCTGGAATCAATTGTGACATTTATTTCAAGATTTGTAAAAAAAAAAAAAAATGTTTGTGTCCTCTCTGGGTACTTTTAAGTGACCTGGAAACAACATTAAATCATATTTTTGGATAGTCTCCCTAAAACATTGTAAGGTATCTGGGGTCGTTTTGGGGAATATGTATTCAATAATTAATAATTAATAATTATTCATACGGGTTTGAACCAGATACTTATACATGTTAAATCGCCCAACGAGGGGGATGATCTGTTACCTGCATCTGCATTCATATCTATAGGCCTACATCAGATTTTAACCACAAGGGATTATGGTCCACCACTGAGGTACAGATATTTTACAGACAGGTTAAAATTAGCTCAATTGTCAGAATAATATTTGTGGTTGATCCACAATATCATCCTACTTTATAGGATTTCAGGAAACGCAATTCTGTGGCCACAAGAATGGGGTTTCCTGCCCTATAAGCAAATACTCTGTAAAGTATCTTTAATTTGTAAGCCTGTAGCTATAAGACCTTTGACACTTAAAGGGACTTGAAAAATGAGCATACAATCAGAATCAATGAATGAATATAGTGAATTTAATAAGGAAAACTACGTATACGTTTGCTAAGCGTTACAAGGAATACATGTATTTACAAACACAATACAACGACAATGAACAAAACACTAAAAGGATCTGAGACTGGAGGTATCAGTGGCAAATTACAGACTTTAAGACCATTGAGAGACACCCGGAAAAACACAATCTTACTGCTCTGAAGACTCGATAAACGAATACTTGCATTTGGTTCTTATGTGGCTGAACACGGCTGCGTGAATGAGCTGCGTGTCTTGTGTGTTCCGTTGGAGCGTCACGTGGTTGCGGCTCGTCCGAGGAGCGCGCACGTGTGGCGTTGGAGCGTCACGTGGTGTGCGGGTTTGTCCGGAGAGCGCGCAATTTTAAAGCTTAAAAGGTCTTTGACGTAAAGTTACCAAAAGAATAATTCAGACTAAGTTCATTTCCCTTCGTGGAAGTAAACAGAGTCGAACACAGAAAATAAAACTCAACGAAACGAAACAAAACAAAGAACAGAAAAGATCCCCGGGGCGGGGATCACGAGAGAGGATTACATGGTGAAATCACGGAGGTGAGGTACGAGAGAGAGCGAGTGTGGAGCGCGTGACATTTATCACCTTGGAGAAATCCAACCTCTTCCCGTCGGCTTGGCCAATCAGAGAGTTGGAAGTCACAGGCGGGAATTTAGTTTTTATTACTCTTTGTCTAAGAGCAATCGTGTGTGTGTGTGGGGAGGGGTTACAGTCTAAAGACATTTCAATCTTCAATGATAGTAAAACTTATCAAAAATACATTTGACTATGACATTATGCATATTCGCATTGTTCACGCCACGAGTGTTCTACAGGTAGTAAGAACGCTATGTAAAAGTTAAAGGAATATACAGTTATATTTAAAATGCATAATGAAGGTATTTATAATTCACTTTATGCTACGATAAAATCATAGTTATTCCAATGTGACATGGACAAACAGACACACATAAAAACACATCGAATATATCTGGTTAAATGTCTTTTAAAAAGAGAAAAGAAGTTTCTTTTCTCTTTAGAATCCACTTCCTGTGGGACATTCCGATCAGTCATAAAATGTCTTAATGTCTTGTAAGCGGACACCACGCTCTGTCCTGAGTGTGGGTGTCAGCTGTGGGGGATGTGTGAGTGTGTGTGTGTGTGTGTGTGTGTCTTCCGGGGTGAATCTGCATGCGTGGGGCACGCAAAGTTGTCAGTGGGGCAATCAGTACTCAGACTATGCGGTGCTAGGCCATATTTATGGACCAGAGTTAGAGAGAGGTTAGGAGCATTTTGACATCAACAATTTAATGGGTCATCCGGACAACGCAGATACCCTACAACATATTAAACGTTTCTAACACTGAGTTCCGATAGAAAAGAAATTAAACTAGAGGTCAGCAACAGTTGTTATTCGCCATTCACACTCAAGTATGTTAACCTTTTAGTGTTTTGTTCATAACTATACGTAATAAGTTTCAATAAGTCCACACAACAGCCATAACAATAACGAGGAATGACATTGTTGAAATCAGTCATGAATTTTTTTTTTCAGCTGATGAACGATAAACATTAACAGACAATCAGAATTCAGCTTCAGCATTTAAAACGCTTATAATAAACAATGTTTATGTGCACACTCCCATAATTTTGCTAAATAAGATATATTTTGTTGATCCTTGAACAACATTCCTGTCTGAAAATTTAGTACTACCCCTAAACCTAACCCAAACTTATCCCTAAAATCAGAGAGAAATGATAGCTAAATAATACTGATGTTGAAGCACCTAACCCTGGTTTAAGCCTAAACTTGACAAACTGTAAACATGTCCCACAAATCTGATTAATTGATTGGAATGTTGTTCCAGGATCAACAAAGAAGTTGATCCAGGAACATGTTGCACTTGGTGAAATCACGTTCACTGTGTGAACATAATAATTTAGAAATTATTTCACCCCATAATAATGGTATGCGTTAAAGCAGTGAAACTAACGGTGAATTCATTTTTCTAAAAGGTTTTCCCCAAATTGAAACTTCCTGTCCACCATTAAAATAAATTACAGATCAAGAGAACAACTTGTGTGAAATGCTCATGGGAAATCCTCGCTCAATATGTGCTGTAGTGTCAAAATAACAGTATTGATTTCACCAGAAGATGCCAACGTTAAAATAAATGGAATTCGTTTGGTTAATAAACACGAGGGCGAGCTACTGCGATTTCACCACGAACAAACATTAGCTAGAAATACAAGCAGATTTGTTAATGGAAACATGTCAAGTAGCCACACAGTTCTCCATGCAAACACAAACACAAACACAACAGATTAGCCTGCAGACTCAGCGCTAATACAGATATATTGTACTTTGTGCTGGTTGAAGTGATTCCGGAAGGCAGTTGGACTTGATCGGGTGTGGATCAGTAAGTGCGTGTGTGTGTGTGAGTTCACTGGTCGATGGTGTTGTTTGAAGTGCCTTCTGTGGAGCCTGGTGACATATTGAGACAGTTTGGATGTGTTAGCGTCGATCGATATGACTGCTGTGGATCCTCAACAAGGATTAGTCATCTACAGCAGGGGGAGTTCACACTAGCCTGGGTGGCGCCATGGAAAACACACTGACACAGCAGATTACATGAACCAGACACCTGCTGTCAACAGAACCAGGATGATTTACCATTCATTACTCTGTGCACAGAGATTGAAACTAGATATTAACACTGAGTGGTATTTGTCCATGTGAAACCATGATGCTAAGGTGTTCTCAATAGTTTTGCTTGGGTGTTTGCTACATTGTAACTAGCCCAAATCTCCATGTTAGGACATTTTTACCTGTTTTAATGTCGACAGGGGGAAAAAAAATCCAGTCACACTTTCTCACTATTAACTAACTATGACTTTTGCCTCAGAAAACACCTAATTACTGCTTATTAAACATTTGTAAGGAAGTTAAGTTTAGGTATTGGGTAGGATAAAGGGATGTAGAATATGGTCATGGAGAATAAGGCATTAATATGTGCTTTATAAGTACTATTAAAAAGCCAATATCCTAGTAATATGCATACTAATATGCAAGTGAGAATCAGACCCTAAACTAAAGTGTTACCAAAAAATCCAATGTCCTTATTGCTTAGAAAAGTAATAGCTTAGCTTTCCTTAATAAGCAATAGTTATAATCATTTATATTTGTAGCACAAACAGGTCAAAGTTCAACACTTAAATGCCCAAAATAAGATATTCTGAACAATACTGGTAACCAAATAGTTTTGGTAACCATTGACTTCCTGGATAAAAACACTTCTTTGTTCCACAGAAGAAAGGCTGAGTAAAATGAGGAATGAATATTCATTTTGGTTGAACTATCTCTTTAAGGTAATGGATTTTGACAACAACTCGCTAGTAATGATGCTTCTGATGAACATACGGGAACGTAAGTGTTTATTTTACAACCGGAGCCGTTTTTCATTCTAAGCAGGTGGCAGGCTGTGACAGCCGTCCAATTACAGTGTTCGACACTGTATCGTACCAACAGGCCAGTCACTTAACAACCTTCTAATCGCTGTCTCACTCCATCTGCACTGTTTGTTTACATGTTGATTTATTTATATTGAATAATTACCCGTTTCCTCCCAACTTCCTCCATTTATTGGCATTGCATCCAAAATCTTTTGTGTCTGAAATAAAAGCAATTAACGCTGATGAAGCAGCTAAGCTTGTTTTGCCATTCTGGCAGTGTTGGGGAAGCTACTTTGAAACTGTAGTTTGACAAGCTACAAGCTACAAGCTACTCGTTAGTTAAAGTAGTTAAACTACAGTCAAGCTACCCTTTTGGAAAAGTAGTTAGCTACACTACAAGTTACGATCAAAAAGTAGCTAGCTACATTGAAACTACTTTTGCTTTTTTTGAATAACATACATTATAAATAACTGAAAAAAGTGTCTGAGGAATGTTTTAAGTAAAATATTTAGTGTTTAAAACAATGCAATACAATTATGATTTTTATTGTTTTATTACACACAACACTCAAATATCTTAGACTGTTTGTCAAAAGTGCAAAATTGCAACAAATACAACATTGCAAGAACGAAATATACATCCAACGTAAATTGCATGTATAGACTTTTTCTCAAAAATACCGATTGTGAGATGGTTGCATTTTGGCAAGAAAATACATTGAACAAGCGCTCACATGTGGCACTGACAATGCACTTAAACTCGCTCACATGCAGTGATGGAGCTCGCAGAATTTACTGTGAAAGAAGAACCTGAATCACAAGCTGCTTGTGAGCACAGCTCGGTTCGCTCTGAAACCAGTCACAACAAATCTATACAGCAATTTAATTAGATCAAAGCTTTGTCGTGCGATAAACAAACTAAGATTACATTTTTTGTTCAACTGACAAACACGATGGCGCAAACTTTAGTGGTCTTTTATGTTCATTACCAAACTGGCGGACAGATCATGGCGGTTCATTGTAATTAAATCAGAAATAGAAATTTGATGTAACATAGAGAGCAATAAAGCAGGATAATTAATACATTTAAAATGGCCATTAATCACCTGTATGTGCGTCCTTAAATTTGTGCTTGAGGTCTTCTGCACGTCAGTGAACCGTTAGCCGCAAGATGCGTGATTAAACAACAGGTGGCGGTTATGGCAAAAAAAAAAAAAAGTTTGTAATCTAACAAGAAGAAGAATATCCTTGCATCGCGCTGATTCGCGCAGGCTCAACAAAACGCAATGTAGCTTTTGCTCGCGCTACACCGCTACTTGCTGCAAAAAGTAGTTAGCTACTGGAAAAGCTACACTGTTTAAAAAGCAACTGAGCTACTGCCAAGCTACTGAAAAATTTAGTTAAGTTAGTAGCGTCGCTACTTGTAGTTAACTACTCCCCAACACTGCATTCTGGAGAGGAGAGAGAGCGTTACCTGACATTTACAGTCGTTTATTGAAACTCCAGCAAACACTAGAAAACATTCAGGCACATAAAACGCATATCAAATGGAACAAAATGTCTCATGTTTGCTGAAATATCAGGAACAGCAGTAAACAAATGAAAAACAGTTGAAGGGGCATCCATATTGATTGAATCTGTGGATGACCCCCGCATGCTTTTCAAACAAATAACAGAGTTATTAATTATTAATTAAAATGATGTGGAGAGACCTGATTGCGAACAAAAGCGTCACGCTCCCTCTGATGTGGATTTTGAATGCAGAAAAAAAGTACCTTAGATAACTATGATAAAAAAAAGTTGTTCTCTAAAGTTCTTTGGCAGCAGGGTTAACACATTAACACACATTAACTAAAATATAAACAGTTTAACTTTAAAATTATTTTATTTCAGCTAGTTGCCAAGACAACATTTCTCATTTTCATTTAGTTTAACTTAATGTACTAAATTAACAAAAATTAACAAAAGCTATATAGACTTAAAAAAAACCCCATTAAATTACTAAATTACTAAAACGTTCAAATGAAAATGGAAAACAAAAATAAAAAATTTATTCAAAATATTAATTAAAACTATAATAAATCACTCATTCGTGTCTGTAAATCTAGTCAATCCATTCACATTTGCAGATAAAAATCCAGTCATCATCTATCCACCTTCCAAACTCATTTGACCTTTTCCCTGTGGAAGACAGAGCTATCAAAATCAAATCAAACTATTAGTTTTTTTTTTTTTTTTTTAAAGCTACTTGTTTCCATATAATGAAAATGCATCTGGCAAGTTCAGTTGTATTAAAATTACTTGCTTACTTTACTAAAAAGAAAATAATATATTTTGCCTGTGTCTAGTTCATCACTACACTAGTATGTCTTATACTTACAAAATGAACATGTAACTTGCTAAAAAGCATTTTTTTTTGTCCTTTGGTTATATGTTAAGCCTATCTCATCTAGAGCACCAAGTGAGCCACAACGCCTAGATTGTGATTCTTTAGTTTTCTCTTTTTTTCCCTCCTCGTACAGACACAAGCCTAGAGACCATACTTCAACAAATTGAAACCAAAACGGCTCCCTGAGGAAACCACCTCAACAAGCGTCTTCATTGCATTTTGTGCCACAGGCATTATGGCCTGATCAATATGAACAATTATCCCATTTAGATCACAGTGTCTAAGAGAAGGGAAGTATTTGACTATAAAACCCTGTTCACACTAACGGGAATTTTGACATGGGAGGTCATCAGGCAGTAACACTTTATTTTGATGGTCCACTTTAGACATTCTACTCATAATTATAGCTAACTTTGCAACTAGCAGTCATTGGAGTATTAGTAGACTGTCTGCTTAATATCTGCTAACATTTCATTTTCATTGTCCCCCAACAGACATTCTACTGACTATAAATATCTTTGCAGCTACAGGTCAACTTATTCTACTAACAGCCTAGTTGACATGTTGCAAAGTTACTTATAGAATGTCTAAAGTGGACAATCGAAATAATGTGTATCCCATCAGGCTGTATGGTCGCTAGAAGGCATTATACTGCTAGATGCCCTAATGTTATTTATACTGGTAAGCTAAAAACGAATCATTCTGAAGGAAAATATTTTTATGAACATTTCAGCAGGCACATAATACAGTACATCATCCCATCAAAGTTGAACAATCAATGATTAAGTGCAATAATTGCCAGACACCATCTATCAAATATTGTGAAATAATGTAATGTAATGTGTCTCTTATCTTCTCCAAGGCTACGTTTATGTGATCAAAACTACAGTATAATCAGTAATATTGTGAAATATTTTTATAAGTTAAAAGAACTGAAATGTTTAAAATACCATTTATTCCAGTAATAGCAAAGCTGAGTTTTCAGCAGCCATTACTTAAAGGAACACACCGACTTTGTGACTTTAGCTTATTCACCGTATCCCGCAGAGTTAGATAAGTCCATACATACCCTTTTCATCTCCGTGTGTGCTGTAACTCTGTCTGACGCACCCACTGCTAGCCTAGCTTAGCACAAAGACTGGAAGTAAATGGCTCCAGCTAGCATACTGCTCCCAATAAGTGACAAGATAATGCCAACATTTTCCTATTTATATGTTGTGATTTGTATAGTCACAGTGTGTACAAATAACAAGGTCATATGAGAGACAGCCATCGTTTAACTGTGGAGTGATTTGCTCGCAGCACCTGAGAAGCCCCGTGGTGGGCAGCAGAGAGTTCGCTCAGAGTGTTGCGCTAATCACTCCGTCAGACAGAGTTACAGCACGCATGGAGATGAAAATGGTATATGTATGGACTTATCTAACTCTGGGGGATACGGTGAATAAGCTAAAGTCCCAAAAAGTCGGCGTGTTCCTTTAAGTGGCACATGACCCTACAGAAATCATTCTAATACGCAGACTTGCTCAGTTGCTCAGTTATCAATTTTTGTCGGGGCTCAATTATTAATGACAGTTCTTATTATTATCAATGTTGAAAACCTTTTCTTAAAGATTCTTTGATGAAAAGAAAGTTCAAAAGAACAGCATTTATGAAATAGAAAACTTTTGTAACATTATTGTCTTTACTGTCACTTTTTGATAAATTTAGTGTATCCTTGCAGAATTGAATCAATTTATTTCTCTCTCTCTCTCTTTATTTTTATTACAAACTTTTGTCATGGTTTCTAGAAAAATATTAGGCAACAAAAACATTTTATTATTATTATGTCCCTCTATGTGGACTTTTCCATCATGTCTAAACTAAACTAAACTACAGTAAGTCAGCTGTTTATTTGCATCCAATTTTAATGCTGTCAAAGACTTGGACATGCCTACTGTTGCCATTGCTTTGTCGCTGTAAATTCCTGTCAGTGTAACAACCCTTAAAAAGTTGTCAAAAGTGACTGCTAGCTAGCATGCACAGGTCCAGGCATTATTCATTTCCCATGGTTCATCAAATCTAAGGAGCTGGAGATGCAGCGCTAATAACAAGGAGATACATCACCTATTGATTTACAAGTTTAATATCCGGCAGGATAACAAAAAAAACAAAAAAACAAAAAAAAAACAAGTCTGCTTTCATTAACAGGGTGAATCATATCCTAGTAATACAAAATGTTCCATGTGATGTCCAGGTGAATCCACAGGGAAGGGTACAGGAGAGCTTTAAGCTCTGCAAATAGCCCAGAGGTCTGAGCAAACTCAATCCTATCACTGTGAACAAATAAAAAGAGTCTCTGATTGATCCTTTTTCATGACTCTGCTCTCTATAGCCTCTGTTATGAGGACTCAGGAGATCGTGCGGTTAAATTTAGGAGGTTCTGCAGATTGATTTCTGCCTCTCTCTTCTTCTAAACCCCCCTCCCTCCACTTTCTGTAGATGCTTTCTGGTCAGATTGCAGTGTTGTGGATTGAATTTCTCCCTGCCACTCACCACAACTGTCAAAAGATAGGCTTTGACTGACAGTTGGGCTGAGCAGCTAACATTTGACTGACGGATAGCTGCGCGGCGGTGGTGTTGGCGTGTCGGACGGGTGACGGGGAAGCAAACAGCTCTGAGGAGCTTATCCGACGCTAGCAGGTACCTTCATCTGCGAACTTGCTGAGATTGAGGTTTTCATCTTTGAGCGCTGAAGAGTCTCTGAACACTCATGACCTTTGATCTCTATCAATCCCAGCAAGCCTACGACTGCGACTGAGGATTGGGAGGGAAGAGAGAGTGTCTTCTGTCTTATTCGAGGTGACATTATAGTGAGTTGTACAACTTTAGTTTGAAATCCTTGGTCGTTGAAGTTTGCTCATAATTTTTGGAGGGTTAATCCCAGAGTTAAGCAGCCCAACAGAACAAAGCAAGTGGCATTCTGGGAGATTTCCTCACTGGAAATACAAGCTGTGTTACGTTTTAAAGCATCCCTACACAGTTTTCACTGCTCCCTAAACACTCAGCAGGGGATATCTGTAGAAGTTCACTGTACTTGACAAAATATGTTCAATTGAAACAGCCTGCAAACACAGATTAGAAGTTTGAGATATGAAAACATTATATATAATACTTGTGTAAATAATTCTGATATAAATTATCATCCTTTCATATGCATTGGACTTGACCTGAGACTGGCACTGGTGGCAAATGGTTTGGTAATAAAACAAGCATAAAAAATCAGCTAAAATTAGATATTTCTTATTTTAATTCAACCCCTCAACAACTGTTTGTTTCCTTTGAAAAAAAACAGAGCTCCAGACAGTATAGAGATACAACTTAATGTTAAAAGTGTGATTTCTATACATGGAAAAGTCATGTAAATTAATAAAATCTTAAAAGCTTTTTCTAATGAGTATACATGTGTCTAGCTCTAAAATACTTGATCAGGTAGAAATTGTGAATTTCTTAAAAACATTATCCTTAATCTTTATTCTGTAAATCATGAACAACTGAAAGAGCAATGTAGATTCATTCATTAAAAACAGTGGGTTCCCTGAAGAACATTCAGTTCCAAAAATGTCTGTAATCCAAAAAATAAAATCATTTCAATTCTGATTATAATACCCAATGTTTTAAAAAAAAAACAAGATTCAAATAGCTAGGGGGCTTTCGAATGTTATTGTGAACAGTGGGTGGCCTTGGAGTCAAAAAGGTTGAGAACCATCGATTTATCATGCTTACACCGTAGTGTGATGTCTACAGTGCAGGTCTCGGGTCGAGTACAGTGCCATTGTTTCAGTCGCCATTTTTTTTCCCCTTGTTGCGACAGGATGGCACAGCTGGCAGATAACCTGCTGAACTTGGATGTGTTTAACCAATCTTCGCGCACAGGCCCAGCATACTAACGCTATGAAAGTACACCTTTTTATGCACCTTCAATACACAGGCCTGCTGCAGTAACTACAGCAAGGGGGAGCGACACTGAGGGTAAGAAAGGAAAATTGAGCTACAGAAATGTGAATAAAAAGAACAATGCCCTACTGATAGTGATAACATCAGCATGTTGTGTTTTGGATGCTGGTGAGCATATTCACGTTGTCGATAACAAAACAGCGCAAAAAGTGGATGGAAACTTGGCTGGTGTCACTTTCTATTAGAACTACAACTTTAATTTCTAATATAAAGCACCTCTCCAGTGTGCTCATGTTTTTACTCATGTCTGACCTCGACGAACTGAACAGAAGAAATGAACCAGAGAAGATTTCCACATCAAAAAAGGCGGAGCCTCAGAGCACACCTACCTATTACATCATCGGCACGGACCAATAGACCAATTTTCAGTTGCTAAACATGGTGACGTTTTTATGTTGGCGGAGCTTAGGTGGTGGCAGAACAATCCCTCTGGCCGCTTCACTAACGTAAAGTCTGCATGTTTTGTTTGCTTGTTTTTAACAATGACTGGAGAAAATCTGATTTTATCTTAATGTGCAAAGCCACTCACTGTCCAGGACCGCGATTGTTATTTGCAAAAGTTCATTTTAACGGACAGATCCAGATGGACGATGGACGATCTGACAGGATTAACGTTAACGCTACCTACGGTTGAGTATCCTGACTTCTACACCTACCTGATAGAGAAACGGAGGGCATATAAATCTTTAGATGCCTATAACTATGTGCTGAATGGTCATGTACAAGACTTGTGTGGTACGATCCGCAGTTCTGCCTAGCCAGCGCCATGAAGACGACAATGTAAAGAGTGACATTACGGTGCAATTTTAATGAGGTGAATATTTTCTAGAAATAAAAAATTGCAGATAAAGCATATACATTTTTCATTGATTCTTGCACCCAACAACACAACAAGATGACATTTAATAATAAGAAGAATAATTTAAGATCTTTATTTTGTAGCCGAATCTGGGTTTGTATTTGCCGCCTCCAGTTTTCCCTTTGTTCTGCCACCAGCTAGCGCCGTGATGCAACTGTGACGTCGGCTGGAAATTGGTCTATGGTAGTTTGAAGTTGTTCACCAGCCAGAGCGAACGTTTCCTTGAAAGTTTACTCTGGAGTTCAAACAAAGTTCCAAAGTTCAAACTCCAGAAAGAATCTCCCAACGAACTTCGTTTTGGCTTGATGTTGTTCAAAATGATGTCACAACAGTTTGTTCTTTGATTTTGTTTGAAGCATATTGGGGCCTTTACAGTCATTTGTTTGGGCAAAAATAAGTAGTTTTTAATAATTGTATTGACACCTTTCAGTATTTAATGATTAATACGGATTTAGCTGGCATCTTGGGTGTATTTCACTAAGTTTGTTGCAAATCTCCACAAATAGTCTTAGAATTTGGCAAAAATGAGTTATCTTACAAGACAGCATATTTAAGTTGGTTAAGCCTCAGCATCGGGCCTTATGCTTCAAAATTCTCTTTCCGTATAGGCAGTTTTCTAGGTTTTGGACCAGAGCACAAGAGCAAGTTGAATACAGTCTCGATTTTGTGTGTCAGTATCCTGGGTATATTACCTGGAGACCTGCTGGGTAATACTCATGTACAGTTCCCAGGTTGTGTCCTCTTCAATCGCACCATGAGGCACCAGCAAACTCACACCTAGCAAAAGATAAGAGTAGCAAAACACACACACACATACATACATAAACAATTTATAAGATCCAAGAGCATGATGGAATGGGACTTGGATGCTAAACTAGAACAAACAAAGTTCCTCTTTTAGAAATACCCTTAATTTCCCAGAAGCCCTTTCAGTGGGATGAATAGTTTGATGCAAGCCTGGAATCGTGAAACAGCAAAACATTTTTCTTGTGGGACTCGTGCATGACAACATGTCGTCTTAAAAATCAATTCAAAACCTCCCTTACGAAAGACTGTGTACAACACACACGAGCACACACCTTGTGAAGTGACAAGGTGCCTGTAGAGTTGTTAGAGTCACTATTCAGCTGTAAAGGTCTTAAAAAGGCTGAGCGAGAACTCCAGCACGCTTCAACAGATGCACTAGCCACTAACCTTTCTCACACACTTTCTGCCAGCCTATCAAGACTTTTTACAGCATGTGAGCAAAGAGCAAAAAGAGCAAGGGAGAGTAAAGAAGGAAGGGAGAGAGAGAGTGAGAGTGAGAGTGAGAGTGAGAGAGAGAGAGAGAGAGAGAGAGAGAGAGAGAGAGAGAGAGAGAGAGAGAGAGAGAGATGGACCCTAGAGACTCCTAAATCTATGCCGCCCTGCTGGTCTGTCTCAGCCGCTGGGTGCTGTGTGCACAGCCTCTCTAACACACAGCACAGCCACTGGATATACTGTGTGTGAGAGAGAAAGACAAGAAAGAAAAGCTGGAGAGAGAATAAAGAAGAGACTGGTGCGTGTGCATACTAGCTCGTCTCTCCCTAGACTTACAAAGACTTGACCATGAACCGGCAACTTAGACATGACATGTAAACAGCCAATTATGTGTTATTTATTTTTATTTTTATGAACTACCATTTAATAGTTTGGGATCAGTAAGAATATTTTTTTAAAATAAATGAATACTTTTTATTCTTCACATTAACTATCAACAGTGATGCTAAAGACTTTTATATGGTTATACATTTTTTTTTCTATTCATAGAATAAATCCTAAAAAAAAAAATATCATGGTTTCCTCAAAAAGTGATGATAACAAGAAAATATTTCTTGAGCAGCAAATCAGCATATTAGAATGATTTCTGAAGGATCATGTGACACTGAAGACTGGAGTAATGATGCTGAAAATACTGCTAATCCATCACAGGAATACATTACATTTTAAAAAATATTACGAACAGATGAATTATTTTAAATTATTAAAAATTTAAAATATTTCGCAATATTATTCAATATTGATCAAATACATGCAGCCTTATTGAGCATAAGATTTTTACTGACCCCAAACTTCTAAATGGTAGTCTATAATATTTTAACTGGACCATTATCAATTTATGGACCATGATGGAAGCAAACTTTACTCTCACAGAATGCTCTAATTTAGCCCAGAACTGTACAAAAATGAAACTAAACTTTAAAAAAAAAATTCGAATTCTACCTGATGATTTGAAAGCTAGTTCTAAATTTCTAATATTTGAAATAAGCATCAGATTTCCTGTGTGTGGGCTGTGGACTGAAGCTGGCCGCTTGCTTATTCAACTGCAGTAGTTTGTGTGTTTTTCCTTCATGTAGTGTGTTTGAATATCTCTTGCTTCTTCTTTAATCTTTCTACGACATGCATTAAACACAAGTGCCAAAAACATTTACACACCTGCATTGGGCACCACCAGCCGTCCTCCACCATGCCCGAACACCCCACTGGTCCTGAGAGGCCGCTTGCCAGTCGTCATACTAGAGACCAGCGTTGGCTGGACAGGGGTCAGCTGACTCTTCCCCCTCCCACCCAGCGTGCCCCCTCCACCTCCTATCTCCTGCACCACGCCACGAGGAAACGTTTGGGAAGGGGCTTTTGCATGATACTCCGCCCTCTCGGACACACCAAGAGACACCATGAAGGAGCTGTGAACTTTGACCTTGAGGTCAGGGAGGGGGTCAAAGAGTGCAGGTTCAGGGATGAGCTCCTTCTCCATGGAGTCAGGGAAACAGATGGGGCTGGTGTAGGTCCGTGACATGGTCAGGTCTGGCTGCATGGACGAGTTCATTAACAGAGGGTTTCCTGGAACACAAAGTATTGTAGACTGCTAAATGACATGATGATCATTTGTTTCGACTGGATCTTTTAAGCTATTCAAATATACATTCAAATGCAATTCAAACATAGAATGAGTTGAGTACACATCTTCTGATTAACATGTCAACCTGTGAAATAAAATTCATTTTGAGTCTCATTAAAAGGCTGGGGGGGGGGGAATAAATCACAGACAAAATTGTCATAGTCTTTTATTTTATTATATAAAAAAAAAAAAAAAGTGAAGCTGTTTTGTTGTAAAATATGATTAATATTGATCAAGAAAACCATGATTAAAAAATATGATATTTGTAAAAATTTATTTGTTTTTCTCAATTGCTTTGGCAAGTGCCACTGTCACAACTGTTTGTTGGAACGTCAGAACTCTCTTGGATGTCTGCAAAATGTAGTAACTCACCCAGAACTTTTAATTCACGCTTCAATTGTGTCAGTAAATTGGCCACCAAAATAACAAGCGTTTTTGTCATCGTGCGAGTCACTCTGGTCAAAATATTTTGTTCACCGGGAAAATATTTGTTTTATTAAAATTTCATGTTTGTTTTACTTTTTCGATGACACTGACACCTTTTTATACTATTGTAGCATCTGGACGAAATCACAATGACTTATTCAGTTCGAAGCCTCAGAAAGGTTTTAACCTTTTGGCCTTTTTTCATGTAATTCATAGGCCTAGCGCCGATGAGTCTGGATCAAATTGCCCCATTGTCACTTTAATGGCCTGGCAGAGGCTAGACAGAAACACCTCCAAACTCCTTCATGAGCTTCAAAAAGATCTTAATCAACTCAACGTCCCTCCCACGGCAGGCACGAAAGGCCATGTGGCACACACGGACATTTGAGAGATGCATCAATATACAGTGGGGAAAACAAGTATTTGATACACTACCGATTTTGCAGGTTTTCCCACTTACATTTACATTTAGTCATTTAGCAGACGCTTTTATCCAAAGCGACTTACAACTGAGGACTAAACCAAGCGAGTCATCGTGAAGAGGCAAAAACAACGCAAGAAGTGCTCAAAATACAAAGTTCAGACATTGCTCGGAGTAGCATAAGCCAGGCAAGCGAGGATTTAAAGGAAAGGATTTTTTTTTATTTTATTTTTTTATGTTAAGTGCTCCCGGAAGAGATGAGTTTTCAGTTGCCTTTTGAATGCTGTCAGGGATTCTGCATTCCGGATGACGGTGGGGAGATCATTCCACCAGCATGGAACCGTGAATGAGAATGTTCTGGAGAGTGATTTTGAGGCTCTCTGTGATGGTACCACGAGCCGTCGCTCATTGACTGATCGTAGGCTTCTGGTAGGGATGTACACTTGTAGTAGTGAGTGGAAGTAGGAGGGGGCTGAACCTGTGGTCAATCTGTAAGCAAGCGTCAAAGCCTTGAACTTGATGCGAGCAGAGAGTGGTAGCCAGTGCAGAGAGATGAACAGAGGAGTGACGTGGGCCCTTTTGGGCTCGTTGAAGACGAGACGAGCTGCAGCATTCTGGATCATTTGTAGAGGTTTAGTTGCACATGATGGAAGTCTATGGAAGTAAAATAATGTCAAATGTTTTTGAAACAAAAAGCATGTTGAATTGCACCAATTGAAAAAAATATGCATTGCGTTAACCATGCTTGCATTTTAATCCATTGTATTTTTAAGGCTTGCATTTTTATGGCCTGAAATTCAACATAGTTGAATATTTAAGCTGTGAATATTTCAATTAAAAACATTTCAAACACATTTTCAATATTAAAAATTCAATAATCCATATTCACCTTTCATATTTCACTCCCAAAAATTTCAAACTGTTTAAAAATACAACCTATAATATTCAACAGGCAAATTTCGGTCCATTTTATTTCGCCTTGAAAATTCGCTTCCACAAATTCAGTGGTTCAAATTCGACAGTAAATTCAACGTCGACATCCAGGAACTGCAGGAAAAGCAGTAGATTACCGATCATAATCTCCATCTGCTGTAGTCGGCTTTACCAGCAGGGGGTGCACGCGCGTGTTGACAACCACCAAAGCAACAGGAGAGGCCTTCACAAAACGTCATTTGCTGAAATGGACAGAACGATGAGTACGAGTTATAATGTATGTGTGTGGAAAAGGGTGATTAAGACACAAAACATATGAGCGTTTACTCAAGTGTCTTATGAGACTTATTTTTACCCCCGTGCAAAGTAAGGTGAGTTGTCCACTGCAAAACTAAATTCTCTCGCCGTTGGCATTGATATTAAGTTTTAGTAAAACAACTGTAATACACTGAGACAGAGTGAATTATTTGTTTTAGTCACTATGACGGAATACTAAATTGATGGCCTAACCCTAACCCAATTACAATTATAAATTAAATTCAGCAATTAAAAATTACATCTCTACCATGATATCTGGTCATCTCTGTGTTATAACGTGAATTGTCTCCGCCATTATCCAGGGCTGCGTACAGGGGTATTTGTCATCTTATTTTATATCTTTTTGTCCATTTGGAGCGCGCGTCACGTCACCTATTAGCGTCGCGCCTGCCACAAGATCTCTCACTGTTTACATGAACCAGACACTCCAATGAGAGCACATAAAGTGCAATCCATCTCTTATTTACCATTTTTTCATCTTATCGTATATTTTATTCGCTCCTTTGCCCTTATTGGAGTAGCCTGACTACGTCAGACTTCCTACTTCCGCTAATTTCATTTCGCTCCTATAGTCAGTCTGAGATAGCAGCCTATCTTTCTGTTTTCCACCGGCCTGAAAACAGCCGGCCAATCAACGAACAGAGGGCGGGCTGAAAGCCGTGACGTAGTCGGTAAGCGCCGTGTTTAAGATTAGGTCAGGGAAATCGAAAACGACCGCTGATATGGAGACGCGGATGCAATTCGCTCTGTTTTGGAGAATATTCCCGGCATTAGCAAACTGAAGCCCGAACACGAAGAGTGTGTATTAAACATTTTGAATGGAGGTGATGTTGTGGCCCTACTCCCTTTGGGAAAAGTTTAATTTATCAACTATTACCGATCGTCAGCGAGAAACTGGGGAGCCTTTTGACAGGTCAGTGTCTCTTTTCTTTTCCAGGTCTTAAATACCGTAAAACTTCAAATAATAGCCCGGGCTTTTATTTGCCCAAATCGTCGAACTGCACCGGCTTGTACTTGAGATAGGCGTCTAACTTATATGAGACAGGCCTTTATAGTTGAGATGTTGTTCATTGAGATGTTGTTCCTAGAGTCTATAATCTCTAAAAATCTCCAAATGCTCCACGTGAAACCGCGGTCTTCCGACCTCTTACTATCTTGTCGATTGATTTTTATGAATATGCGCGAGGGAGAGAGAGCAAGACAGCGCTCGTGTTGTTTGTAGACGTGGGAGTGCGCGCGCGCGGCCGGGGCGCGCTCTCTCTCTCTCTCTCTCTCTCTCTCTCTCAGCAGTCATTCTATACATCACTCACAGATCAAAAAAGTCGTTTACAGCCATGTTCACTCGGGTATTTCGCTCGCATCATCAAGTGTTTACAGTGGAAGTTCGATCATAGATTGAGTTCGATGCATGATGTCTGTGGTTCGATGCGGCTGTGTCGGCGCATAACATACGTCATAAACAAACTTATCTGATTGGCTTACGGGTAACCAATGATTTTAAACTTCAGTACGCGCCCCCTAGCGAGAGAGAAAACACTTCTCTATTATGCTATCCCAGACTCTGTGTACGAAGCAAAGTGAAGTAGCAGAGTCTGGTATTACCAGGCTATTATTGGAGCGCGTCTCGTGGCTCTTACTAAGCGTCGGGCCAGCCACACGATCTCTCACTGTTTTAATCTACCAGACACTCCGATTGATGCACATGTGCAAACAGACAGTGCAATCCTGACCTGCTCTTATGTAGCCTATCTATTTGTCATCTTATTTTATTCGCTCTTTTTGTCCATAATGGAGCGCGCGTCGTATTGGAGCCATCTTCGCAGTAGTGAACGCGCCGAGAGAAATGCTCATTTCATACGGATTACATTATCTGAGAGTAGTCTATTCATTTTCGTTTTGAATTGTTTCGTTTTAAAGTAGCCTAGGCTAGACATTTCTACCTTGATGTATTTATCATGCCTGTGAGAAATGTGCAATGCAAAAATTTCATGATTTTATTGCTATGCCTATATGTCTGCTTTGCTTAGGCTGTATTAAATCCAGGGAATTGGTTGATCAAACATTGATTGAAATTAAGATACAATTTATTAAAAACGAAATTCACTTTAAAGAAAGGCTTTATAAAAAAACAAAACGTAATGGAGTGGTCAAAATCATTCTCCTTCAGAATGTCAATCGGAGAATCAGGCAACTG
Source organism: Tiaroga cobitis (assembly GCA_030578255.1). Lineage (NCBI taxonomy): Eukaryota > Metazoa > Chordata > Actinopteri > Cypriniformes > Leuciscidae > Tiaroga > Tiaroga cobitis. The sequence goes on along the minus strand of CM060611.1, from coordinate 26,702,904 downwards.
TAATAGGGAGAGATCTTGTGACTGGCGCCAAGGGACAAACGAGCAAATAAAATATAAGATAAGATGGCAGAAGGGTAACTAAGAGCAGGATTACATTGGCTTTGTGTTTTCGTGCATCAATCGGAGTGTCTGGTAGATTAAAACAGTGAGAGATCGTGTGGCTGGCCCGACGCTTAGTAAGAGCCACGAGACGCGCTCCAATACGGGCAAAGGAGCGAATAAAATATACGATAAGATGAAAAAATGGTAAATAAGAGATGGATTGCACTTTATGTGCTCTCATCGGAGTGTCTGGTTCATGTAAACAGTGAGAGATCTTGTGGCAGGCGCGACGCTAATAGGTGACGTGACGCGCGCTCCAAATGGACAAAAAGATATAAAATAAGATGACAAATACCCCTAATGTACGCAGCCCTGGATAATGGCGGAGACAATTCACGTTATAACACAGATATTACCAGATATCATGGTAGAGATGTAATTTTTAATTTATAATTGCTGAATTTAATTTATAATTTGGTTGTATTTAATGATGCTATATTTAAATAAAATTGCCTTTGCCATCATGTAAAACCCAGCCATCAATTTAGTATTCCGTCATAGTGACTAAAACAAACAATTCACTCTGTCTCAGTGTATTACAGTTGTTTTACTAAAACTTAATATCAATACCAACGGCGAGAGAATTTAGTTTTGCAGTGGACAAATCACCTTACTTTGCACGGGGGTAAAAATAAGTCTCATAAGACACTTGAGTAAACGCTCATGTGTTTTGTGTCTTAATCAACCTTTTCCACACACATAAATTATAACTCGTACTCATCGCTCTGTCCATTTCAGCAAATGACGTTTTGTGAAGGCCTCTCCTGTTACTTTGGCGCTTGTCAACACGCACGTGCACCCCCTGCTGGTAAAGCTGACTACAGCAGATGGAGATTATGATCGGTAATCTACTGCTTTTCCTGCAGTTCCTGGATGTCGACGTTGAATTTACTGTCGAATTTGAACCACTGAATTTGTTTAAGCGAATTTTCAAGGCGAAATAAAATGGACCGAAATTTGCCTGTTGAATATTATAGGTTGTATTTTTAAACAGTTTGTCAATTTTGGAAGTGAAATATGAAAGGTGAATATGGATTATTGAATTTTTCATATTGAAATTGTGTTTGAAATGTTTTTAATTGAAATATTCACAGCTTAAATATTCAACCATGTTGAATTTCAGGCCATAAAAATGCAAGCCTTAAAAATACAATGGATTAAAATGCAAGCATGGTTAACGCAATGCATATTTTTTTTAATTGGTGCAATTCAACATGCTTTTTGTTTCAAAAACATTTGACATTATTTTACTTCCATAGAAGTCCAGTCAGAAGAGCATTGCAGTAATCAAGCCTAGAAATGACCAGGGCCTGGACGAGAAGTTGTGTTGCATGATCAGTTAGGAAACTGATCACTTACAAAGCATGTAGAAGTCTGTCATTCTTATCATAGGTACTCTTCAACTGTGAGTGACGGAATCTAAAACAAAAATCCAGAAAATCACATTGTATGATTTTTAAGTAATTCATTTGCATTTTAGTGCATGACATAAGTATTTGATACATCAGAAAAGCAGACCTTAATATTTGGTACAGAGACCTTTGTTTGCAATTACAGAGATAATACGTTTCCTGTAGTTATTGACCAGGTTTGCACACACTGCAGCAGGGATTTTGGCCCACTCCTCCATACAGACCTTCTCCAGATCCTTCAGGTTTCAGGGCTGTCGGCAATACAGACTTTCAGCTCCCTCCAAAGATTTTCTATTGGGTTCAGGTCTGGAGACTGGCTAGGCCACTCCAGGACCTTGAGATGCTTCTTACGGAGCCACTTCTTAGTTGCCCTGGCTGTGTGTTTCGGGTCGTTTTCATGCTGGAAGACCCAGCCACGACCCATCTTCAATGCTCTTACTGAGGGAAGGAGGTTTTTGGCCAAGATCTCGCGATACATGGCCTCATCCATCCTCCCCTCAATACGGTGCAGTCGTCCTTTCCCCTTTGTAGAAAAGCATCCCCAAAAATGATGTTTCCACATCCGTGCTTCACGGCTGGGATGGTGTTCTTGGGGTTGTACTCATCCTTCTTCCTCCAAACACGGCAAGTGGAGTTTAGAACAAAAAGCTCTATTTTTGTCTCATCAGATCACATGACCTTCTCCCATTCCTCCTCTAGATCATCCAGATGGTCATTGGCAAACTTCAGATGGGCCTGGACATGCGCTGGCTTGAGCAGGGGGACCTTGCGTGCGCTGCAGGATTTTAATCCATGACGGCGTAGTGTGTAACTAATGGTTTTCTTTGAGACTGTGGTCCCAGCTCTCTTCAGGTCATTGACCAGGTCCTGCCGTGTAGTTCTGGGCTGATCCCTCACCTTCCTCATGATCATTGATGCCCCACGGAGGTGAGATCTTGCATGGAGCCTCAGACCGAGGGAGATTGACCGTTATCTTGAACTTCTTCCATATTCTAATGATTGCACCAACTGTTGCTGCCTTCTCACCAAGCTACTTGCCTATTGTCCTGTAGCCCATCCCAGTCTTGTGCAGGTCTACAGTTTTATCCCTGATGTCCTTACACAGCTCTCTGGTCTTGAGCATTGTGGAGAGGTTGGAGTCTGTTTGATTGAGTGTGTGGACAGGTGTCTTTTATACAGGTAACGGGTTCAAACAGGTGCAGTTATAAATAAGAGACATAACTATTTGAAATTTAACAGCCACTGAATACTTAGTTTTGAAATATTTTATTTTAAAAAACATTTATCTGAATTGATTTGGTCTGAATTCACCCCTTTGAAATTATTTTACTTTGGAAACCATATATCTGAATTTATTTGTTTCGAATTTATCTCTGAAATTTAAATAGGCCTATGAAAATTCTTGATTTACATTTTACAAACCTGAATTTCGATTAATATTTTTCAATGCTCACAAATTCAGATACAAAACAAAAAAAATCAACTTACAGAATTTCAGATCAAATAGATTCAGGTTGATCAAATTTGACTGCTCAAATTCAGATCTCAAATTCGACTGCTCAAATTCAGATCGAAAAATTCAAGTTAAATATTCACATGGTAACATCATGTATTTGTATCCATATAGATACAAATACATGGGCTATGTATTCCCTTTTTGGGCGATTTAAATATTTAGGCAATAATTGATCATAGCGAGTTATGATTAATTAAATTAATTATCCCCTTGTGAGGTAATTTGCTACACTTTACAAAATGTCAGTTTTGTAAAAATAAATAAATAAAAAATAAATAAATCTCATGCCAGAATTGACCAGAAGCGTTTGAGAAAAACTGTAAATAAATAAAACTTACATTAAATAAAGATTAACATGTCCACTCACATGTATTCATGGTGATTGGAAAAAAAAGTATGTATCGTTATTACTTAAAATATGATTTACTTTTTTTTCCTGTATTTTTTTTTTTTTTTTGTCATTCAATCAAAAATTTGTTTAAACATAGTTCAAAAGTTTTTTTGAAAAATATGTATAAAAGCCAACAAGACTACAAAGAACAAAAAAAAAAAAAAAGAAAAGAAAAAAATCATCATCTTAGACATCCTTGGATTGACATGGACAGCTTGAAACAAATTGCAGGGCTTTTATTGGCTACATTTTTGAGTGCTGGAACTTTCGATCATACTACATGATCTAGGCCCATCTATCATACACATAAAATGATGTTGTCTTTATGTTGATGAGCAGACCTTCACAGTATCCGAGCCTGCAGAATTCAACTGAAAACTCAAAAAATCCATCATTCAAAAAGTTGTCTACATGCCTGGGCTTTGCATGTTCGTTTACTAAATCATTTAATATATAGCGGACATTAAATAACTAAATACGGGCAAATAACTCTCAGTAACTTTTAACAGATTTAAATATATGTATAACATTTTGCCAAAAAAAAAACAACCTTGTGTGCGTGTCAAATAGAAAGGACATTCACAGGCTGCGCGTTCTCTTTTGTCTTGTCGTGCTTGAATGGTTTAAGAGCATGATCATATAATGTAACGCTAGCCAAAGGATGACGGAAAAAATTGATGTTGCGTTAATTGAGTTAAGTATTTTTAACATGTTAAACTGTAAAAAATTAATCGCATGCGTTAACGCGTTAACGTTGACACTACACACACACACACACACACACACACACACTATATTTAGCAAGAGACACAGTATAAGGGACAGATGTTTTTAGTGCTTTCCAGATGGTGGGCGGCATCTACCAGCAGGGTCTCACTGGATCATGGTAACCAGCCAAACCTTGATGTGTAGCCCTTATAAAACTCTTAGCGTAAAATTGAGTCAAAAACATTGCTTAAAATTATGATTGAACTGAATGTCTCCAGTTTTCAAACTGAACTATCAAGACAAACGCAACAACAATCTTTCGATTATTAGAACAGCTGTTACATCAGTGTGAAGTGATCCCACTTGTTTCATTATGAGCTCTGCTGAGAGCGTTGACAGATCACGAATACGCATCACACTCACACAGACACCCCTCAATCTGTTTTATTCATCGAAAAGCAATGGCTGAACGAGAGCACTTCCCTAAGAGAGGTGGTGAAAAGAGGTGTGAGAGGGACTCATTTTCTCTTTCACAGATTGGACTGAGGCCCAGGAGGATAGACTGCAGCTTGCACTTGAAACCTCTCCTTTGGCAGATCTATTCAAAATCTAAATGTGTGCGAGTTGTCACGCAAGGCTAAAGGTTTCGTAGCTCCATGACAACAGTTGTCTTGCTTGATATGAGTGTCTATCAAAGTCGTTCGCTGATGTACGTGTATTGTCAGGGCTGCCAAATATCTGTCGCCTAGGCAACATGGCTATTGCAATGATATTGCAACACTTTTGTGGAGTCATATTTCAGATGTATTTAAAGTAACTGCATCAACAAGCACATTTTAATCCAGTAAATCCAACTATCCATTCATCCATCCATCCATCCATCCATCTATCATAATTGCTTTTCAGAAAATCAGTTATGTGTCTGTTATGTCACCTTATTAATATTCATGAGCCAGACTGATATGGTTTATAATGTATCTTCCCCCACTTTTTGGATCGTTCCTAAGCGCCCTGCATCCATCTATCCTTTTTTCCATTAATCCATCCATCATATTGTTGATGTGTTTTAAGCATTTGAAGGGTACACGGTGGCGTCTATCACCTCACTGTGTTCAGCTCCTCAATGAGCACATTGAAACTTCCTGTCGAGACATCTGGTGATACGCGTGTGTTTTTGTGTGTCTGTAGTGATGGTGGTGTTTAGTGGGCTGAGGAGAGTGATAGCACTGCGAACAGGCCCTATTACTGAACAGACAAGCAAGAGAGAACTAGTGCTCTGCTCTCTGAACCCCTCCATCAACATCAATCTTTTTCTGGGGGCGTCAGATGGGCCAAAGGAGCAGAGAAGAGCGACATGGAAAGTAAATCAACTAACACCCTCTAGCTCTGGTTCAGAGCAGAGACGCAGGGAGACAAGAAACAGAGTAAAGTGAGAGAATGTTCTACAAGAAGTTTGTAGAAGGGGGGGGGGGGGGGGGGGATCATCTTTTTGGCAAGGCATCAATCTTTTTTCTTACACAGGTAAATGGAAAACAAAGGGTACAAAATAAGGTCTGAAACTCAAAACTTTCTTTTTTAGGAAATGGTCAGTGAAAGGAGGTGCTTAAAGGGATAGTTCACTCAAAACATTTTAATTTTGTCATCATTTACTCATCAATACTTGCACTTCTGTAGACTCCAGAAAATGGTGGCGCTGGAGATTTGAGGGTCCCTGATGGTCATGCCTTAACTGCAGTTTCTAGTATTGCATTAGTATTGCATTCTTCTCATGGGCATTTAATCATTTTTGACTTTTCAGTCTGAGTGAAATCTCTTTTTTGGCTTTTATCTGTAAAAGAAAACGTGCCTAATAATTATGCTCACCTGAATATAAGGCGTTTTTTTTTATTTCCAGCCTTCATGAACAATTATATATCACTTATAAATGCTTAAATACAAAATTAATAGTAGTTATTACGATTAATGTGGTTTGGAATTGGTAAAATGTGCCTGGAAAAAAAATATGATAAGAAAATCAACATGCCTAATAATTCTGCACACACTTTATATATATATATATATATATATATATATATATATATATATATATATATATATATATATATATATATATATATATATATCCGCCTAAAGGATTATTAGGAACACCATACTAATACTGTGTTTGACCCCCTTTCGCCTTCAGAACTGCCTTAATTCTACATGGCATTGATTCAACAAGGTGCTGAAAGCATTCTTTAGAAATGTTGGCCCATATTGATAGGATAGCATCTTGCAGTTGATGGAGATTTGTGGGATGCACATCCAGAGCACGAAGCTCCCGTTCCACCACATCCCAAAGATGCTCTATTGGGTTGAGATCTGGTGACTGTGGGGGCCATTTTAGTACAGTGAACTCATTGTCATGTTCAAGAAACCAATTTGAAATGATTCGAGCTTTGTGACGTGGTGCATTATCCTGCTGGAAGTAGCCATCAGAGGATGGGTACATGGTGGCAATAAAGGGATGGACATGGTCAGAAACAATGCTCAGGTAGGCCGTGGCATTTAAACGATGCCCAATTGGCACTAAGGGGCCTAAAGTGTGCCAAGAAAACATCCCACACCATTACACCACCACCACCAGCCTGCACAGTGGTAACAAGGCATGATGGATCCATGTTCTCATTCTGTTTACGCCAAATTCTGACTCTAAATCGAGACTCATCAGACCAGGCAACATTTTTCCAGTCTTCAACTGTCCAATTTTGGTGAGCTCTTGCAAATTGTAGCCTCTTTTTCCTATTTGTAGTGGAGATGAGTGGTACCCGGTGAGGTCTTCTGCTGTTGTAGCCCATCCGCCTCAAGGTTGTGCGTGTTGTGGCTTCACAAATGCTTTGCTGCATACCTCGGTTGTAACGAGTGGTTATTTCAGTCAAAGTTGCTCTTCTATCAGCTTGAATCAGTCGGCCCATTCTCCTCTGACCTCTAGCATCAACAAGGCATTTTCGCCCACAGGACTGCCACATACTGGATGTTTTTCCCTTTTCACACCATTCTTTGTAAACCCTAGAAATGGTTGTGCGTGAAAATCCCAGTAACTGAGCAGATTGTGAAATACTCAGACCGGCCCGTCTGGCACCAACAACCATGCCACGGTCAAAAATGCTTAAATCTCCTTTCTTTCCCATTCTGACATTCAGTTTGGAGTTCAGGAGATTGTCTTGACCAGGACCACACCCCTAAATGCATTGAAGCAACTGCCATGTGATTGGTTGATTAGATAATTGCAGTAATGAGAAATTGAACAGGTGTTCAATCCTTTAGGTCAGTGTATATTTATATTTCAGAGAGAAAGAGAAAAATGGTACTGGGATTAATAATTATCAAAAATAAATGTAACTCAAAACTTCTTTAACATTTGAATAAAGTTTGCAGGTTAAACAGTTCAAGCTGAATTAACTGTAGGAAATTGTGGAGAAAATAAAAGAAGAAGTTTTTTTCATAAATCTACCTTGCAAACACTGTAATTATGTCATGAGTCACAAATAAAGTTGAATCAATTTGTCGTTGATGTTTTCGCTCACCTTGCCTGGCACTTTTGAAGCTGAAGGACTGAAATCCTCCGGTCAGCGCGGATGAGTCGATGACATCAACACCATACTCGCTTTGATTCCGCCTGTACAGCATCACAGCGATGACCAGCACGACGACGGTAACTACGCCCGCAGCCAGACCAGAGTACAGCGCAACATCGTTATTGCTCTCCATATCAGCTAGAAGAAGAGAACATTATTATGAAGAGAAATACAAAATGACAAAACAATGACTGTGATTCTTTAAAAAGGATTATAGGTATTTGTTTATTTGCTCAGATTTCAAATATCTCAGGGATCTCAACACTTTTATCACAGAAGTCTCCCTTTCTCTCTCAGTCTTTCTAAAGCTCCCACATTCCCAGACACCTCCAGCACTAATGCAAGTTCTCTAGCGATTGGTGATTACAATCAGCCCTCAACCACACACCTGACTCTCAACACGAACACACGCACAGAATCTGGCAAAGCAAAAACCGCAAATCTTCCACAGGGATTTCGTGACAACGCGGCTCATTATATTATCTCATCTGTAGTGATTAAGCCCTATCTGCTGACTCCTTTGTGCTAACAATTCAACCAGGACTCTGTGAACAACAGACAGAACAAAGAAAAGCTAGCATGTCGTTCCTGAGCATTCAAAAGCCTCCAGACGGGGTAGGGAACATCAGACAAAGCCTGCGGCTATGAAAACACTAGCCAGAAACATGTGGAGCTGCACTAACAGCAAACAGAGCAGGTTAATTGGGAGCTCTGGAAAACTTTGGCAGGCTAATGAATCTCTTTTGCACTTGTGTTTGTGTATTTGCTCAGTTTTGCTGCCTTTTCTTTTCCCCTCTCCTTTACTCTGTAACCCCCACGTTCTTTTTCTCAGGTAACATGGAGTTTTCTTTCCTTCACGGAAACAAGTGTGTGCGGGGCATACTAACCAAATCAGCATATTAGAATGATTTCTGAAGGATCATGTGACGCTAAAGACTGGAGTAATGGCTGCAGAAAATTCAGCTTTGCCGTCACTAAATTACATCTCACAATATATTCAAATAGAAAGCAGGTACTGTCAATTGCAATAATATAAGTCTTTCAAAAACATTTAAAAAATATTTTACTAACACAAAACTTTTAAATGGTATAGGTTAAGTAACAGGTTAAGTTGACTGAGTTTTGTTTTGCTATGTTATAATCGTGATGATGGGGACACTGACATTCCTCAAGCGGAAACCTGTCAAAGACGTTTAATCTTCCTGTTGCGTCATTGTCGAGTTAATGTGGCACCGTTTCAGTCATTGAGTCAGCACTCTGAAAGCTGTCTTTAAAATGTCAAAGACTAAACTGGTTTTCCAGGTTGTTTCAAATGGCGTACTGGATGATTCATTGGAAACCTAATTGACGGGGCATCAACCCAATGTTGAACAACGTCAGTGTGGAAATGAGCTTATGTAAAGGTTGCAATAAGGTTGTTTGTCGAGGTTGACTCAGAATGATGACAACAGTAAAAGGGGTTAATTATACAGGCACAATGAACAGAACGACAATATTAAGATGGATGATTTTGATGCAATGTGGCTTTATTACATCATGCTTCATATGCCTGTGAGCTGCATATTCAAAAGTAATGCAATGCATGTAAATGAATCTAAGAGACTAAAGTTTTAAAAAAATCAAAGCGAAAAAGAAAAGAAACACAGATGAAAGGTGAAGTGGCAGCGACTCACCTTGCGGAACCTTCACATCATGGAGCAGCTTCCTGTCTGCAGAAACAGACACGTATAACATGCTATGAGACGCACAAATGCTGCAATTTTCAGATGCTCATGCACACACAGGCATGTCTGTAAGTTGCACGAATCTGTTGGAGATGTAAAAAAAGGCCCATTTGGTGTGACGTTGCGTGAGCTGATCAATGTTGCGCCATTGCAGAAAGTGAGAAGAAACCTCTGAAATCCTCCTAGCTCTTACAAAAGACGAATTTCGAGAATTATGTACGGTAGGAGGTAAATAACAGACGACACTGAATCAAACTGTCTAAAAACAGATTTACATACATGTATGATGGTCAATGACAGGCATGTAATCTGGAATCAGTGTCAAATCTTTTACACAAAATTGCCATGTTCACACAGAAAGAAGGTTACGGATGCATTAGTGTGCGTGGTTGTGTGTGTCCGTATTAGGTGTAGGAAATTGGTCTCTGATAGGGATGTCTATCACCGTTGGGCTTTAGACTCATCTGCAGAGGATGGCGAGGTGTACACCCTCCTCCCTCGGGGGATGGAGGCAGGAAAGATTGATTAAAGAACTGTCAGGATGATGAGTGAGGAGGATTAAAACAGAAGATTTCTGCCTCTCCCAAGGAATTACAAAACGGCCTGTCAAGTGCTGCTCGTCTGAGGGTTCGACTGACTGGTTTCATTCAGGCGCTGACAGCCTTCCACAGAGCACTTGTCTCCACTGATCTAAACAAAAGTGAGATGATTTTATTTTTTACTGCTCTATGTCTGTGTTGGACTGAGGAAGTTGGACGAGCTGTATAACAGAAAATCAGGAGCATATTGAGCCTCTTTAAACATTTTAAAACCACACACAGCGTCATGTAATGTACAAAGCATCACACCATCCACATGTCTTTTTATTAATACCTCATGTCAAAATAAAAAAAAACAAATGTCTTTTTTTCCTGTTTACCTGATTTAAAAATTTCAGTCTAATTTGATCTGGTGGTGATGCTGATGGTGGTGAAAGATGACAACAGTGATGATGATGACAATGAAGGATGACAATGGAGATGACCGGCGATGATGATGATCAAGGTTTGGCAAGAATTTGATTTGAACTGGCAACACCACACATGAAGTTGACAATTAAAGGAAGTGGATCTTCTATCTATCTATCTATCTATCTATCTATCTATCTATCTATCTATCGATCTATCTATCTATCTATCTATCTATCTATCTATCTATCATCCATCCATCCATCCATCCATCTAACTATCTGTCTATCATTATCGTTAACTAAAACTAAAATAAAGCTGAAGTAAAATTAAATATTAATTATACAAAATTGGAATTAATAATATGAACATCAGAAATGTTGCCTTGACAATAAGCTGAAAGAAGTTGAATCACTGAAAATAATAACTGGGAATAAATCAAAACTAAACTAAAAAATAAACCTAAATAGCAATATAAAAAAAAAAAATGACAAAAGAACATAACGAAATGACTAAAAATGCAAACTACAAATATATATATATATATATATATATATATATATATATATATATATATATATATATATATATATATATATATATATATATATATATATATTGTTTGTTTTACTTATTGAATTTCATTTTTGAATATTGAAAATTAATCATTTTAATTCTACTCTCTTTAAATCAAATTCAAACTGCAATTATGCATCCATTTTTGCTATTTCAAATAAATTGTCAAATTACATTTAGGATTTAAGAAGCATTTTCAATTCAGTTGAATTGCGCACAACGTGGTGATGATAGTAGTGATGAAAATGATGGAGATGATAGTAATGATGATGATAGCAACAATGATGGTACCGATTCCCCACCTTGAATGCAGAGGTCTCCGGTGCAGTTGTCCGTGTCCAGGGCAGCTCCATCACACAGCCTGCCACCATGTTTTGGCTCCGGGTCTGCACACTCTCTAGTGCGTTGCCTCTCACATTCAGAACTACACACAGACCACATAGTCCACTCGGCCCAGCCACCGTCCACTGTCACACACATACACAAAGATACACATTTTCATAAGAGCACACTTATGTATCTGATACAAACTTTCTCTCAGAATGGTCACTCATTGCGTTTTCCTTTTTTTGGAGGTGGTGTTCCTATACTTCCAGGATTCAAAGTTTGTCTCTGACAAAAGCAAAAGACAATTTACTTTTGTCTTGTTGCATCAGGCTTTCCCCTTTACTCTAACAACTCCATGGCATGCTGGTGTTTCCTCTTCGGCTAATCTAAATGCAAATGCTGTGTTTGTGTGTCTGTTGAGTGGGGTACTGGGATTGAGCTGGGCTGGAGAGCGAGATTAAGTTTTTCTGTGGCAGAGCGACTGGTGCCGCCCTCAGATAACGTTTCCCTTTTCCCCCAACATGACTAGTGTTTCCCATGTGATTGGTGCTTCCAATGAAACCATAAATTTAGTCAGCGCAAGAGCTCTTGAGGACCCGACGACTGATAGCTCTCTTATTCTGCGCCTCTCTTTCACTCCATCAGGTTTCTCTTTTGTTCCCCTTTGCCTTTCTCCTTTCATTTGTCTTTCTTGATTCCCTAAACTTCGACTTATGGAATTTCGGAATCCAGATTTTCACTTAGCGCCATATCTCTGTCACATACACACGCTCTCTTTCAATTGTCTGTCTTTATGAATTTCTTTCATCCCCATTTATATGTCTCGCTCCACCTCTCTTGTTCGCTACGAGAAGCACGGTATTTCGCTTCAGACAGAAAACAGGCACCACATTAACAGAACGTAGACACATTTCAAATGTAGAACTCGAGAGGCTTCTGTCACTGAGGTCAATTCGAACGCAGCACATACTGTCAAGTTCCTACTTTATATGCAGCCTCCCAGACAGATGGATTAGCTATCAATTTGTTCAGAAAGCATGTTTAATTAACAAGCCATAGCAGTGAGACATATTCACGTCGCCTGACTGACCAGCATTGAACTTGATTGAACTGAATCTTCTGGCAAAATGCACTTCTGGGTTTTCAAGAACAAAGAGCTGGAGAGAAAAGAGTGCATTTAATGCAGGCAGATATACAGAAGAGCTACTGTATTACTGAATAATAGCGCTGTCAACGTTAATGCATGCGATTCATTTTTTCCAGTTTAATGAGTTAAAAATATTTAACGCAATTACCGCAGCATCCATTTTTTTCTGTCATCCTTTGGCTAGCCTAATTACTAGCGTTATACTTTATGATCAGGCTCTTATTCACAGAAATGCTTTAAAACCATTAAGCGTGATAAGACAAAAAAAGAATGCGCCGTCAATGCCCCGTCTCTGTCTATATGTGACACGCACGACGCACAGAAAGAATCGAGTTCTCTTTCGCACTTGAACAAGCAGTAACAAACACAATTATGCCAATTTCTTTTTTTTGGCAAAGTTTTGCCGAGTATCCTCATAAGAACAGTCTTAAATTGTGAAGCTTGTGAGATCCGCGTCAAGTGCGGCAGCGGCAGATCTTAATGTAACAGCAGTCTGTAATTAATGTTAATCGAAGAACAAAGGTAACAGAAAATGTATCACTGCTCCTGACTCAAAAGAACTTTTGTAGCTTTAATAAGGATTAATGTATAATTAATTTATAATGTATGCAGTGCAGGCTGTTTAGTAACTTATGGGTTTATGTGAGGACTGTTTTAAGTTCACTTAAATTAAAAGTTGTTATATTTTTTGAAGCCTAATAAATGTAAAAAAAAAACAAACAGATAGATTTCAATTACACTGTAAAGTTGAATGGCTACAATTAACGTTTAAATGGGTGGTATAATGCCTCTTTTTACAAGATGTAAAATAAGTCTCCGATGTCCCCAGAGTGTGTATGTGAAGTTTTAGCTCAAAATACCCCACAGATCATTTTTTACAGCATGTTCAAATTTTTGAGGGTCAGTAAAAACACGTTGTTTCGTGTGTATCCCTTTAAATGCAAATGAGCTGCTGCTCCCAGCACAGAGGGTGGAGCTTCAAGAGTCAAGTCAAGTCAAGTCAAATATATTTATATAGCGCTTTTCACAATACAGATTGTATCAAAGCTGCTTCACAGTATCAATCAAAACAACTCAACAATGTTTGTTTATTACTGGAAAAAAAAGACATCCAAGTTTGGTGGAGCTGATCAATGGTATGATTGGTTAATTAATTTGAATATCCCCAACTGAGCAAGCCAAAGGCAACAGTGGCAAGGAACCGAAAAACTCCATCCAGTGACCTAAAGGTGTCCTAGCACACCATCAGATGACCCAATGGAGAAAAAAAAACCTTGGGAGAACCCAGGCTCAGTCGGGGGCCAGTTCTCCTCTGGCGTTTATGAACTGGAGGCCGAATTTACAGTAACTGTAAGATAAAAAATTTATATGAATGCCTGGCTAAATTGATGCGTCTTCAGTCTAGTTTTAAACTGTGAGAGCGAGTCTGAGCAACGAACAATATCAGGAAGGCTATTCCAGAGCTTCGGAGCTAAATGTGAAAATGCTCTGCCTCCTTTGGTGGATCTGGATATCCTAGGAATGACCAGAAGCCTCGAAAGAGCTCATGTGTGTGTTAGCAGCTGGTTTATGTAAATTTTAGGGTTAGTGATTCGGGTCACTAACCCTGGAGGAATCTTGTGTAGTCCCAAACAGCCGTTTGTTGTAGTTGTTAAAAAACGATTTCTTTAAAAGCAAATATCTCTATTTTTTCAGCGAGTTCAGTAACAATTCAGCAAGTGAGTGAATCGGCAGACAGATTAAAATCAGTAACAAAAGAACCGCTCATAAGGCTAATAAGATTTGTTCAATCTTATGTATAAATTGAGGTCAACTCAATGTAAAGATTTGTTTTTGAGATACCTTGGTCTTCCTCTCTCATCATTTTCTCATTGGCAACTTGTTGTGTCTCTAACCTGGGCAGGGAGAGTTGCAGGTGCTCTTTTGAACAGACATTCCCTCACAGAAAGCCCCACCATTAAGCGGAGCTGGGTTAGTGCAGGTTCGTGTTCGCTTCTGAACTCCTCTTCCACAGCGGACGTTACACTCGGACCAGTCCGTCCAGGATGACCACCCTCCATTCACTGACAAAGAGAGAAATAAGATTAATTAGCATTTTCCGTATTGTTTACTGCGTTATTTGAAAGGAGTTTCAAACCCACAAATATAATCTGTTTGCGCACAATCTATGTATGCATGCATGCTACATGGCTAAAACGACACACTGCTCTACGTAACTCCATCTAATCAACTCAGAAGTGACTTGATCATTTAATTGGTACATAGAAGAGATTGAAACTGGGTTATACAGATAGATGCCATTCCATAATGGCCATAAACTTGTCTTGGACACGCACTGACAGCCACGCTGAGGACTTAATGAGGAATACAAATGACTAAGATAGATTCTGATAAATTAATGAAGCGGACATATGAAGGACAGGTATATTTGAAAATAGCCAATGGTGCTGGTTTCATTTGAACATAAAAAGGGTTTTATTTTGAACTACTGCTAAAACACACTACATTCTGTTTATTGATTTCACAAATTTTGCACTATTGAGGGTACAACACCCTCCAAAAATGAGAGGTACGCCGAATAATAGGCGTCATCTCATTTACACTGCACTACGAACATGATCAAAACCAACAAACAATGCATTCCCTTAAATAAAAGCACACAAGTGAATTCTCTTGAGTCTGCTAAGCCTTAGGGACTGCTGGGAGTCATGTTACATTGCAGATGCTACGTTAGCAGCTAATCATTAATTGCCGATCAGTCAACTAGCGATCAATCAGTGCTGCCTGTTTCTGACAGCTCATGTCAAAGCTTTTCAGTGTGTTTAATCAAGCCCCTAAAAACTGCCAGCTTCAGCCCTCATCTGTGACTGACTCCCAGAAGGCACGCAGAGGGAGATAGAGAGCGCAATATTACCTTACTATCAAAATATTGAGGATAAAACACTAGGAGACCATGTCAATTAGGCTAATGGAGCCACAACCATGGCAATGCTGGCCACACAGGGAGCGTTAGAATCATTAACTCATTATATGTGTTGACAAAAATAGATAATCAAACCCATACCGGGCGTCTAAGTGATGGCCTCACGCAGACACAGGTCTGGAGAAATGATGAAATGGTGTATTTCTACATTACGTCTCGCTTGATGAATTATTGAGGATTTAAAAAAATGAGGGTGCTGTGTCATGGGTCGTGGCGGGATGGTGATTTATAGGTGATCATTTTTTGTAAACTGTTAGACTGAAGGTCGGTGTAGGTGACTATATAGATGCACAGCGCCATTCTGCAGCATGTCAAACTTTCACACATTGTGATCTACACAAACTTGTAAGAGTGAAAAAACTGATTGAGGAACCACCACTCCTCGAGTGGACAAAGGACCTTGCTGCAAATTAACATTTGAACTATCTCACACACACTTCTTCCCCTCGTCCCCCACTCTTGCAGAGATCACCCAAACTCACACAAGAATCTAAATGGTTTTAATGTGAACAATTATCATACAGTTTTATACATGTTTGGTATCATTTGAAATGTCTCAGTGCGACTGGTACAAATGTCTCTTTTCCAAATAAGTAAAACAAAAGGTAATACGGTTTTTAAGAGTTTAGAGATAACATACACACAAAGGAGGGTGGATGGGTAAACCCTCCTGCTCTCAGAAGGTGTTAACTCAATGCTAACTCCCAATGTTAGCAAATGGTCAACTTCTACCCCCAGTAAGTCTGGGACAGTGTTCAAGGTAAATTTCCACTGTGAACTCATGTTTACATATGAAATGAGGTCTGTCTATATAATAAAATGCAACAAGAGATCAGGGACTTTTCTGAATTTCAGATGAGCCCGTGAGGCTGAGAGAGGCCGATCTCTCAGCTTCACGTATTTCCTAATCTCGGGTTCGTCTTCTCTTTATTCCAGAGCATTTTATGTTTTGTATTGATTATCTTTAACTGATTATGAAATTGGAATGATAAATTTACCTGACATAATAAATTGTTACATTTGATGAGTCTAACTGACTTTGATATTATTTCATTAGAGTTAAAAGGAATTAGTCAAACTTTCGCTTATATTTAATGATGCACGGATATCATTAAAAACCTTTTCATTTTATGGAGTCAGATGAAATAATGAGAGAATACATATAAACAAATATTGCATTTAATCAAAATACTTTGCCACGAGAAAAGACGCAGAGACCTTCACGTGCTGATCGAATGCCGCCATTGGATCGATCGAGCCGGGCTTTACAAACTCTTGTAAGATCCAGATCTTTAAATGAAACTTTTCTGGAACTTGCACTCAAAATCTAGCAGGATCCTTTAAAGCTCTCATATTCCATGTGTACTGGAGTTTATCTCTGTTTGTGTCACTCTGCTTGTCTGTGTTTAGATGTTCCAGACAGACTGTCAGTCTGTGTATTAGTGGTGGGGATTTTTTCACTCTTTCTGCTCGTTACATTGATACACCAGTAGGTGGCGACAAGTGTCACTGTTTAGGAGTGAGTTAATGATTTACTCCTTTGCTAATTCATTCTAGTGCTGCCGCGATTAGTCGACTTAGTCGACGTAATCGACCATGCAAATTAGTCGACGGCAATTTTTTTAGTCGACGTGTCATTTTACTATTGACCGCTATTTATTTTTGGTCTCCCGTCACAAACAGCTCACTGTAATTCACCCCCACACACCAGTCTGTGTGCCGTGTGCGCCCTGCTGGTTTATCTGCTATCATTTTCCTTCACGTTCCCGCCCACCTTCACTGCTTTGATATGAAAAATTGCGGAGGCAGGTGACGGAGCTTTCACAGTGGGCTCGTTTGCTGCGGTCCGAGTCCGAGCGCGAGCGCGATTGTTCCCGGCGCCCTCCGCAGCGTTGGTCTGGTTTCACACTCAATTCTTTCGAACCCTGTTGAGTTTGCGTGCATCTTATGCCATCGCAAACGTGCACGGCGCATGATAGAAAACAGAACGCGGGTCAATATATTGTGTTTTTCAAACGGACTCTTTTGAGGAGACAGTGGATTTCCAAATGTGTTGCCCTGATTGCACGCGCAATGCGCGAATACACTGCAGACTCAACTCTCGGGTATCCAAGGTAAATCATCAACACTATCATCCCTTACATGTGTTTTATTTAACTAAATGCATCATAATCAGCTAAAACGCATGGGCAGGTTACTTAACTTCCTGAACAAGCGCTCCCTAGTCCGTGTTGCTTTCACATTCACGCGAACCGCGGCACGGGCCCGCCATGCACGCAAGTGTAAACGCGAGCTACATAACTGCGTGCCTGCCTGCTTTCAGCGCGACTCATAGTGGGCTAGTCCAGACTCTTTCAATTCAATTCCAATTTATTCGTATAGCGCTTTTCACAGAAAATGCATTGCATCTACTTTACTATTCAGAGTGATGTTATCAGTTATCCTTTTCAGAAATGTACATAAATTAAGCATTATTAGCTTACTGTACATTTTTTAAGGCAGAACAAAAAGAGCTAATTTAAGTAATACATACATGTTTGTTATTAGATTAGGACTCTGACTAATATGGTATAGCCTAATGGAAATGCAGATACTTAATGCTTAGATTGTTAATACATAATGTTTTTGAACAGGTGACATTTTATGTTTTGGCCCTTCAGTTGAGTTCAAAATAAAATGGACACAACGAAATAAACACTTGATTTTTTTTTAATTAGTCGTTTAGATTAGTCGACTAATCGAAAAATTAGTCGAAAGATTAGTCGTTAGAAAATTAGTCGTTAGTGGCAGCACTAATTCATTCTGGAACAAAGTGGCTGCTTTAGGAGTGAATGTATTTAAAAACGAATCATTTGAGTGAATGATTTGATGATTTATCCATAAAGACAGTCACTTGTTTTGTTTCTGAATGAATAAGTACTTTTGAACAAATCGGTACTGAATGATTCAGCCCTGGGACTCAATTGACCTATGGCTAAGCCACGCCCCCAAACGCAATGAGCCAATCAAAGTGCGCATAGCTAACCCAATACACTCGGACATTCTCTGCTTCCAAGTCCATTAAAATGGATTGCAGTTAGTCAGTTTTCATTAGTTTTTATATGTTTTTTCTTGTCATTTTAAGTTTAAAATGGTCAAACGGTGTGCATAGGGTACAAGCAACTCCGACACTAGGTATCCCGAGAGGCTGGGCGACGGTGTGTATTTTTTATCCTTTCCCAAGCCACATCTCAACCGAGATCAGTGTCTGCTCTGGATTAAGTTATGCGGTAGACCACAACACCAACTAAACGTGGATAAATTAAACAAGGATGTCAACATCTGTCCTAAGGTAAGTCAACAACGTATTTGAACGTTATCTTTAACATCTCTAACGTAACGTTAGGCTAATGTTAGCCTAACATTAGAAAACGTTAACGTTAGCTTCTAGCTGCGTTGTACATCATGTCACTTAGCTTCATTAACGTATCTGTAAATAACCGAGATAACAAATGTTAGCAATGTTGTGCTGAATGATTCATGTAAATACTGTAGCACCAAACTAATGGAAAGGTACTCTTGGTAAAGATGGTAAAAAGGCTTGTCCTGGAAACGTATGCAACTTAGACCTGTATTTGATCATGAACCATTAATTACATATTGAAGCACAACATTTGCATAGTTAAGGCCCTTTTGGTGACTTCGAGATGATATATAATCTTTCTGTCTCCAAAAATCATCAATTGCCTCCTGTGAAATGTCTCCTACTGTGACAGCTGCCATAGCGCCTGTCACCGAATGTTGACTGATTGTCTGAGTGAGTGGAGGGGGCGTGGCTTAGCCATAGGTCAATTATAAAACAGTAGCTGCATCTGAATATACATACTTCCCAACTACAGAATATAGTAGGCAAAAACAGTATGTGAGTAGTATTAG
This sequence comes from Tiaroga cobitis, assembly GCA_030578255.1. NCBI lineage: Eukaryota > Metazoa > Chordata > Actinopteri > Cypriniformes > Leuciscidae > Tiaroga > Tiaroga cobitis. Next base: position 26,683,539 of record CM060611.1, on the reverse strand, counting down.
TGAGTAGTAGGCTATGTCTGAATTTACAGTATTCATTAAACAGTAGGCAACAAGTGCAGGGACGACCTACTACGTCCGGCAAAATTCTGACTTGTGCATCTGATGGATACTTTACTATCCCATGCGGTCACAGGAGAGGAGTTGTGTTTGGCAGAGAACTGATAAAACTGGTGCTGGTAGGTCACATGACAATGAAAACATGGTGAATACATTCATACTTCACACAATTATACTATATAGATTGACCATACTATTTTAGAGGTCAAAGTGATTACTTATATACATATATATATATAAAAAAAGTACCAAAACAGAGACTATGCAATTTCAGTTAGTCACTTGTTTTGTTCCTAAATCAATCAGTGTTTCGGAAAAAAGAACCGGCTGTGAATGATTCTGTGACTAGTTCAAAAAGACAGTCACTTGTTTTGTTCCTGAATGAATCAGGGTTTCTAAAAGAATCGGCTGAATGTTGAATGTTGCATACCTCAATGAGGATGTCTCATTTCAGAAAAGTAACAATTATAAAATTGACTTATTGACTTAAATTATTATAATTTCTTTCTTACTTTGGAATGTGAAGTGTTGTGAAACCAAACAGCTGACAAATACAAGTTCCAAAGCCTTCAAAATGAGGCTGGCTCACTTGTTTTTATCCCTTAATAAGAGTGTTTCTGAAAGAATATAGCTTGTGAATGATTCAATGACTCATCCATAAAGACGATCACTTGTTTTGTTCCTGAATGAATCAGTGTTTCTGAACAAATCTGTTGTGATTGATTCAGTGTCTCTGTAACCTAAGTCACAGAAAAAAAAAAAAAAAAAACTTTTTAGAGTACAATGTATTAACTAATATTCTAAAGAAAATATGCTTCCATACCAAACACAATGACCGTTGCTGTGGCACTACGTCTCCTAGCAACAATGTTGCTGGCCAGGCAGGTGTAGTTTCCAGAGTCGGACAGCCTTGCTTCATTGATGATCAAATTGTGGTCAGCTCGAGTGTCGATATTGATGTCCTCAAGAGAACTCACCAGCTCTTCATTCTTCAGCCACTCCACCTGCATAAAGAGGCAGATTTAACAGGTTAAACCAGCCTTTGTGAGTATCATAATACTCCTGCAAAGCATGATATTAAATGAATACACATTCACAAGCGATGCTTTTTCACTGTTGCTTTAAGCTTTGAATTGCATGCTGGTAATGTTAACACTTTAATTTAATTAATGGCAAGTAGCTATGTACATCCAAGTTCACTCGACTACATACTCATGGCGTCATGTGCTATCAGTGAAACAGCACGAAATAAACTCATAACACAGAATTAATAAATACAAGATAACATGAAACACATACAATACTACATGTACCCTGTACTTCAGTCATCTCAGCATCACCGGCGTGCATGCTAATCGAAATCGAGGCACATAAATGCTAACCATGTGCTCAGAACCGATCATTAACACTAAATACAGTTTACAGACAAAACACTCACATATACATCGTAAAACAATAAATATAGTGAACAGTCTTTCTTATAACTCGATTAGAACAACGATGGGGTGCATTTTGTACATTTCATACCTGTAAAGGATGATATTAAATGACAAAAGCGATCGATGCTTCTTCACTGTTGCTTTACCTGAATGAAGCGTATCGCGAGAACGTCCTCTAACAAAGGTACACAATGCACATATAACCAATCACACACATCCATCTCCAGCTACAATAATAAATCGTATTCATTTAAAACAATAACTCTTTTTATAGAACCTAAAATATCTGTAACAAGCATTTTGATGAAAACAATAATGATAATAATCATATAGATATAATCCCTTAAAGCAGAAAAACATGAAAATCACAAAAATACATGATAGTATAAAGGGATAAGAAACTGTGATAATTATAATGACAATTACTCAGGATACCACAAGTAAATCCAGACGGTTTACTGTCAATCCAACTAGAAGCAATGCAATGAAATGAAAATGCCTCCCCCTGTCCTGGAACCAATCTACAATTTTCATGAGGAGGCTGTAGAGGTTGAGTTACCTTTTTTTTTTGCCAACCTTTTCTTGAAATTCACAAAACAGCATGAGGCCGTTCCTGACAGCCTATTTGAAGCAAACATCGCCCCCACATCAGCTCAGCCAATTAAAGTGAAGAAACATTGTCAAATAAGACACAATCTGTATCAATGCAACAGCAAGCATTTCACAGTGACCTCTGAGTGACCCATCACAGTCTGACAGCGCAATAAAAAGCATGCTCTGCGATAGATCATGTGTATTCTCTCAGGTGCTCTGCATAGTCACGTTCAGACCTGTCCCCTTGATTGGATCAAAGGTCACAGCTCATCCAAAGATTGCAGTTTGAGGTGACTGCAAGGTCAAGCCCAGCCTAGTGTTATTAATTCAGCTCTGATGTTTGACGGTCTGATTCATTAGGATTTACAAACATAGCAATGGCGTGACGACGCGTGCTCCTCGCATGGCTGGTCGCGTAAATTGCAAACGGTTGGCAACAGCCACCTCTTCTAAGTCGGTCCAGAGGGGCGGCAGTCGTCAGGGCGTGGGGACGCGGGTTGATTTATGTCACTGTGCGTTTGCAGATTAAAAACACAGCACGCCCCTTGGGAATCTCTGTTTATGTGTAAAGTTGTCGCCCTCTGCGCTGGAACACCACAGCAGAAACACGCACGTGGGGCGAGTAAAATTGCTGGACTCTCTCTCTCTAAGGCGCAGAAGAATAATGAAGGGAGGAAAATCAATATATCAGCCATCAGATTGTCATGTGTGAGAGATTTCTCTCTCTCTTTCTCATCTTCGTGATGGCCGGAGAGAACTCTTTCATCATATGCTTTTAATTTCACTATATTCTCCGTTCCAGTCCAGAGCTCCCAGAATGGCGGTGACTGCATCTGTCCTCTCTCTCTCTCTCTCTCTCTCTCTTGTGTTTACGGTTGGACCTCAATAGCTAATCCAGTCATGTTGCTTCTTTGACTCCATATTCGCTCTAATTAAAAAAAACGGCACAGACCTTTCAGCAAATAAAGTACATCAGGGAAGGCATAGACTCCTAAAAATATATATATATACATAGATAAAAAAAAAATCAAGATTCCTTAATAAATTAATAGCATATATCTGAACTACAATTGTTTTTGTAACATTGTATGTAAACAATAAACATATATTCACACAGCGCATGACAGATGACAGATGCGCTGTCATCCATATCCTCAAACACATGAAATAACAATCTCTAAAACAAAAACTTACTAAAATAGCTAATACTTCATAACATGTATTCAATACATAAAATGTATTAAAAATCTATGTTATACATTTCACAATCTAAAAATTGTGAAATGTATAAAAGATTAAAAAAAAAAAATAAACAATGTAAGAAATAAACACTGCTGTTCATTAAGGGTTTTTTATACTTATTTAATAAGTAAACTGACCAATAAGAATGGTGTCTTTGTTTTCAACATAATGTGCCTGCAAAAGGGAGAAAAATTGCTTGTGGTTGAAATGCAACAGGTGAAAAGAGTGACTTTCTAATTAAGATAAACTATTTGAAGGACCTTAAAACAAGCGAAAAACTGAAAGACATCAAGGCCATATATAAATCGAGGTGAGAAGGTGGAACAGGGCTTTTCATTCATTTATAAATGTGTTTTGTTGTCCATAGTCTGTAGAAAGAACAGTGTGATTTGTTCCTTTTGTTTACCAGAGTTAGTGAATGGAAAGATTATACTGTGGGGTTATTTATCAAGACTATTATAAGATATTAGAGGGAGATCATCCGTATACAGGAGCAAAATTATCAGCAAAATAAAATATGCTAATAAAACCTACAACAATCATTTATTGGTTTATTGAGTATCAATATTAATTTACATATCTGTCTCGCCGTGAAATTCCCTCACAGACTATCATGATGTGCATTTAACCCTGTGTTACCAGTTCAAAAGCACCACAAAGAGCCTGCATTTTACCTCCAAACACCCTCTCACGAGGATCCGTATTACTTATCTAAACTCTTTCATTTTCTTTCTAATTATTTCTCTATCTGAGACCCAATCTAAAGCTTTTCCTCTATCAATGCCTCCATCTCCTTTATAAGAGTCTGTTGGGGGGAAATTCTCTCTTATTCTGTATGAGTGTGTGTGTTTTGTATTCAAATCGCAGGCTGTTTCTGGGTCTGCTTTGGGCCTCTCGGGGGGAAGCATTGGGTTGGTGGGAGATGGAGAGATGAGAGAACAGATGAGCATTGAGGGACAGATTCAAATGGGTGTGATAAGCCTCTGGCCAGGGAACAGGGAAATGAATTTGCTTAATTAGCACATTTGTTCCAATTAAAGCCCTATGAACACGGACGCACAGCGCCATGTCCACCGACTAAGACCCTCAAAGGACAACACAGATAACCTCTGATGTCACGCTAACTGAACCTCTTTCTAATCATCCTTTGAAAAGACCACCATTACATTGGTTATACACTTGCGGGAGTTTCCAAGGACACGGCAGCTTTGAGAGTCCATAGGGAATTGGGATTGTCTGGGAATCTGAAAAAGACCTTATTCTAAAGATGGAGGTTAATAGTATGAGAAATTCATAGAAACTGAAATAAATAAAAAAATCAGCTTGAGCTGAACAGTGTTCAACTGAAATGCTATGATAGCGCTTTAATTAGCTCAGTCAAACTTATCCTAAATATAGGTGATTCTTCATAATCTATGGGCATTTTTGACCTCGTGCACTTTCAGAAAATAAACTCTCTTAAAGCTCTTTCCTCCCTCTCTCATTAGTTTAATTTGTCTAATGTCTAAAAGAAAATTTATTTTTTCCCCCTGAAAGTCATGAATATTCTCACAGTGTCAATTCCAGCACATCTCTAATAATGTATTGTGTTTAATAGCATTCTGTGGTGGAAAAAAATCAGAGAGGCAAATTTTCATAATTTGGTTTCTGAGTTTTACTTAATAATATTTACTCTGTATTGCGGCATGAATAAATTAAGCAATTGCTTTGTTTTACTATTTTTTTGGCTTTATTTGACAATTTTATTTGCCGTCTTGTGTCAGTATTAGGACAATAAATACAAAAAAATTAATTGTTTTGTAATCCTCAGATTATTCATTTAAAAATGAATTTAATAGTTACCATTGTTGAGCTTTGCATGGTGAATATCGATGTATGTGTGTGACTCAAGCAAGGTTGACTGCAAGATATTGGCACAACTAGAGGGGGACCCTAATGTTTGATATTTCAAAATAGTATGGTGTTTACGATATGTGTTGGCAATACAATTTTAATAGACCATAATTTAACATGAAATGTAGATTAGTTAGTGATTTAGTGAGAAGTTAGGTCATCTTTCAAAAGCAACATATTTATTACTTCTCTTCCTTTTAAACCACAAATAGCCTAACTCTGATTTCTGCATCACTGCATCAAGAGGAAGAGAATTAGTGATATAAATTAAGTTCCAAGAGCCCAACCAAATGGAACACTAATCACCATAATGGAGACCGTTTTACCATTAGGACATCAACATCAATTTATAAAGGCAACTTATGTGATGTTCTCTTAAAATTTCTAGTGTCGTTGACAATTCAACATTCAAGATGACTTGGAAAATGAGTGAATGCAAGAATGATAACTACACAAGTGGAGGAAATGATTGAAAAGTCTTGAATTGCCCCAACTCAAAAACTTTTTCTTGACAAAATGGTACTCAGACCAATCAAGTAGCCTACTCTTAACTTGGGTGTTCTGAGTAACAAAGGCATTGAATATGTATTATACAAATTTCTAGATTTTTACAATTCAGTTTAACAAATTGTTAAACGCATTAAGTAAATTAAACTTAAAATGGCTAATCAGAAACCTATGACTTAAAACACAAAAGAAAATATTTGAAAAATGTCTATTTTGCAATGAAAGTAAAAGATGTTCAGAGTTGTTTTTGACCCTATTGGACCCTAAAAAAAATTATGTTTATGATAGATTTTTTTTAGGTTGAACTTTTTTTAATAACATGGTAAATGTAATGCAATAGTTCAACAGTCTGTAAAAAAAAAAAAAATTCATTGCACTCTCTGAAGCATGGAGAACTCACAACACAACTTCTAAAGAGTAGCTAATACATCAGAAAATATACAGATATACATGGTAAAGCAATTCATTTTGGAAAATGTTTTTATTTTTGTTCGCAAAAATTATCATTAAAAAAATATGATAATTGTAAAACTAATTTTAGTCCAAGTAAAATGGACCAAAATTAATGAACATGATGATATTGACTACATTTTTATCAAGATGGAAAAGTGTAAAAAATAAACACTGGTGACAACTGCAGTTAATCATATTGTTATGTTGACATGTTCTAGAGGCCAACAACAACTTTCCAGGTGGCTACATCCAAAAACAGACTCATTCTCAACACTGAATACGGCACGTCCCTTACAGGTCAATCCAATTAGCCCTGAAACGGGTACAACACCTCATAACATCGTCATTCTGGGCAAAAATCACCCTCTAGATTTACATTCATTTAGATGGAAAGTGAAAGTGACAAGAAGGCAATTACAAAAGGAGGTCTCGTCCGGGTTTGTTCAATCCTACTCAATTAAGTTCCAGTTTCATTAATGTCCCTTTGCATCACTTTGCTTCAATCAAGTCTGCAGCCCCTTATGGATGCTATGGTGACTTTCACCGAATCACATTAAAGAAATGAACTTTCCAAATCCAACTGCACTATTTCAGATGCGAGCGTAGAACGGGCCGGACGCGTCCTTCTTCCTCATCTTGCTCTTGACAGCGCGGGCCGTGTTGCGTTTATTGCTGAATAATTACATTTTAAGCACTTTAAATGACTTTGCTTCATCAGACTGAATGATTAATTGCGTCGCTGGGTGAGGACTGTGAAGTTAATATGAGCTTAATGATCGGTCTGGTCTCTCAAAGTTATTGAGAGCCTTTTTTTCTCCCATCTTAGCTGTGAGTAATCTGTATGAACTTTACTTTGACAGTTAATATCGCACTTTCATTTCCTTGTTGGTGTAATTGTTTTAATTATGTTACGTTCATTATTCAACAGGGATGATCTTATAGCTCCAGGGAAATGATCATTCCTAAACAGGTTTCCATTCAAGCGGTAAAACAAACAAAGGACAAGGATGACATATGCCAGAATAAACAATGACAAAATTGTTATGAGCCTGTGACCTTTGGCAAATGTCTTTAGAAAAAAGAAGAAGAAAAAAAATCTACTACAAGCGATTTAATCAAGTTTTCACATTTCACTCAGCCAGAATCAAGAGCAAAATAATTAACCCGTGAGAAGCGCAGAGGTGGCGTGTCAGCCACGACCTGCCAACGCTCTCCGAGCCCTTGATCAATTTCCAGTCTCGGCCAGACTTGTGTCCCGTCCAAAGATGGTATCAGCTAGCCGACAGGGGAGCCATCTTGACTCATATGTCTACCGGTGGTAGAGTTCTTCGGCTCGACCTTTAGACTTTGAGCAGCGATGATTACAGAGGAAGCGTTCAGCTGCCAACCTGTAATCTCCAGCGACAAACCCTTCTGGCATAGAGACCTCCGGACCCGGATTTTGGCTCCGTCTCAAACATCGCCTAAGCCTGACTATCCTTTTCAGCAGCAGCGCCATGTTGGCTCTAGTACCTATTGATTAGCTGTAGCGATGGTGCACGGCTGCTTCCCTCCAGATCACAGACAGCAGCCATTTTGGATAGGTTTCCAACATGACAGATGGCACGAATTTATATGGGTTTTTTTTGTGTGTTTTTTTAAAGCTGATGTTGAAATGCGCTCATGGTGGCCTAGTTTAAGTATTGCTACTGCTGAAACTACAACAAAGAACACAGAGGGACATAAAACAAAACAAAAAACAAAAAAAACAAGGAATCTGTCAGCAGCCTCAGAGAGGCAGACGCAACGGTATCACTTAACATCTCACAAGAACGTGGGGGATGATAATAATATGACACTGGGTTTATGAGAAGCAATTGCCAGTTTGATTTCCACTAAGCACATGGATATTCTCCTTAGCTTGTCACAAAACTCTGTAGGAGGTTCGATATTATATACTTGGAGTCACTGAGATTAACCCGAGAGCGGTCTCTCAGAACATTTCTTTGATGCTCACAGAATTCTGTATCACTTTCTTCTGCAAACTCCAATGCAGATTCCAAAGTTATGACAAGAACATAGATTTTTGTTAACAAAGTCTGACAGACAGACGGATAGACAGACGGATAGACAGACAGATAGATAGATAGACAGACAGACAGACAGACAGACAGACAGACAGACAGACAGACAGACAGACAGACAGACAGACAGACAGATAGATAGATAGATGGATAGACGGATGGATAGATGGATAGATAAGATAGACAGATAGATAGAAAGAGCAGTTCAGAGGGTAGAATTCAGCCTGCATTATTCAAAGTCTGTGGCATTCATGCATGTAAAAAAGAAAAGGCCTTGCGAGTGACCCAGCAAGTGAAAGACGAGGGCCCTACAGTAACATAAATTGTCCATTTGAGGTAAATCTTTTATCTCTTGCTGAAACTGAACAGCATGGGGGCAGTTTTTGCTCTGAAATGCACACATTCTTCAGGACACATTCTTCAGAAGGAAAAAACACAGAAAGAAAGGAGAAAGTTCTTAAAACAGACAAAAAAATTCTACTAAGTTAATGCAATGAGGTGTTTTCTAACCTCCGATCCCCCCACCCCCATCCCCCCATGTGCATAATAGAACCTGTGCGGAGCATGCAAATGCACTTTTGAATATGTCATCGTTCCATAACCCTGACTACGATAATGATAACGCACACATCATACTCTCTCATAAATACAACCCCACCAATCCCTAATACGTGGGAAAGCATACTCATCAAATGCCTATGAGGCATGAAAACACAAACAGAGCACTGAATATCAACATTGACTGATTGATTTGTATTTTTAAAATTGGTTCCATAGAATCAACTATCACACATCCAGACAGGTAGGGGGCCCTGTGACCCACTCACCTCAGCTGCAGGCACTCCCTCGGGTGGGCGGCAGTGAAGAACAATCATGCCATTGATCGGCACCTCCATCCCCTGTGGCTCCTGTTCAAAATTCTTCCTCAGGTCTATATATGGAAACAAAAAAGAAAGTTGCTTTCAGTTAAAACAGCTCAAATATGGATTTTAGTCTGGGACTAGGCTTAAACATTGTCTGTGAAACCAGGGGTAAAATTACTCAAACTAAAACTACTGAAATAAAAAGAAATTAAAGCTTAATAGAATTATTAAAGTGATGTCAGATGGGCAAATACATTTGCATTTAACTGCCTCAGGAGCAAGACATGACGAATAGTTATTCATCATCGAACTATGGGTCCTGCCCACTGCCATTCAGTCGCTTAACGGAGGTTAGGTTGAAATAACTAATCTTGTTTTTCTCTCTCTCTATATATATATATATATACAGTATACACACACACACACAATATATATAGAAAAAAATGATTACTATATATACAGTGTATATATATATATATATATATATATATATATATATATATATATATATATATATATATATACTGTATGTTTTTTTTGTGTTAAAAAAAAATCCATGCTATGACCCCTTTTAAAAATGACAATCACATAAGAAGACAAACTTAATATAAAAGCTAATAAAATATGAATAAATACTATAATAGTATATAAATAATACTAAAAATGCTAATGATACTATGGTGCTATCTGATTATTTTTAGCAATAGCAGATGATATTTGTGCAATTTCATTTTGTGCTGTACAAAAAAGCTATTTCATTTAAATATCACAAAAAATGTAAGAATTCAAAGTAGGAAGTGATTAAAAAAAACAGACTAGACTGTACTGACTGTACACTTGTACTGATTAGACTGACATGCAATGCGGACAGTGGCTTTGCGACTCTTGGAGGTCCCCAGATGACTCCAGGCCACACACAGACACCAGTAGTCCTCTGGTCCATGGAAGTCCTCCACCTGCTGTCTGGACACATTTATCGTCACTTCACGGATCTTCAGCCCTGCACAGAAAGGAAAAACGAAAGATTGAGAAAAAAAATCGACTTGATTCAAATGTTGTGTGTAAGCTGTGTAAATCAGTACTAAACAGTGTTCCTACTACTGCATTTTGCAGCAACTCAACAGCATTGTTGTTTCCAAAACAATGCAGCATTTCCAGCAATGAGCTACTCTTCCCAAAGAGCAGCAGTGTAACCTGCTAAAATGTTTAATTTTGTTTGCACAGAGAACTGAATAATCAAAAACGTTTCCTTAAAGCTGCTGTAGGTAGCTTTTGTAATTTTTTTTTTTTACATATTTGTTAAAACTGTCATTATGTCCTGACAGTAGAATATGAGACAGATAATCTGTGAAAAAAAAAAAATCAAGCTCCTCTGGCTCCTTCCAGTGGTCCTAATACCATTTGCAGAAATACACCGCTCCCGGTCAGAAACAACCAATCAAAGCCAGGAGGAATGTCTTAGCAGTGTCAATCACGCTCGTGTACGCGCTGATCACACCCCTCTCTTGCACAGCGCGTAACCGTCGTTCAAACTCAAGATTGCTGGTGTGCCGCAGCTGTGCTAATGGCGGAGAAACGACCAAACTGGCAATTTCTCGAGTGACACCTGCTCATAAAACAAAGACGGGTAAAAGGAAAAAAACTGATGACGATAAACAAGCGAAAAAGAAAGAATTAGAGTCAATGGGCCGTCAAAACTCTAGCCTCGTAACATGTAGATAAAATGTCACGCACTGTGCAAAGCAACAATTGAAACCTGCTTATTCAATGGCTTGTCATGTTGCTGAAATAATGTTGTGGCGAGTAGGACGAGGCCGAGGGACGTGAGAGCGGCGCGAGGCCTGTGGCGTGAGTGATAATGAACGACACCTGTGAGACGCACCGGTCTCGCATCTCTCACGGAGGAGCGGAAGCATAAAGGAGCGACGACAGTGAAGATCGAGAGAGGAACAGGCCTGATTTTACGTTGTGATATTATGTTCTGTTTTGTGTGCGAAGCAGGCTCCGCCTCGGGGGAGGAGCTGTGGAGGGAGGGCTGTAGCGCAGCAGAGAGCAAGGGGGTGGGACCTGTAAGTTGTGCTTGTTCAAATTTTCAACGTTTTCTCTAAACTCCCTACTGCAGCTTTATAGCAACACTATGGAACTTTTCAACCTTCATAATATATTTCCAAGACCCTTGTGATGGTACATCGACTTTCAATAGGTTAAATGACACGTCTGCCATAGCCTGACGTGGTCTGTATCGCTTTTACTCGCACTATGTAACTTCGGGTTTCGGGTAGTAACGCGAGCACAAAAAGAACTACAAAACTCGATTGCTTTACGGCATACGTCACTTCCCCCACCACTTCCTCAAATTGTCTATGGCCATTGCAGACATCCCAAGTCTATAGAGTGCCGAAGTGATGACGTCACTTTGTAGGACAACTCGGAAGCTAGCGGCGCATGGGTTCCCTCGATCGAAAAGCTATGCATTTTCCCCATAGACCTTTGGAAAATCGCAAAAAATAAGATCTGTGTTTAACAAAGAGTTGTGACCCTTACACGTTTTGTCTATCAAGATAATCTTTACAAGTTAATCCAAAATTTATACATTTGAAGCCTATATAAAGTTTTTAAAAAACACAAGCAGACACAAAGTTTAAAAAACCACAAGCAGGTTATAACTGTGTTCTATGTCATAGATCAAAACGTGAAAATATTTAGAGGCTTTGTTCACCACAGACCTTATTTCAGGCGATTTAGCAAAAAACCATTCAAAAATCCCATAGACTTTAGAGTGAGGGAACCGGGAGTGCTAAAATGCTAACTCACTTCCGCGTTTTGCCCTACAGAGTGACGTCGTAACTTCGGCACTCTATAGCGTCTCCCTGATGCCCGCAAATTAGTTCAAATCTGCCGGAATCTAGAGTGCGCATGCGAGAAAGAACATACTGCGCGCATAACATACATAGCGCGAGTGTGCCTCACGAAAGCTAGTCAACCAACCCGCCATCCCCCGTCAACAATCCAGTCACCAAGATATACCTCCCTGAAATGACTTCTTGCAGGTTGGGATGTCTGCCATTGTTGATTCCAAAGCCGGTGCTGGATAAACAGCGAGCGTGCGCGTGTGACAGTAGGCTGCGGTAGGCTAAATTATTTACGACAGCGGTAATGGACAATTCCGCTTCCAACCTGTAGGGGGACCGCTGAGGAAAAGTTCCTTGGTGTTGCTTTAACGCTTCTCTCTCTCGCACGATTCACTGATTCAAGGCTCTGTGCAGAAGTCCATGTAAGGCATTTTACATATTTTTTAGTAACAAAATATACAGTTAAACACTAGATGGAATTTTAGGTATTTTCTTTGCGTGTGTGTGTGTGTGTGTGTGTGTGTTGGAACCCCATTGAGTTCTATAGTGTTTTTTTCATACTATGGAAATCAATGGGATCCATCAACTGTTTGGTAACCCATATTCTTCCAAATTTATTCTTTTGTGTTCAACAGAAGAAAGAAATCCATACAGGTTTGGAACTACTTGAGGGCGAGTAAATTTTGGTGGAACTATCCCCAATGTTTTTTGGTCCCATATACACACTACTTTGATTGAAAGAAATTAATGATATTATCAGATGGTATTATATTTAAAAAGACATGACCTCTTAAATGTAATTGTAATAGAACTTTAAAGCTTACCACATGAAAAGTTTCAAAGTAGCTTTAAATGGAGTTTAACAAATAGCAGACACTAAAATTAAAAGCCAGTAAAGCCATATTCCCTGAGAGGGTTGGTGCTCCAAATAAACAGCTTTGCTTGAACTGCAACACTCTAACACTCATTTCCTTCTAATTCCAATATTGCATAAGACCAACAGGGCTTCTTTTGTGTAGAATTCTGTAGGATATTTATCACAAAACCTTAATGAACTTACCAAGCCCTTGTGATTCTGCAAGAACCACGACGAGGTAGGACTCGATTAAAGACCTTATAGATGGTATGAGTCAGAAAGCAGGATTACAGGGAAATATTAAAGAATAATGCACATTTTCCTATAGAGAATTTGACTGAGTTCTTAAAAGCATTCCCCAGGCTCCTCTCCAACCTGGCTGCTCTCTTCCCAAAATGCTCTATAATGTATTCTTCCTGTCATAAGCCTAATTTTAGTACTGCCGTCGAGCCGACCAAACATTAAATTATGCAGGCGTCGTTTGAGGTGGTGGATTACACTCCTCTCTCAGCCAAAACCCAGAAAGCTTTGCAAAATGCAACCAAAATATATGAGCCAATGTAATGTTTCCCCTAACGGTGAGCGTTGAGTCAAGACACACAGCACAAAAGAGAGAACCGAAATGGAAGAGCAAGATAATGGTTACAAAAGTGAAAACATTTTTAAATTAAACCGTACTGTGAATTAGAGAGACAATTATATTGGGTGAGTGGAGGGAGAATTATGAGTATGAAACTGGCGCAGACGGTGGCGTTAACGCAAGCCTCTGTGTGGGTCTCTGTGGGTGTATTTGCTCTGCTGAGAGAAAATGAGACTCGTCTTTAATGATATTAAGGTAAGCAATTGAAAATCAATTCGGAATTGCTCAGTCCGAGAACCACGCTTGGCTGTGAGATATGAGGGAGAGAGAGAGACGGAGAGGATTTGAAATGAAAAGGGTATTGCTAAATAAAGGGAGACTGAGTCAGGTCAGGACTCTAAGCATCTATAATCCTTTAAATCTGAATCATTATCTTTCAAACAGGACTGTGGGGAACAGAACACAACTGGCAGAACAGAAACTGAGCTTCCTGTGCCAAAAGGAGGAAAAAAGACAGTAGTAGCAGCGGCAGACTCCCTGAGTAAAGCACACCAGCTCCAGATACCTGTCCAAAACATCCAATACAACCCCCCTGCTGACTATTGCGATAGAGAGCAGTACATACAAAGGATAATGTGACGTTGCCGAATACATAGCCTGCAATACCTAGTCAAGTCTCCTGTGGATAATACGAAATAAAACACTTGTACAACTGCATTCTGGGTTATGCAGGCTGTAAATACTGAGAGAAATTAGACCTCTAAATAACTTGGAAAAACAACCTGTTGAGATCAGGAAGGTCTATAACACCAGGAGAAAGATGTCTGTCAGCTTTCCCATTTGTCAAAATGGCAGTTGCTCAGCAATGCTTAGCCATCTTTGCTCATGGTCTGTCAGTTCTGCTCCCAGGTTGTTTTGAGTCAATCATTTGAACTGTATTCTAAATGTTATGTGTATATTTTTAATTCAGAAAGGATGCATTACAATTATCAAAAGTGACAGTAACAACATTTCTAATGTTACAAATTATTTCAATTAAATTGCATTAAATATTCATTAAAGAGTCCCAAAAATGTATTAAGGTTTTCACAAAACTATTAAGCAGCACAAAGGTTTTCAACAATGATAATAATAATAATAATAATAATAATAATAATAATAATAATAATAATAATATCTAATAAGATAATAAATAGTTATAGCTGTGTCGGCACAGATAGCCTCGTGGGCAGCGCACCGACATATAGCGTTGTTGCTCTTCAGGCGACCCGAGTTTGAATCCAGGCTCGTGGACCTTAACCGAATCAGTCTCCCACCTCGCTTACTATCCTATCACAATAAAGCCCTATCCTATCTGATACTATCCTATCACAAAAAAAAAAAAAATTCTCAGTTTTTTCTGTTTCTTCATGTAATTACAGACAGAGTCGATGACGGTGAGATCAGATCTCCGGGTGGAGCCCCGGCTGTTGTAAGACTCCTTGTGGATACAAAAATCTCACTGGATTATTTCAATCAATGGCAAAATGAATGTTTGGAAATGTAAACTGATATTTCCTATTGACACACTATAGCAAAGGATATAAATAACTGCCTTAAAACCAAAAATTTTTTCGGGTGAAAATACTAATGTGCCTAAGACTTTTGCACAGTACTGTATATCCACACAGATATACAGTATATATATATATATATATATATCAAAGCCTGTAAGAAATATTTATGGCTGGTACATTTTCTCAATTCATTGCTATTGGCAAGATGATATGTACACAGCGCCTCAGATACAGATTCTGTCGCATCCAATTCCGCCCCCGGGGATGCAGCCAAGAAACTGGAACCTTCCAGCGTTCGTCCACAGATACTCAGAGGAATCGAGATGCCCAATCCAAGTTTGGAACTAAACGAACAAGAAGCTTGAGTGTGACTGCTCGGACAAAGTGCTGCCACTGAGGAAACGGTTTCACTGGAGGCACCGTTGACTTTAAATAAACCATATAAATCATCATTTCAGGCCCCGGACAGAGACAGAGTGTGTGTATACAGACAAAGAAAAGTAGAAAACAGTAAAGCATGACTAATGATTATGAATGTGAGGCATATGGAGAGCGCAGGAGTTGATGCCAGTGTTGTGTGTGGCCTTACAGGCAACACATAGGCCCTGGCATATGTGATAGTAAACCCATTGTTTCTGATGCATCCATTAGAGTAGAAAGAAGAAAATCTCCAACAAACCAACCAAATGTGACATCCCGTCATGGCTGCCAAAGACCTTGAGGCCATGGATTAACTACGAAGCCCAGATACACATCTATAGTGCTTCCAAAACCCTGTTGTATTGCTCTCTGGAGTGGCTCTAATACACACTTGGCTTCTTCAGAGAGTTTCAGTTATTTTATTTATTTATTTTTTTGTATTGTACATGTAAACACACAGACATCTTGTATTCCTGAACTTGCGCCAAGCTCTGTGCCAACAATGAACTGCTGAAATGTCTGAGCATCCATCAGAAACAGAGCTCTTTCGCATCCTGTGCTGGTTCTAAGCGGAATTCTCTTTCTTGTGATTACATGCATCGCTGGGAATGTCTTATTTGATTTGTTCATGCAATATTAAAAACATTATGTTTGACAAGCAGTCAGGCTTATGCAATGTCAATGCTCCAGTGCTGTGTCAATGTTCAATGGTTTCTGGAAATGAAGATGGAAAGAGATTTTTTTTTAAAAAGAAAAGAAAAGGTAAATAAAATTAAGTTAAATACACTAAATACTGCCCACCACTGATTTATATGTAAACTAGTGTGGAAAATGTGAAGCCTTCTTATTTTCATTTCAAAACTGAAACACTTTTATATCAGAAAAAAAAATAAAAATAAAAATGTTTTCTATTACTCTAAAAAAAAAAATATATATATTTTCATGCTTTGCAAATCTATTCAGTTCAAACATAAAAAAGGCCGGTTCAAAAAATTATTCATATGCCAAATTTACTCTGCTATTATACTGTGTTTGACCTTGAAAACACTGAAGCTTTTTCCATCCAAGAGAAAGAAAAAATAAGTCAATTTCCTCTTTTTTTCATCCTCTAATTCCTGGTCCCAAACCATCCATGTATTCCTTCTCTGCTTTCCAAGCAGGCTCTCGTCTTCATCCTACTTTTTTACACCAGATTCAGAGTTGGAGCCTCCGAGAGAGTCAGTGGCAGCTTTGTTGGTGTTTGCTCGCCCATGGTCCTCATCCCTCCTTTCCTCTCTTTTCCTGTTCCAGCATTTGGAGATAGAGCAGTGTTTGTGTCAGTGCCGAGATCTGGCTTGTGGCTTGTTGCTGAGTGGCAGTGGAGAGGCCTGGGAGAGATTTGGAGAACCGAATCTGCTTCTCACAACAGTAACAACGTTTCAGTGTCTGGATCCGCACGTCCAGAGATGCCTCATCCAAAGTGTCCTCTCTCTCCTAGGGCTTGGCAGAAACCAACAGATCTGCTGGCAGCCGTCGGGCTGCAGCTGTGTGTGTGTGTGGATATTGTCCGTCTGTTGGCTTTGGCTTTCTCAGGCCATCGGAGATCTGTGCCATCCCTGTGAACCTTCTGATCCAGTAGACACACAGTGTGTATGTAAGTCTGAGTATATATATATGGCCACTTCAAGGATAAACAACTGCAGATGACCACGTAGATGAATGATGCTAGTCAGTGACACATGCGGGAAGTGCTTCAAACTGCATTACGGACGTATTTGTGCGACGTGACACTGAAAACGTGCTCAAATCCCTTTTAGAAGTCTTGACTGACACTGCAACTGCTAATCCTGAATCAAAGCCCTTTGTTAACATGTCTGTGAGGAGTCTGAACAGTTACTGTTTATAATCCTGGATTGCAGCTACAGCTCATTTTGCTGTTGTTCACTCGCTCATGTATGGCGCATTCAGCCCAGAGGATTCATTAGGGTATGCATTTTTTCTTTTCCTTTCCTCCATCTCTTTCGAACTCCCTCTCTTCTCTTTTTCTTCATCGTCTTTGTCCTTCTCTGATCTCAATGCATCTGGTCATGTGTCTGTCTATCTCTGTTGGCGGTGGATGATATGGCGCAGTGGGCTAGCTGTGATCTTAATGCAGAATACTGGACGTCAATCCCTCTTGCAGTCGCCGAACAGCAGGTGAGGACCATCTCACCCTCCATCTCTTGCTGTGCCCTTCTTTCCCTCCCTCTGTAGTTGCCTTCCAAGTGTCTTCTCTTATCTCCTGTTTACCCATCAGCCCACTGGATGTTCACCATACAGTGACCTTTTAAAGAGACAGTTCACCCACAAAATGACAATTTTTGTCATCATTTACTCACCCAGATGTCGATCCAAACCTGTTTGATTTTTTTTTTTTTTTTAGGTGGAACACAAAAGCAGATATTTCTTAGACTGTTTACGCTAGGTATGCTGCGGTTGTAGGTGTTAAGCCGTGTTCGGATGTACACCAATTACATTACTTGCCCACCATGACACTGCCCCCATAGAAATAAAAACCATTTAGTTCAGTTGGACAACAGACGGTACAATTATAAACTGAAAACGTCTGCTCTTCTCCAAGTACAGCAGAAAGGTAGATTTCACTTACGAGATGAGAGTGAGGAGATGACTGACAAGACGATGGTGGAGTATTTGGTGAGCAACAGCTCCTGAGCATCATTGACAAATATCTTATCAAATGTGCGGTCAGTAAAGGCACTCCCTATACACAGAGTTTATGCAAGCGTGAATTCGAAAGCAATTGGTGTTTAAACACCGGTGTTTAAATTACTTCTTGATACTGTCAAGCTCTGAAAAGGCAAAAAAAAAAAAAAATTGGGGGAAATGGTCTTTACATATAGTGCACAGGTTGTATGGACTATTTTATGGTGCGTTTGCATAGTTTTTATGACCTTGACAAGATCTTAAATCACAATATGCTTTATGAACATTCTTCAGAATTTCTTATTTTGTGTGGTCCACTGAAGAAACAAGTGATACAGGATCGGAAGCAACATGAGGATGAGAAGATGAAGTCTCATTTTTGGGTGAACTACCCCTTTAACTCTTCCTCCTAGTCTTTTCATCCACTTCTTGCATCCTCTTCCCCTTAAATCTCAGTAATGTCACCCTTTTTCCCTTCATTTCTCCCTCACCCTCCATCTTTCTCCGCCCATCGCTTCGTTCCACTCCTTAAATCTCTCCTTTGGCAGATCTCTATCGTTATCGCGCTCCAAATAAATCTCTCCTCTCTCTTTTCTTTTTTCCTCTCAGTCTGTCTATCTTTCTTTCTCAGTGGTAGTAGGATCAGAAGCTTTAGCCGTGTGATCTGTATTGATCAGTGAGCAGTGGGGTTATGCTGCTCTGGTTGACTGTTGTTCTGCTCTGCCCTGCCCTCCTGCTCTCTTTCAGCCCATTTCCATCACCATGACATCAGGTTGAGTGTTGGCCGGTGAGGCACTTCCTGTGGTGCCCAAAAGAAAATATTTCATTCAGTTTTTTTAATATGATTTCAGCTCCGGGCTTTATTAAAGGAACGGTTCACCCAGAAAATTGAGACATTCTGTCTGATTTGTGAAAAGGATAAAACTGGTTCATTAAAAGAACAGACTTAAAAAAGAAAAGAAAAGATTCAGTTCTAGAGTCCAACTCTCAGCAGTTTGGTGATAATCACACAGATAATTGTATTTTGAACTCAAGAACCTCTGTAACGGGATCAAGCGTGCCGCACAAGTCCTGAAAATTGAAGCCAAAGTGTCTTGATCGCCGCCCGGTGGCTGGTCCCAGTATAGGTCATAAAGCCCGCCTCCCCATGAAGTCAAAAGAACGCGATGGAAACTAAATCAAATTACATTTCAAATGATTTTTTTACACAGATGTTTTCTGTCATTTTAGGTAGTTTTTTTTTCACGCTGATGTAAATGTATGTGTTTGTTTTTTAAAATAAGTTTGGTCTTAGTTATTTGATGCTATAAAAACGTGAATGTGACGTCATGATTGACAGCTTCTCTAAATGAAGTAGTCACTTAGGCACCAACTGACTTTTTGCGGGATTTTCAGTAGGGGATTGGAGCTTCAGCTTTAATTTCTACATGCCCATAACTGTTTAATTTCACACTGACATAATAAGTTGTTCTGCAGTAAACTGTACTAACGGTCCCGTGCTCACTACTGCGCAGAAGCAGGTACCAAATTTGCGCAAGATCTCAGCGCTATATTAGGACTTTGAAAGCTTCAGTTTTCACCAATGGAAGAGAGTGAAGGTGCGTCGTCCATCTTTTTTTACAGTCTATGAACAGGATCAATGAATCAGTAAGCTGAATAATCCAACTTCCAATTCTAGAATGAATTAGCCCAATTTGAGAATTGATCAGTCTGATTCATTAACAAATTGTTCAGTCTGATTTGTGAACTAAGTCAACTGATTTATTGAAACAAACCCACTCAGAAGAAAGATTCATTCATTGAATCAGCTCTTAAGCTCACTCACTTAAAGGAGAAACGTTGTGTTGTAAATAATCATTGAATTTGAGAACTGCTGTAACTGGATCAATGAATCGGTAAGCTGAACAATTCAACTTCCAATTGCAGAATGAATTAGTCTAATTTGAGAATCAATCATTAAAAAAGTTCAGTCTGATTTGTGAACAAAATCAACTGGTTCGTTAAAAAGAACTGACTCAAAAGAATGGTTCATTCATTGATCTAGCTCTTAAGTTCAACTCAACTCACTCGTACAGGAGATAATAGCGTTGTGTGGGAAACAATTTTAACTCAAGAACCACAGTAAACGGATCAATGAATTAGTAAGTATGGAAATGATCTGAATCGGTCTGATACATTAACAAATTGTGAACCAAATTAACTTGTTCATTGATTCGCTTCTCATTTTCAAATCACTGGTAACTGTTCTTGTGCCATCAACTCAATGGAAGGGATATTGTCAGGGAATAAAGATGTAATTTCTGTCTGTTACTACTATCAAATAACTTCAAAAGAGCTGGAATACAGCAGCCAAGTAAATAATGTCAGAACAATACCTTTAACATTACAGTCATTTGCAGCCAAGAGGATTATCGCCCCAGGCAACACGAGCAACTGAAACCTCACGGGCTCTGCAGCTCACAGAGCACTATCAAATACATTTTCATGAAGCTCCAGCATAAAAGCCACCACAGTCCTCATAATTATTAAAGCATTTTATCAGGCACAGGTGCACGATGCACACTCTCAGTGAACACATCATGACTGAATTATGAATCATTGACCGCATAGTGAACCGCCATCACCTGAGGTGTGTCTGCAAGGTCGCACACCTGACGATCATCAGTCGTCACCCCCCCCCCCAAAAAAAGCACTCATCGTCATTCTCTTAGCTCACGCACAATTCTTATTCCAATCTACAAAAGGCCACCTATTATATTTTTAAAGATGTGCAGAAAAAAGTGGCGCAACTAAATCAAGACCTTTAAAGTCACCATGAATTAAAAATGGACAAACCCCTTTTTTTTTATAAAAAAATCAAATATTGCAGTATTTATTATAAATGATTAATCTGTGCGCATCCTTTTTAATTCACTTGCCCTAGTAATTTTTATTAAAATGAACTTCCCCTCCAACTTGCAACAACATCTCTTCTGTTATGTTCACAGGCAATTTTTTCTTATTCAAGAAACCATTTTACTCGGATATACGTCACAATAGGGAAGAAAAGTCTATCGCTGCAATCATGCTGATTTTAAAGAAGTAGTTCACCCAAAAAAAATTTATTCTGTCATTATTTACTCACCCTCATTCCATCCCCAACTTCCTTCTTTTGTGTTCCACAGAAGATATAGAGTCATAAAGGTTTGTAACGACATGAGGGTGAGTAAATGATGACAATTTTCATTTCTGGGTGAAATATTTCTGTAACATTTCCACATTAAATTACAATTGTAGTAACAGGTTTTAAAGCTTGTGTTTATGATCAAACAGAGTTGCATTAGTAGCAAACAGAGCTGTGAATGACGTTGGAACTTGGGAGATGATCAAACTGTCCTGCTTCTGCGTGATTCTGTTAGTATGCCAGAGAATCTCAGTGGTGTCCAGTCCTGTTAGCCAGCTCTGCTGTGTCTGTGTGTTTGGCCCGAGAACGGAAATAGAGCTGGCTGATTCTGAAACAGACCTGCAAGCTGGCCGCTCTTCCTGACGGCGTTCATTGAACATGATGCGGTAAAGCCGGAGCTTTCCTTTTACATCTCTATTAATGCCTGTAATTCTTTGTTCTGGAATCAGAGCCAAACACAAATGCTTGAAATTATGCAGACAAACAAACCCTGGGTGATATTTACTGTAACGTGAACGACACTGTTTTATGGTCCAGCACTTGTGCAACTGATTCACATAAACCCCTTTTATTATTAGGCAGGTAAAATGGGTCTATTTATGTCCATATGTAAGTCTCCGAGACACATAGACCGCATCAACCTCGTCCTGTCCCGCACTGTGGTTTTACAGTCTTTACAAAAGTGCATCACTTCAAAAGTACTGAGAGATTTACCAACCATCCATCCATGAGCGATTCCATTCAGCCTAGCAGGACAAATAATCCGAGCAGGTAGTCCAAGGACACTGCTGCTCCTGCTCTCCGAGTTTGATTTATCGGCATTGCTGCTGGAGAGATGTGATGGGAGCGTATCTGTGCTGGACCGAGGGAGCCTGGTCTTAATCAACGGAGCCTCACAGATGTACAGAGATGATTAGGCAGTCCAACAACCTGCTGAGACTCAATAGTCAATGCCGGACACGGATAGAAGATCTCTGTAAGTGTGCTAAGAGGAAGCTGAGATAGCAAGCTGGGCACATGCAACATCACATTTGAGGTGGATGTTTATTTTAGCAGATGATCCGAGATCAGCCTAGGGGGTTTCAGCATGTGAGCTGATGTTATATTTATAAGCAGTAGGTTCCTCCTAATTTACAATGGGGTGGTGTGGCCTAGTGGTTAAAGATGTGGAATAATAACGAAAAGGGTGTAGGTTTGAACCCCACAAGGGCCAATCCAAGCACTATTGTGCCTGTGGCAAGGCACTTAACCAGGTGTAACTCCAGGTGATTGTCCTTGTTATAAGTGCACCATAAGACCTGTTTCACACTGCAGTATGTGAAAAAATAAATAAATTAACAATTACAACAGTAGGAAATAAAGTGATTTCTAGGTTACTACATAGTATTTTCTTTTAAATTAAATCAAATAACGTAAATATATGGATACTTGATTGTTATGAAATCTAATTTAACACCACATTTTCATCCAAAAAAAGCCAAATCGCTAAGTGAAAAAATAAATATGAGAAAAATGACAAATATGACAATGCGCAATCCACCCCCTAGTGGCAGCAATAACTTCAATTTGTTTGCAAACACACTCTCACCCGGAAAAACAATAGGTATTATTTTTATTTTCCTCTTATTATGGAGCGAAAAGTGAGAGTAACCATCTACTTACTGACTGGTAAGATGAATGTATAGCTAGCCACATACATTATAAATAAACATTATAAATGCCTTTATGGTCTCTTTTGATCGATTCAGTGCACACATTTAATGAACAAAACCGATCGATTTTAAATCAAACTTACCCCAAACTTCTCAACGGTAGCATAATTCTGACCTCATTCATAACAATCCGTTATATATTATTTTGTAAACCATTATTTTAAACCATTATATCCAGCACTTTTAGAAAAAGACCAGTATCCCTTCTTCCATTTGCTAAAACACTTGAGTGAGTCGTGTTCAACCAAGTCTCTACTGGTTGGACAACAACCCGTCTAGTTTCAAAAGCAGCCACTCAACCAAGACTGCCTTGCTCTCGGTAATTGAAGCTCTGAGATTAGCAATAGCAGCTTCCAAATCATCACTACTCAGCTTGCTGGATCTGTCTGCTGATTTTGACACGGTTAACCACCAGATCCTCCTCTCAACCCTCATGACAATGGGCATCTCAGGAATCGCACTCCAGTGATTGAAGTCTTACCTGGGTTCTTCAGGGTGTCTTGGACGGGTGCGGTGTTTGAGTGGCAACATCTAGCTACTGGGGTGCCTCAAGGCTCAGTGCCTGGACCACTTCTCTTCTCCATCTACATTATATTACTAGGATCTGTCATTCAGAAAAATGACTTTTCCTATCACTGCTGTGCTGATGACACAATACCTCTCATTTCAGCCAGATGATCTGACAGAAGCTGCTCGCATTTCTGACTGCCTGACAGACATTTCGGACTGGATGAAGGACCACCATCTTCAACTCAACCTTGCCAAGAAAGAACTGCTTGTGATCTCTGCCATCCCAACGCTTCATCACAACTTCTCCATTCAGCTAGGTTTGTCATCCATAATTATTTCCAAGACAGCCAGGAACCTCTGAGATGTGATTGATGATCAGTTAAACTTCACAGACATCCTGCAGATTTGCCTTGTACAACATTAGAAAGAACATACCCTTCCTATCGGAGCATGCAACACAACTCCTTTTCCAAGCTCTTGCAGTATCCAGACTAGACTACTGTAATGCTCTTTTGGCAGGCCTTCCAGCATGTACTGTCAAACCTCTGCAATGGATAAAGAATGCTGCAGCAAGAGTGGTATTTAACAAGCTGAAGAGAGAGCATGTCACACCTCTCCATCAATTTGCACTGGTTGCCAATAGCCACTTGCATCAAATTTAAGGCACTAATGTTCGTCTAGTGCCTGCAGAACGACCACTGGCTCTGCTCCCCCATACCTAAACTCACTACTTCAGATGCGCCCTCCAGAAGCCTGGAAGCTTTTTCGTCAACACGTGACCCATTAATAAACACTCATTATTCTATAATTAATATATATATATATATATATATATATATATATATATATATATATATATATATATATATATATATATATATATATATATTACACACACACTTTGCTACATGTACTGTGCTAGACTAACTGGAACTAGTCACACCACTTGCATATTGTTGATTTGATTGCTTCTGTTGTTCTCATTTATTCTCATCATGTGTAAGTCGCATTGGATAAAAGCATCTGCTAAATGGTTAAATGTAAATTTAAATGTAATTGATATGATGTATGATGATTGCATACTATGTAAAATATTCACATTGACACTCTGAACTCTCCATCGGAAGTGAATGACGTCCGGTCTATTGTCTAACATAAGCAGCAAAAAGTCAGCTTTTGTCCTCACTAGCAGCCTATTCGAACGCTTTCAATACAGGTAGCATTCAAAATCTGTAAATCTTTTCAGCCACTAACAGTTGTCTCTTTTATCAATAACAGATAAAGATGAAAGAAATAAGTACAAAAGCTAAAAACATGCCTGAAATGAGCCAGGCTGCTTTTCAAACGTTTTTGAATATAAAGCAGCAATTCACAGCTGGGTCAAGTACTGATCTGACAGGGGGGGTGAAAGTAATATTTCACTGTGTTGCATCACTGGATCAGTCCTTTCAGCTGTCAAAATCTGCACCAGCAAACACTAAATGCAACAATCAGTCTCTTTCAAGCTCTTACAGATAGCACACTATGTTTGATGGGCAGTGAACTGAAAGATGAAATGGCGGGAGAAGTCGAGCCAAATGTCTGCTGCTGTAGGATTTGAAATTCTAGACACCACACTCCCATCAGGCACTGCTGGATGTTTGTATTTGAAAGACGGAAACAGACAGAATGTGCACTAAAGAGAAGGACAGAGTGTGTGTATTTACCAGTTCCTAGTTCGGTGTGCTCCAAGGAAGTGTGCTGGTTCTGATGGACCCACTCCCCATTGCATTTAAAGAAGATCTGGAGGGCGGGCCGTGCACGGCAACGTAGTTTGATGGGGTTGCTCTTGACGATGTACGCATCATCGGGCTCCTGCAGGAAGTGAGGCAGCGTTCCAGACATCGCTGAGAGACCATCACGTGACCCTGCAACAAACATTCAGGAATAAGGCTTCAGCTTTAGGAGAAACTTTAGTTTAGAACGTCTAACCGAGCAAATCCACTCGGATGACAGCTACCTATCTGCGAGTTCCTATAATCAAACATATCAGCCAGGGTTCCCTGAAAGCAAGCTTACTCACTCCTTAACTGGCCTGTCAATCACTTTGAAAAGCGCTCTCAGCTTGGATGACGTTTTCAAACGAGCAACACATGAGCCGGTGACAACGAGAGATAAAGAGAAAACTGTCCTAAAGCAGCTGAAGGTGGATTTCAGCACCTGGGACAGCAGCCAGCAGATACTCAATAACTAGGGGTGTAACAATATATCGTGTGCCACAATATATCGCAATACAAAAATGCAACAATACGTATCGTGGATAGTGACAATATGTATCGTGGATAGTTCCCCCAAAATAAAAATTACTGTGTGAGAAAAAAATTCTATTTTTTCAGAGTTTTAGTGTCAGTACTACATTAAACTACTATACATAATGTTGATTATAATGTATAATAATGCAATGGGGGAATATTTGTGGGTCTTGATAATGCCAAATGTCTGATGTTACCAGTAAAAAGTGTCCTACATTATTTTAAATACATCTAGTCAGTGACAGAGTGCAAGCATATTCGTCTAAAATAATTCTGTATTTTTAGCTTCAGAATCATGAATATTTTTATTCTTGTGTCACCATTGTCCTTGGGTTACAAGCACCAAGTCCAAACCTATTCATTTAAACCCACAATGTAATATGTAATATCAAAGTTAGCATTTTAATCAACAGTACATTTTTTGTTAACCTTTTATCATATGTCTTGGAGTATCGCAATAATATCGTATCGTGATATGTATCGAATCGTGACATGAGGGTATCGTTACACCCCTATCAATAACATAATCATGTTCAGGACCATGGACAGCTCCTCTTGGCTCTGTAGCTTCACATTATATGCAGATATTTGCTCTGTTCCAAAACCTAGTGAGCTGCTAATGGAGGCAACATTTTCAGGCACCATATACACGCTTGCCAACGCAAATACTTCTCCAAAAGGTGGGTAACTTAATCACGCTGCCTCCTAAAATACCTAATTTTTGACTGTCCTAAGGCAGCACCACGTTTCCAGGAATCCCACATTCACTGTAATGATCATGATAAAAATGTTGATTATAAATAAATATTTAAATATTAAGGGAATATTGCATTTCACTGCGCTACTTTTACATTCTTTTTTCTATGTAAACATACGCTAGACAGATTCATAAACATTATTCATGCAAATTCTAGGACGATAATTGTAGTATAACAGTCTATGTGACAGTTGATTCGGCTTCTGTGAGCATTTTCACGTCACAGCAAGAGCTGGACTAGGCTGATCTTGTGAAATTCTGGGTAAAGCTCTCACTTCATTACACCTTTATACTATGATTGTGCTCAAAACCAAAATTGTTCCATTCTATACAAGAAAACCATTATTCTGCAATAAACACAGACAACAACAAAACATTAAAATATGTGTCTGAAGTGTTGTGCCATGGTTAGCACCAGTGTTAGGGAATGTTACTTTTTAAGGTAATGCATTGCAATATTCTGTTACTCCCTTAAAAAGTCACCAATTGCATTACATTATTTTTGCATTACTTTTTCTAACCTGGGCTGAGCTTGCTTGTTTGTTTTTAATAACAAAAAAAAGTTGTATTTTTGGCAAATGTAAAGGTCCTTTCACAGCAAAACGCAGGAAAAGAAAGTCTTATTTCAGGAATAAAAGCAATAAAAACAAATTGTACAATGCAGCATACAACTGAAACAGAAAAATGAAAATAGTGCAAAGCAACCTGACAAAGAAATATAAAACTGATGACATTAAAGAATGAAAGAAATCTAGAGAAAAATTAATAAATATGATGAGAAAGAACAAAAAAAAAAAAAATTGTGCTGGAGACAGGCAGACACATACTGTGGTTTCCTTTTTTTCTCTCTACTCTCTCTCCCCTAAAGATATATCTTGTAATCCTTCACTGTATCCGTCAAATAAGGGGTCAAAAGCCAAAAAAAATCAAATAAAACCACTGTAAATCTATAATAAAATGGCTATTAAAAACTGGAAAACTGTTCTGACATGCCCCATGAAATCAACCACGTACGGGTGTGAAATTCCATTTCACACAGGGATATTTGGAGAAAGATTTAGGGTCTAAAAGTGTCTCGTGGATAAAAGAGCCACACAAGAAGTGACAGGAGCTGAAATATCCACAGTGATTCAAAGCACACAGTGATTTAAAGCACTCCTCTCCCTCGCTCTTCACGTTTCTCTCATGCTCTCTCCATTTCTCTTTCTGTCACTGCATGTGTGTATACACACACAGACACAAGACTCTCCCTCACTAATAAAACTGTCACAGACGTAATTGGATGGGATATTTTGGAAACGATTTCCCCTGACTGAAATAAGCATAATAGAGATTTCTGTTGACTTGTAATCCTTCCCTGGGAAACTTTGTGTGTGTGTGTGTGTGTGTGTGTGTGTGTGTGTGTGTGTGTGTGTGTGCGTGCGTGCGTGCGTGAGTGCACAGGTGCGTAATCCTCTGGCAAACATACCTGATTCATCCTGATTAGAATGAATAGAGAAATGCCTGCGTGTGCTTCTCACACTGAGAAAATCACAGCCCTCGCACCTGCCCCTCCTTCTCTTACCGTCTCTCTCACACCAGAGGACAATTTTATTTTATCACTCAAGTGTTCCATAGCTCAGTAGACTTAAAGTCAACATGTACTTTTCTAATATATATTCCTGGTCTTACTGTAAACATTTCATCAGCACATGTTATTTGATGAGAGAGGTGGGGCCGAGAAATATAATTTTGAATATATAAAAATATATTAAAATAGAAAACAGTTATTTTAAAATGTAATCAAATATTTTTCTGTATATTTTTCTTGATCAAATAAATGCAGCCTCTGTGCGCATCAGACAATTAAAAAAAATTCTAACACAAATCGAAGACAAATAATAAAATAAAAAGAATACCTTTTAAAAAGTAGTGTATTTTCGGTCTGAATCATCCAAGACCAAATGTTGTGTAACACATAGTTCGTGTCAGAAAAATCTGACCCAAACTTTTAGAATCTATTTGGTATCTTGGAGAAACAATTGAGATATTAAAAGGATTCCAATGGCTCTCTCTTCATCTTCCACCCCCATTCCTCTTCGTTCCAGACATGTAAACAAAACACACATTATGTTCCATGAGAGAATTAATGGTAGTGTCTTGTTTGTATCATCCCAATGCTTTGTGCTCATGCTTCTTTTTAGAATGAATACTCCCACACAGAGAGCACCAGGTAGGAGTGTGAACACATCCATATTCAAAAACATGGACAAACATATTGGACCGTGAAGCTCCATACTGTAATGTGTGCTAATGCTATTTTTTGCACGCCCACAAACAAATGTATTCAAATTTACAAGCAAATAAACAATCGCGACACGCTCAAACACAAGCACACACATTTGGACTCGCACACCACCCGCTTTTATCCAGCCACCATCACAGATGTTCAGGAGTGCTTGACATGATGGCAGTCTGATGAAAGGGAAAAAGAGTCATCCGACTGAGCCGCAGATGAAAGGATAGCGAGAAAGAGTGGGGGGGGGGGGGGGGGGGGGGAGTGAGAAAGTGTAAATAAGAACTGGTGGCAAGAGCTTCTTTAGACTCGTGGATGTGTTCACATCTATATGCAGACTGATTTATAGAGAACGATAACTGTTATTGAGGGGAGGACCATATGTTTGTTACTGACAGAAGAAAAAAACTATATCTGAGAGTGTTAACACACATAAAAACACACTCCAGAAAAACAATCAATCTTACACTTCCCTGGAATGAAAATGAAGTCTTTGTTTTGTCCAGATTAAAAAAATGCAACATTTTAAATATGTATGATAAAATGTTGATTGTTTTGTCAACTTTTAGGAGCGATAAAAGTTGTTTAAGACATGGACTAATTAATATTAATATGCAAAAATTGAACAATTGAATTTTCACCACAAATAATAATAAACCCAAAATCGAACAATTACATTTTTACCATTAACAATAATAATTTATTATTAATGAGTTTGCTCAACTGTTTTCTTTAGTAGACAGTTTGATTTGAATCGCTAAAATAGCCTAAATCATGAGAGTCAGACTATCATTCTTAAAATTTGATCTATACAAAGTAATAATGTTGTGCATAACAATACAATTGCTGGCCAACGGGGGAACTACATTTATGTAGTATCGAATCAAATATTAAATCACATTTGGTATCAGTAGAATGTTACACATTTTTGACTCTGACTATGCTTCTCTCGAATTTAAAAAAAGTTTTACTAAGTTCTTTAAACAAATATGATGCAAGTCAAAATGGCTCTCTTGTGGCATCAGAGTGAAAACTGTTTTGGTTTGAAGCTTTTATTTTTAAGAGACTGTTGGCGTGCGATCCAAGGAGACCTGGGTTTTTCCACTTGTTTCTCTCTGTGGTGGTGCTTTTGTTATGTAGTGTTAGTTCTTGATAGAACGAAAGTGACCATGACAACCTAATGCAATCACGGCTCAGACACAATAACACAATCCTGACTGCCTCTCTGAGGGGCTTTTGAGCAGTGTGTATGTGCGTGAGGAGAGAGAGAGTGAGTGAGTGAGTGAGAGAGCGAGAGGATGATTTCAGTGATTGAGCGTATGCGTGTTTTCCAAACCTCCCTGTATCAAGTCTTCTGACAGCTATTTAATGTTTCCCATTTGCATTAGTTGATAAAGCACCGATCTGTTCTCTAAATCCACAGCATGACACGGCAGAAGCACCAAAATGGCCGACCACATCTTCTCAATCCCCCCTCCTCTGTCAGGGCCGAGCAGGTTTCCACAGCAATGATATACGAGTGGCGGGCAACCCCGGCAATAACCGCGGACGCTAGATACATCTCACGCTACGGGAGCAAAACAAGATGTCATTGCCATCAGCTCTGAGCAATAAGTTTATCACACACACACCTGTCTGTCACACTGAGAGGTCTACGCCGCAAAAAACACACACACAAGGGAAATACAAACATGCTAACTATTCTGACCTAGAAGTGATAAAGGAATCAAGCTCTGATGTTTAGATTCCATCTAGTGTTTAAGTAAATTTTGAGTGCAGACGTGACTAGTACGTATAGTGTTGAGGAAGCAGTTTTCAAACCTAAAGTTGCAATCAATAGAAAAAAACAAACAAAAAAACATTTAGTATAGGAAAAATATAAATTCTATCTTCAGTTCACATACTCGCCTACAATATTTATTTGCGGCAGGTTTGAAGTCACTGATGTCAAACACCGTTGGTTCTTTTGTCATGATTTGTTTAAATATGCACCAGCACACTGTAACAGTATTAGCTGTTACTGTGATATCATACTCACCACTAGGGGGGCTCATGAGCGTTAGAACCTCTGGTATTTAAAAGGATGGGAGTATAGAAGAAGTCAGTTATTTGGAAGAGGGAAGCATGGTTTTATTCAAGCACCTCCTGCAACACTTATTGGAGTCCTGATTGAGAAACATTGTTTCCAGTTCAATCATGTAAGTTTTGTTCCTCATGTTGTGTAATTGTTTTTCATTTTGATTTATAAAATAGTACTATAGATATCTTTTTCTTTTTTGTTGTAGACGGACTCTTTATACGTTACTTTATATTTTGAGACGGTTGAGTCCATATGAATTGCTAAGGCCCAACGGAAATGGACGTCAAGTGGTTTCTAAACCAATGGATTGATATCACTGCATTACCATGTGGATTAACAAATATCCTAAGTACAAGACTGTGATTTTGTGGGCTATCTAGTTTTTTTATGGATTTCTTTGGACTACTGGAAGAGCATTTGAAGGTTGTTTTTTTCTTTGGACATTCAATTTTCTTTGTAGTGATTCCCTTAATTACTCAAAGAATCATTCAATTACAAGATTTCATTTGTAATTTTCTTTTCTACTGATTAAGTCTTTCTTTATAGACCATGAGAGTGGATATTGTTTTCATTTGTTGAACTGGTTTCATTTCAATTTATTTTCATATAAATGCTTTGTTTTGTTTGTTTGTTTTTTTGTTGTTTCCTAAATTGATATAAATGTATAAAAAGTTTATTTCTGTCTTTATTGTTTGTGACTTTACAACTGGGTAACATATTGTAAGATACAATATCTTAAGATTTTGCAACAATACGTTCTTAGCTGGTGGGCCCTTCCTATTATTCAGATATATATATGGCTGCATGCCACTAAAGTGGACAGTGGTTATAACACAAGCATTTAAGAGGATAAGATATTCTGTGAAAAACAACTTACACAAAGCTTCTGCATCACCATCCCTGGTACATAAATACACAGAAAGGAAGAACTAGACCAGACTATATGCTTTCTAGACTGGAGTCCAAACCAGAAATACACTCATCTAAAGGATTTTTAGGAACACCTGTTAAATTTCTCATTAATGCAATTATCTAATCAACCAATCACATGGCAGTTGCTTCAATGCATTTAGGGGTGTGGTCCTGGTCAAGACAATCTCCTGAACTCCAAACTGAATGTCAGAATGGTAAAGACAGGTGATTTAAGCAATTTTGAGCGTGGTATGGTTGTTGGTGCCAGACGGGCCGGTCTGAGTATTTCACAATCTGCTCAGTTACTGGGATTTTCACGCACAACCATTTGTAGGGTTTACAAAGAATGGTGTGAAAAGGGAAAAACATCCAGTATGCGGCAGTCCTGTGGGCGAAAATGCCTTGTTGATGCTAGAGATCAGAGGAGAATGGGCCGACTGATTCAAGCTGATAGAAGAGCAACTTTGACTGAAATAACCACTCGTTACAACCAAGGTATGCAGCAAAGCATTTGTGAAGCCAAAACACGCACAACCTTGAGGCGGATGGGCTACAACAGCAGAAGACCCCACCGGGTCCCACTCATCTCCACTACAAATAGGAAAAATATGCTACAATTTGCAAGAGCTCAGCTAAATTGGACAGTCGAAGACTGGAAAAATGTTGCCTGGTCTGATGAGTCTCGATTTATGTTGAGACATTCAGATGGTAGAGTCAGAATTTGGCGTAAACAGAATGAGAACATGGATCCATCATGCCTTGTTACCACTGTGCAGGCTGGTGGTGGTGGTGTAATGGTGTGAGGGATGTTTTCTTGGCACACTTTAGGCCCCTTAGAGCCAATTGGGCATCGTTTAAATGCCACGGCCTACCTAAGCATTGTTTCTGACCATGTCCATCCCTTTATTGCCACCATGTACCCATCCTCTGATGGCTACTTCCAGCAGGATAATGCACCATGTCACAAAGCTTGAATCATTTCAAATTGGTCTCTTGAACATGACAATGAATTCACTGTACTAAAATGGCCCCCACAGTCACCAGATCTCAACCCAATAGAGCATCTTTGGGATGTGGTGGAACGGGAGCTCCGTGCCCTGGATGTGCATCCCACAAATCTCCACCAACTGCAAGATGCTATCCTATCAATATGGGCCAACATTTCTAAAGAATGCTTTCAGCACCTTGTTGAATCAATGCCACGTAGAATTAAGGAAGTTCTGAAGGCGAAAAGGGGGTCAAACACAGTATTAGTGGTGTTCCTAATAATCCTTTAGGTGAGTGTAAGATTATTTAGAAACATTTTGACAAAAGTTATTGTGCAAAATAAATAAGAAATGTTTAGGTCACTAATCAAGTAAGCAAAAATGTGAACTAATTTGTACAGAAGGTCAGATGTTCTGACTTCCATTGAAACACAAGATGCTCTTTGAATCATAATCATACTGGAGAACATGATCATCAGGTTTTACACAAACGTGTGGAGTTCATGCTCGACAACAACATAAACAACATAAATTGGCATTCAATTAAGAAAACTTTACAAAAGAGAACCTTTTTCACTAGTAGCCTCAGACTTTTGGACCACACTGCATACACAGTGAAAATATGAGCTTCTGCACAAAAGTAAGCTGTATTTTCCTCTGTTCAGCAAATCCTGTGGAAAATGGTACAAAGTGTGCATTTCAGACAGAGAAAGAGAGAAAGGTGCACCTTGAGGAGTTTTGACAGACTGCTGGTACAGAGATCACGATAATGGCAGTTCTCAGCAGGGTGATGAACCCGAGTCACATACAGCTCACCCACAATAACACATGCAGATCAGCCTCACACACAAGCCTCACACACACACACACACACACACGCACACACACACACACACGCACACACACACACACACGCGCACGCGCACACACACACACACACACACACACACACACACACACACACACACACAACAGTGGCTGAACCATCACTTTAAATGCATCAGGTCTGGCACTGTAGTATTCTGGGATTTCTGTAATTCCTCCATAGTGCTATTACCAGATTAACCCTCTGAGGTCTAAGGGTTTTTGGGGTCCTTGAGGTGTTCTGACATGCTCTGAAATTTGTGCTTTTTTCAGTTATTTATAAACATGTTAATGGCAAAGGTGTAAATTCACTCAATATAGCACAAACTGGGCTACCGTAATATCTGAGCAGCAATTACGAAACATGTTTGTATTTTTGAGAGAATATTGCTTATGCATGGTTATTGAAAAAACTAAAACTTAAAGTGTCTGAAATAAGGCCACAAAACACATACTAAATATGTGTCCACAAGACTTTTGACTAATGAGTGTTGTTGCCTAGAATTTTGGCTTCAAAATGATCTGAAAATCATCCTGCCTAATCATTTACACAAATACATACACTGATTTACATTTTATTAGAGACCTTTGGTTTGGAAAGGCAATATGCGTGGAGGCGTGTTCACACCTGAGAAGACAAAGGCCGGATAATGTGCCGCATAATGAGCTGCATATTACTTAGCCCTTTCACACAGGTGTGTCACAGGATCCCAAAGAATGCAAGGACAAAAGAAATTATCTATATAGCCTATACATATTTTACAATTAGAAATTGTAACCAATTACAAATAGGTAAGGCCCGTCTGGCACCAACAACCATCCCACGCTCAAAATTGCTCAAATCACCTTTCTTTCCCATTCTGACATTCAGTTTGGAGTTCAGGAGATTGTCTTGACCAGGACCACACCCCTAAATGCATTGAAGCAACTGCCATGTGATTGGTTGATAAGATAATTGCATTAATGAGAAATTGAACAGGTGTTCCTAATAATCCTTTAGGTGAGTGTAGTTTGTATGTGTTCATGTAAACATAATGTTTACTAATGTAGCTGCGAGAGTGAATGAACAAGGCACAGCCACGCGCTGTATAACTGTAGTAAACAAAGCGCACGCGCCTATGCCGTTCACTCATCATTTAGCCTACACACAGACACGCAATTCATATTTAAACAGTCTTTTTGCGGTTTACAGTCAGACACTATTCAATATCGTGATTAGAACAAAGCACTTAAGAATAAATGACTTACTACATCAGCTGCATCCGTTGCTCCTCGAAATGAAACTACCAGCACTTCTGGTACATTTTCCAGGGTTAGATAGTATTATTCCTCACAGCGAAAGGATACGCAGTGTACACAGCTGTACAAGATACTTACTAAACACAATGTGTTTTATAATCCAGGTGGTGGGCGTTGGCATGTTTGAACGGCTTGTCTAAGATCATTTGCGTTTGAATAGCGCGCGCTCTCTGTGGGCGTGGCACATTAACGCGTAATTAGGTATAATGAGCTGGGAAGAAAAATACTGACATCTCTCTCTTTTCATACAGATTACATAAGCTGAGAATATTTGTTTTTTTATATAAATTAATTCATTTAAAAGAAGAGAGTTCAAGCTTCATTATGGAAAAACACTCGTGCATTATATTTATATTTATATGCATTATAGTCGAGAGAGCTCAACGCGCTGCAACTGAAGCAAACACATGCAAATAGAAAAAAAACACGTGCAAATTAAAAAACATCTTCATCAGTTTCACAACACGTGTGCTCCACATACAGAAACGCGCTGCAAAAGTTCACAACACAACCAAATACAGAAACGCGCTGCAAATAACACAGACCACAACGGAAATGTTTCCAGGGGAACCAAATAAGTGACGAACCTGGCTGGGACGTGCTTATTGCTCGTGAGCTTCCCTATGCCCTACTCCTTTCGAAGGGCAGACAGCAGAGCCCTTAAAGTGGGCCTTTGAGGGAGCAGGGCTCCAGTGTGCTGTTATGTAGCCGTGTGGATCGCACTTAATGAAGGAGCAACGAAAGACAACGTAATTCCTCATTTTCACCAAGGATGTTCCCATGACAACGCAGCACAGTGTCCATCAGCTGAATAGCTGTTCTTACGACAGAAATATAATGTTGTAAATAAATAAATAAAGTAGAATTTGCACGTCCCAGCCGGGTTCGTCACTTATTTGGTTTCCCTGGAAACATTTCCGTTGTGGTCTGTGTTATTTGCAGCGCGTTTCTGTATTTGTGTTGTGAGCTTTTGCAGCGTGGTTTTTTCTATTTGCACGTGTTTTTTTCTATTTGCATGTGTTTTCTTCAGTTGCAGCGCATTGAGCTCTCTCGGCCACCGTACAAATCAGAGTAACCAACGAGCTACCTATGCATGCAACATTTTAAATTGCAATCTCAACACGAATGCTATTCTAAAAAGTAGGACAATCAATTATGATTCCTTGTTTCATCACATGCTAAGGGGAAAACCATTGCAGGCATCCTTAGTACATAAAGCCATGTGTAAATATACTTATAAATCATTTAACACTAAAAAAAAATAGGAAAAAGTTTTGAATGATTAAAAAAACAAACATTTTCCCCAAAATTGTGTGCGCAATATACACTACTATTCAAAAGTTTGAGGTCATTAGATTTTTTATGTTTTTAAAAAGAAGTCTCTTATGCTCACTAAGGCTGCATTTATTTTATTAAATAACTCTTTTCTATTTCACTATATATTTAAAATATAATCTATTCCTGTGATGGCAAAGCTGGATTTTCAGCAGCCATTATTGTAGTCTTTAGTGTCCCATGATGCTTCAGAAATCATTCTAATATGCTGATTTGTTGCTCAAGAAACATTTCTTATTGCCAATGTTGAAAAAGTTGTGCTTCATAATATGTTTGCGGAAACTGTGTTACTTAATTTTTACAGGATTATTTGATGAATCGAAAGTTTAGCATTTATTTGAAATGGAAATCTTTTGGAACACTGCAAATGCCTTACTGTGACTTTATAAATTGAAACTTTCCAAACAAAATTCCTCTTGTTGCATGCCTTTATTAAAATCAATGAGTTGGGTCTTTTGTAAATGACGCATAGTTGTGCATATGTTCCAAATGAGTCCCTTAAAGTATGAAGTTCCATTTCAGTTTACATGCTGCCATAGACTTCACCAGGTTTGGAACAGACCAGTTATAGAGAGAGAGAGAGCAAGAGAGAGAGAGAGAGATACTGCAGTCTCTAAAGCTGATCCTAAATATCATTACTTAGAATAAAACAGCTGCTACTACATAAATTTACAAAGCACAAGTGTAATTACAGCACTACTCAAAATTCAAATGCAGGGCCATAGTCGTTAGCTAATTAGTACAAACAAAACATCCTTAAGTAGCAATGACATTTCAGAAAAGGTTAGGAAGTGTCGCTTTTGTGCATGTACTTGCGTTGGGCTGAATATAATTAGGCTGTCTCAGATGGTAGAATTAGCAGGACAGGGTAAAGTTTTGTCGAATTTCGTTTGCTTCTGATCGGGTCCCCTGTGATTCAGCTTAATGCTCTCACAGACTCTTAGCGGTCAGTCATTATTAATGTGCTGCAATTTGATTGAGACGTGTTTGACGGTTACATCAAATGCTGGAACGAAACCACGAAAACTTCTGGATGGTCAAGCGCATAAAAGTTTGCTGGCATGATGGTTCAAGGAACTCAAGAAGTACACCGAAGATGCCTCCTATCATTTTCAGAGCACTTCAGATGGTATGAAATTCCTTTGAAAGGATTCTTGCATGTGTGGAAGAGATTTAGCGAACAGACAGCAAGGGTCCTTCCAGAGTGCTCTAGATCGAAGACTTTCTCTCTTTTTTTCATCCGTCTCCAAAGAGCTTTACACTAAGTGATATTACTGAGAGTCGCTTCTTTTTCTAATCGCAGTCCCACGGGATCAAAGTTCCCAGGAAGCCCCAGAGCTCTGTTCACATATCTCCTTTTCCTTTGAAAAAGAGAGCGAATCATTGCATTAGTTGTAATACTTGTTTCAGGCACGCAAAAAGCATTAGAAAAGATCAGCAGCCATCACCATGAAGTATGTAAAACAAGTATATAAAGTAGTGATGTAGGCAAGTACTCACAATAGGGATTACTTTAGTTACACTATATTTGCACTATATTTTACAATATGTCAAACTGTTGTGCACTTTGGTGACTGACATTTGATCACCGGAAAAGTGTGGAAAGACATTAATTTTTATTTTTGGCTGGCTGTTTATGTGTAAAAAGTTCATAAAAAGATTCGGTAACACTTTAGTTTAGGGTCCAATTCTCACTGTTAACTAAATGCTTATTAGCATGCATATTACTAGGATATTGGCTGTTTATTAGTACTTATAAAGCACATATTAATGCCTTAATCTGCATGAACTTATTCTACATTCCAATACCCAATTCCTACCCATACCTAAATATAACTACCTTCCTAACTATTAATAAGCAGTAATTAGGAGTTTATAGAGGCAAAAGTCATAGTTAATTGTTAGTTAATAGTGAGAATCGTACCCTAATCTAAAATTGTGAAAATATTCTAAAAGATTCTTATGTAAACCACTGCAATCAATTCAATGCAACATTTTTAGTGGTCAGTTCATTGTAATCTTCTGGTAAAAGCCAAAAGAACATCCAAAATCTAAAACCAAGCTATTAAGCACAGCCAAACCCAGAGCAACGTGGAAAGTTTCTGGAGACACTCACTTAGTCTATATATATTAAAAAAAAAAACCTTTCTCTACTGAACTACATTAATGCATTTGGCAGACAATTTTATCTAAAGCATTCAAGGTATAAATGGATTTCAGTATGTGTGTTCCCTGGGACAATCCGTGACATGGGTGACACTCCAGCATATAACCCTGCAACATTCGTTCAAACGGTGATATAAACTTAACAATTTTGATAGAAATTAATCCATTTATTCAGCATGGATGCATTATGAAAAGTGGCAGTGAAGACACTGTTACAAAATATTTGTATTCCAAATAAATGGTATTCCTTTAAACTTGCTATTCACCAAAGAATCCTGGACAAAAAAAAAAAAAACGTATGGTTTCCACAAAAATATTAAGCAGCACAACTGTTTTCAACACTGATAATAATAATAAGAAAGCATTCTTTAACTGGGTTGCTTTTACACGGCTGTAGTTTACAGAGTCATATGAGCCCGATTTACACAGCTCACAGCTCATATGAGCCCGATTTACACAGCTGTAGTTTACAGAGTCATATCTGTCACGACACACACACACAAGAGACGTGAGATCCAAGAGCAGTATTTAATAAAGGGTAATCCGTACTCACAACAGTCCAGGCAAGGGTCAAAATCCATATAAGCAATCCATACACAAGAAACAGGCAAGAACACAGAACTCGGAAGTGGTGTAACGAATAACAAGTGACAAACACTGAACAGACAGGGTATATATATATATACACACAGAACTAACAAGGTGACGGGAAACAGCTGTGTGCAATGATCAGATGAGTGGCAGAACAGAATGTTGGGAAATGTAGTCTAATGTGAATGACACCGTGATAAGAGGACCTCTAGTGGAAACCAGGAAACATAACCAGACACTGTGACATAACCTCCCCTCTACGGAGCGGCTACCAGACGCTCCAAGACCATACAAACAAACAAGAGTCTAGGCGGGAGGTGGAGCGGTGGAGGATCAATGGGACGGATGGGGGGCCAGGTCCATGAAGGGGAACAAGAACAGGGGGGTGATGGCTCAGCCGGCGGCCAAGGCGAGACAGACAGTCTATCAGGTGGCCAGGGCGGAGACGATCCCTCGGGCGGCCATGGCGGAGACGATCCCTCGGGCGGCCATGGCGGAGACGATCCCTCGGGCGGCCAGGGCGGAGACGACCCCTCGGGCGGCCAGGGCGGAGCAGGCTGTGCGGGCGGCCAGGGCGGTGAAGACCCCTCGGGCGGCCAGGGCGGTGAAGACCCCTCGGGCGGCCAGGGCGGTGAAGACCCCTCGGGCGGCCAGGGCACAGGAGCAGACACCGGCTCAGGAGCAGACACCGGCTCAGGAGCAGCAGGCACCGGCTCCGGCTCAGGAACAGCAGGCACCGGCTCCGGCTCAGGAACAGCAGGCACCGGCTCCGGCTCAGGAACAGCAGGCACCGGCTCCGGCTCAGGAACAGCAGGCACCGGCTCCGGCTCAGGAACAGCAGATACAGACATATCCAGCATACGTGCCAAACGTTCCAAATAGTCCGTAAGTGCCTTGGCGGCCACACAAATGGACATTTCCGGATCTCTCTCAGACTGGGCAGACAGAGCGTGTACTGTCTCTCGCTGGGCAGACGTGACCTGGACGGTCTCTGGCTGGACGGTCTCTGGCTGGACGGTCTCTGGCTGGACGGTCTCTGGCTGGACGGTCTCTGGCTGGACGGTCTCTGGCTGACGTGAAGCTCTGGCTGGACGTGGCTGACGTGAACAATCTCTGGATCAGCAGATGTGCGTCTCTTACCCCCTCTCCGTCTGCGACGGTGAGACGGTGGCTCCAATTCGTCCCTCACCCTCCCAGAGTCGAAGGGGGGCCATGGTGGAGAGTGGTGTTGGACTCCCTCTCGACCACTAATTCCTCTGCGACCTCCCCGGGTCCCACGAAAAAATGACTAGACGGGTTCCCTCAAACATATCTCTCCTCTCCCGCTCAGTGGCTGGGGAGGAGAAGTTGGAACACATACCGCTGGATCTGTGTGTGACGGAGTCCTTCTGTCACGACACACACACACAAGAGACGTGAGATCCAAGAGCAGTATTTAATAAAGGGTAATCCGTACTCACAACAGTCCAGGCAAGGGTCAAAATCCATATGAGCAATCCATACACAAGAAACAGGCAAGAACACAGAACTCGGAAGTGGTGTAACGAATAACAAGTGACAAACACTGAACAGACAGGGTATATATATACACACAGAACTAACAAGGTGACGGGAAACAGCTGTGTGCAATGATCAGATGAGTGGCAGAACAGAATGTTGGGAAATGTAGTCTAATGTGAATGACACCGTGATAAGAGGACCTCTAGTGGAAACCAGGAAACATAACCAGACACTGTGACAATATCAGCCCGATTTTGGCATGATCCATTTGACTTAGGGTAGAATTTAGGAATCAAAATCGCATAATCTGATCGTAACAGACAAACATATTTTGTAGTATAACCCGTCATAACAGCATTAGGCCTCAGACAGTTAACAGGATGTGAACACCCTGCAGAACACAACATCTTCCATATCCTGTGCTTTCTCTGTAGGTCTCTCATCAAAAGACTCCTGGATCCAGCCTACTTTCAATGGTGAGTTGGGTACAGATATGGCATATGTTTCAAGCTCTTCAGTGTGACCACCTGACTCTTTAAGCCCACAGCGTCATGC
This sequence comes from Tiaroga cobitis, assembly GCA_030578255.1. Classification (NCBI taxonomy): domain Eukaryota; kingdom Metazoa; phylum Chordata; class Actinopteri; order Cypriniformes; family Leuciscidae; genus Tiaroga; species Tiaroga cobitis. The sequence goes on along the minus strand of CM060611.1, from coordinate 26,642,486 downwards.
GAGACAGCCTTCTGTTCTTTTTGTTCAAATATTGATGTTCTACTACACAGTATATGTTGTGAACATACACATATGCTTACATACAGATACACACCAACTGTATTCTGTCCCTCCCTCTCTATGGACCAACAAAGCACAAGTCGAGCATAAATGAAGTGAAACTGAAAAGAAATGTGGATGGAGATGAAAGGAGAAAAGATGAGAGAAAAGACAAGAAGAGGAAAGAAAAGAAGACACGAGAAAAGAGATGAGACCAGACTAGAAGAGAAAATAGGAGAAGAGATGAGAAGAGACATGTAGAAGATACGTGAAGAGACTTAAGAATAGTAGAGAAAAGAAAAAAAAAACACGAAGAGAACTGATGAGAAATTAGAAGAAAAGCGATCAGAACAGATGAGAGAAGAGGCAATAAGAAATGAGAGGTGAACAGAAATGAGAAGAAAATATGTTTGGGAAAACATGAAGAAAAGAGAAGAGCTTAAAGGAATAGAAGAGCTTAAAGAAACAGAGGGACTATGAACAACCAAAAGGCTTTTCTGAGCTCTTGATGAGCATGACAGGCACATTAATCATGAATCACACTGAGCCGTGAGACACCGAAAAAATGGAGGGAGTAGAAGGAGGAGAGAGAGAGAGAGAGAGAGAGAGAGAGAGAGAGAGAGAGAGAGAGAGAGAGAGAGAGAGAGAGAGAGAGAGAGAGAGAGAGAGAGAGAGAGAGAGAGAGAGAGAGAGAGAGAGAGAGAGAGAGAGAGAGAGAGAGAGAGAGAAACACAACTGCTTCCCAGACGCAGTCTCCAAACCTACAGCTCCAGAAGCGTTTCCTTGCAGAACTGCTTTTAAGGGGTACAGAGAGTTCAGACAACATCAGGGTGAGTGTTCAGATGATATCAAGTGCAGGGAAAGAGAGTTCAAGAAAGCACCTTTACCCTAATCCTCCGGAAATAACATCTTACGTCTCCGGAGCATCAGTAAAAATTCATGAGCTTCATAAGTTATAAATAGATGGCAGATTCCTCGTTTCGAAAACGCTTCATGAACGCCTCATTCCCAGGCATCAAGCAGCAAGAGGCAAGAATCTATAACGAGAATCCAACCCGCTCGAGTCCCGTGATAACCTTAACCGTTCAGAGTCATGTTTGCCCATTTCAAGATGTCCTCCACCTGGTCACTGTCTAACTAAAAACGACCATCCCTCGATTCATTTTCTTTACACAAAACTCACCCTGACAAGCTAGTTCTATCGAGCTTGGCGGGAGTCTCATTCTGTCAGTCAGTGTAAATAGCTCGTTCAGGCGCTGATCAGAGCCGAACATGGAGACAGGTGAATGAAACTCAGCAGGAGAGGAGGAGGACGATGAGAAGGAAGTAAAAGAGGGTGAGAGAAGAAGAAAGAGAGTAAAGAGAGAGAGATTGATCTGAAGCCCTACCGTGAGCCGCAGCAGGGGGCATTATGGCTCCTAGAAGAGTGTGTGAATGTACGGAGCTCATACAGATAAACGGATGATTTCTGTACACCATCTGTTCAAATATGCACTACGATATCAACGAATCACGGGGGAAATCGGGACCAAAATGCTATTGCAGAGGAATCTCCTCAGGTAGCTGGATAACCGGGGACTGAAAGGCTGCTAAATGAAGGTCGGGTTTCATATTCTCTCTCTCTTTTGCTCTCAATGGAAGTCCCTCTGAATGCATCCTGTGGCAAACATCTGTCTGAATCATGAAGACGCTGCATTCACTCTGTCTTCTGGATGTCTTAGATCCTTAGCCAAATCCCTATCTCCCTCTCTCACTTGCTCTCTCTCTCTCAGAAAAGAAAGGCAACCAGGGAAAATGTGAGTTGGTTTTCTTTACCACAAAATGTTTTTTTTACATTTCATGTATATTCAATTTAACAAACCTTTGGCTATAGAACATCGCAAGCTTGTTTTTGGTCAAGAAATACCCAAGGAGGGCCATGCACAGTCTATTGTTCAATTTAGAGGAAGAGTTATCCGATATATAACACACTGGTGTGGTAAAAACTAGTTCAAATAATGAATATAACATCCTCAAACAAAACTATTATCGTTAACAAAAAATAAATGAAGACATTTTCGTTAAATGAAATTAAAAACAATAACTAAAAAAAAAAATTAGAAAACTAAAAATATTTTCATGACTTTCATAGAATTGTGACCCTGGACCAAAAAAAGCAGTCTTATGTGTCCATTTTTTTAAATTGATGTATAGTTTGTTAGGATAGGACAATATTTGGCCGAGATACAACTATTTGAAATCGGGAATCTGAGGGTGCAAAAAAATCTAAATAATTGAGAAAATCGCCTTTAAAGGTTTCCATTTCTGTTGGCGATTGTGCTGCATCCACTTACAAAAATAAAATTGATATATTTTTAGGTAGGAAATTTACTAAATATCTTCATGGATCATGATCTTTACTTAATATCCTAATGATTTTTGGCATAAAAGAAAAATCGATAATTTTGACCCATACAGTGTTTTGTTGGCTATTGCCACAAATATACCCGTGCAACTTAAGACTGTTTTGTGGTCCAGGGTCACAATTAACAATTACCACAAATTAATAGTTTTTGAAACATTGTACACTACTTTTCAAAAGTTTGGGGTCAGTAAGGTTTTTGAAAGACATTTCTGATGCTCACCAAGGCTGCATTTATTTGATAAAAAAATACAGACAAAGAGTAATATTGCTATATATTATTACAATTTAAAATAACTGTTTTCGATCTTACTATATGTTAAAATGTAATTTATTCCTGTGATGGCAAAGCTTAATTTTCAGCAGACATTATTCCAGGCTTCAGTGTCGCACGATCCTTAAGAAATCTTTGTAATATGCTGTTTTGATTCTTAAAAAAAACATTTATTATTATTATTAATGTTGGAAACAGTGATTTTTTTTTTTTTTCAATCAATGTAATGCATCCTTGCTGAATAAAATTATTATTATATATATTTTTTAAACTTACTGACCCAAAACATTTGGGCTATTTTTAGCGTTAAACCATTACAACTCACCTGCAGTAAAAAATATATATATATATATGTCACTAGATAAAAATAAAACTACAGTGCTGAGAAAATTAATGCTAAATACTAATACTTTTTTTTCTTCTTTTTTTTTTTTTTTTGGTGAAACGGTAAGTGAAAACTTCCAAAAACAAATACTTAACACAAAAGTCTACTAAAGTAAAACTACATTAAAAACTACAATAATCCCAAATATCACAAACCTTTCAAAACGTGCATCTTTACAAGCATTCACTGTTTCAACTTGGTACCCATTAAGATTCCATACAGGTCTCCTAAATACTCCCTTCTACCAGGATTACAAGCATTAGAAAACAGTCATTCAGATGTTGGTTTTATTACTGGACCTTTCAACAACTAACAGCATTTCTATGAAAGGGAATGCTGATACATTTAAAAACCCTTAAATCTAAGTTGATCAATATGTGACTCAAGAAAACATACTGCATATTGTCTATATAAAATCTGCAGGTATGTTTTTTTTTTTGCAATAATAGATCTATAATAACAGTTATTTTGAGTACGATATGCAAGCCAATTCCATTCACTCTCTCCTTTCAATATCTCCATTCATTCATTATAAAAACTCTTATCATCCATCAGGCAGAAAGGCTTGTAATTACAGCCTTTATAGGAATCAGTTATGTCTCTCTTCCTCTGTTCACTCTCTCTTTCTTGCCTGCTTGAACCAAATGGAGCCAACAGAGTTTCTTGCCTCTCCTCCTCTTTCGATTGCATAGCATTATTAAATGAACCTCAGAATATATTACAATCTCTCTTTCCAGTGCTCAGACAGCTTTAGGAGCAGAACAGATAAAATATACCTTAAATGTTGTCATTTTGTCATTTCATTAAAAATCTGGCAGCAGAGAGGAACCGAGTTCCATAAAAAAGTTAATATCCCTCAAAAAGAACGAAAGCGGATCATTCTGGTGAATTTATTAATATCATTATTCTCCTGTCAGTGCGCATATGTGGCATATGGAAAAATGTCACTCATAAAACTTGCACCTCTTACCTTTTTTTTCTTTTTTTTTCCCCAGAATCCATCACAGCCTGAGATAATCATTACGGCAAGGTGAGACAGAGCTTTTAACGACTCTTACAAAACAGAGAAATCACTAGCTGACACCCCACTGTCCTCTATAATGGAAGTTTGGTATCTTCTGGGTACAGTTGAGGAAGTTACAACATGACATGTGCAAACTGGCAAAAACGTAAAAGACTGACACGCAATTTATGCGACGAGGGTCCCGCGATACAGGAACATCAATCAAACGATTAGAACCTGGGAAAGAGCGTCGCAAATGGAATTCATTTGAAATGTCTATTTATTTTATCGTGTTGTGTAAAATTCACCTGGACTGGACATGTAATTCTGCACAAGAGTAAAGTTAATAAATGCAAACCTGTTTATAATCATTCATTTGTCAACGTCCCTTCCTGTCTAAAAGGAATTTTATTGAAATGATTCAATAATCCAAAATTATCAATATAAAATGGATCTGTAAATGTACCGTGATTCAAGATAATATAATATTATAGAATGTTCTAAAACAGATATATATCATAAACATCATATCGTTTTTGTGATCCTCCATAAAAGGATTTCCAAATGTCTTTTTCGGAACAATCTAAAATGACCTGTTTCCATAAAAATAATCCTGTCTGTTAGAATTAAAAGGTCGCAGCAGTTGAACTATTACGTGTAATTGTGTTTACACACAGAGAGATATTTCCTGTTTATAACGCTGGCTCTGGTCACCGCTGCCCTGGCTCTGAAGTTTAAATGTCAGACTCGGAGACATGGATTAGAGCGGTTTAAAGCCAGAGCTCAGTTTAATGGCTTCCTGCGAGGGCTGGAGGTTTTCACTTGACATTTTTGAAAACTTTCATCATAAAAAATCTATATATGAACGACACCACTGTTTATGTGGTAGAAATGTCTCCTGCTAACTACTTCAGCGCATCTTTTCCTTCCCACAACAGGTTTCACAAGGAATTGCATCTAGTATATTGTATTCTCACATGTTATACCCTTGTGAAAAAAAAAGTGCACTTTAGTGTACTTTTATAAAGTGTACTTATTACACAAATAATATACTTTAAAGGCATACACTTAAGTGTGAATTAAATGCAATCTTTTCGGCGCACTGAATGCACATTAAGTATAATTAATTTCAAATATCTTATAGCCTTTGTATTTACTTTCATAATTGCTTCGAGTGTGTTTAAAATATAGTTAAAGTGCACTACACAATATAATGACACGCAATTAATGTGATTTAAAATATACTTTAATGCCCGCTCCCGCCCCCCCTCTCTCTCTCGCCGCCACTGAGTTACAAGTGTACAAATCAGTTTTGCACCTCATATATCGCTAAAAGAATAGCAAAAGTCAAGGGACAAAATTTGAACTTGCAGTGACAGATTTGAGAAGTTGCAAGTGGCAATTTGAGGTTGCACTGCAAATTTGAATGTTAGAAGAAGTGTAAATTTGTATTACAAGTTTCTGTCTGTCATTGTATCTGTGAATGGCATTTTACACATTTGTGACTTGCCTGCAGCTTCAGATTCAGAATACAGGTTTGTGACTATTGTCTGCGAGTGCAAATCTAACCGTTCACGTTCAGATTTTTATTTGACAGGTTTTCACATTGGAGCTGTGAGTGTAAATGTTCACATACAAGTACGAATATTAATTGTACAACTTCTCAAATTCACATCTACGTGCTCTCGAGTTTTGCTACTAATTTACCTTCATAATATTAAGAGTGATTTTTTGGAACAAATTAAGTGGGATTTTAATACATTTGTATATGAACTTTGAAATATGGTAAAAGTGTACTTCCAAATACACTGACAAGCAATTAATGTGAACTAAAATATACTTTAATGTAATATACATGTACACTATTATATAATTAAATACATTTGTAATTAAAAAAAATATCTATATAATAAACTAAAGTTGCAATTTATTTCAAATTTGGACAAAAAAAAAGTCTTAATAACCTAGCTACAATCAACACAAATTCAATTTAAAACCCTCTAAATTTACTGACAAAACAATCTCTAAAATAAATACATAAAAACCTTTCTGTTGATGCACAAGAAAAAACCCAAGAAACACTATACATAAACAGTTACAACACTTTAAAGGGATAGTTCACTTTAAAATGCAAATTCTGTCATTATATACTCACCCTCAGGTTGTTTCAAACCTGTATGCATTTTTCTTCTGCTGAACACAACGAAGATATTTTGAAGAATGTCAGTAACCAAATAGTTAACTGGTCCCATTGACTTCCATGGAATTTTGTTTCCTACTATGGAAGTCAATGGGACCAGTTAACTGTTTGGTTACTGACATTCTTCAAAATATCTTCCTTTGTGTTCAGCAGAAGAAAGAAAGGTAACACTTTATAATAACTACACACTATTTAGTTAAGCATGAGTTTACAGTTAATTCATCATTTATAAAGCAATAATAGACATTAATAAGAAGTTTCTAAATACAGCTATAAATGCTTTTTTCTTGATTTATAAGCATATCTATAATGTGTTTAATAATTATATTTTCATACTTTGTTAATGATCAATTAATAATTTATGAAGTATAAATGAAGATATAGCATTATTACAAATACAAATAAATGAAGTATAGCATTATTTACAAACAAGTTATTTAAGAGTTGTCAGTGATTCATAAGATCACTTAAAGGGTTAGTTCACCCAAAAATGAAAATTAAGTCATTAATTACTCACCCCCATGCTGTACCAACCCCGTAAGGCCTTCGTTCGTCTTCGGAACACAAATGAAGATATTTATGATTAAATGTGACAGCTGGATCACTCCTCCATAGGCTCCCTAAGGGAATGAATCCTGACGTCCCAGAAAGTCAATGAAGAAAATGTTTAAATATTCCATGTCGCAACAGTGGCTCAACTATAAGTTTATCAAGCGACGAGAATACTTTTTGTGCGAAGAAAACAAACAAAAATAACGACTTTATTCGACTATTCCTTTTCTTCCTTGTAGGCCTGAAACGAGACTTCAAGAGATTTCCACGACGCGCACGCGCGAGAACTTAACTGAAGTAGTTGAAGGAGATCGCAATTCTCGCGCATGCGTCGTGGAAATCTCTTGAAGTCTCGTTTCAGGCCTACAAGGAAGAAAAGGAATAGTCGAATAAAGTCGTTATTTTTGTTTGTTTTTTCGCACAAAAAGTATTCTCGTCGCTTGATAAACTTATAGTTGAGCCACTGTTGCGACATGGAATATTAAAAAATTTTCTTCATTGACTTTCTGGGCCGTCAGGTTTCAATCCCTTAGGGAGCCTATGGAGGAGTGATCCAGCTGTCACATATAATCAAAAATATCTTCATTTGTGTTCCGAAGACGAACGAAGGTCTTACGGGGTTGGTACAGCATGGGGGTGAGTAATTAATGACTTAATTTTCATTTTTGGGTGAACTAACCCTTTAAGCACACAAAAAGTACGCTTTCAATACAATAAAGCACACTTCTTTTTCACAAGGACAGCCATTAGGATGCCTAGCTTCCACTAGCATTGCAACTTTAGCTTACTGCTTTTCACAAAACCTGATGCTAACAAAGAAAATGGATGTGTAAAGGCCAATTTGCACGCACAGACAAAGGCCAACAAACACATTGTTGGGTTTTGTTGGATCGGTGTGTTGTTACCCATGTCAGCGTCTGTTGGGGTTTGTTTTCACCTGACTGAACATGTTCAATAAGGATTTGACAGTGTCTGCTGGGGCAGTGTGAACATGACAATTATTTTTCATAAAATTCTAAATCCCGTACAATTCCAAAATTAGAAATTGTTTGTTGGCGTTTGTCTGTGCGGTATGAATTGGCCTTTAGCCAAGAAAGAGACATTCTAATGATACAAAGTCATTAAAATCTATGAATAAAAAAATACTTCAGTGAAGGACAGAGTGAAGCTAAGGGAGCGAAAACCCTTTCCGCTGAAAGTAATTTCAGGAAGGAAACAGTCTGTATTAAATACATGAATGAGTGATAGCCTGCAGTATTTTCAGCAGAGCAGAATTCATATTCACTGAACTTATGAACCCTGAAACGCAGAGGGATACATGCTTGCACACACAATAAATATCTGCTGGATAACAAACTATCACTCATTGTCACAAAAAGATAACTTCACTATCACCAAAAGACATTTGAGGTCTATGTGTGTTTGAGTGTCTCTCTTCATTCGTTTTTTTTCCCATTCTGAAATATCAAAGAACGCCACAAGGTGCTAAAAAGCTAAAAGCTAAAAAGTGTAATCTGTTAAAAAAAGGCCATTGTAGCATATAGAGTGCAACAGTCAGGTTACCGAAGTAAAAATCCCATTCATTTTATCCATAATAGAATTGATTTTTAATGATAACTTAAAAAAAACTTTAAACATTAAGCTATAAGATTGTTAATTGAAGGTGTATGGTTTTGTTCAATCAGCCCAGATTATTTAGGAATTCCAGGTGAAAAACTACATTACCTATAATTCTGCAGAGAAATCTCCACCAAACAGAAAATTGGGATGGCCAAATCATGGAGAAAAAACAACTCTTTAAGCTTGGTTTATATTCGGCGTGTCTGCACAAACACAAAGGTGTGCACGGCAAAAATTACATCAACGCGGTGTAGGGGGTAGTGCGGGTGACTGCGCAAGACCCATAGGCAGTAAAAGGAATAGTCACAGCGACCCCATAGATTTCAACGGAGAAAGTTGAAGCCCATAAAAGCACTCACTTCCTGATAGCCAAGCGCACTGCGCAGACTCAAACTGAGCTTGATGACGTAGATGTCACGTGAGCAACCGTTCTGACCTTAGTAGCTGTGTCGAGACAAATCTGAATTGAAATCTGAAACAAATCTGTTGTTGAAATATTTTGTCCCGTTGCTTTTATGAACTCTCTATCTATGGGCTTCTCCCTTGACTTTATGCCTCCATGTCCACCCGATTGCCTCATAGACAGTAAACGATTGCCTACGAGCTTCTACTTCTGTCTATACGGTAATTTCTCTACTGTGCGACAGAGCGTCCCGTGGTTATGACGCAATCGTTGGTCTATTTTTACAAAAACGGCTTCTACGGGACCATAACGTAAGATACAAAGTAATGGAGCCTTTTATCCATTGTCCCGTTTCTTAAGAAATAAATATTGGACAAATGGAGTCTTTGGACGCCTCAGATGTAAAGTTATTCGCTGTCAAAGTGACGCCAAAATGAATGGGAGTCAATGGGATGCTAACATTGTAGCCAGCTACAATGGCGGCCCCCAGAGGAAGCTTCAGTTTCCGGCGGATGGATTACCCCCCTGGCAAGACCCCATTTCGCGTGGCGGTGTGCATGGCATTTTTTGTAACTTTCCGCTTCCGAAGATGCACGACTTCGAGCCGAATCTGGCCGAGCATGTACGTCTTACCACACCGGCAACCCAGTTTGTGTGTCTCTAAATCAGTTGCTTACATTTATAAAATGAGCTTACAATAGAATTAAAAAGCCCTTTTAAGGAAAATAAAAGTCAGATAAAAATGTTCACTAAACTATATGAAAATATTTAAGGGATCTTTAGTTTAGGTGTATACATGTTCTCATATCCATATATTGTGTTCTAATGTCACAAGTAATAATCTCAAGGTTTACTGGGTTTTAATTCTTTTGTAGTCTGGTTTTGGTGAAGTGTACTAAATAAACAATGTCATGTGTGTACAGTGTACCTTACTTCTCACCACTGATTCCTGATGGTTTAACTTTAGAGAACAATTACTCAAAGTCACTCTGTCATTTCAAAGAGTAGTGCAACGGTGAGTGCATCAAGTATAAACGCCTCGACCATTTGAGGAGGTGCGCGCACAGTCAGCGGAGCGGAGGCTCGCGCTGCCGAGCCAGGCGAAAGTATAAACAAGGCTTTAGAATCCACCCACTCCCATGAAGCACTGTGAATGACGTGATAGTCAATTGACCCTTCGCAGGGAGCTTGATTGACAGGTGGGAGTGTCAGGACGGACGTGACGTGAGGTGAGGTTCCGAAACGAGGAGGGAAAACAGACGGTAGACGTCGAAGAGTGCTGGCAGCAGTTAAAGGAACGTCAGGACAAATTAATAGATTCTAAAAGGACAAATCGGGAACGGTTCTTGAGTTGAAGTAGGTGGACATAATGGACGATTCATCCGATGATGGAAATCAAGATATGGAGTTCCAAGAAGTGCGATATAATAAAAGGAAAAAAGGAAGTAACATGGGTGATGAGTTTGAATGTACAAGTAAAATCAGGGATTCAGGCCAAAGGATGATGAGAAATAGTGAGGAAAAGGAAATAAAAGTAATGATCACATTTGTCAAACAAGCAGAGCAATACATGCATCCTGTTAAACTATCAAAAGCGATAGAAAAAGAAGTGGGATCAGTGAAAGGGGCAACATGTATGAGCAATGGAAGAGTCTTGATTAAGTGCAAGGATGAAAATCAGAAAGCAAAGATTCTAAAACTGAAAACACTAGCTGGTGGTAAAATAAGTTGTGCTGGAATAGATATGAAGAAACGTGGTGTTATTTCAGCAGTTCCTTTAAATGTAACTATGGAAGAAATAAAAGGAAACTTGATTGGAGGCAAAGTTGCTTTGGCTAGAAGATTGACGACATGGAAAGATAATGAAAAGTGTGATAGTCTTTCTGTGCTGTTACACTTTGAAGACAGCAATCTACCAGTCAAGGTAAAGCTATAGGTTTCATCAGTTATGTGGTACGGGAGTATGTACCCCCTCCTTTGCGTTGTTATAAATGTCAGCGCATAGGTCATACTGCTGCTGTTTGCAAAGGGAAAATGCGTTGTGCAAAATGTGGAGGGGAGCATGAATACGGGAAGTGTCGGGAAGGAGCTGATATCAAGTGTTGCAACTGTGGGGGAGAACACAGCGCTGCATATGCAGGATGTCCAGTGCAGCAACAGGCTCGTGAAATCCAAAAGGTAAAATCCACCCAGAATGTAACATATGCAGAAGCAGAGTGAAACATGTAGGCGATACAAGAATACATATTGGACCGGAACAAACCTCTCAGATTGACAAGTCAATGGAACAGCTGAACTTGATAAAGAATGACTCAAATGACAACATTAACATGAACAAAACTGATTTTGTGGCTTTTATCTGTGCAGTGGTGAATGGCACTGGGGAGGTAGGAAGAAGATCTGATAAAATAAAAATTGTGGTAGATTGTGCAAACAAGTTCTTGAACTGCATCGGTATATCAGCAGAACAAGTTCACAAGATTCTACAGTCTGAAGAAGGGAGAACAGAAGGTGGTATAACAACAAATTATGATGCATCTCAATGTAATGATATATAAAATTATCATGTCTTTCCTGTTGCTTCATTGGAATGCCAGAAGCCTAATCGCTAATGGACAGGAGTTTAAAAAGTATATTGCAGATATGAATAAATCTCCTGATATCATTTGTATACAAGAAACATGGTTATGCAAGTCATTAGACTTTAGGATGAACGGCTATGAGGTAATAAGGAAGGACAGGATTAATGGTAGAGGTGGGGGATGTGCAACATTCATAAAAGAAAATGTGATATATAGACAAAGAAATAATGAAGGGAATGCATATGAGAGTATATGTTTAGAAGTAATGGGTACACAGGGGGTAATGAGAGTGTTAAATTTCTATAATCCATGTTCAGAATTAACAATAGATATCCTGAAAAGTGTCATGGGAGAAAAGGCGAATAAAATGATTATATGTGGTGATTTTAATGCCCACAATTGTATTTGGGGTAGCAGGAGTACAGATAAAAATGGAGAAATAATAGAAGAGTTCATGGAAGATAACTCTTTAGTATGTTTAAATGATGGCAATCCAACAAGCATAGACATAGCAAGTGGTAGAATGTCATGTCTGGGTATCACAATAGTTTCAGCATCATTAGCTGGTAAATGTGTATGGTCAGTATCTAAAGATAATATAGGAAGTGAACATTTTCCAGTGACTTGTGTAATTCAAAATAAGATTCAACTACAAAAATGTAATTATGGTGTAAGATGGATATATAAGAAAGCAGATTGGGGAAAACTTCAAATGTTATGTGAAGAACAATTCAAAAATCTCTCAGTAGAGGGTAGTGTTGATGACAGATATAATAGTGAATGGCATTTATTTTGAAGCTTCTCAGTCTATCCCACTATCAAGTGGGATAATTACAAGAAAGAATGTGCCATGGTGGTCAGAGGAGTGCTCGGCAACAATCAGAGACAGGAATAAAGCATTTCAGTTTTTAAAAAGAACACTCACACCAGAAGCAGTCATAGATTATCAAAGAAAATGGGCTTATGTTAAAAAGATTATTAAAAGTACAAAAAGGTCAGCATGGCAAAACTTTTGTGATGCGTTAGGGAGAGAAACTGAAATAAATGCAGTCTGGCGTATGATTAAAAAGATGAATGGAATTGACAGTTTTAAAAAAATACCTGTAATGGAGGAAAATGGGAAGGTAGCTATCACAGATAAAGACAAGGCTACTATGTTGGCTCAAACATTTGCTAAAGCTCATAGCATTGACAATTTAGACACATTTTTAACAAGACGTCAGCAAATTAAGAATATTTATGGAGATGTTTGCAAGAAAAAACAAGATTTTAATAATATTTTGGATGATGAGTTTAGTTATTTTGAATTAAAACAACAATTAATAACTCAAAGAGTACCACACCAGGAAAAGATTTGATAAGTTATAGAATATTAAAGAAATTATCACCAAAAGCATTAGAAATATTACTGGATTTATATAATTATATATGGAATGAGGGTATCCTTCCTAAACAATGTAAAACGGCAATTGTGCTCCCTCTTGCTAAACCTGGGAAAGATTTAACAAAATCTAGTAATTATAGACCCATCGCTCTTACCTCTACACTATGTAAAGTAATGGAAAAAATGATTGTGAGGCGAATGAATTACATTTTAGAGAAAAGATAATTGTTATCAACATTTCAAAGTGGTTTTAGGAAAAGTAGGTCTACAGCAGATGCTTTAGTATTGTTTGAAAATGAAGTTAAAAAAGCTTTTGTAATGAAAGAGGTTAAAGGTATACAGGAGTCAATTAAAGAAGTGGAAGAATGGTCATTGGATTGGGGTCTAAAGTTTTCAGTCTCTAAAACACAATATATGCTATTCAAAAAGAACAAGAGGAATGAACATTTAGATCTGAAGTTATATGATCAAACATTGGAAAGAGTACCTGTTTTTAAATATCTTGGATTATGGTTTGATAAAAAATTAACATGGAAATGTCATATCAGTAAAATTGAGTCAAAGTGTAAAAAAATCTTAACTTGCATGCGTATGGTTGCTAGTCACAATTGGGGAGCTAGCCATAGTGCATTGTTGTGCATGTATCAAGCATTGATTCGTTCTTGCTTTGATTATGGATGTATTGTATATGGGTCGGCAATAAAGTCTTTACTGAAAAAAAATAGATATAATTCAATCCAAAGCATTAAGAATATGTTGTGGAGCAGTTAAAACATCCCCTGTGGATGCAATTGGAGTAGAAATGGGAGAGATGCCTCTATTAGAAGGGAAAAACTGGCGATTACATACTGGGTAAATCTTCAACAATCAACAAATAATCACCTTACTCGCAAAGTATTGGAGGAGTGCTGGGAATACTCATATGATGAAGGACACAGTTTTGGATGGAAGAGCAGAGTATGGGCTAAGGAATGTTGTATGGACAATAAGATCTTCTGTCCCAATATACCACTTACTGATACTCCACCATGGAAAGTCCCTGAACCGCTTGTAGATTTGAGTTTACTAAACAAGTCCAAAGAGGAGTACATTGGAAATGAGATTAATGCCTTTTTAAATAACACATTTTATTCAGTATTACAAATATTTACAGATGGTTCTAAGGAACCTATCAGTCAAAAGGTTGGACTAGGAGTATATATTCGACATTTTGAAAAACAGATTAGTTTGAGGTTGACTGATGAGATGTCCGTGTACACTGCAGAGTTAACAGCTATAATAATAGGACTACAATGGGTTGAACAAGTCAGACCAAATAAAGTAGTAATATGTTCAGATTCTTCTTCAGCTTTAATTAGTATAGTACATGCAAGATCAGACAGAGAAGATTTAATAATGGAAATATATTTATCATTATACAGACTGAAAGAGGCTGGAATAGTGGTGTATTTTTGTTGGGTACCAGCACATGTTCGGGTATCTGGTAATGAAGTTGCTGATAAACTAGCAAAAAAAAGCACTAGACAAGAGGGAGGTGGATGTTAGAGTACCTATGGGGAAAAAGGAGGCAAAATCGATTTTAAAGAGGAAGTTAATGAAAAAGTGGCAAATTAGATGGGATAGTAGTAGCAAAGGGAGATGGTGTCATAGTATCACACAGACAGTAGGGAAGTTACATTGGCAGGGAGGAAATAGGAAAGAAGAGGTATTGCTGTCTAGGTTAAGACTGGGACATACAGGGTTAAACTCAACACTGGCAATTATGGGGTTACATGAGAATGGATTATGTGATGCATCATATCTGAAAATGTATGTCATGTATTATTTATTTGTAGTAAGTATAATATTTTTCGGGATGTATTATTCAGTCATTTGAAAAATGGAGAGGATAGAATGAAGAATGAGGATATTCTAGGAAAAGGTTTAATAGAAAGGCAGATATATAGAGCATTAGTTGCGTTTATATATGATTCAGGTTCGGGATTTAGATTATAATATGTGTGTAACGTTGAACCCACCATGGGGGCTGAGTGTGGACGGAGGAGCTGAAAACGCAGCGCCGAATGAAGCTCAATGAAACCTCTATTGCAGGTATGATAAATAATGATGATGTATGTAGGATGATATAGTTAGACAGGCAGACAGTTTTTAAAATTCAGACTTATCACCCAAGGTTAATTTGCCATCCAGCACAGTAGGTGGCGATAATGCTCCTTAAGAGTTAATCGCCATTAAACAAGAAGAAGAAGAAGAAGAAGAAGAAGAAGATTGACAGGTGATCTGACCAATCATACTTCGCCATCCGCCATTTTGTCCGACAAAGCAGTCAGGAGAGTTAGGCCCGGTCCCAAATGGCACACTTCATATGCACTTTTGGTCTTGTGGACTTACAATGGCTGCCGCGTGCGCGTGTCCGTTAAGTCCGTGAGACCATAGTGTGTCCCATTTGTTATTTTTAGATCTCAGAAGGGTGCTCGCAAGCGCCCCGTGTGGTCGATTTGCACCCTTGATGCGAACTTTTGCCGAGCCCGTGCTGATGCGGACTCCACAGCAGACTTCTTCCCGACAGTCAAAGCGGCATTACGTTAAGAAAGTGCGGACTCAGAGGAAGACCGCGAATGCTTAGGGTTCCATTTGGGACAGGGCCTTAGTAGATTAACATGGGAGGATTTGAACTTGAAAAACGGAACGTGCCTTTCTGCGGTTAAAACAACATTCTTTCTTATGTTCATTCATGTTTATTTGATGCTATAAATGAACTTGAAGGAAGAGATGATCGGATCACGAGCAGCTTTAACTGATGCTCTACAGCGATCTGTCACGACACATTAAAGAGTCACAAAACGGTATTTATTGTTTAAATTTCTTTTTAAAAAATGACCAAATTTGAAAGGTGACACTTTGTTTAATATGTATAATATCAAAAGTAACCTGGTCTGTCCTGTCTGTCAGCGTGTTGTCAGTCCGCGATGTATTTTTCACTGCGTGAGAACATAGTGTGTGTGTGAGAGCAGCGTAGCTTGTCGGACATAGTGACAGTAACTAAGGGAAGCGGGTCTTTGCGAACGGTCAATTGCTGCATCCGAAAACGTAGGCAGCTACCTCGTTGACTAACTGCCCTGTCAGGCAATGACTTAGCAGGCAGCGTTTATGCATGAAGATACCTTAAGAAAACTGATTTCAGACAGACTTTTGAGGAAGCAAAACAAATTAATGATCGATAACAAAACAGAGAGAGCTTTGGTGACAACCAAATGCATATTTAATTACTACAATACTAACTTCTCGCTAGAAATGTCATCAAAAGCGGGAAAAGTTGGTAAAAAAGTACACTTTACACACAAACTGACACTAATTTCAAATTTCAGATGCCATCTTTATTTTTTAGCTCAACAGTCAGGGAATGTAATGCTCAGGATTGTGGGATATCAAAGGCAGCGAAGGATCCATCTACGCTGCCTTCAAAAATGTATCAGATGAAGGTATCTCAGGAGACAGGATGTGGCATGACCATTGGATTCGGACGTGCCTTGTTACCTTCCTACCTCCATATCCCTATAGTAGCCAGCTGCAGACCCGCAGCACCACCAGTTTCAGAACCCCAGCACCAGAACCGGAAGTAAGAGGCGGAGCTTACGTTCTAACACCAGCGCCAGGACCAGAAGTGAGGGGCGGAGCTTACGTTCTAAACCGAGTAACGCCACATGACAGGGCGCTTAACGAGCAGAGAGAGAGAGAGAGAGAGAGAGCCGCGCGCACGCACTCTCACGTCTTCAAACAACACGAGCGCTGTCTTGCTCTTTATTTGTCACATACCAGTTATAGTTCATACAACGAGCAGTGAAATGTAAGTCTGGTATTCCTATAGACTCACTGTGTAATAAAAACAGACTAAATATTATTTAAAAGATGCAACAATTTTACATATTTTTAAATACTTGCAAAAATAACCATGCTTGTGTCATTGTCAATACCGGTAATTCCGCCCCTCCCTCACTTCCGGTTCTGGCGCTGGGGTAACTGGTGGTGCTGCGGGTCTGCAGCTGGATATCTCCCATATCCTGCCTCCGCAGCATTTTTAAGTTTCTCGGACGCAGCCTATAGATCTCTCTACGCTCTCAAATTACTTAAATATTAGCAATGCTTTATGGGATTATAGTTCAGCCGCTAAGTAGGCCTACACGGTTTATAGTCCACTGTGTACATTATTTATTTTTTGCTTTAAATCAAAGTTTGTAATGTTGTTATCCACCTCGTAGCTGGTGGGTTTGATTCATGTCTTATAACTCCTTAATGAAGACTTTTATTCAAATCCCTATGGGAAAAATACTTCCATAATAAAGGCTTCAGAAAAAGTGGATGGGCACTGTTGTTTGGAAAGATGGTTTCTAGCAGCATGCCGTTGAAAAAAGAAAAACGAACTAGCATGACTTCTTTGGTCAACCCCTTCAGCGCTAAAATCTGTTTTGCTGGTGAACATCATGGCAATGCTGATCCACCAGCATCAAACCTAAGCTGGTCTTTTTCCACATTCAAATTTCTGGGAAATCCTGACTATTTTTCCTTTTTTTAAGCTGTTTTGCCATCTGTGCTGCACTGTAGATCAATTACGCTCCATTAGCCAATCACAGTGCTCCCTTTTGACCTCCTCTTCAAGGTCTTCTGACTGTTATTTCTACCTGATTTCCTCTGAAACGACAGCCGTTTGGAGTGTTTCAGGCTTGGTTTCATCCATTTTACCCATGAAATGGAGTGCTTGTGCTAATTCAAAACATATATGTACAAAAGCATATAGCTGCCTGTTCTTCCCTGATAACATCCCTCCATTGTTTCCCCAGTCACATTCTGTCTCTCTCCCAGAGGTGTAACCCTCATCTCTCTTCATTAGCCTGTAATGCTCACTAATCAGAGGTTATAACTTGTCTCACCTCTCAGTTCCACTCAGCATCAGGTCCAATAAAGTGCACATTAACATGGTTCACCCTCCTCTGAATACATCACTCTCTGCAAACGACCGTCTCTCTTTGAACGCATCAAATACGAGGCTGAAAATAACATAAATATGCTTTCAGAGGTTTATTAAGGGTCATACTGCAGAAAGCCAATGAAAACATCCACAAAATCATCTTTTCTTTTCACTTGTACTCAATTAGGTCTCCTACAGAATGGTTCCTTTTAGGATATGACACATAAGCAGCCTATATTCAATCATTCTAATGAGGCTGTACGTGCTCAGCGTAAAAAGTGATGAATTATAGCTACGGGGTTTAAGTGGAGAGTTTAAAAGTATTCATTAAGCAAAAATTTCATGTAATATATCAGTACGAAGTCTAAAAAGGGTTTTAATGGTGATTTACATTTGCATAGGTGACATGTAAGCTCTGTGATATGAATCAGATCCAATTATGCTAAAACAGAAACGATCATAAACGAATAGGCGATAAAATTCAAATGTATATTCAGCACAGACAGTGCAGAAATATATGTCAAAAGAGTGTTCGATTCTGACTGGAGGGATTAAACGAAGCGATATACAAAAATAAGGAAAGTCAGCGCTGGTCAAGGTGAGGTCACAAGCTCATATGAAAAACATGAGACAGGTCTGTAGTGACCCATAATTAGCTTCATGTTTATTCATCCTGTGTGAGGCAAGAGAGGATAAGAAAAAACCCAGAGAAAAGTATGAGTGTGCATGAATGTTAAAGTTTATTATTGGTGGATGGCTTTTGGGATGGAATAGAGAGAGTAAGTGTGTGTGTCCGTGGCGCATGCCGATTAACGCTAACATTCACCAAATACCCAGGCTTACCGCTAATCCGCATACACTGATGCGCTTTAGAATGTAACAGAGCCCACTGACAGGCAGAAAACTTCCCTTTAACTGATCGTCTTCAGTTCAAACTTGTGGCTGATCTTTTATCATTTGCTTTTCCTCAAAGGGACGCTCTTTTTCCTATCCATGCATAAACATTAGCATCTTCCTAGCCTTTTAATCCTGTGGCTTTACCATAATCAATCAAGCATAATCACGCACAAGCAAATCAGCCCTAATCAAACGCTAACGCTCCACACAATTACTGACCAGGAGAGAGCTTAGCTTTGGTTTACACATTCATTATGACTATGAGTGAAAGCAAACATTCTTACTAAAACTGTTGACTTTGCTGTAAACACACTGCATTTAACTTAACCAGTACTAGAGCTGCACAATTTAGGGGAAAATAATCAAATTGCAATTTTCCTGATTAAAAGAAAATGCAGTCAATTTTAACATGCAGAATAAAAAAAAAAAAATGGTTTGCTGTGCTTGTTTGTAGAGCCGCACAATTTGGCCAAAAATTATGCAATTATGTATCAAAAATAGGGCTGTGAAACGAAACAAGGAATCGCGATTAATCGCATCTAAAATAAAAGTTTCTTTTTACATAATTTATGTGTGTGTATTGTGTACAGGCCTAATTATTTTGTATATATTTTTTAAGAAATGGATATTTATTTATATATACTTAAGAAATATTTGCATGTATATACTGTATATATATATATATATATATATATATATATATATATATATATATATATATATATATATATTTATCTTAGGCTAAATATAAATATTTCATATCTAAATAACACATTTTTCGAAAAATCACACTAAGCCATGTCACGATTTTTCTTTTATTTCAATTAATCGTGCCTTCCTACCCTGTACACACCTAAGCCGTCAGCATTCATAGCAATGGTACCTTCATGGCTCCTTTGAACTGCTGTCAATACAAAAAAACTTTGTTTTTTAAGAATCAAATAGTGTAGTTAGTGTTAACAGTAAGTTTAGTTAGTGTCATGCTATCAAGACAAAAATTTCCCCATTGGTACAAACATTGACCAGAAAGGATATGGGCCAAGAGTTCATTGTGGAAGAGCATTTTTTTTGCTGCTGGTTTCACAGCTCGGTCTCGCTTTATTACTGGAGCATCACGCAAGACGTTCGCCTGAGTGCACATACCCTGTGTTTTCAATCCCAGACTAAAGTAATCAAATCATGAGCCGCTGGGAGATTAAATCTGGACTCGGCTGGTCAGCTGCCTGACCAAGCATTTTCTTCCACACCATTTCCTGTGCCAATCTTTACTATTATTCACACCCTCTCTTTTCATTCCTCTTTCCTCCTCTTTATCTCTCTTTGACAGTACCTTCCTATTACTCCCTCTCTCCATTCATCCTTATCCCCTATTTCCTACTTTCTACCTGGAAATCAGACTTTCTGCCATTTCTTGACTTTAGCCTGATGTGCATTAGCACACAAAAGTCCAAATAATATTTTTTAGTTGAAATTATTTAATTAGATTTTTTTGACTTTCTTCCATGAAACACAAATATAGTTAAAAGGAAACAGTTTCACTGGTCAACACCATAAAACTAGTCCATCCAACTAGTGCACAACATCCAAGCCATACAATAGATTTGAGTGAGGAATAGAACACATTTTAATCATTATGTTTTATACACACACACACATTAAAACTACATTATAAAATCGTTTTTTTCAATTAATATAAATACTATTATTTATACTATTATTGTATTAGATATTTTATATAAACAGCCCTAAAATTAAAAACTAACAAATATAAAAACAAAAGCTAATTCAAAACATGAATAAATACTTTATTGGTATAAACTAAAAAAACAAACTAAGCAACTACGTCAGTTACTGGACTTACATTAACCCTTTGAAGTGTATATCTTGCAACTTCATCAATAATGGGATTAAAATGAAGTCCTTAATAAATTAAACAACAACAGAAGATAAATCTTTAAGCGTGACCCTGGTTGCATGTCAGCAGCAAGCATCTTCGATCAGTGTGCTATGACTTTGTTCGTATAGAGCAGAGAAAATTGATTCCAGTTCCACAAAGCGAGGACAAATGGAACAGAATGCCTCCCGTCACCACAACTCTGTTCCTGGTCTTTCTAAAATTCACCCGAGGGACTTTTACTGTAAGCCAGGAATTTGACGAGCTGACTTTAACCACTTCTGCGAAACATTAAAATAAGGCTTTGAGTTTGCAGGTCATTCAAAGGCAGCTGTGAAACTGTTGAATATTAGAGAGGGTTTCTGCAGCTAATCATTTTCCAACCGCTACAGAAGTTTGAACCAGGAGGAATACTAAACAGACACACACAATTTGTCTCTAATCACATCAGTCAGCTCATAGAGGACTCACTAAGAAAGAACTGTGAAAACTGAAAGTGCCGCTTAATTGCACATGCTGTCTGCATTGTTTTAGCACCCAATTCACTAAAGAAATTATGCAAATTGTATAACAGTGCAAACGCTCCCACAGAATATGGTGAATGCAATTTGTATGGAGCAATTCCCAATCTCGTGGGTCGCTTCTGAGCCCTAGGTAGCAGATTGTGATCTGGCATACAATAGCCCACAGAACGTCAAATTTACACAGAAAGGAGAATTTTTGTCAAAGACAACGAGTTAATTTAAATAAGGCACAGTGCTAGTTAAATAAGAGCAACTTATACAACTAGTTAAGTAAGACTGTTGGCGCTCAAATGCAGTGTAAAAAAGTTGCACAACTTATTAGTGAATTTACTCCTGACTTGCATATGTGGACAGTCGTTATAACTAAAAGTGAGATGTGATTAGAAAAAAAATCATCTTTTGATGGATGATATGCGAGTAACAGTTGAGGAGACATGCAAGGTGATTTCATTATATCCGCTGTCTCTTTTTCGTTAGCTGCTACCCTCTAGTTTAGTCTAACCCCTAAGCACACACTCTTTGTACTGCACAAGTAAAATATTCTGTGGCGAAACCCGCCTGACATCCTCACAGTAATCAAGAGCGTAATGAACCTTATGAATACAGCATATCATTACACTATAAATGTCCCACACACTGCCATTAAATTTAACAGTACAGGGGAAAAAAAGAACTCGTTTAATCCTTTACTAAGACAAAGCAGCAGCAAATGAAGACCTCCCGTTTAAACATGATCATTAGAGAGAGATTGGAGAAAGACCCAGTGGAGGTTGCCTTACGGTCAGAGGGACACATTCCCTCTCTGCTGGGCAACTCCGCAATTAGTGCTATAGAGCGGAGCCATTCACTGCGGCTAACTGACCCTTTTCAGGGTGTCTTCCTCAGTCCTGATACCTTGCTTCATTAGTGCACAGCTGCATTCGGTTGCTTTGGCCGTGCATATCGTTAAATGTACTGTATCAGTATATCCATGAAGAAAAAAAACTTGCTACATGTACAGCACTGTGCTAGACTAACGTTAATTGGGACTGGTCAAAGCACTTGGATATTGTTCCTCTTTTGTTAGTTCAACTGCTATATTTGTAAGTCACTTTGAACATAAAAAATACGTCTGCTACATACAGAAATACAATAAGCATTTAAATTGTGTTATATGCTATATATATTTCTTATATATATACTAAAAAAAATTATATGTTGGATTTAATTAACTTTTTTATGTCAACGGGTTCCACATAACTAGGTTACGTTAAACAAACATAATTTGTTCATGTAACTTCAACATCATGGAATTAAGTCATTTTAAGTGACCTTCTGAGCAGATTGTTAAATGAACACTGAAGCAGTGTTGAAGTTAATGAGATAATTAAGTGATTAACTGAGTGATGATTGAGCATTATTGAAGACACCTGATGTTAACAAGCAGAATCACTGAAGGAGAAAACCAGAATTTTAAGTCAACAGTATGGCGATCGGTGTTTGTTTTAGTTGGGCTCTTGACCATTAAATCATTACCTTTAGGTTTTGTTTGGCTGCTGTACGTGAGTTATAACAGCCAGATGAACAAATAGTAAAGGTGATCTGATGGTGATGGTTGTGTTTTAACATAATCGTTATTTCACAATCGTTTGACCTGAATTACTGAACTCATATAGAGTTAAATTTACCTTATGTATTATAGCAGCACTGTCATTGTAGAGCATACCATTTTTAGCCTTTTCAATGAAATCCAAATGATGAAATCAATAAAATGAGAAACTTCAAAAAATATATATTTTATAACATTTTAGGTAAACACACAGACATCAAGATTTAGTTTATGAGTCTCAGCAATAGTGACAAACAGATCAACTCTGATCATAAGCTCATTATTTATTCATGCAGCAATGCATGATGGGAGCCATGAATGAGTTTTTATTGGTGGCACCCAGAATGCACTGCAACATGCTTTATAATTGTCACCATTGTTGAGATTCACAGGCTGATTCTTGATGTCTGTGTGTGCCTACATAAAATATTTCTTGACGTTTTTTTTTTTAATTGATTTGATCATTTGGATTTCTTTGAAAATGCTAAAAATGGTATGCTCTACAATGACAGTGCTGCTATAATCCATAAGATAAACTTAACTCAGAAATTGGGTGCTATATGAGTTCAGTGATTCAGGTCAAATGATTGTGAAATAAGGATAATGTTAAAACAACCAACACCATCAGATCACCTTTATTTGTTCATCTGGCTGTTATAACTCATGTACAGCAGCCAAACAAAACCTTAAGTTAATGATTTAATGGTCAATAGCCCAACTAAAACGCACACTGATCTCCATAATGGTGACTTAAAATTAAGTTTTTGTCCTTCAGTAATTCTGCTTGTTAATTAACATCAGGTGTCTTCAATAATGCTCAATTATCACTCAATTATTCACTTAATTATCTCATTACCTTTAACACTGCTTCAGTGTTCATTTAACACTCTGCTCAGAGTTTAATTGGGTCGCTTAAAATGACTTAATTCCATGATGTTGAAGTAACATGAACAAATTATGTTTGTTTAACGTAACCCAGTTATGTGGAACCTGTTGACATAAAAAAGTTAATTTATGGAACCTGTTAACATAAAAAAGTTAATTAAAGCCAACATATAATTTTTTTGAGTGTATATATATATATATATATATATATATATATATACCGTCGCTGCCCGATGAAACTCACGTATGTCCAAAACGGTTACTTTTCAGGAAGTGAAAAAAAACAGCGTCATTTCACAGCAGTTGAACGTAGCATTGTCATACTTGGTACGGCATCTTTAAATGTAACCATATTCTTGCCAGTGTAATGATATAATCCACATTTTACCAAAATCAAGTTTAAATGGACATACGTGCATATTTTACAGTAACGGTGGTCGATACGCGTTCTTCCGATCATTAATTAGAATGACCAAGTCGCGTTTCAGATGACAGCTGAATAGGCTACGCTCAGTTTATTAAGGCGAGGCACGGCAGGCAAAAACATCGGGTTTTTTTATCAGTCAATTTTGAGATTTTGGGATATTTGTCTTCAATAACATGTCTTCTTTCAGACTTGTGGTAAAAAAAAGTCTGAAATACACATTTAGGTCTTTATTTTACTACACTTTGTCTGTTTGCGTCTGTAGATTTCTCATAAAATTATCAAAAGTTGTCGTTATAAATCATCCCTCTGCTCCGCTATAATTTGATCAGTTTGACTAAAAAAAAAAGTATAAATCTTATCAATGAGACCAAGTTTATTTACATACTAGCAAGCAAGCTAATCTGTGAAGAACTAAGTTAGCCTGTGGACAATTACTTCATCTAGACCATTTACCGGTAAATAACAGTTGTGAATATATAATAAACTTGAGAACAGTTGTCAAAAACAAACGTTTGCTGATACTTTACCTCACAGTGTTAGCTATTCGGCTATCCAATGCTGAGCCTCCAGAGACGAACTTCACGAGACCGGCGAGATGCCTCCACAGGGCGGGAGATACGCGGCGTGATTGACAGCTTTGACAGCAAATGGATATACGTGGAAATCAGATGACATGATTTCACAACTTTTCATTGGTCATTTAGATAATGTGAAGCATACTGTATACGAAAATGAACCTGGACATTCTATCCGTCGAAAAATCTCAAATTCGGCAAAATGGACATACGCGGTTTTCATCTGACAGCGACGATATATATGATAAAGTATGTCAATATTAATGAAACAAGCATTTATATTACCGGTAATATATTAAAAAATGTCTTAAATAATGGTAATTATATATATATATATATATATATATATATATATATATATATATATATATATATATATATATATATAAAATGTATATGTATATGTATATATATATATATATATATATAAAATGTATATATATATATATATATATATATATATATATATATAATGTATGTATATATATATATATATATAATGTGTATATATATATATATATATATATAAAATGTGTATATATATATATATATATAAAATGTGTATATATATATATATATATATATATATATATTTTTTTTTTTTTTTTTTTTTTTTTTTTTTTTTTTACGGTTAGTTCCAGTCCTTGATTGATTATTCACGATAAAACACGGCTATGACCGCTTCACCCAACAGTTCTGTGTATTACTACGATAACTACACAACACCCTTAGCAACCACTCTTAGCAACGTAAACATTTGTTTGTTCTCATTGATATTGTTAACTGATTACTGTATTATGTAGAGTAGAGTATTGTGCGAGAAAGAGATTGAGTGAGCGAGTTTATTACCTGCATTTTCCTTCAGGTCCCATGTTTATAATAAAAAATCAATTTGAACGCCCCCTGCGAAATCTTGTCCTTTTAACAGATCAGGGGTTTCCCGTGCCTGACAGCGCTAGTCAAAGCATTTGTCGGTTGCATCTTGTTCAGTGTTCACAACAAGTTTCAGTCCTTTCAATATATCTTATCTTATCTTCAATATATATTTTTGGTTTTCTTTATTTTATTTCATTTTAATTATAACTTAATATTTTTTAAGAAAGCATGACGACCAAGGTACACAAAGTAAACCATGCAGAAGAGAAAAAAAACGTATTTCTCATTCTCCACATAAACAATGCGGAGTCTCCACACTTCGTACACTTCGTGCACTGTGGTGCCGCTGTGCGCCTGATTAAACAGACCCATCTGGTAGACTACAGGTGTGTGTGGGGGAGATACTGACCTTAGCCCTTTCCACAGTTGTCATTCTCTTAGTGAGTTAAGAAAAAAGTTTTTTTCTAAGAAACTTGCAGAAGACTATTTTTGCACAAATGACATTAGCTGGTTTACTGCTGTAAATTCACAGTCCAGGTAATCTGTATTATAAAATGGTGCTGTTCTGTCTGTAATGTTTTAAGTCTGTACATGTCTGTAGAACATCTGTAATGTAGATCAGAACATCTGTAATGTTCTACATGGAAAAACTTCCCCATATAGAGTAAAATGCTTTTTAAGAAATTACTGGGAAACACTCCACACCCTCTTAGCCTATCAGAACACTATACACCTCTGAAGATCCCTCATCTTCAAGATAACCCCTTCTTCACCTTCCATTTGCACTCAAGCAATCTCTTGCTCAATCTCTTCTCCTTTCGTGTCATTAACTGGTTCAGGTGGAGTCTTTCACCAAATCCCCCGTTCCACCCATGACTTTACACCCTTGGACAAGTGATTATGCTCTGCCATAAGACGTTCAACTGCCTTGTCCATAGTGAAGATACTGTGAAGAATCTAGAAGATGACAAAATCATTTGGAGTGGATATATGACTCAAGCAGCTCAGAACCCACAAAATATCAATAATTAAGAATAAGATCACACACTCAGTAATCATAATGTCATTAGTGTCAAGCAGGAGTGTGGAAAAAAAATGTATAGCAGTTTCCAAAACCTATTAATCAGCAAAATTGTTTTCACCATTGATTATAGGAAATGTTACTCGAGAAGCGAATCAGCATATTAGAATGATTTCTGAAGGATCATGTGACACTGAAGACTGGAGTATTGGCTGCTGAAAGTTCAGGTTTGCCATCACAGAAATAAATGGCATTAAAATATATATTTTAATGAAAACTGTCATTGTAACCCTTACGCTGTGTTGAAAACCCTGTAACACCTTTGGTGTTCCTAGTCAAAAATGACCGTCCTTTAAAATAATAGCTTGTTATATTGCTATATTATGACCAAATCTCATATTCTATCTTTTTGTCAACTTGTTTTGTTTCAATTTTTATTTTATTTTTTTTACTGATTGATCGACATCGATGTTAACTTATGCATTTCAGTTTTTGAGTGAAAAAAGGATTATTTGTGGATAATTTTAGTCAATATTCAAAATAATATGGAAAAAAGGCACTATTTATCATACTAGTGTGCTTTAATGTTTAACCAGGAAGTTTGTTGTAAAATGCTTTTATTTTGTACAAAATGGAACAGTCACATTTGTGGTGCAATGCCATTTTTGGTGCTATTATCTCCAAAAATTGGATTCAATCTTGTTTTCTTTCAATTAGGACAGGTTTTGCATTTAAAGCTGCAGTCCAGCGTTTTTCCTCTTTCTCGCCATCTCTGTTCGAAATCTGCAATTGCAGTCATTCGCGGAATTATCCACTTTACGTGAGTTGTACTTCAACACCCTCGACACGGCACAGCGCGGATGAACAATGTTTGAGGAGACTGTGAGGCTGTCAGTCACCGCGCCGGTGTCGATACTGTCATTCAGAATCACAGATTGTATTTTCATAAGTATTTTCACCGGAAAATGTCATCTGAACAAGAAACATCCACCTTTGTTGTGGTTCTGACATTGCAGTAAATCGCGCTGATTAAATCTAACAATCGCTTACAAGTTATCATATCACGCAAAACCATGCAAATTATACTTTGTTCTCAAATTGTTAATGTTAACAACGTAAGCAAGCATTGCGTGACTACATGTAATGCAGTGACGTGCGGTGATGTCTTAAAGAGGCTAGGCACTGAGTTATGAGCCAGATTACCTGATTTATTGTTTAGGCTAATAATACGTAATAACAGTAAACGTTACGCACAAGCGCAGCATAACAAGAAATGTACAAATCAGGATGTATATCGTGTTCTCTTACGAGAGGTTCTCTCGTATTGCGTAAGCTAGCTTACGCTACGGGAAAGATTCATCTTTGCTGAGATATTGAAGCCAAAAATTATTTCATAATTTGTATCCATATACAACGCAGTTCCTCTGCGGCAGACCTAGAGCGGGCTAGCTAGCAGCTCATTGGTTCGCTCAGAGAGAACTGCTTAAGCCTATGGGAGAGCGGAACTGAACCCGCTTCCAATGAGAGGCGCCCGCGCGCTCATTGCGTCATGGCCCGCCAGAGTGGGCGTGGCCAAGGGGTATATAACAGTCTCTCCCAGGCTTATATGTTGATTCATTTCATCTTCAGCAAGCTCACGCTTCTGCTGTGTTCTGGGAGAAAGCCGTCGCCGTCGAGAAGGCACCACTAGCGAGCTCCGGACCCTGAAGAAGCCGGCCGTCTTCGCCACCTTCAGCCGCCCAGCAAGCTAAGCCATCCGACGACTGTATCCTTTTTCTCATATATTTCTAAAAGAGCACGAGCGTCTTTCTCAAGATGCCTCGTTTTTCCTGCGGCTCCTGCCGCGCTCGTCTCGAGGACGGAGACCGCCATGTCATCTGCGCTCTCTGCTTGGGACTCGAGCATGCAGAACTCGCCCTCGCGGATGGAGGCTGCGACTTCTGCGAAAGCCTGCCGCTGTCGTCCCTGCGGGCACGACTTCTGGCAGTGAAATCCGCTCCCGCGCCGCCTGTCTCTTCGCCGCGGAAGAAAAAACGCCGCTCTCAGAGGCCGCCGGAGCCACCAGCGGAGACATGCGGGCCGCCGCCGCCGCCGCCGCCTCCCGCTTCCCGCTCTCCCTCCCCGCCCCTGCCGGACATACAGTTGCCGCCGAGTGGCCGCTCTGTTGCCTCCGATGACGCCGCGGAGGAGAAGGACTCCTGCTCACTGCTCGCTTCCGACAGTGAGGACTGGTCGTCTCGCGGTTCCACGAGAGAGTCGACGGGGACCCGCGCCGGGATAGAGGAAGAGCTGATGCGCCTCCTCTCACAGGCCGTCGAACGCCTCGGTCTCGAGTGGTCTCCCCCACCCGAGCAGGCCCCGAACCGGATGGACGGCAGCTTCTTTCATCGGCGTTCGACCCCCGCGTGCAACCGGGCCGCTCCATTTCTGCCTGAGCTTCACGCAGAATTAACAAAGTCCTGGAATGCCCCGCTCTCGGCCAGAAACCGCTCCGACATTTCCGCCTCGCTGCGCTCGGTGGACGGAGCCGCCGAGAAAGGCTACACAGCCATGCCGCCCGTCGAGGACTTGGTCGCCACGCACCTCTGCCCGCCCTCTGCTAGATGGCGTTCCTCACCCACGCTTCCTTCTAAAGCGTGCAGAGCGACCTCGAGTTTTCACGCTCGCGCATACGCCGCCGCCGGTCAGGCCGCCGCCGCGCTTCACTCGATGTCTGTCCTCCAGGTGCTTCAGAGCGATATTCTCCGTGAATGTGCCGAAGGCGGTAGGAACCCCGCCCCCGCTGTCACGGATCTGAGAAGTGCTACGGACCTCGCCCTTCGCGCCACTAAAGCCGCCGCACAAGCTCTGGGGAGATGCATGGCCAGCCTGTGTGTTGCCGAGAGACACCTATGGCTCACGCTCGCCGACATGGGAGACTCTGAGCGCGCCGCGTTTCTCAACGCGCCCCTCTCCCCGACGGGCCTGTTTGGATCCGCTGTCACGGGCATCGTCGATCGCTTCTCGGAGGTACAGAAAGCCACCCAGGCGATGAATTTGTTTCTGCCACGCCGCGCTAGCTCTTCCGCGGGCCGCTCTCGCGAGCCTCCCGCCAGAGCTCCGCCACAGCGACCTCCTCCGCAGTCTCAAACAGCCCAGCGCAGACAGGGCGCCCGCCCTCGCTCTCGCTCTGACAGCCGCCGCAGACCGCCGCCCCCACGAGGCCCGCGTTCTAAGATCACGCTGAAGCCTGATCATCAGAAGTCTGCCTAGCAAGATCAAGAAAACGACGGCGCTCTCCCGCTGTGGCCGGACCGCCGTCAAAGCTTCGCCCTCTGCCAGTCCCCGTTATTTCGCCGACTGCAGTAGTGTTGACCGCCACAAACAAGCCGGTGTCCCAGCCCGCTTGCGAGCGTCAAAAAGCCGTTTTTATGGCTACCCAGAGAAATCTCAAAAAGAGAAATTTTGCCAGTTGTGTACAAAAAGTGCCCACAATCATGTGCTCACCGCTACACACAAGCATAACATATCCCGTGTCTCTATCAGAGCCCCATCACATGAAACGGGCAGAGCCCGCTCTAGTTTCAGAGAACATAAACACGCCCACGAGCCCGTGCGCGTGTCCCCTCTCTGCTCGCTCTGTTACACGGCCCATAGACTCCTCTCTGAGTGCAAGTCCCGTTGCCACACACATTCAAAGCGTGCCCACACACTGTGTCCAGCCCGCTATGTGTAGCAATCAGGGCAATATAGCCATTCGGCCACTAGCCGCATGCTTCAAAGCGTGGGAAGCCATTCCAGGCATCTCCCCGTGGGTGTTAAGCATTATAAAGAACGGCTATCTGCTGCAGTTTCGCCGCCGCCCGCCTCATGCACGCGCGCAGCTCGAATCTACTGTCAGCCCGCTGGCCGCCGGCACGCTCCGCTCAAAAATTGCGACGCTGTTGCAAAAGGGCGCTATAGAGAGAGTCCCGCCATCTATGACCAATTATTTTCTGGTTCCCAAGAAAGACGGCGGCCTCAGACCGATTTTAGATCTCAGGTCTTTGAACAAAGCGCTCATGAAGAGACCGTTCAAGATGCTCACTACCAGGAAACTCCTCGCGCAGGTGCGCCAGGGGGACTGGTTCATCTCTCTAGACCTGAAAGACGCCTATTTTCAGATCCAGATAAATCCCCGTCACAGGCCATTCTTACGTTTCGCCTCCGAGGGTCATGTTTATCAATATGCCGTTCTCCCGTTCGGCTTATCTCTGGCGCCCCGTACATTCACGAAGTGCATGGACGCGGCGCTCGCCCCCCTGCGAAGCCAGGGGCTGCGCATTCTGAATTATCTGGACGACTGGCTGATTTTGGCCCAATCACAAACGGAGCTTCTGTCGCACCGCGCAGTTCTCCTCAACCATCTGGAAGCGCTGGGTCTCTCTGTCAACTGGTCAAAGAGCTCCCTTCTCCCCAGTCAATCGATTTCCTTCCTAGGAATAGATTTGAACTCGGTCACGATGACGGCTCGCCTGTCTACACAGCGCGCGCGCAGTGTTCAGCGCCTAGCCTCCTCGTTTCAGTTGGACGCCCGCACTCCCCTGAAAGCTTTTCAGAGGATGCTGGGTTACATGGCCTCAGCCTCCGCTGTACTTCAGCTGGGCCTTCTGCACATGCGCCCGCTTCAGCTCTGGTTAAACAGCCGTGTACCCCACCGCGCGTGGAACACGGGCCGCCAGCTGATCAAGGTTACGCAGACATGTCTCACGGCACTGCAGCCATGGACAGTAGCAGAATGGTTTCGCCAGGGCGTCACGATGGGGACTTTTTCCTGCCGAAAAGTCATCTCGACAGATGCATCCAACACGGGTTGGGGTGCAGTCTGCGAGGGCTCACCGGCCTTCGGCCACTGGTCGACTCAGGAAAGCCCTTTACACAAACTGTCTGGAAATGCTTGCGGTCGAGAACGCGCTCTCGCGCTTTCTCTCGCTCATTCGGGGACACCACGTCCTGATCCGTTCGGACAACAGGGCGGTGGTCTCCTATCTCAACCGTCAGGGCGGTGTCAGATCCAGAAATCTCTGCCTACTGACACACCGCATTCTAGTTTGGTCTCAGAGCCGCCTGCTCTCGCTCAGAGCGACGCATGTGCCGGGCCATCTCAACGACGGTCCAGACATACTGTCCAGGGACCTCATCTCCACGGGAGAATGGTCCCTGAACGCACAAACGGTCCAACTACTGTGGCAGCTATTCGGCAGAGCAGAAGTAGACCTCTTCGCGTCAGAAGAGAACGCTCACTGCCCAATATATTTTTCGAGGAGCGAGGACGCGCTAGCCCAGGAATGGCCTCGCCGCCCGCTCTATGCATTCCCTCCGATCGCTCTGTTACCACAGGTAATTCAGAGGATCAGGGACGCACGCCACTCGGTGCTCCTCATAGCCCCGCGTTGGGAGAGTCAGAATTGGGTTCCGGAGCTCAAGCAGCTGTCACAGACAGCCCCGTGGCCCATCCCAGTCAGAGCAGATCTCCTCTCTCAAGCTCGCGGCACGATCTGGCACCCCCATCCACAGCGCTGGGCGCTACATGCATGGGTGATCAACGACTATTCGTCGATTTGCCAGAGGGAGTAAGAAACACTATCATACAGGCTAGAGCACCTTCCACGAGAAGGCTCTATGCGTCTAAATGGTCTGTGTTCTCAAAATGGTGCACCGTAAAACAGCTGGACCCACGGTCATGCGAGGTGCCGTCTTTGCTAATGTTCCTTCAAGAGATGCTGGACAAGGGCAGGTCCCCCTCCACTCTCAAGGTTTACGTGGCAGCCGTCGCAGCGTTCGCTGAACCCCGACGCGCTCAGTCCCTGGGCAAAGACGAGTTAGTCATCCGCTTCCTCAGGGGAGCTAAGAGGATGAACCCTCCGCGGCCCCCGTCGGTTCCTATTTGGGATCTTTCCATAGTCCTCGAAGCTATGAAAGCACCCCCGTTCGAACCGCTCGAGTCTGTGGACCTAAAATACCTCTCGCTCAAAACCGTTTTTCTGACGGCTCTGTCCTCAGTAAAACGCGTAGGGGATCTTCACGCGCTCTCATCCAGCGCCGCGTGTCTTGAGTTTGGGCCGAATGACTCGGTTGTCATTCTCAAACCTAGGCATGGTTATGTCCCAAAAGCGATTGGTACCCCGTTCAGGGCGCAGATTATCTCCCTATCGGCTCTGCCTGCATCCGATAGCGAGCGCGACGCCAATCTCCTCTGCCCGGTGCGGGCGCTGAGGTTGTACACGACGCGCGCTGCCGCGTTCAGACGCGCTGAGCAGCTTTTCGTGTCGTTTGGGGGCGCACCAAAGGTCTGGTGATGGATAGTGGACGCGATTGCCTCTGCTTACGCATCTAAATGCCTGCCATGCCCTCTGGGCATCAGGGCGCACTCCACTAGAGGCATGGCCTCATCGTGGGCATGGTCCTGTGGAATTTCCATTCATGACATCTGTGTGGCCGCGGGATGGGCCTCCCCGTCCACTTTTGTCAGATTTTACAACTTGGAAGTCCCCGCCTTGCAGGCAAAATTACTAGCTGTCTAACGACCAGCTCTCTAAGAAGCTGCATTTCTGAGAGTCCCTCACAACCGGTTCGCCCCTTGTGCTCTCCTTAAATGCTTTTACACTTCATGTGCCCGCTCTGCTGGCCCTATACATGCTTATGTGTACTTTTCATGTGCCCGCTCTGCCGGCCTCATAGTACATTCACTCCACGTTAAATATCCCCCGGTAGATCCCTGGGATTTCATGTGTGGTTTCATAGCGCGCACGGCGTTGACCAGGTGTTCCCGTAGCGTAAGCTAGCTTACGCAATACGAGAGAACCTCTCGTAAGAGAACGAATCGGTTACCTAACGTAACCTCGGTTCTCTCTAGAAGAGGGAACGAGTATTGCGTTCTCTGCCGTGCTTGCGCTACTAGCGTTTCGCTTCACGCTGAAATAAATCAACATATAAGCCTGGGAGAGACTGTTATATACCCCTTGGCCACGCCCACTCTGACGGGCCATGACGCAATGAGCGCGCGGGCGCCTCTCATTGGAAGCGGGTTCAGTTCCGCTCTCCCATAGGCTTAAGCAGTTCTCTCTGAGCGAACCAATGAGCTGCTAGCTAGCCCGCTCTAGGTCTGCCGCAGAGGAACTGCGTTGTATATGGATACAAATTATGAAATAATTTTTGGCTTCAATATCTCAGCAAAGATGAATCTTTCCCGTAGCGTAAGCTAGCTTACGCAATACTCGTTCCCTCTTCTAGAGAGAACCGAGGTTACGTTAGGTAACCGATTCGTTCTCTCACAGTCTCTCTCTCGCACACACACACACACACACGCACCCCACGCACGCACACACACACACACACAAACACACCCCGGTAGGAAATGTCCACTCCAGCATCAGAATGCAACCATTCTTAATCCTTAATTGTTGCACAGCGGCCAATTATGTTTGTCAGTCAGAAAAAGTAAAATCACACACTGCTCAATTGAATATGAAGGCAAATTTGGCTTGCAATAATTCAACCACATTTATTCAATATTAAGCCCAAAATAGTTTTTGACTCACCAATCGGTAGATTATTTGTACATAAAATCCATCCACCGCTCTTTCCTCATAAAGACGTCGATCAAACTCGTCTTTACGGGCCTTCAGTTGCTGTACTAGTCCATCTAAGGCTGGCATAGACCTCCCTCTTGCTATTAACGCTATTAAAAATGTCTTAACTCTGTGATCACGGCCGGTGCTGTCATTTTGACTTTGAATTTGGCGGGGATAAGGCATAGGCTAGCTGTGGCGTCATTACGTTAGCTGCGCAAATGTCCTGTAATATCTCGATTTTAATTGGTCCATGTCTGATATGTAGCGTGGATGATTACGGGCATAGCATATTTACGTCCAAAGGCACAGCAGAGTTGTGCTTTTTGCCGTACATTTTAAAGAATACAGGATCAAAGTGCGCATGCGCAACATGTTTTTTTCGCTTGTCGTCTGCAATGAATGGACCGTAAAAGCACTGCTTATTCTACCATTTGTTTTTTATTTGATTATGCGTAACTGCAACATTTGTCATCGT
This sequence comes from Tiaroga cobitis, assembly GCA_030578255.1. Taxonomy (NCBI): domain Eukaryota; kingdom Metazoa; phylum Chordata; class Actinopteri; order Cypriniformes; family Leuciscidae; genus Tiaroga; species Tiaroga cobitis. The sequence goes on along the minus strand of CM060611.1, from coordinate 26,607,923 downwards.
AACGTCTAAACAATTGGAATAACACACATATTGCATATATAAATCACAAGAATAAACACATTTTGGCAGGGTAGGCAGTGCCTAGTTTGCCCACCCAGACCACACGTCACTGATGTAATGTCCTTCCGATATGTATCCTTCGCATGGGTCCGGTTGCAGTCTCTTTTTTTCTGTAGCCACTTCGAAGTCCGAATAAAGTCTTTTGCATTTTACAACGGGTGAATCTGTTGTCACTGGTGATTGTCGTTTGAACCTTTCTGGATCCGCCATCAAATTGCTAAGTTTAATTATATCAAGTGCTGTGAGAAAAGGCTATAAATCTCCACCTCCAATATCCTCACACACAATATAACCTCCTAGCCGAGACTCCTTCTTTATGTGTACAGATTTGACGTAATGACGCAAAGACATGCTCGAATCTCCCGCGGAAATCCACCAGTACCACTGGAATTAAAAACATTATTACAGGCTTACCGCTTTGAATCGAGCTAAGGCAAGCAGATAGTTTTGAACACTGGCTGGTTATGTATTTTCTCAAATATGTATTTTGGATCATTTTTAACCCAAAAAAAGCTACTGACTGCAGATTTAATTTTGAAACTGATTAATCGCAGGCCTGACACAAACAACGTTAGACATGTTAATCGGAGTGTTTGTTATAGTCATATTTTATAGTCGTTTACTGCCGCTTTCTATTTTTGACACACACTGGGAAGTCACACCCCTGAGAGAATTCACTGAACTCATTTAAACATCAAAAGATGTATTTTAAACATCAAATATATTCTAATGTGCTGTGATTTTGTCGCTATGTGCAAATTTTCATATTGCTCCACAACATGGCCACTGTAAACGTGTCGCATATTCTTACATATAAGCGGCATGCAAATATGCAATGCGATGATATGCATTTTAATGACTGAAATGATGAAAGCAGTTTATTTGAACTAATGAAAATGAAAGTTCTCCAGAGGTTTGAATTTAATTCCGTGAATCTGGATGCGGGCTCTGACTGTTGACTGTCAGCCTCCGTTTGATCAGAAACATTTCTGACACCTTCAAAGAATCTGCTCACAGTCTGCTGAACTAGAGACGACTGATTCAGCAAAATATTGACATTCAGGGACAGAGAAATGTATATAAAAACTCCAGATTTACTGCAATTAATAAACAGCAATAACCTTTATAGAGCCATCTGTTCAAACAGTGCCGCATCTGCAAACAGACACACAGCGTTATGGCTGCAATAAAAAAAGCACACTTGGATATGGAGAAAAGGTAGTGCTCTCGCTTACTATTCTCTCAATTTACACAAACACACACACACATTCTCCAAGTGCCAACCATTAGCAAGACCTTAAAGAGATAGTTCATCTAAAAATGAAAATGGTGTTATTTACTCACAGCTAAAATCTTGTGGGACATTTTTCTCACGCTATTGTTTGGCTTAATACTTGGAATATAGTGCTTTATGTGTCCTTTTGACACAAGCTTGACAGCTTTAGTCTTCATTCATCATCATTGAAAGAAAGTGATACAGGTTTGGAATACCATGAAGGTGAGTAAATTATTAACTATTCCATTAAGCGAAACATACAAAATACAAAAAAAGGGATAAAAACGTGATAAAAACTAGGGGGATGAGAGGGAGAAATGAGTGAAATATATAGCCTGAACCTAATGAAATCCAATGTTACACTTACAACCCTAATATAAATATTTTTTTCAGTTGGTTTGGGGGGGGGGGGGGGGGGGGGGGGGGGGGGATTTGAAGGAATCTCAGTATGATTGGTCAAATCTGATTTGGAGAAATATTTTTTTATTTTTTTTTTGTAGTTTGGGATACAAATGTATGGAGGACAGAAGCAGTACTTTTGCTACATCATCACTACAGCAACCGATGTAGATACAACCGGATATTGACTACACTGTCTAAACTAATTGACTTGCGAAACAGTGATGTCCACAACAGTCCTAAAGATCAGAACATTTGAGCTGAAAGAATCCTACGTTTCCAGTAGGTCTACATACAAGTCCACTTATAATGTTAGTCAGAGTTTAGACTGCAACAAAATCATCATAATTTAGTCAACCTGATTATTTTTCACACTCTATTTGACATTTGTTAAAAAACAAGCTGTTTTGCTGTACCTTTAAGACATCTAAATCACATGCTTGTTCCCTGTCATTTATGTAAAGTCTATCTACATTAACCCGTTTTTCTCCATGGTCTGACCTCTATTAAGCCATCTTTGTCCACACTAACACACACACAGGCGCCCTGTCATTTACGACACTCAAACAATGAAGACCTTTCATCATGTCTCCAGCCTCATCCTCGCGCCGCACCAGTGCGTTAGCACTGACCTTAACTGCAGTTCAGCCTTTTCTCTTCTGTGTGGTGTGACAGGCAACACATTCTTCTCCACCAATAAGCTGACTTAGAAGTTTACTGATGGCTTTGTTTTAGCCTCCTCAATTCCCTACTCCTTTCTAGCCGTCAAAAAATGTTGCTTACCCTGCTTCCCCTGACAGAATCAACAGCCTGGGATTATTAGCCTGTCTGGTCTTCTCAACATTAAGGCAAAAACATGAAACTGTGCTAAAATAAACCGTTAAAGGAGTCTTGGTCACTTTGGCTTTCTATTCCACTCTGTCAGTAATTTCCCAGGACTCCAGACCAGCAGGTGGCACTGATAAGAACCAAAACCATTAGCCTGATTTTTTTTAAGAATAAATTTTTCACATGCAGCACACCTAAACAAAGGCTGCATCTGAAATGGCATACTTCCCTACTATATAGTAGATGAAAAAGTAATGAAAAGAGTAGTATGTCCAAATTCACGAGATTCAGAAAACAGCAGGCGAAAAGTATGCAAAGTATATGATTCTCGTGTGCATCTGATTGACACTGAAGTGATGCAACTGACACAGGTAAGTCACATGGCAAAAAACAACATGACGGATGTAGTACGTCCGGATTATATTCATTCTTCACATTTATCCTATATAGAACATACTGTTGAATTGAATTGGAATATAATAGAATATTGTCCCACTTCTTGGAAATTTGACTTGGACATAACACTGCCAGAACACAACATTGGGCTTGCATAACACAATACATACCAACAGACAAAATAAGCAACACCTACATACATTAAAAACCTACAGTATACCAATCTAAATCTCAGTTTTGTAAATCTCTATTTAATAATTTAACCGCAGTTCGCACAAAATACTTTTTGTAACGATTTGATTTACGCCTCAAAACCCTAAATCGTCTCCCTCAGGTAGCATGTTAAAATTCTCATATAAAATGTGTCTGTCACGATTAGCCACACACTTCCTGGGTTAACTTGGACCACATTTCCCATCATACACCTCCCTGGACTGATTGCACCAAACACCATACACTGCACTGATTACACACAGACCTGCACTTCATTTACACACACATAAAAGCCACTTCCACATACCACTTCTCTGCGAAGTATTGCATTACTGTTGTGAGCATTACTGAGGGTTTCCCCTGTGTGATATCTTCCTGGTTTGACCCTTTCCTGATCTCTGTTCCCGTCTGCCTGTTTCCTGTGTTACTTACCTCTGCCTGGATACCGACTCTCGTCTGCTCGCCGCCTGCCTCGACCATCGCCTGTTGATTATCCCTGGATTTCCTCTGATACTGCTGTACGCCGGTGATATTGATCTTTGCCTGTTTAACTCTGCTTCCTAATAAACACGCTGGATTTGGATCCCCCAGACTCACGTGATTCATAACAGTGTCATCAGCAGCTTTTTTTTTTTTCTAGCTTGATTTAAAAAAGATACCTCGTACAACTCATGTATAGGTCATTTCTCTTTCCACCCTATACTTTTTAGAGCAGTAGCCTATGTACTAGTTGTGCAAGTCTCGATTTTGATTGGACAGTCAGGTTTCCATTCCATGTTGTAATACCATATATTATCAAGCTCTCAAAAACAGATTGATAAAACAAACACAATCTTCTGGTTTACCCCAAATACCTTTAACCTTCGCTAAAAATGTAGCCTCAGTCTGCTGCAATCTAGAACACAGACGGTTGATGTGAGAAGACCAACATAACAAATTGTCTATACAAACGTGCAAATATTTATATATAGAAACCTGTTCAATAATATTTCCATGAATTATTGATCATCGCTAATTATCATATGAGCTATGATCCCCCACAGACTTGGGATCGAAGATCATTTCAACAGTCTTCATTTCATTTTAAATCAAGGAATTATCATAGCACCACCCTACAAACCTGGCAACTTAAGAAAAATACTGTGTAGGTGAGGTGTTCCTATTCAATAAACTCAATATTACTGTATCATCAGAACATTTTATGAAAAAAGTATTGTCCTGACCAGCAACACAGGTCAGTGTATAATGTAAATAAAATGTGTGAGCCCACGTATTAGAAGTTTTCACCTCCGAATAAAAATGGTTGACCCTGACTTGTGTAGTTAAATTAGTTGTGACTAATTTAAAAAAAAAATAGCCTCTCTTGTTATACAACTTTGAGTTTCCTTCTCAACAAATGTGTCCACATAAAAGTTAATTTAGTCAGTTACTGATACAGTTATTTTAATGGCCATGAAGTAATTTATTCAATATTCAAAAGTACCTACTCAGAGTGTGAGATTTCGGATGCAGTAAAACACGGGCCTGTCAGATGAATCTGCGGGTGTAATTTGCATAATTTACTTACAAATTAGCCCCACAGTGTTGTGTCTTTTCTTCTTAGCAAGCAGTAATGACCACTGACGACTAACATAAATGGGACAGCTTACTGAAGTTTATGAACAAGATTACACATTCACTTTTTTCTTTCTGCGTGCTCTCGCCCACTACGCATTATGGGTAGATGTTTCTTAAAGCTGAACAACCTAATAAATGGCCATTTAAACTGTTTCTGTAATTATTAAAGAGAATTAATTAAACATTCTAACATCTAACCTGTGGATATGTTAAATAGTGCTATAGAAAAATCCAAAAAACACAGTATGCGTTTTAACGGTTTTATCTTCCTCCAGAGAATGTGAAAATGCCTTTTGCTCAGATAGCATGAACCACACTTAGAGACGTTAGTGTATTATAAAAAGAGTATAGCTAAGAATACCTCTTGGAGTGCTGGAGGTCTCCGAAGTGCTTGTATATGTGTGCTTGAGTTACGCTGTGCATAACATATTAATGTAAAGCTCTCCAGAGATACACATGATCTTGACACCTTTCATTGTACCAGTGACCGGCTGGTTGGCAGCTTTTAGCCCATAGTTGTAGTGCGCTCCTCAGGAGGACTTAAAGAAACAGGCCCAGCACAGCTCGACGTTCAGGCTTTGATCACAGAAGCCATTACGGCCCTCGCGGGGCTAATTGGTGAACCGGTCTAGTGCTGATTTCTGAGAGCTGCTCCCGCAAGTGGAATAGGTCTTCTGGGATGTAATCATGAGCTGTGTCAGCAACCTTTCATCAGCTTTAAAGGGGGATCATGCACACATTTACTTGTAACCTTGAAATTTCAAGAGAGGGATACATGTGAAGATACACGTGAACATACTCATGCAGAGTGTGAAGGATTTAGAGGCAAAAAAGGAGGTCAGTAGATTTCATAGCACAGAAAAAACAAACAACTTTCTACCCAAAGAAACATTCTACGAGATCAACTGTCAAAACACTAAGCAAGAGCGAGTTGAAGCACACTCGTATCATTCTCTAATATATATTATTTGGAATTTTAATTCATTTTAGTGAGCTGGTTTGTTTGGATGGTTCATACATTTCTATTTATATCCCTTTATACAAAACAACTGACAATAGTGTTCAAGGCCTCATGGAAATGAATCAAATCTAATGGAAATTTATAAATGTGCAGTTTTGTAGTTATGCTCTGCTCTAAGCGCCTCGATATTGCTCTTGACTGCAAGACATAGTGATGTCAGATTTGTGAGCCAGTTCTTTTCAATGAATTCAGTTGAAGTGATAAACAAATTGTGATTCATTAACAAATCGGTCTGAATTTAAATAATTTTTGGAAAAATTATTCAATAAAAAAAAAAAAAAAAAAAAAAATGGAAATCCGTTGATCAAAATGTGGGAACCCTATATTGAGGACATTCAAATATAGTGAAAATCAATAGGCTTGAGGTTGAGTACATGTGATCTTCCAGCCTGGACTAACTAACTACCTACTTCAAAAGCGTAGCTTGACTGTAGTTTAATTACTTAAAATAGCTCGGGAAGCTAAAGTTTCAGTGTCTTCCTCAAAACTGCTTAAATGAGGGAAACATTCAGGGCCATGTATATAAGGCAGAAATAATGAGGCATTGCCTCGGCGATAGATAACTCAAACTTAGGGCAGAAGTTTCCTTATTCTTTTTCTCTCTCTGTGCATATCAGCTCAATCTGTCCATCTCTCTCCCTGAATATCTCTCCCATCTACAGTGCAAGAAACTAGGCCATCAATCACCAGAGGGAAAGTATTCACAGAACATTCCACTATTTCCACAAACATTTATGCAAATTTATGCACGCTCTCACTATACTAAAAGTAAATACTTAAATAACACTGATACATCCATCATTATCATTTGCACAGGCTAACAAGAGACAGTTTGATTGTGTGTAAATGCCAAACTAAACCATTGTGAAATCTTAGCTCATTTCCGTTCTTGAGAAAATAGAGTTTTCCAACAGCAGGGTTGCATGCAGGCCACAATTACAATCACATTCAGTGTGTGATTACACAATTAGTGAGGTGCATCCCTACTGCCACATTTTCATTGGAATATTTGATATTGTTTAAATTTAATAAAACGTGATACAGTGAGGTCATTAAAGACTAACTAGTATTATTTACTATATACTGTTACTTGGATATACTATTATTTAAACCAATATAATGTTTATTTTAGTAGTAGACGTTCTTAATTTAGTCAATTAGTTGGTTGTTTTTAATGTGCTAATTATAGTTTTATATAAGTTTAAATAAAATGTCTCCGTTCAAAGTGTAATTCAATTTTCAATGTGGACCCAGACTTTTGCACCACAAATGTAATTATAATATATAAATGATATATAATATATGTATAAATGACTTATTATTTTCATTGATTCTCTATTGAAAAAAACCTTCAGAATAGGGCTGCAACTAACGATTATTTTGATAATCGATTAATCGGACGATTATTTTTTCGATTAATCGGATAAAAAGTTTCAATTCGATTTTTTGTTTATTATAACTAAATAAAACCCTAAATCAGGGTTGTGGCGAGCAGGACGAGGCCGAAGGCCGTGAGAGATGCGAGACCAGTGCGTCTCACAGGCCTCGTCCTGCTCGCCACAAGGGTGTTTATGTGTAAAAGTCAAGTGTACTTTAAAAAGTGCAAAAGCCACACATTGAGTTTTACTAATATCAATATTTGTTTGTTTTTAATGATAATTGCTGATGGCAAGTTGACAACCATGATTAATGTAAAATTTACAAATTTACACAGACATGTTGTTCAGATGTGAAGATATAAACTAAAAACATCTCAAATATATAATTCATTTAATTTTTATTTAAGATTAATTGAATTATAAGAATAGTTGATAAAATAAATATAGAAAGACTGTAAACAAGCGTGTGAACGTAGAGCCGCAGTAGATCGCGTTTGAAAAACAATTAAAACTTAATAGTAGGCCTGCATGATTTGGGCAAAATGTCATATTGCGATTATTGAGGTCAATATTGCGATATGCGATATAATAAACAAATGGTTTCATGAGTCAACTTGCTTGGTTAAGCAAAATGCACACACAGACTAGTGATAATTCTGAAATGTCTATTTCTCAACTCAAACTAGCAACAACAACTAAATGATTGATAACACCTGATCAATAAGCCATTGATGTCTGGATAAAAATTCTTTTAATTTTAATTTAAGTGAACTTCAAACAATCCTCACATAAACCCATAATAAATGTCATATTTACCTGTGCTCTTCCTGTCTACAGGTAGGACATATACAGAAATTGAATTAAGTTATCAAACAGTCTGCGCTGCATAAATTATAAATTATATGGACTAAAATCCTATTTAAAGATACACAAGTTCTTTGGTCAAGAACAGTGAGTGTTTTTCTCTGTTCCCTTTGTTCTTTGATTAACTTTACTGACAGAAAGCATTATTGGATGCTGGCCCTTTAAGAGTTGCTGAGACGCGGATCTCACACGCGCCTTATTCTCTCACAACTCTTTACGACCATCATAAAACTGCTCTTATGTTATGAAGACACTCGACAAATGATATTTTGGCATAATTGTGTGTGTTATTGTTCGTTCACTTCAAGGGGAAAGAGACTGTATTCTGGCGCGCGGTCTGTGCATGCTCATGATACTGGCGCGCGTCCGTCTTTCAGTCAGGACATTCACAGGCAGCGCGCTCTCTTTTGACTTGTCTCGTTGAATGGTTTAAAGCATTCGCATGAATAAGAGCGGGATCATGTAACACTAGCCAAAGGATGACAAAAAATAACAGATGCTGCGATATAACAGCCCTAATTTGTTTATTTCATATAAAAACGTATTTTGCGTCATATAATCGCATAGGCTTGACATCGCGATTGCGATATAATTAATCGTGCAGCACTACTTAATAGTAATACTATAAAATGCTATAAAAAGAGAACGGAATGGTACGCAGCAAACTAACAGGCCTGATTAAACGGACAGGAAAAAATTATGCATTAGTGCAAGCATTCGCTGAAAACCACTGAGTACAGTGACTAAAAAACAATCTTTTACTGCTGCTGTTATTAACTGCCTTTAATTTAGTGCTTCACTTTGTAAACACCGTTTTAATTTAACCTATTTCTGCGGTAGCGCTATTTTAATTCATCACTTATGTTGCGAGCGAACTGATTGCGCAACCTGATGCTCGAGACAAAATACAGACAGTCTCGCGGAAGATCCGGAAGTCATCCGCAGATTGATATCTCCCTGATGCCCGCAAATTAGTTCAAACTCCCGGAATCTAGAGCGCGCAAGCAAGAGCGCGCATGCGAGACAGAAGAGACTGTGCTCCAAACATAGACTGTAAACAAGATCTCGGTCTCTGCGCGCACAACAGATCGGCGAAGGGAGAGAGACCTTGCGTGTGTCTCATGAAGCGCAGCGCATGTAAGACAGAGAGCATCATGATTGGCCTGTTTCAACCAATCACCAGTAAACGCACCCCGTGACGTAAGCAGACCAACTAATCGATAATGACATTCGTTGTCAACTATTTTAATAATCGATTTTAATCGATTAAATCGATTAGTTGTTTCAGCCCTACTTCAGAATGATGTATGATTTCTTGGAATCAGAAACAAAAAAATTAATGTGCTACAACTGTTTGAAGTCGATAGAGTCAACAAAGTCAATTTTGAGAAAAGTCGAGTTAAAGTTTTCTGAAGGTTCCAAAACAAAACAGCAATTTTTCATTGACAAAGGAAAGGTACTCCTCTCAGAAAACGTACAAATAAAGATACTTAAATTTACTTTTTAGATGTTTAATTGTTTTTTGGAGCACTGGGATCGCTAGACGAGGGCTAATTTTTCTGAAAACCTCAAATTGACACTTTCACTTGTTTTGCCTTTAGCTTGTATTTAGCCAGTGTGCATTCAGACTCATTTTGCCAGCACAGGTCACTCACACACACACACACATTATGTATATACAAGTCATAGGGAGCGCGAGAGGTGGCGACAAAAAGAGGGGAAAAGACGGCGTGGTTGGCAGGCAGTGCAAGAGGGCTCACAGGATGGAGAGGTGACATCTGGAGGGTGTCATAATTATAGAAGGGAGCCAGGCTGAGGGAAAAGGGACACTTCACAGTTGGCTCTGACACACAAGTCTCACTGCATAAACACCAGTGCAGAATTAAGTCAGACCTTCTCCAGCAGGCCACCTGGGTTGTTAATCATTCACACCAGAGCTATTTAGATTATTTCAGACTTTCATCTGCAGCTGTTTTATAAAATTTTTTTGGATGTGGATATAGCAACAAGTCTGTCTGTCGATCTAGGAAAAATGAGCAGGCACAAACAAAGCAGGAGAGTTAACTACCCTATGTCAGTCTGTGGGACCCACCTGAGTACAGACATACTGACTCATAAGCCAATGAGTGTTTGAGAAACTTGTTTGAAAACCGCCCTTTCATGGTACCTGATTGGTACCCCAAATTGTGTAGACATTACACACCCCTTTAAACGTATTAAGAGCTGAGAAAGAAGAATAAAAGTCCAAAGTATCACAAAAACCATGAAGCTCTTACAAAATCTCAGAATTCTGGGGATTGAACAAGGAAAATCAGATACAGAAAAGAGATGAAAAGATTCATATTTTAGAAAGACGAACAAAATATCACAAAAGCCAGGGTGTTAGAAAACAGCTAGACACACTGAACGCAAACAAAGTATAGCTAATGAAGGATAGAGAAAATATCGAATCAAACACGAAAATAAAGCAGCTAAAAGAGGAATGTTTCAAGTTATTTAATACAGATTAAGCCTAGTTCTTGAATGATGAGATTTTAAAATGATTCTCAGAGTAATTTAGTGCATAATTAGGTTTAAATGTAATTGAATTAAGAACATATGGCAATTAATTAACAGGTATATCAAGATACACTGAGAAAAGCTCTTAAATGAAGACAATTTAAAGACATTTCATTATTTTGAAATCACAAAAAAGGCTTTATTTTTTATTCATGTAAATATTAATCTAGGGATGTCAATTTTGCCATCATTTCCATCATTGCTCATAATTAACTGAACTAAATTATTTAGTTAAACTGAAGCACAAATTCAAACTGTAGACTTAATTTTATTCAAATAAGGAATTTTGAAAGCAGACTCTGAATGTTATGATCTTCCAATCCATATTATAAGAACTCGTCACTTTATTGCAAGCAATTCAAACAATAGGGGATCAGATAAATCAGGGATAACGGAGAAGGAGAGCAGGAAAAGAGCAAAACATGGTCCTAAATAGGAAATTAAATTCCATCATTAGAAATCCTACACAAATGGCCCTCGATTTCCCTACAGGGACAACAATATGTAAGACAATGCAACCATAGGAACTTGATCTGTTTGCTTTAATGGTCCGTTCTCACAGTCAATTAAATGCATTTCCAATCAATGGCGGAAAGAGGGTGATGAGGAATGCATTGTTGTTTAGTTGAACACTAATAGCATGAATTAAGCAATAATTATGGCTTCATCCATTCAACATAATGTGGCAAAACCTTTCCCTGAAACTGCACGAAGAATTAATTGCACACAGATTATGCATACACGTCTGGCGTCCTTACAACACAAACACAAGCAAATAAATACACCTATACATCATTAATGATTCATTTCAGCCTCTGGCATGAGAAATAAATAAATGAAAATGCGCTCCCAACGTGACGAGGCATTTATTTAAAGTGTACTTGCACATAAAAAAAAACGATGAATTCTGCGTCAAATGAGGAAAGAATGTATGGAATATGCATTTAGAAAATGTATCCAATGACATTAAATAAAAAAGTCAAACACATTAAATGCTGTGATGGGTTTTAATGTGTCTTAAGGCAATCCGCTTTAAACTCACAGTTTGTGTTGTGGATTTTGGATTACACAACAGAAACCATACATTTCTGCTTTGTTTATGGCTTGTGATATACTGTTGTACAAGTAATCATTTAGCAAACATTTATCCAAAGTCACTAACAGTTCCCCCTGAAGCACTCTTCAACAAGGAAAGCTCTTTAAAAGCCACTTATGATCTCTATACATTTAAGTCACATTTTAATCATAGGAAGTAGCAAATGCAGTGGTAATCGTGGAACGTACGTACACACATACACAGTCAGTCTCGCTCCTGGAGATTTGCCTTCTTGCAGTTTAGAGAAGGATCAATGGAAAAAGTGCCGAGAATTATACTAAAGTATGAGTACTGTGTCAGTATTTACTACATTAAAAGTTAATGTCTCTAATAAAACGTTTACTTGAGTGAAAAGTACAGAGCTATATGCATTTAATTGCAATTTAGCATTTAAAGTCGACGTGAAACAGAAGTTGCAGTAGACATTTCTTCTCTATCTATATCCGAGTGAAATGGCTTCCTGAACAAGAAGAAATAGGGCGGGACTTGATTTTGTCCATTGGGAATTGATTGCATCGTTGCACAGGTTGTCCCGCACTCATCCCAATAAACACATCATCAGAGAAGAGAAGAGATGTCGCTGCAAGAGGGAGGGGAAGTTATTTTGAATAAAGATTATGAGGGCACATGAATTAACCTTTTGAGCGGTACGGTCCCACATGTGGGATTTAGAATATTCAGTGACGTCACTTAACTGCCAGATTCAAACTGTGCTTTCACACAGTTTTATTCACAATGCAGTGTTCCCTTTCAAGGGAACTCGAGCTGCGTTTGAGACGCGGTGGGAACGCTCTGCGTGATTGCGTCATGAAGCACGTGTAAAATCAGTCCAATGGAAGCCCGATACGTCATGGGTGACGTCATAGACCAGGAAACTATAAAGCACCCTTGAAAACAGACAGCTTCTGTAGTCTTCAGCAAGCGCTCTCTGTGATTCTGTCCTTGTCTATTTATTGTTGTTTGTCAAGCCCAATATATATATCACTATCTATCATTATGGCGAGCAAATAGACGTTGTGTTGTTCCCTGCCCTCGTTACATCACGGGTGGGGACACACATCAGCTTTTTGTTGCTGTTTGGGAGTGGAGCATGCAACAGTCATTTCTCGAAGGATCTGACTGTGCATTGCGAGAAGCTGTCCGTGAGGACGCTCCGCTCCCGCCGGGCGTTCTTTGAGGAGGACGGTTCGGTTCGCGTTCCCCGAGCGGGTCTCTCTGTTGCCGAGGCTCGGAGATGGCTCGTATTTCGGGGTTCGAAAACGGATCTGACAGCGGGGGTTGGGACGGGCTCCGCCCTTTCTCAGCTTTCACATGCCAGGTCTAGTGTGCTGCGATTTCCAGTTCCGAGGAATTGGTATCGTTAGTGTTTTGTTTTAAAAGAAGGAACAAAACAAATACAAATCTTTATAAAAAGGCAGATGTTTGGGTTTTCAATGAATACATTTTCCAGCTCATAACTCTGTTGAATAAAGAGGAGCTTTTTTAAAGAAAAAAAGGAGGTTTTATCTAGTGCTGTTGCCAGTTAAATATTTACTGGCCAGCTGAACATTATGAGATTGAAAATAAAGAAGAGTTTGTTAAAGATGAACTGTATCTTAAACAGGGAAAACTCTGTATCTCAGCCTTCTCGTCGGGGACTGTGGTTTTTCACTATCTCCACACTGAGGTGTCGAGATCGTGGAATAAACCGGTTTGTATTTTATGTGTTTAATCCCCAGATGTCTGACTATAGTAATGTTTGGGTATTAAGTATCATAGTATGACATTGCCTCGGGTTAAAGAGACGCTTGCGAGCTTTCTCTCTCCCGAGTCGGCGTCATCGTTATTAACCCCGACGTTACCCACCAGCCATCTTAAATAATGAATACATTTTTTATTAGGCAGCGCTGGTGGGTAAAGTATGTAAGGACATGGATGAATGTGAGGGGCGACTCTCTGAGGAGGGTCGCAGCGCTGCCAGTTCGGTTGTTTCCTGCTGGTGGCCACAGAGTGATATATGTATGTATATATATATATATAAGTTTTTCTGATATAAAGATAAAGGAAAATAAAGATATAATTATGTCTGTTCTTCTGGACGCTCCGCTTTCAAGAAAACTGAGATATAAACCATTCAGCGGCGTTCCAGAGGTTTCTTCCTCACCAATCTAATGTTCCTGAGACGGCCTATTAAGCTCCTCTCAGCACAAAGTGCAAAACAGAGCGTCGCCATTCGGGCTCCTCAGCAATTGAGGGGTACCTGGGTGGCGGTCGCAGTCTAGCCAGTTAGAGACATGCAAGATCTGAGGACTGTTTTATCTCTAAAATAGCTTTGACAAAGAAGAAGCCCTGACGCCGAGGCGATCAGGCTTCTAAGGGTGGTCCCCTCTGGGGTAGGGACGGTTTTGAGAAATCGTTTCTCCTCAGCGCCCTTTGGGGTGCGACTCTCTGAGGAGGGTCGCAGTACTGCCAGTTCGGTTTCCCTGCCGGTTCGCCGTTTCAGGGCGCCGAAGTGCCTGCTTTTTTCAACGATCCTCCGAGGAGGGTCGTAGGAACTAAGCTAGTTAGAGGTAGGCAAGATCTGAGGACTGTCATCATCTCTAATAAAGCTTAGACAAGAAGTCCTGTCGCAAGAAAACGAGGCTATCAGGCTTCTGAGGGCTCCTCGGGGCAGGGACGGTTTTGAGAAATCGTTTCTCCTCGGCGACCTCTGGGGTGCGACTCTCTGAGGAGGGTCGCAGCGCTGCCAGTTCGGTTGTTCCCTGCCGGTTCGCCGTTCAGGGCACCGAGGTGTCAGCGTCCCCATACGATCCTCCGAGGAGGATCGTAGAGCGGTCAGTTCGGTTGTTCCCTGCCGGTTCGCCGCTTCAGGGCACCGTAGTGACTGTTCAACCAAGGGACGGTTTTGAGAAATCGTTTTTCCTCTGGGGTGCAACTCTCTGAGGAGGGTTGCAGCGCTGCCAGTTCGGTTGTTCCCTGCCGGTTCGCCGTTCAGGGCACCGAGGTGTCAGCATCCCCATACGATCCTCCGAGGAGGGTCGTAGAATGGTCAGTTCGGTTGTTCCCTGCCGGTTCGCCGCTTCAGGGCGCCGTAGTGACTGTTCAAATAAATCCAGAGGCCAGTCTTGAGAGACTGGTTCCCCTAGTAAATTTCTGGCAGCGTGGAAACTACTGCCACATATTTCTCAGTGGGTCCTGCACACTATAGAAAAGGGTTTCAGAATTCAGTTCGGTTCTCGTTCGCCCAGATTTCTAGGGGTCCTCCTTTCATTGGTGGACCCCGAGCAGGCTTTGGTTATGGAACAGGAAGTACTGTCACTTCTGCAAAAGGAGCTGTAGAAGGGGTTCCTCCTCCCAGCAGACAGCCATTACTTCATTGTTTCCGAAAGAGGATGAGGTGTTTCCCGAGGTTTGCTTTCGGGGGCGAAGCATACCATTATTGGGTTCTTCCATTCGGCCTAGGTTTATTACCCCACACCTTTACAGTATGCGTGGATGCAGCTCTGGCTCTTCTGAGACTCCAGGGCATTCGCGTATTATACTACATCAATGATTGGTTGTTCCTAGCTCAATCTGAGTTTATGGCAGTTCGGCATCGAGATGTCGTTCTGTCTCATTAAGGATGTTGGGGTTGCCTCTCAACGCCAAGAAGAGTGTGCTCTGAGGACCACTTTTCTAGGTGTAGCAATTCTACAGCCGTAATGGGGTATATCTAGGCCAGTCACTCACTGTGAAACAGTTTCAGACGGGTGGGTCTCATGGCAGTTGCGTCCAACGTTTTACTTTTGGCCTTCTGTTCATTAGACCCCTGCAGTCGTGGCTCAGGACCAAGGGGTTTTCTCCGAGGGGAAATACGTTTTCGCATGATCAAGGTCACGCGGCTATGCCTTCGTGCTTCGGTCATGTGGAAGAACCTTGGTTCCTCGCCCAGGCCCAGTGTTGGGGGCTTCTTGTCGACGCATATTGCTATCGACGGATGCTTCCCTCACAAGTGGGGGCGATCATGAGTGGTTGCTCGGCGAATGGCGGACAACACACTGATGGTCTCGTATATCAGAGCAGATATCCTGTTGAGACAGGGGCTGAGGCCCAGGGGATTGGAGACTTCACCCCGAGGTGGTGGAGCTTCTTAGGGAGAACTTTGGTCTAACTAAAGTCAAGTCGACCTATCACATCGTTTGTACACCGCATTCGGGGGTTTCCCTTCCTGATATTTGTAATGCGGCAGGATGGTCCTCTCCGCATACATTTGTCAGGTTTTATGACCTTGACCTCTCCACTCCAGGGGCTAGGTTGCTTGCTTCTTAGTGTGCGCAAGGACTTCACACAGAACGGGCATTTGTCACTATGGCGTAGTGGGTATGGGGTTCCCACCGCGTCTCAAACGCAGCTCGAGTTCCCTTGAAAGGGAACGTCTCAGGTTACGTATGTAACCCTGGTTCCCTGAGAGGGAACGAGACGCTGCGTTTGCCTGCCATACTTCCTGCATGCCCTGATCGACTTGCTTCAGACTTTTTCAGAAGCTGTCGCGGTCTGTTTTCAAGGGTGCTTTATAGTTTCCTGGTCTATGACGTCACCCATGACGTATCGGGCTTCCATTGGACTGATTTTACACGTGCTTCATGACGCAATCACGCAGAGCGTTCCCACCGCGTCTCAAACGCAGCGTCTCGTTCCCTCTCAGGGAACCAGGGTTACATACGTAACCTGAGACGTTTTCAACCACATAAGGTTTATTTCAGACATTTAAATACACATGAGCACAAGTTAAACAATACGATTAGAGTTTGTAGTAGGAAGCAGCAATAACAATCCATTAAATTTAATTTGCCGACGTGTTTTTTTCTTCTTCTTCATATCAGACACACAAAGTGGGCCTAAGTAACTATAAAGTTTACTCTATTCTTCTCCCAGTTCACCGGCCACTTACTTGTATTTCGGGAGAAAATGATGAATTCAAGTGCTGCAAATCCAAGTGACAGGACTCTCTGAACTGCGGCGCAAACAAATATGGTGGCGCACATTTCATGATCAAGATCAAGATAATTTATAAAGGTTTTTAAACGACAAAACACACTCACTTACACATTTCAGAATCGACAGAACTTGATAGAAAAAAAAAATAATTTACATAAGATTTGTTTTTACATAATTGTTTTTTTTTATCCTAAAGATATTAATAATCAAATCTACATGTATTTATCCATAAATACTTTGCACTCTTAACATTTTGTACAGTTGAATGGAGCAATTAGCAGCTACGTACGTGCTCTACAAATGACGGAAAGATTTTTGAAGAATCCCGCTCCCGTAAGAAACTCGTGTCAATCTGACTTGGCGAACGCTAAGCAAAAACCTAGAAAATATGACAAATCTTACATCAAGTTTGGTTTTATCTACCCTGAGAGGTGTTTAAAAACGTCACATTTGGCATCCCTCCGCATTGCACGTGCTAAGAATCCACACACAGTTGGCGAAGCATTATTATCACCAGCTACTAAAGATGTCGTCAGGGAGTTATTGGGAAAGGAAGCGGCTCAAAAGGTAGATTATGTGCCTTTGTCGGACAATACAGTGAGCAGACGCAAAGGTGATATGATATTGCATCGCAACTTTAAGAACAACTGCAAGCCAGTGAACACTTTGCGCTGCAGTAGGAACTAAGTGCTGATATAGCGAATCAAGCACAGCTAATGGTCTATATTCGTATCCTCGGTAAGGATAATCGAGGAACTTGTAAACCCCTTGAAGGCAGATCCACAGGGCAGGACATAATTAATACGGGTGAAAATATAATTTTCCATCTAGTTAGAAAATGCCATCATTTACTACTCGCAAGTACGATGTCAGGCACTTTAATTTGCTCTGGCCCCCTTCCTGTACGCAGGAGTGATGAGATAGTTAGCAGATTGGCCTCACTGAATCGCTGGCTGTCTGAGTGGTGTCTGCATAATAATGTAGAATTCATAGACAATTGGAAAAGTTTTTGGGGCAAGCCTGACCTGTTGAAAAGAGATGGTATCCATCCCTCCTGGGCTGGTGCTGCTCTTCTCTCTAGTAATTTGGCTCATAGTCTTAGAGACAAAACATGATAATCTGGGGCTCAGGTCAGGAAGCAAGCAAACAGACTGGCTAAACCGACCGTCTGCTAGCGGCCTCATGTCACCAAGGTCAGATAAATCCCATCACATAGAGCCTCTTTCACCTAGATATCATCATATAGAGACTGTGTCTGTTCCCCAAATTTGGAAATCCAAAAAACGTCAGGTTCAAAATTTAATTGATGTTCAACAAATAAAAAACAGATATAATACAGATGAGCAAATGATAAAGCTTGGGTTGCTGAATATTCGATCCCTTACTTCAAAATCTCTCATAGTTAATGATATGATTTCAGATTATAATCTTGATATGCTGTGTTTGACAGAAACCTGGCTAAAACCAAACAATTACATTATTTTAAATGAGTCAACCCCACAAGATTACAGTTATAAAAATGAACCTCGTCTGAAAGGCAAAGGGGGAGGTGTTGCTGTAATTTATAGTAATATTTTCAAAACCACTAAGAAATCTAGCTTTAAATATACTTCTTTTGAAGTATTGGTGCTTAATGTAAAAATATATAGTGTAAACGATAAATCACATTTGAGAATTATGCTGGCTACTGTATACAGGCCACCAGGGCACCATAAAGATTTTATCAAAGAATTTGCGGACTTTCTATCAGAATTAGTATTGGCTGCAGATAAAGTACTAATTGTTGGTGATTTTAATATACATGTAGATAATGAAAAAGATGCATTGGGATTGGTATTGGTATTTAAAGACATTGTAAACTCAATTGGAGTTAGACAACACGTGTCAGGACCTACTCATTGTCGTAATCATACTCTAGATCTAATATTATCAGATGGAATAAATGTTGATGCCGTTGAAATTCTGCAGCAGAGCGATGACATCTCAGATCATTATCTAGTCTCATGTAAATTACATTTAGCCAAGGCTGCAAAGCCGACTCCGTG
Organism: Tiaroga cobitis; assembly: GCA_030578255.1. NCBI lineage: Eukaryota > Metazoa > Chordata > Actinopteri > Cypriniformes > Leuciscidae > Tiaroga > Tiaroga cobitis. Next base: position 26,589,214 of record CM060611.1, on the reverse strand, counting down.
TTATAAATACGTTAGACCTATAACTTCTGCCACTAAAGATTGCTTTATCAATAATCTTCCTAATCAGTTTCATCATCTCAGCATCCCGGATAGCTTAGAAGAACTTGATATTGCAACAGAAACGTTTAACTCTCTCTTTTCCAGCACTTTAGACGCAGTTGCTCCGTTGACAGTGGCTAAACTAACGAAAAAGAAAGCTTCAAGCTCAGAAGTGTCCAAGCAACACAGGAGTGATGACTTTATGAACTTCTTCACTTATAAGATTGATAATATCCGGGACAAAATTATAACTATGCAACCGTCTACCACAGTATCGCATCAGGGAGTGCATTGTAGTCTCCCTGAGGAAAATTTTGATTCATTTGTTGCTATAGGAGATGAAGAATTTTGCAAACTCGTTAATTCATCTAAATTGACAACTTGTATGTTAGATCCTATACTGACTAAGCTACTGAAAGAGATGTTTCCAGAGGTCATATATCATCTTCTTAATATCATTAATTCATCTTTGTCTCTAGGATACATACCAAAAACCTTTACACTGGCTATGATAAAACCGCTTGTTAAAAAAAACACAACTTGATCCTACAGAATTAGTCAATTACAGGCAGATCTCGAATCTGCCTTTTCTATCAAAGATATTAGAAAAAGCAGTATCTTCACAACTATGTTCCTTTCTAGAAAGAAATGATATCTGCGAGGATTTTCAGTCCGGATTTAGACCGTACCATAGTACTGAGACTGCTCTCATTAGAGTCACATATGATTTGCTCTTATCATCCGATCGTAGTTGTATCTCTCTATTAGTGTTACTCGATCTTAGTGCTGCATTTGACACCATTGACCACAACATTCTTTTAAATAGACTAGAAAACTATGTTGGCATTAGTGGAATTGCACTAGCATGGTTTAAATCATACTTAACTGACCGTTATCAGTTTGTAGCAGTAAATGAAGAGATGTCTTATCGATCACAAGTTCAGTATGGCGTACCACAAGGCTCAGTACTAGGACCGTTGCTGTTCACTCTGTACATGCTACCATTAGGAGATATCATTAGGAAACATGGAGTTAGCTTTCACTGTTATGCCGATGATACTCAGCTGTATATTTCTTCAAAACCCAACGAAACATACCAATTCACAAAATTAACGGAATGCATAGCTGATATAAAAAATTCTATGACTAGTAATTTCCTACTACTAAATTCTGAAAAGACAGAGATTCTAATTATTGGACAAAAAACTTTCACACGTAATAACCTAGAATACTGTCTAACACTTGATGGCTCCTCTGTCAAGTCTTCGTCGTCGGTTAGGAACCTGGGTGTGCTCTTTGATACCAACCTTTCTTTTGAAAGCCACGTGTCTAGTATCTGTAAAACTGCATTTTTCCATCTTAAAAATATATCCAAAATACGCCATATGCTCTCATTGGGAAATGCGGAACAATTAGTTCATGCATTCATGACCTCAAGGCTAGATTATTGTAATGCTCTACTGGGTGGTTGCCCTGCATGCTTAATAAATAAACTACAGCTAGTTCAAAACGCCGCAGCTCGAGTTCTTACCAGAACCAGGAAATATGACCATATTAGCCCGGTTCTGTCAACACTGCATTGGCTCCCTATTAAACATCGTATAAATTTAAAAATATTGTCGATTACCTACAAAGCACTAAATGGTTTAGCTCCGCAGTACTTGAGCGAGCTCTTAACGTATTATAGTCCTTCACGTCTAGGGCTGCAACTAACGATTATTTTGATAATCGATTAATCGGACGATTATTTTTTTCGATTAATCGATTAATCGGATAGAAATTAAATTAGATTTTTTTTTTTTTTATAACTAAATAAAACCGTAAATCAGGGTATTTATGTGTAAAAGTGTACTTTAAAAAGTGCAAAAGCCACACATTGAGTTTTACTAATATCAATATTTGCATTGTTTTTAATGATAATTGCTGATGGCAAGTTGACAAACATGATTATTGTTAAAAAAATGATATCCAACATATTATGTTTTAACACAATTTTTGTTAAAACAAATTTACACAGACATGTTGTTCAGATGTGAATATCTGAACTAAAAACAAACTAAAAACATCTAAAATATATAATTCATTTAATTTTTATTTAAAATTAATTATATATAAGGAATATAAGGATAAAGAATATAATATATATTATATATAATATATAAAAGAATATAATATAAGGATAAATTGATTAAATAAATATAGAAAGACTGAAAACAATTGTGTAAACGTAGAGCCGCAGTAGATCGCGTTTGACAAACAATTAAAACTTAGACTAATGCTATAAAAAGAGAACGGAATGGAGGTAACGTTACCCAGCAAGCTAACAGGCTTGAGTAAAGGACAGGAGAAATGATGCATTAGTGCACAAGCATTCGCTGAAAACCACTGAGTACAGTGACTAAAAAACAATATTTTACTGCTGCTGTTATTAACTGCCTTTGTATTTAGTGCTTCACTTTGTAAACACCATTTTAATTTAACCTATTTCTGCGGTAGCGCTATTTTAATCCATCACTTACGTTGCGAGCGAACTGATTGCGCAACCTGATGCTCGAGACAAAATACAGACATCCCAAGATCCCGGAAGTCCCGGGAGTCTCCCTCATATTGATTGCGGCTCCCTGATGCCCGCGAATTAGTTCAAACTCCCGAAATCTAGAGCGCGCAAGCAAGAGCGCGCAAGCAAGAGCGCGCATGCGAGACAGAAGAGACTGCTCCAAACCGTGTAGCGCGCGCGCTCGGCAGAGAGAGACCTTGCGTGTGTGTGCGTACCAGTAAACGCTCCCCGTGACGTAAGCAGACCAACTAATCGATAATGACATTCGTTGACAACGATTTTCATAATCGATTATAATCGATTTTATCGATTAGTTGTTGCAGCCCTATTCACGTCTATTGCGATCTCAAAATTCCGGCCAGTTGATAATACCTAGAATATCTAAATCGACTGCAGGCGGTAGATCCTTTTCCTATTTAGCACCAAAACTTTGGAACAGTCTTCCTAGCATTGTCCGGGAAGCAGACACACTCTGTAAGTTCAAAGCTAGACTAAAACCACATCTCTTTGACCTACCATACGCATAATACATTATAGACTTCTATAATTCAATGTTAGGCTGCATAAATCATGTCAGCCGGAACTGGGAACACTTCCCTTAAATCTTGATGTATTCGTTACATCATAAGAAGAATGGCATCTACACTAATATTAGTGTCTTTGTTTATCCCGAGGTTTTCCTGCAGCCTGCCGGATCTAGGCCGTATCCAGATCTGACGAAGGAGATCCGCCTGGACCCGATGACAATGCAGTGCTGAAGTGTCAACTATCCTCTCCCTATGGAGGATCCCTTTCCAACTCTACAGATAAAGCGTTGGGAATTTCGGTTCGCGTACCCCGAAGTGATAAAACAAAATTCTGTATCAAAATTTATAGGCAAGACAAGTAGTTTGTTTAGGCATGGGTTGTATGGAATTGCAAACCTGCGCACATATTTTCAAAAGCACATAACTATAGAACCAATTCTGAATGAGCATGTGAACGCCGTCAGCGTTAATCACAGGTTCGCGTTTAAAGTCTGATCATTTCGACGGAGGTGAATCAATCAAAATGAACTTTAGCTGGAAATAACATTATTCAAGAACCGCTATAAAGCCAAAACAATCTCTGTTAGCTTAAATTATATGTTTATCTCTGTAAAGCTGCTTTGAAACAATCCATTGTTAAAAGCGCTATATAAATGAAGATGACTTGACGGGTCTCGGTGTGTTGGAGTGTGTACCGACGGTGCTGCCGCTATGACCGGTAAGCGCAGCGGCGTTGTGACTCTGATCAAGATTAAGCCCCGAACGCTGTTGCCACACACTGTATGCTTGTGAAGATTTGCATCAAGTGCTGAGGGATGTAGTAAAAACTGTGAACTCTGTAAAAGCACACCCCTTGAAACACAGACTCTTAAGTGTACTCTGCGAAGAAATGGGCTCTGATTACAAGGGTTTGCTGCTCCACTCAGAGGTACGCTGGCTTTCCCGCGGGGTTGTTTTAAGTCTCGTGTGCGCTGCGCAAAAAGCTGAGAAAGTGTCTCTCTGGTGAAAAGTCAGAGCTTCCCAAATGCTTTGAAGATTGCTCATGGATACTAAAGTTGGCATAAATGGCAGATTTTTTCCAGCATCTCAATGTCCTCAATCAGAGCATGCAAGGACACACTGTTCACATAATGAATGCACAGGATAAGGTGCGCGCATTCACACAAAAATTACCCTTGAAAGCAAACCGCAAGAGGGAGTTACAGAAAGTCTCCTCTCTATAACCAGGAGTGCATCTCCTCCACTGCTGACAACATCACGCCCGTAATTCAGTCTCACCTGTCACATTTTAAACAGTATTTCCCTGATTTGAACAACACCCACCTGGACTTTGTTAAAAACCCATATGCACCAGGGGTTGGCACTCATCTCGATCTAGGAGCCCAGGAGCAACTGATTGACTTGACAAATGAGGGAGGGATGAAAACAAGGTTCCCATGCCTTCCTCTGTCAGAGTTTTGGATGTCTGTAAGAAAGGACTTTCTCTGTGTTGCCTGAGAGGATAATACAATTTTTGCCACAACCTTCTTGTGTGAAGCTGGATTTTCAGCACTGAAAGTCTCAGTCTAAGCACAGAGCCCGTCTGGAGGTTGAAAGCGACATGCGCCTGGCTGGCTCTCACTAAAATTAAACCATATTATGACAAATTGTGTAGAAGCCACCAGGCTCATTCACCCCATTAAGACTTTTTGAATCAGTGAATCTGGTGTTTGTTTGGTTTGATTCATGTGTTTGTAATGCAAATGCTGTCCTTCAGGTTGTACTTCCTAGTGCCTTAAAGGGTTAGTTCACCCAAAAATGAAAATTAAGTCATTAATTACTCACCCCCATGCTGTACCAACCCTGTAAGGCCTTCGTTCGTCTTCGGAACACAAATGAAGATGTTTATGATTAAATCTGGGAGGTTGATCACTCCCCCATAGGCTGCCTACGGGAATGAAACTTGACGGCCCAGAAAGTCATTAAAGAAAATGTTTAAATATTCCATGTCGCAACAGTGGCTCAACTATAAGTTTATCAAGCGACGATAATACTTTTTGTGCGAAAAAAAACAAACAAAAATAACGACTTTATTCGACTATTCCTTTTCTTCCTTGTAGGCCTGAAACGAGACTTCAAGAGATTTCCACGACGCGCACGCGCGAGAACTTAACTGAAGTAGTTGAAGGAGATCGCAATTCTCGCGCATGCGTCGTGGAAATCTCTTGAAGTCTCGTTTCAGGCCTACAAGGAAGAAAAGGAATAGTCGAATAAAGTCGTTATTTTTGTTTGTTTTTTCGCACAAAAAGTATTCTCGTCGCTTGATAAACTTATAGTTGAGCCACTGTTGCGACATGTAATATTTAAACATTTTCTTTAATGACTTTCTGGGCCGTCAAGTTTCATTCCCTTAGGGAGCCTATGTAGCAGTCATCCACCTCTCAGATTTAATCATAAATATCTTCATTTGTGTTCCGAAGACGAACGAAGGCCTTACGGGGTTGGTACAGCATGGGGGTGAGTAATTAATGACTTAATTTTCATTTTTGGGTGAACTAACCCTTTAATACTGTGAAAGAAGTTACCCTGTTTAGTTTATGTAAGTATTTAGCCATTTTTCATACATACAAAAAAAATACAGAGGTTTAAATTTTCATCTACCAGTGCCTTAATAAAAAAGGTACCCAGTTAAGTTAATAGCCGCGTTTCCACTGCCGGGCTAAGGCCGGGCCAGGGCAAACAGCGAGCCGAGCCGAGCCAGTGGCCTCGGGCCTTAGCTCCGGGCTTGCGTTTCCACTGCCGGGCCAGTAGCCCCGCAGCGCTGCCCTAAACCCCGCCCCTAACACGCCTTTCTGGATCAAACGTCATACATACAACCCAACCCATTTCAGCGGATATTATGAATTTATTTATTTTTTAAGTTAGGAAGATAGCATGTATATTAACTCACCGGCCGTGGCTGCAATGGTGTCCCGATTGTCTCGCGAGTTGTCACTAACAGAGGGACGGTGACCCAGCACACGTCCATCAAGTCGAACCATGGAAAGTTCCTTTTCTGAGCTCCGCTTTGTCCATTGTGCGTTTTAATCGCCTTGAACAATACTGCGCCCGCAACTTTTTTATTTTTTCCTGAACTTGAAGCGTTGATCGCTGCATGCTTAGCTTAGAAAGTTCAGCATCGATGTATTTTATAACGTCCTCGTTTCTTCACACGCCGTCAAATTGACGTTGTACCCTTTCTTCTGCCCGCGATTATTTTGCTCGATATAAAAAAGTGAAATGTGCTTCAGATAACGTTCCATAACACCGATAAACTCCGCCTTTTACCTTGAGCACGCCTCTAGCCCGAGCTGGCCCGCTTTGGCCCAAGGTATTCGACGGGCCAGAAATCCTGGCCGTTGGCCCCGAGTAAGCCCCGATCAAGCCCCGGAAGTGACAGTGGAAACGCGACTGGCCCTGGCACGCACTAGCACGACTCGGCCCTGACCGGGCAGTGGAAACGCGGCTAATGGAAATATTTAGCAATTTTTCAGGAATACACAAAGCTACAGAATATTGTTAATTTTGAGAACCATCTTGGTTATGGTGAGTTGCAAAATAATAAAATAAATTGAGATTCAGATATCTGTTTATTGTAGCTAATATGAATTGCAATATGTCTTTACAATATACATAATTTTTGTTTACATGTTTATATATAAAATACATAGTTGCCTTTATATTTTAGACACCAGGGTCCCCTGCAAGGAATCATAATATTTGGGGGTCCCTGGGATTAAAAAGTTTTGAAAACCCCTGAGCTAGAATATTTTAAACGTACTGAAAACTGAAAGGGTTAAAATAAATTAATAATGGTGTGCGCAGATAAATCATTTATAATATATTCTGCAATATTACAAAAAACTACAAGAATTGTCCACTTTAAAATGATGGTGACAAAGTTTATTTTTTTATAATTTTTTTGGAGATGTTTAAAAAAAAAATGTCCTGACTATGTATGGCTCATGCCAAACACATCAAATATTCTCTGAACTAAAACCAACATCCTAAATTTTTTTATCTGAAATCGTTCAACTAGTTCATGTCTATACAGTCGACATTTTTGAAAACGTAATGTTTCCCAATGTTTGAATTTATTGCCCCATTTTTTGCAAATTATTTTAACATTTGGAAAAATCAAAAGAAAACCACCACAAAGTGTTTTTATACGAGTGTTTTATACTTCTATTGTAGAAGGCTTTCTGAAAACTATAACTACACTAACTGAAAAACCTATAACTTGAGAAACGCACACGCACCCCAAACTAGAAATTGTCTATCATCTGTAGAGGTTTGCCATTCTATTTTCAATATACCAATCTTTCAATTTGCAATAAAATAAAAAATTATGTTAAAAAATAAAATAAACACCACACACACCAAAATATGTGCCTGGACAATTGGGCATAGATCCACTCTGGCTCTTTCTCCCTGGAGTTTGAGTGAAATGCGAAAGCTTGTGGAGCTGCTCTCCACAGCAGTGAAGAATCATGCTGGAGAGCGTCCATTCAAAGCACTCCAACAGAGTAGAATGAGAAGAGTCATCCAGAATTATTTAATTAAACCCCATGAACACTCAGCACGCCAACTGCATAACAGGGATCAAATACTGGCCAGCGATCAAAACCTTGATTACAATGTGCTTAGATGTACACAACACTTTTCCATGATTTCGCACCAGAAGTGACAATCAGCGGGCTGCTGAACACCTTTTATGTTAACACCTTAACGCATCAGGCTGTAGGAGAAAGGGGCATAACACCTTACATCTCTAATAATACTGTCTCTTGTATGTATAAGAGATCGGTTTACTTCTGTAAACCATCTTAGATCCTCTTTACAGCATTTTAATTGAAAATAACACTTGATTATAATGAAGGGGCGAATGGACATAGATATTCGTGCTCATAAAACTATGTATAAACTCAATTACGGGGGAATCGGGCTTGTAATTATTAACCTGTCGACTCTTTCAACATTAGATGGAGGGTTATTCCAGCAGGGAATTCAATAGCTTCTGTGCTTTATAATAAAAGCTCATTGGCTGTCATTTCTGATTTTTCCTTGTCATCTAGTATGAACATAAAAGGCAATTATAGTGTCATTGTCTTTCTTTGAGACAATTGGGTTCCTGTCTTAGGCTCTTTTCACTAAAGTTGGGACATAATTACTAGAGTGGTATTGACATGAAGGAAGATTGCCACAAAGAGAAAGGAGTGTGTTTTTCACACATTTTCTCTGTTCTTTCCCCTTACTTTTCCTTAAATCACTTTGTTCTGTGGGACAAGTACTTTAAAACTATCATAAAAGAGCCTCCCTGTTGATCAACTCGTAAAGACTACGGCCCAACTGAGAATCTAATGCACACAAACACATGCCGTAATGGAGGGCCCATTAGACAGGATCATCAGAGCGACCCACTGCTGAGATTCTCTATTTTGCAATAATTCATAGTAATGATTATTTCTCAAACTTCACTGTGTTCACACCATCTTCAAAAGCACTGCCATTCAGTCAAAATGACGGGTGCGCAGTCAGCCGAGGCATACAAAATCACTGGAGAGAGAGAGACTACACATGATATAGTTCAGAAACTATTAGTGGAAGGTGGAGTTTGTGTTAAACTTCTGAAATAAAGGTTTTGTTCTCTCAACAGGCGAATGGGTTAGGCCATGACTCATCGCTCGCGACTCTGATGTTGCTGTGCTGGAATAAAACGTGATTCTTTTCTGTTGACTCTGAGTGTGCTGATCTATGAAATGACTCATCATTGCAAGTGATAGAATTGAAGAATAGGCTCTCTTTGATCTGATTTGGCCACACCTAACAGGAAGTGACCGCCTGAGCCTCGTATTTCTTTATGTTTTGAGCCATCATTTACTATCTAGTTGTTTATACCACTAAAAACAGCTTACCCAACATCTCAGATTAAACTTACATCTCTAGCTTCCGTTATTGTTAACACAGCACGCTAGTAACTCGCTAACGTTAGCCTGCTAACGCGCCACCCGTGCGCTCATTTATATATTTATTTTCTCTCGCGCGTCCGCGCCTTTGAGTTCATAAAGTCCAGGTAAGTAAGAAATCAGTCAACAAACACGGTGAGTAATGTCTTCTTGTCCTGTTATTGTCACCTGTGTCACATGTCATATGTTTAGTATAGCCTTCTCCGATGGCAATATAGGATTTATATGTGATAAATGCAAGGAGACAGTCAGGCTGACGGAGAAGATTTCAGAACTAGAGACACGCATCCAAACTTTAATTGAGGATGGTAAGAATGCTAGATCTTTAGATAGTGTTTTGGATGCGCCTAGCATAGCGAACTCTTTACATGATTCGGTTCCGGCTGAAGTAGAGCCCGTCCAGCAGGGCAGATGGGTGACCGTGAGAGATCGTTCTAGTTGCGGATCAAAGAACCACTCTTCCGTTCCGATTCCCATAACAAACTGATTTGCCCCACTCAGTGAAACACCCACTGAGATTTCTGTTGATTGTGCCCTGGTAATTGGTGATTCGATCACACGGACCGTGAAAATAGAGACACCAGCCACCATAGTCACATGTTTGCCGGGAGCCAGAGCGCCTGACATCAAAGCAAATTTAAAAGTGCTGGCTAATGCTAATCGTAAATTCTCTAAGATCATTATTCATGTCAGCACTAATGATGTTCGACTCCGCCAGTCGGAGATCACCAAAATTAATATTAAAGAGGTGTGTGAACTCGCAAGTACGATGTCAGGCACTGTAATTTGCTCTGGCCCCCTTCCTGTACGCAGGAGTGATGAAATAGTTAGCCGATTGGCCTCACTGAATGGTTGGCTGTCGAAGTGGTGTCCGCAGAATAATATAAAATTCATAGACAATTGGAAAAGTTTTTGGGGCAAGCCTGATCTGTTGAAAAGAGATGGTATCCATCCCTCCTGGGCTGGTGCTGCTCTTCTCTCTAGTAATTTGGCTCATAGTCTTAGAGATAAAACATGACAATCTGGGGCTCAGGTCAGGAAGCAGACAGACTGGCTAAACCGACCGTCTGCTAGCGGCCTCACGTCACCAAGGTCAGATAAATCCCATCACATAGAGCCTCTTTCACCTAGATATCATCATATAGAGACTGTGTCTGTTCCCCGAATTTGGAAATCCAAAAAACGTCAGGTTAAAAATGTAATTGATGTTCAACAAATAAAAAACAGATATAATACAGATGAGCAAATGATAAAGCTTGGGTTGCTGAATATTCGATCCCTTACTTCAAAATCTCTCATAGTTAATGATATGATTTCAGATTATAATCTTGATATGCTGTGTTTGACAGAAACCTGGCTAAACCCAAACGATTACATTATTTTAAATGAGTCAACCCCACAAGATTACAGTTATAAAAATGAACCTCGTCTGAAAGGCAAAGGGGGAGGTGTTGCTGTAATTTATAGTAATATTTTCAAAACCACTAAGAAATCTAGCTTTAAATATACTTCTTTTGAAGTATTGGTGCTTAATGTAAAAATATATAGTGTAAACGATAAATCACATTTGAGAATTATGCTGGCTACTGTATACAGGCCACCAGGGCACCATAAAGATTTTATCAAAGAATTTGCGGACTTTCTATCAGAATTAGTATTGGCTGCAGATAAAGTACTAATTGTTGGTGATTTTAATATACATGTAGATAATGAAAAAGATGCATTGGGATTGGTATTTAAAGACATTGTAAACTCAATTGGAGTTAGACAACACGTGTCAGGACCTACTCATTGTCGTAATCATACTCTAGATCTAATATTATCAGATGGAATAAATGTTGATGCCGTTGAAATTCTGCAGCAGAGCGATGACATCTCAGATCATTATCTAGTCTCATGTAAATTACATTTAGCCAAGGCTGCAAAGCCGACTCCGTGTTATAAATACGTTAGACCTATAACTTCTGCCACTAAAGATTGCTTTATCAATAATCTTCCTAATCAGTTTCATCATCTCAGCATCCCGGATAGCTTAGAAGAACTTGATATTGCAACAGAAACGTTTAACTCTCTCTTTTCCAGCACTTTAGACGCAGTTGCTCCGTTGCGTTTAAAATGGATTAAAGAAAATAGTCCAACGCCGTGGTACAGCGAGCACACCCGGGCCCTTAAGAGAGCAGCCAGAAAAATGGAGCGCAAATGGAAGAAAACTAAACTAGAGGTATTTCGGATTTCGTGGAAAGAGAGCTCGATTGCTTACAGAGAGGCTTTAAAAGCTGCTAGATCTGCTTATTTTTCAACCCTATTAGAAGAAAATAAACATAATCCAAGCTATTTATTTGAAACAGTGGCTAAACTAACGAAAAAGAAAGCTTCAAGCTCAGAAGTGTCAAAGCAACACAGCAGTGATGACTTTATAATATCAGGGACAAAATTATAACTATGCAACCGTCTACCAAAGTATCGCATCAGGAAGTGCATTGAAGTCTCCCTGAGGAAAAATTTGATTCATTTGTTGCTATAGGAGAGGAAGAATTCTGCAAACTCGTTAATTCATCTAAATCGACAACTTGTATGTTAGATCCTATACCGACTAAGCTACTGAAAGAGATGTTTCCAGAGGTCATATATCATCTTCTTAATATCATTAATTCATCTTTGTCTCTAGGATACGTACCAAAAACCTTTAAACTGGCTATGATAAAACCGCTTGTTAAAAAACCACAACTTGATCCTACAGAATTAGTCAATTACAGGCCGATCTCGAATCTGCCTTTTCTGTCAAAGATATTAGAAAAAGCAGTATCTTCACAACTATGTCCCTTTCTAGAAAGAAATGATATCTGCGAGGATTTTCAGTCCGGATTTAGACCATACCATAGTACTGAGACCGCTCTCAGAGTCACAAATGATTTGCTCTTATTATCGGATCGTGGTTGTATCTCTCTATTAGTGTTACTTGATCTTAGTGCTGCATTTGACACCATTGACCACAACATTCTTTTAAATAGACTAGAAAACTATGTTGGCATTAGTGGAATTGCATTAGCATGGTTTAAATCATACTTAACTGACCGTTATCAGTTTGTAGCAGTAAATGAAGAGATGTCTTATCGATCACAAGTTCAGTATGGCGTACCACAAGGCTCAGTACTAGGACCGCTGCTGTTCACTCTGTACATGCTACCATTAGGAGATATCATTAGGAAACATGGAGTTAGCTTTCACTGTTATGCCGATGATACTCAGCTGTATATTTCTTCAAAACCCAACGAAACTTACCAATTCACAAAATTAACGGAATGCATAGCTGATATAAAAAATTGGATGACTAGTAATTTCCTACTACTAAATTCTGAAAAGACAGAGATTCTAATTATTGGACAAAAAACTTTCACACGTAATAACCTAGAATACTGTCTAACATTTGATGGCTGCTCTGTCAAGTCTTTGTCGTCGGTTAGGAACCTGGGTGTGCTCTTTGATACCAACCTTTCTTTTGAAAGCCACGTGTCTAGTATCTGTAAAACTGCATTTTTCCATCTTAAAAATATATCCAAAATACGCCATATGCTCTCATTGGGAAATGCGGAACAATTAGTCCATGCGTTCATGACCTCAAGGCTAGATTATTGTAATGCTCTACTGGGTGGTTGCCCTGCACGCTTAATAAATAAACTACAGCTAGTTCAAAACGCCGCAGCTCGAGTTCTTACCAGAACCAGGAAATATGACCATATTAGCCCGGTTCTGTCAACACTGCATTGGCTCCCTATTAAACATCGTATGAATTTTAAAATATTGTTGATTACCTACAAAGCACTAAATGTTTTAGCTCCGCAGTACTTGAGCGACCTCTTAACACATTATAGTCCTTCACGTCTATTGCGATCTCAAAATTCCGGCCAGTTGATAATACATAGAATATCTAAATCGACTGCTGGCGGTAGATCCTTTTCCTATTTAGCACCAAAACTTAAACAATACAACAAGTCTTCCTACTATTGTCCGGGAAGCAGACACACTCTGTCAGTTCAAAGCTAGACTAAAAACACATCTCAGTTTGACCTAGCATACACATAATACATTATAGACTTCTATAAATTCAATGTTAGGCTGCATAGATTAGGTCAGCCGGAACTGGGAACACTTCCCTTAAATCTTGATGTACTCGCTACATCATAAGAAGAATGGCATCTACGCTAATATTAGTGTCTTTGTTTATCCCGAGGTTTTCCCGCAGCCTGCCGGATCCAGGCCGTGTCAAGATCTGACGAAGGAGATCCGCCTGGACCCGATGACAATGCAGTGCTGAAGTGTCCACTATCCTCTCCCTATGGAGGATCCCTTTCCCACTCTACAGATAAAGCGTTGTGAATTTCGGCTCGCGTACCCCTAAGTGATAAAATAAAACAAAATTCTGTATCAAAATTTATAGGCAAGAAAAGTAGTTTGTTTAGGCTGGGTTGTATGAATTACAAACCTGCGCACATATTTTAAAAAGCACATAACTATAGAATCAATTCTGAATGAGCATGTGAACGCCGTCAGCGTTAATCACAGGTTCGCGTTTAAAGTCTGATCATTTCAATGGAGGTGAATCAATCAAAGGTAACTTTAGCTGGAAGTAACATTATTCAAGAATCGCTATAACGCCAAAACAATCTGTTACCTTAAATTATATGTTTATCTCTGTAAAGCTGCTTTGAACCAATCCATTGTTAAAAGCGCTATATAAATGAAGATGACTTGACTTGACTTGAAGTTAAACTGGAATGACAGGAAATCAATTTGAAGTGAAACTCAAAAGTTAATTTATTAAAGTGCCCCAATTATGCTATTTTAAAGGTTCCCCATTTATTTTAATTTGTGGTCTCCTACAATGGATTTACATGCATCAAATATCAAAAACTCTTTAATAATCTCATAATATACATTACACATCACCTACTCTGCTCTGATTGGTCAGACGGCCAAGTCTGTTGTGATTGGTCTACTGATTACAGCACGCGTCGGAAACAAAAAGCACATTACCATATCTGAATTTCAGCTCCGGAGGATTCCTCAGCGCTTGTCTTTTTTTTTCCCGTATCAATTTCAGCAGGAGTTCTCATCCTTTTGAAGTGCAAGAAAACAACACTGACTACAATGTCTTCTCAACATGTCGAAAACACGAACCAGACTCTTCCAGGCCTCAGCTACAACTACACTGTTTGAGGACGGGTCAAAGTAGACATTGTTTGCGGGCAGCCAGTGAAGACCATAAGCTGGCATTATGAAAACTGGTTACATTGTTACATAGGTTTGTAATAGGAATTGAGACTGGAATTGCTGATGACTCTCTTCGGCAGTTCAGAATCGATTCTTTCTTTTGGGAGACTCTATTTGTCGTATTTGTTTTTAGGATTTTTTGATGAATAGAATGTCCAGAAGAACAGCATTTATTTGAAATAAAAATTCTTAAGTACCAATATAAATGTCTTTACTGTCACTTTTGATCAAATTAATGCATCCTTGTTGAATAAAAGCTTTTTTTAGAAAAAAAAAAAAATCTTACTGAGCTCTAACTTTTGAACGGTAGAATATATATCATATATCATTTATTGCCTACAATTATCCAGTTCATGTATTTATGTGTCCTTGCATTCATAAAATTCATTCTTAAAATTCCAATTGTTTTACCGGATTAGAATTGCAATTCAAGGCATACTCAATTCAATTCTGAAGGGCGAAACATGACTAATTATTGCTGGTAACTCTGGATCTGCGTGTGCTGAATTTAGGCAGTTTTGTGAGCTGGGCTAAAACATGACAATTTCACCAGAGGCTCTTTCATATTCTTGACTCCACTTTTTCTCCTTATATTTTTGTTGTATTTTGAGACAGACTACTTGCTTCAGCTTCTCCAGTTTCAGCAGCCCAAAACCATCTGGAATTTTAATACTCTTCTCATCTTGAGCCTTTATCTTTTTATTGTTTCAGGCCCTCCTCTCAGAGTCACAAAGCTCACTTACTAATTCACGATGAAGTCTTTATAAAAGGGATAAAAACATTGGTGAGGACACACTGTGCAAAATTAATCTGACTTGAATAATAGAAGTGCATTTATGCGATAACACCAGACTCTTAGTGCAAACTTTATCATACTGAACAAACAGAGACTATAAGGGCGTTTTCACACTTGGTTCGATTGCCTGTTCCGAACCCGAGTTCGATTGCTCCCCCCTCCCCCTGCCCCCGATGGACTGTGTTCACATTATATTATTTGTATCCGAACCACGGTACGCTTGCGTCATCAAGCTGCAGCTGGCGCGTAATCATGTTGCTTGGTAACCGGCGCCGCTATTAATGAAAAGCCGTCAAAATGGATAGAATTGCTCGCTTCACATTTTGTTCTTCTTTTTTTAACCTTTGGTTTTGTTTTCAAAGAAAAGATACAGAAACACAATTGGGTATGTCTGCCGCAAAAGTATACTAAAACCGCTCCAAAGACAGCTGGCTGTCAGCCGAAGACAATTTTTGCGGAGGCGAGCATAAATCATCTCTCTGCTTGCAGTGCGTCAATCCCGCTTTTCGTCAAGGTAAGTGTACACACACACAAACACACACGCACTGACAACTGTCCTGTCGACCACATTATACATTATACGTCATCAATAGCGGTTCACTTCCGCGGTTTGGTTCAATTGCGTTTATATCAGCAGCGAACCGTACCGGAGTTCACATGAACCGTACCCCAGACCACCTTTTTAAGCGGACCTGAGTACGGTTCGCAGGTTCGCACCCGAGTTCGGAAGACAGCGTTCACATCATCTAAACGAACCGAACTCTGACGTCATTCGAACCCGGGTGCGCACCAAAAGTGCTAGTGTGAAAGCCCCCTAAGTGTCAAGGAACGCACGACAACACCACCTCCTGGTTTCACTAGATCCCTCTCTCCTGCATACTAGGACTTCATTTCCCTAATCACCTCATCATGCTTTCATCAGTCTCACCTGTGCACCCTCAGCCACCCTTTATCTGGACTGTTCTGTTCTGTGCCCATTTGTGAAGTATTGTTTTACCCAAACCCTGTCTCAGGTTGTATCTCATGTTTCTCTGTGCTTGGACTTGATCTTTTGTGTTTGAACTTGGACTCTGAATTCCTTTTGTGAACCTTTTCTGCCTGCACCTGACCTTTGCGAGTTTGACTTCGATTCTGGATTTCCCTTGTCTCTTTTTGAGTTTCTGTTGGCTTGTTCTCAGTTTATCACCTTTAATAAATATCTGCAAATGGATTCGACCGTCTCCGCCTCTACGTCACAATAAGGAAGAGAAGAAGAAAAACTTATATAACAAACATAAGGTTCTTAAGTCTAAGGACCCTATTTTAACGATCTAAGCGCACGGTCTAAAGTGCACAGTCCAAATCCACTTTTTCTAGTTTAACGACGGGAAAAATGTTCGGCTCACCCAACGCATGGTCTAAAAGGGTTGTCCCTATTCTCTTAATGAGTAATGGGTGTGTTTTGGGCGTAACGTGCAATAAACCAATCAGAGTCTCATCTCCCATTTCCTTTAAAATACAGTTGCGCTCACACGATGGTGGATTGCTATTTACATGGTGGAATTTGCAAGCGGAAAAACTGAACGCTTCTCTAGAGAGCAAACGGATCTGCTCGTGCGCGAGGTTAAAGGGCACAAGCAGACCATCTACGGGACAAGCCGGATTCCACCTTATCTTTATGTACACAATATTAATCTTTTACATTGTAATCCTTTTATTTTTAATATGTGGATAGTTTGTGTGCTGCTGCGCCCTGTGTGTTTAATAAGCAGAGTGTACGTGCGTTGTGGACCCGCCTATAGGCACACATTACTAATGCGCTCTTTAAATAACAAAAAAATAAATACTGCGCCATTGACTTTAGACCAGGTTTCAGTTGGTCAATGGTGCAGTCTATTTCAGTTGCCTCAAAATAGCAATGCGCCTCAACAAACCTCTTTTTCAGACCAGCACACCAATGGGCGCACAAATGGACGCAAATGCATTTGCTATTTAAACAACGTGGCGCAGGACGTGAAATTTGATAACTGCGCCGGGCTGAAACTAGCAAAAAATACTTGCGTCGTGCTTGGCCCTGCATTGCGCCGGGTGTATGAGAGGGCCCAAAGACTCAATTTCAGTTGCCTGTTGCACACATGTGAAATTCAAAATGGAGGTCTGCCTTATGGCTTAGATGTTCAGGGGTTTGTTCTACAATACATGTAAGACAATAGGTACAGGACAGCCAGACACTTCCTCTCTCTCTCTCTCTCTCTCTCTCTCTCTCTGAGTGTGGCGTCTCTGTTTTCAGGATGAGCTACATTAGTCACCACTGAACAGGAACTGAGTGTCAGAATGATTTGATATGAGGCAGCCTGGATTAACTTCGGCAGAGGGTATCCATCTCTTGGTGGATTTGTTTCTGAATGTGTGTGTGTGGAAGCAGCAGTTCAGTGTTTTTCTCCACTCCCTTTAAACCTGCATTCCTAAAAAGTTTGGAGCACTAGAACAATATAACTCTTTCTACTGGCACACAAGCTTACGAATAAAGTCCATGAAAAACGCAATTTTGTAAAATCGCATCAGACAAGCCTTGATAGGTTCATTGCAAACCTTGTCTCACTTCATTCTGAAACTTTGAGTTTCAAATCTGTATGAACAGCTCGGAAAGCAGTTCCAGAACCTAGGAATACAGAGTGAAATATCAACAAAAACCAAACTACTGAATCAAATATTGACCACTGGCTGAGATGAAAGTTTACTCATAACCTTGGTGTGTGTTTATTGATTCAGCCGTAGCACTTCCTTCACTCACTGCATGCATAGAAAAGTCAGTATACAGAGAAGTTCAACTTCCACATGCATGTGCTCAATCTCATAAACTCTCGGATCTACACACCACACACAAAATATTTTTTTAAAGAAATGTAAGCTTACCTATACAGGAATATCCAAGGGTGAGTTGCAATGCAGAAAAAAAACAAAACAGAAAAAAAGATTAGAAATTAGTTGTCAATAACAACAGACACACTTTAGTTTTGCAAAAAAGGTACTGCGAATGAACACAAAGTTTCTCAAGGAAATGTTAAAGCATTGAAATATTTCTCAGATTTTTTCCACCACCATGTCCTTTTAGGGGCTCTGTAGAATTGAATTTGTTTCACAATGAATGACACAGTTTTTACACAGTTTGAACCGAATTGAAACAACACTGAACTGAATTGAGCTGAATAATGACATTACCTCATCTCTTATTTAATAAAGTTTCCATCACAATTATGTTAATTTCCTGTTTATTATTCTGAAGCTTTGAACCCATTTTTATTGTATAAAAGCACGATAAGAATAAAGGTGACTTGACCATTTACTCTTTCTCATTTTTTTTAAGTTGCCAGCCACCACCAGCATGTTTGACCATTTGTGTATGACCAAAAATGTATTGGCCCCCAGAATATTTTGTTGGAATATCTGAACATGCAACATATCAAAAGCAAGGACAGACCCTCTGCTTTTAAACAAAAAAAACAAAAAAATCACGTTTTTGTCAAAGACTACATCCAGAGCGAATTCAGAATGATGATCAAAACATACTGTAGATGGAGTAGATCGGGTCTATCAACACTAATGCTTGCAGAGTCCTATATCTTATCCTGGGTGGACATGTCATTTCAGTTTTGATTTATATGCTATTTAATATTGATGATCGCGTTATTTTACACTTGCATTTGATTAGATATGATATTGTTTGTTTCTGCATCTTCTTCGTGTTTTCATCGGGAGATTCAGTACTCTTTCAGAAGATGTGTCAAACACGGGAAGCCGGAAAATTCCGTCAATGGGGGTGAAGCATTAACTCTTTTAACAAGAGTTAATATACATCTTTGTATCTAATAGTTCTCACACTCATGGAAAATGCCAATAATTGAGTGTGCTGTAAATATAATTTTTATCCCCTCTCATTTTTCCTTTCCTCTGCTTTCTTTTACTCACAGTTCCCTCACCGTGAGTAACAGTACATCTCCATTCCACACCAACCTTTTTTTTATTCTCTGTTTTCAAAATCTCCCATTTCTTGCTTCCAGGAAGTTCCATTAGACAATACAGGGCCCCATTTCCCCCTCTCACCATCTTCCGTTTCTGTATTTAGCCTTCTCTTTCTCCTCCCTTCAATCACTTTCACTTCACTCCTGACCACTGACTACTCGCAGGATGCCAGGAAGAGACTGCCACCATATGCTGACAGCCGCATTAAAACAATGTTAATTAACAAATGCCACCAGAACAGCGTCTGTAAAAATGGCCTTTCTAAATTTGCCGAGACTTTTAAACAATTAATTTCAGAATTAATTACAGTATCACATATGAACATATGTCGCTTGTGCACGGCCAATTAAAGAATTGTTAGATTTGGAAAACGAGGGCACTGGTAGGAACCGACAGACGCCTAGTTGTCCAACCGTGTCCCACACGCTACTGACATTAGTCACCGCAAAAGTGCTGAATGATTTGACAAGGCAGAGCTAGGGCTGTGGCGATAACGTACTCGGTTACTAACGTAACCTCGGTTCTCTCTAGAGAGGGAACGAGTACTGCGTAATATCTTATTCTTATATCTATACGCTATGGGAAAAACCTCTTTTCCATGAGATATTGAAGCCAAAAATTATCCTTAATTTTGAATTAATGTAAAACGCTGTGCAGCAGCATGCAGACATAGGCAGGACAGCTCGCGCGCCTATTGGCTGCCCTGCGGCAAAAGCAGCAGCCTATCGAGAGAGGCGCTGCGTGACACATATCCAATGGGGGCATTTCGCGCCCATTTCGTCATGTCCCGCCAGAAAGGGCGTGGTCTCACCCTATAAATATAGCTCGATAAGGCTGGTACACTGGTTTTCATCGCCGAAGCGAACCAGCGCTGTTGTATGCACAGCAGGATACGCAGTACTCGTTCCCTCTCTAGAGAAAACC
Organism: Tiaroga cobitis; assembly: GCA_030578255.1. Taxonomy (NCBI): domain Eukaryota; kingdom Metazoa; phylum Chordata; class Actinopteri; order Cypriniformes; family Leuciscidae; genus Tiaroga; species Tiaroga cobitis. Next base: position 26,569,114 of record CM060611.1, on the reverse strand, counting down.
GAGGTTACGTTAGTAACAGAGTACGTTCTCTCTTGGTGCTCGAAAGATGGCGCCAGTGTGTGTGGCTAGCCGTTTGCTGCTCCAGGTTGTATGGATGTTTGTCTTGTTTTTATTGACTTTTTTAAATATTACAAACTCTCTATTAGTGTACCATCGCCAAACACTTTTTAGCATTAGATCGGCTTTGGATAATACGCCGATCTATATTGTGAACGGGACTGGAACAAACAATTCACCCCCTCCACCGTTCCTCTGTGGATTACCTGCATATCTCTGCCGAACCCCATGCTGTCTCAAGAGGAAGAAGCGGTTCAGACCCCGTGGCAAACGAGGTGGTCTGTTAGTAAAAATAAAATCTTTGATGACACTGTTCCCGAATGCCGATCCTCGCTGGATTTTTGGAGATCTTGGCGTGGATTGCCGTCGGTACGCGCTTCCACGGTCTGGGGATCCCGTGTACAGGTGGTTGGTACCTGCGACTGGTGTGGATGTGGATAAAGAGCCTCCGGTCAGAATTTATCGGGCATCCCGTTTTAAAAGAGGTGTGGACGCAACTCTCCATCGGTCTTTGGCCCGTGAATCGCAGTCATTGAAAGACTCAACTCCAGTGAGGCTAGCCTTGGTGAATGCTAGATCACTAGCTAACAAATCCTTCATTTTGAATGACTTTTTTACATCCAAGGACTTGGACATGTTGTGTGTCACTGAGACCTGGATCGGTGCTGGTGAGTCAAGTGTTTTTTCTGAAGTTTTACCTCTGAACTGTACCTATTTTAACTCTCCACGGCTCACAGTAGCAACTATTTTTAAAGAACATTTAAACTGTAGGCGTCTGCCATCTTCCTCCAACTCCAGTTTTGAACTGAGTGTTTTTTAATTAAGTCTGAGTTATCCTGTGTTATGCACTGTTGTTTATCGTCCACCCAAATATAACAAGGACTTTATTGATGATTTTTCCGATTTTTTAGCCGGAATCATGACTAAATATGACCGGGTTTTAACCCTCTGAAACGTACTCGGTTACTAACGTAACCTCGGTTCTCTCTAGAGAGGGAACGAGTACTGCGTAATAGCTTACGCTATGGGAAAACCTCTTTTCCACGAGATATTGAAGCCAAAAATTATCCTTATTTTTTTATTAATGTAAAACGCTTTGCAGCAGCAAGCAGACATAGGCGAAACAGCTCGCGCGCCTATTGGCTGCTCTTGCGGCAAATGCAGCAGCCTATCGAGAGAGGCGTTGCGTGACACATATCCAATGGGGGCATTTCGCGCCCATTTCGTCACGTCCCGCCAGAAAGGGCGTGGTCTCGCCCTATAAATATAGCTCGATAAGGCTGGTACACTGGTTTTCATCGCCGAAGCGAACCAGCGCTGTTGTATGCACGGCAAGATACGCAGTACTCGTTCCCTCTCTAGAGAGAACCGAGGTTACGTTAGTAACTGAGTACGTTCTCTTACGAGAGTATCTCTCGTACTGCGTAATAGCTTACGCTATGGGGAACACAATGCAACACGCCGTGCGTACAGGGATCCAACACCAAAGTCCCCGGGGCCGAAGCCCAGGGGCCCATATAGTGCATAATCACCATAAACTCACATAGAGTGGAGGAAGAGAGGCTGGAAGCGTCATTCCTAATAAAATAGCACCCAGAGGGGCTAATCATGTGACAATTAAACGCGCAGCCAGGGTGAAAGCTTTCAGCCTGATCTGGGTGGCCATACATGTGTCAATACTCATGGGGCTGAAGTAAACTCAGTATCTGGGCCGCACAGCGGGGCAGATAGCACTGAATTCTAGACCGCCAAAAGCTTAGCCTGCAAGGCGGGTACCTCCAGGTTATAATACTTTATAAATGTAGCCGTACAGATATCTTGCAGGGTAACCCCGCTAGACCATGCCCACGAAGAGGCCACGCCTCTCGTGGAGTGCGCTCTGACACCCAAGGGGCACTGCAGGCCCTTTGCAGCGTAAGCGAGCGCAATGGCATCCACTATCCATCTGGATAGGCTCTGCTTTGAGGCGGCAAGTCCCTTGGAACGCCCGCCAAACAAAACGAAAAGCTGCTCAGTCTGTCTGAAACCAGACGAGCGCGACACATAAGCTCTTAATGCCCTGACAGGGCAAAGGAGACTTGCGTCTTCTCCTCATTGAGAACCGGAAGGGCAGACAGGGAAATTACCTGGGCCCTAAACGGTGTATTGAGGGATTTTGGCACATACCCGTGCTTCGGTTTGAGAATGACTTTCGAGTCATTAGGCCCAAACTCCATACATGAAGCACTTACTGAAAACGCCTGCAAGTCCCCTATGCGCTTCACTGAAGCGAGAGCCGTGAGAAACACTGTTTTGAACGACAGGTGTTTCGTGTCCGACAGTTGGATTGGCTCAAACGGGCGCCTTTCATGGCCTCCAGGACCATGGAAAGGTCCCACGTCGGGACTGAAGGGGGCCTGGGAGGGTTTAGCCTTCGAGCTCCCCTAAGGAAACGCACGACGAAGTCGTTCTTCCCCAGCGGCTGGCCAGGCACCTGTTTTGCAAACGTTGCTATGGCTGCCACGTATACTTTGAGCGTGGATGGGGTCCTGCCCCTATCCAGTAGCTCTTGAAGGAAGGAAGCACTTCCGAAACCACAGTCCACAGGTGAAAAGCTCTGGGATTGACACCACGCAGAGAACACCGACCATTTTGAGGAATAGAGCCGCCTGGTAGACGGCGCTCTAGCCTGCGCGATCGTGTTTACCACTCCCTCTGGGAGGTTAGCGGGTACCCGTTGATGGCCCATGCGTGCAGGGACCACAGCTCCGGGCGAGGATGCCAGATCGAGCCCTCCGCCTGAGAGAGGTCTCTCCTCAATGGTACAGGCCATGGGGCAGTGCTGGTCAACTGCATCAGGGCAGGGAACCACGTCTGGTTCGTCCAGAGCGGAGCTACGAGCAGCACTGGGCATCTGTTTTCCCTGATTCGTTCCAACACTTGAGGCAGGAGCGAGACAGGAGGAAAAGCGTATAGGGGACAGCGGGGCCAAACATGAGCCAGCGCGTCCTTGCTTTTCGAGAAAAACTTCGGGCAATGAGCGTTTTTGTGGGACGCGAATAGGTCCACCTTTGCTCTGCCGAACGTTTTCCACAGCAGCTGGACCGTCTGCGGGTGCAGCGACCATTCCCCTGCTGGGACATTGTTCCTGGACAGTCTGTCTGGTCCCACATTCAGGTGACCAGGCACGTGCGCTGCTCTTAGTGAGAGCAGGTTGTGCTGAGCCCAGACCAGGAGGCGTTCCGTCAGCCTGTGAAGGTTTCGTGACCTGACGCCTCCCTGGCGATTTATGTATGCCACCACTGACATGTTGTCCGACCGGACCAAGACGTGGTGGCCAGTTACCTGGGGACAGAAGTGCCGTAGCGCTTTGTCGACTGCTATCATTTCCAAGCAGTTTATGTGAAGGAGCTTTTCCCGTTCTGACCACAGGTCAGCTAGCGGTCTGCCCTCGAGCAGCGCTCCCCACCCCGAGGTGGAGGCGTCCGTAGACACCACCTTCACACTCGAAGCGGTCCCCAGACTCACACCTGACTGATACCAGTCGGTTATTTTCCAAGGTTCCAGAGCTGAAACGCACTGTAAGTCGACCCTGAGGCGAAACAGACCCGCTGTCCATGCCCTGGGTGGAACCCGCGCTTTCAGCCACATCTGCAGTGGGCGCATGCGAAGCAGACCCAACTGGAGTACAGAGGCTGCTGAGGCCATCAGACCCAGCATTTTCTGAAACCTTTTGAGCGGAACTATCGAGCCGTGGCGGAAGGATTTCGCGACGTGCTGAATATTTAGTCCGCGCTCCGGTGACAGGCGTGCCATCATGGATAGCGAGTCTAACACTGTTCCCAGAAAGGAAATTTTCTGACTGGGAGACAGTGAGCTTTTCGCATAATTGACTGTGAGGCCCAGCTTCTCGAGGTGCTCGAGTAATGCGGCCCTGTGTTCTATGAGCTCCGATCGTGATCGAGCTAGAATCAGCCAATCGTCCAAGTAGTCCAGGACTCGCATGCCCTGAAGTCTCAGGGGTGCGAGCGCCGCGTCCATGCACTTCGTGAATGTACGAGGTGCTAGAGACAGGCCGAACGGCAGGACTGTGTATTGATATGCCTGGCCCTCGAAGGCGAATCTCAAGAATCGCCTGTGATGAGACGCTATTTGTATTTGGAAATAGGCGTCTTTCAGATCTATTGACATAAACCAGTCCCCGTGGCGCACTTGCACAAGGATTTTCCTGGTCGTAAGCATTCTGAACTGGCGCTTCACAAGCGCTCTGTTCAGCTGTCGCAGATCTAAAATGGGTCTGAGACCCCCATCTTTTTTCGGTACCAGAAAATATCTGCTGTATAGGCCCCCTTCGCTCTGAGCCTGAGATAAAGGTTCTATAGCCCCTTTGCTCAGTAGTTTCGCTATCTCGGCACGAAGTAGATGAGACACTTCGTTTTTTCACCGCAGTTTCGACACGCGCCGTATAACGGCGAGGGCGTCGAGCGAATTCTAGCGAATAGCCTCTTTATAGTGTTCAGCACCCATTCTGATACCCCGGGAAGCTTTGACCACGCATCTGCGTGAATACCTAGAGGTAGAATGAAATCCGGGCTCTGGCCGCGGCGAAACGGCAGCTCGAGAGCCCTGGTATACTGGGAACACAACAGCGTGTTTACAGCGGTCGAGGCGGGGGCGCGCTGATCACAGCGGGCAGCCTGGCCGCGCTCAGCTTCTCTATGGCAGATTGTGCAGAGAAAGTGAGCGGGGCGGATCCCATAGGATTCGGTGTGTTTGTGAGAGACTGTGGGCGCGGGACTGCGGGCACATCTACACTGAAAACACTGTCGGTTAGAGCCGACTGAATGTGTGTTGGTTTCGTTTTTACAGAAACCAAGGGACACGCAGCGTGCAGTGTAAGCGGGCATTGTGACATGGGCGCGTTCACTACATTGTCTGCACAATCGACCTGAATCGATTTTATTTGTGCTAGCCCTGCACCGTGGCGGGCTGTGTCTGGGTGTGGGAATGGGCACTGGGGGGTGGGCATTCTTACAACACTCATAACACCATCGGCCATGGCCGGAACACCAGAAAATGCACTCTTTATTGGATTTATCTGGGTAGCCGTAAAAACGGCTTTTGTGCGCAGGCAAGCGGGCTGAGACACCGGCTGGCTCACTGCGAAATACACTGGGACAGTCACAATGCTTGGAACTGAACGAGCGAGAAGTTTTGGTGGAGTCTGGCCACGGCGAGACTTAAACACCGTCGGTTTTAGCTGACTGTATGTGTGTTGGTTTCGTTTTACAGAAAACGTGGCACATGCAGTGTGTAGTGTTTGTGGGCACTGGGTTGTGGGCACATTCACTACATTTAATGCACAATGACATGAGTCGATCTCATTTGTGCGTGCCCTGCACTGTCGCGGGCTGCGTTTGTGTGTAGAAATGAACACTGGGCTGTGGGCATTTTTATTACACTCATAACACCATCGGCTGTGGCCGGAATACCAGAAAATACACTGCTTATATGATTTTCCTGGGTCGCCGTGGAAACGGCATTTTTGTGCAGGCAAGCGGGCCATTGTACCGGCTTGTTTACTGCAAAATACACTGGAACAGTCGCATTTTCTTGGAACTGAACGAGCGAAAAATTTAGGTGCAAGTCTGGCCGCGGCGAGACTAAATTTTTTGGGATTTTTTTTAATTTACCTGGGATAGAACACGGGTCTCCCGTGCGAAGGCTTTGGGTTTCGCCGCTGAGCCACAGGGGGAGGCGACAAAAGCTTAAAAAAGCTCGAGCAGATAAGAGAGCGTCATCACAGTTTGTGTGTGTTGGCGTTTGTTTGCAGACGTGCGTGTTATACAACAGGCTCATTGCTGCAATATTGACATTTTCAGCCGCTCAAACTAAGAGGAGCTGAGAAATGTTTGAGAAATGGAGATTAGTCCGGCCTCGGCGGGACTAAAAACACACTCTTTACTCATTTCGCCGGTGACGCATGCCCACAGGGGGCGGGTAGCTTTCATATAACGTAAAGAAAGCTAGCCGCGGTTTTGAAGCTGGCCTTCTCTACAGATGCAGCTATCTAGTCGTCATTAATGGCAAAAGCGGCGGCGCGCGCCGGCCGTTGTCCGTCAGCTAGCGACTCGAGTGAAGCTGGTGAAGCTGGCGGGCAAACCGGCGAGCTATCACGGGCTGGAGAAGGCTCGGGGCTGTTTCGTCGACCTCAATGGCGGAAGCGGCGGCAGACGGCGGCCGCTGTCCGTTGGTGAGGAACTCGAGCGATGCCGGCGGGCGAACCGGCGAGCTTTGGCGGGCAGGAGAAGGCTCGGGGCCGCGCTGGGCACGGCACTTTTACGGCGCGGCGCTACAGCGGGCTGAAGTGCAGGCTCTGAGAAAGATGCCAGGCGAGTCCTCAGAGTCACCATAGGCAGTAGCTCACAGTGAGGGCATCCGCCGTCGACGAGAGCCGCGTGATCCTCACCCAGGCAGGAAACGCAGATGACATGGCGGTCCCCGTCGCTGAGTGTGGCTCAGCACGAGCCGCAGGATCTTTGCATCTTGAAAAAGACGCAGCTCTTTTAGCAGAGAGAGAGACAGTGAAAAAATGTGTGTCGCAGCGGCGAACACACACACACAGTTTGAAAAGGATATAACGCTGGAAAGCGTAGCAGGTACGGCGGCGGCTAAAGGCGGCGATGCCAGCGACTTCAGACTCAATGGTTCGTCCCGCTGTGTGTTTTTCCTCAGAAGGCGTGGCTTCTCACTTCGGATCCAGCGATGCGTGATGCTTCGCTGAAGAGATGAAAATCAGTGTACCAGCCTTATCGAGCTATATTAATAGGGCGAGACCACGCCCTTTCTGGCGGGACGTGACGAAATGGGCGCGAAATGCCCCCATTGGATGTGTCACGCAGCGCCTCTCTCGATAGGCTGCTGCTGTTGCCGCAGGGCAGCCAATAGGCGTGCGAGCTGTCCTGCCTATGTCTGCATGCTGCTGCACAGCGTTTTACATTAATTCAAAATTAAGGATAATTTTTGGCTTCAATATCTCGTGGAAAAGAGGTTTTCCCCATAGCGTAAGATATTACGCAGTACGAGAGATACTCTCGTAAGAGAACCGCAATAGTGTAGCAGCGCGCTACTGACAGGCCAACTGCAGAGGAATGCAAGTAACCGCAGCAACCGCGATATTCGCGTGTTTTCTTTTTTCATAAGGCTATACCCTTCTTGTTTTCAACTTTGTGCATGTGTATTGAATGTTAAATAAGTTAATAATGATAACAAGACTGTTTATCATGGTGATTTGTACAGAGGCTTCGTGGATTTGCACTTAATCCTAAACAGACAGTGAATGAGAGATCGACTGAGCACGTGCGATGACCTGCGTCTGTCTTTGAGATCAGGTCATATTCGTGAAATGTATATATATATATATATATATATATATATATATATATATATATATATATATATTCCTGATAGTACATTTATTATGGGAAAAAATACAGTGATTATGTGGGAAATAGACAAGAAGATACATGGTGCTCAACATCTTGATGCCAAGGTTTTCAGGGCGGCTTACTGGCCCACATCAAATCCCCCTATATGCAGGTCCCTCTCAAGTCACGCTCTTTGACGGAGGTCAACTTGATCGTGGATGGAATGGGAAGTATACGTTAGTACTGAGGTGAAACTGAGGACTCGAGAAGTTATTTGGAACTAAAACAGAAGGGCCAAATCAGAGCGTGGGCACTTTGAGGAAGTGAATGTGACACATGGGCTGGTTGCTATTAGAGGGACGTGTTTGTAAAGTACGCACTCAGCAGGTGGCTCTGGATGAAGTAGGGTATGACAGAAGTGCAGGAACAGAAGTATGCACTCAGCAGGTCTATACGAGGGCGTACATTAGCATGGGGACAGCAGTATGTACTCTGCAGATGGTTAGGAGTGGTGTAGGATACGAGGAAAGTGAATCGCAGCAGATCCTTTTTTCACAGACCTATGTCCGTCACGGATTGATGCTAGCGTGTGTCTCCATCTGGTTGCTACCCCTGAGCTGTCCTTTTTAATTACCCCAAAGGAGTTTAGAGACGGTCATCACATAAAGTACACACTAAGAAGCATTCAAATGTGTTCATGTGCATTTTGTGGTTATGTGGAATTGGGAATAAAGATAATAAACAGTTCCATTTAGCCTGATGCTTTCCTTCATTGTCTATTCATAGATCTAATTAAGACTTTCTTGCTTCCTTTCTTGAATGCAAGTGCCGTGTTTTCAGGAGTGGAAATTAGGCCTTTGCTAAATTAATATCATAAGTGCTCAAGCAGCTATGATCAAGCGTCCTATTAGAGTGGGCTCAATTAGATGCATGCAAATGTTTTTCTTGCAGTCAATTCCCTTTAAATGGGTGATTTTCCATTTAGCATTTTCAGCCAGTTGACAAATAACACATCCCACCCGTTCCCTAATTCGCTATGTTAAATATGGCAATGTCCTCTCTCTCTCTGTCTCACTGGTGTGTGATTAGTCCATGGTACAACTAACAAAGATATGAAAAATCGCAACGGTTACAGTCCAAATAGACTTTTAAAAAGGCTACACAAAGCTCTTGCAGTGCCAATGTCATCAATCAGCTTTAGCTGAGGCATGAAAGACAAAAAGCCTCAAAACACTTCAAAACGTGTAGAAGAAAACAGACAGGAAAGTTTAATGACATGTCCATGTGTGAAAATTAATGTCACTGTTAAAAATAACTGCTAAGTATGTCAAGCTAAAATATGTAATAATAAAACGATTAAATAAACGTTTAAAAAATAAATAAAAGAAAATATTAATTACATAGAATAATATAGATAATATAGAAAATATAGAAAATTTGAATTTGCTCACAAATATTTTTTGTTCTTTTTAAATCTTTTCCAAATGAATGCAGAGAAGGGAACGCAAAGTTTATTGGGGGAACACAAAACATTAGTGAGAGAACGGAAAAGCGTGGACATATAATTGCTCCTCCCATCTCACATTTTGGGGCTCTGTACTTACTGGCACAAGTAAAAAAAAAAAAAAAAAAAAAAGAGGGTTTATATATATATATATATATATATCAGTCCAATTCTTACTATTAACTAGGCTAGTTGCTTATTAGCATGCGTATTATAGGACATTGGCTATTAATTAGTACTTATTATTCAGTCCCTCCAGGATTTCACGATTTTTTTGTGTGATTTTTGCGATCAAAATGACTGATTTTGTGGTGGTAATTTCCAGAAATTTGTGAAAAAAGTAGCGATTTTTATATTTTATAATTAGGACATCACATTTACCATAATAGTATTATGTCAGATGCACAATAGTCATACATGACACAAATCACAAACAAAATGCATAAAGCTTGTTTATTTGGTCTAATCAAATTCTTTTTTTTTCTTTTTTTTATTGTGCTGTAGCCTATTGTTGTTGCTTGATTAACATTAACAACACTGACAACAGCAGGTAAAGGTTACTGTCACTTTAAGACCTACTACAGTAATGACAAATGTCCCAATCAGTTATTGTTTTACGTAAATACTTGCCAAGATTAATATTTTGAAGTAATTGTAGCTATGTGTATTTGTTCAAGCACTATAAAGAGAATTCAATATTCTAACTAGGCTGACAGGCGGTGACACGCAGTGAGTCAGTCAGTCAGTCACACACACACACACACACACACACACACACTTGCAGTCAGAGACAGACTGTCACTCGACTGGCTGAAATTAGTTCTCTTTCACGGTATACTGCGCTTTTAATCATTCTTTTTAGTACCATCGAGCATATCATGCTTTTTTTTTATGTCATTCAATCATGTTAAACGCGTTAATAAGTTTGCCGTACTGCTCAATGAAAACCTGGGTGCTGAGAGGGCAGGAGAGACGCTTTTTCTTTCGCAATGTTTCTGACAGACCGCTCACAGACATCACGCGTGCGCAACATCTGTATCCACGTAAAAATGCATTGAAACTTTAACTAGAGATATTTCAATTGGGTGATTATAATTTACTGTTTTGTGAGGTCTTTTTTTGAATTTTTGTGATTATTTTGCGGTTAAATTAGGAATTATGCAGGATCGCAAAAAATTTCGACATTTTGTTGATTTTGCGCTGTATTCAGTGATCGCAGAATCGCGAAAAACTGGAGGGACTGTATCGAGCACATATTAATGGCTGTTTCTGCATAACCATATTCAGCATCCCGCAATCCTACCCAATACCTAAACTTAACAACTACCTCACTATTAATCAGCAGTGATTCAGAGTTCACTGAGGCAAAAGTCATAGTTAATAGTTAGCTAGTTAATAGTGAGAATTGGACTGTGTGACCAAAAACTCTTAACATTTTAATTGTATCAACAGTAAATATATATGAAAAACATCCAGTATGCGGCAGTCCTGTGGGCGAAAATGCCTTGTTGATGCTAGAGGTCAGAGGAGAATGGGCCGACTGATTCAAGCTGATAGAAGAGCAACTTTGACTGAAATAACCACTCGTTACAACCGATGTATGCAGCAAAGCATTTGTGAAGCCACAACACGCACAACCTTGAGGCAGATGGGCTACAACAGCAGAAGACCCCACCGGGTACCACTCATCTCCACTACAAATAGGAAAACGAGGCTACAATTTGCAAGAGCTCACCAAAATTGGACAGTTGAAGACTGGAAAAATGTTGCCTGGTCTGATGAGTCTCGATTTCTGTTGAGACATTCAGATGGTAGAGTCAGAATTTGGCGTAAACAGAATGAGAACATGGATCCATCATGCCTTGTTACCACTGTGCAGGCTGGTGGTGGTGGTGTAATGGTGTGGGATGTTTTCTTTGCACACTTAAGGCCCCTTAGTGCCAATTGGGCATCGTTTAAATGCAACGGCCTACCTGAGCATTGTTTCTGACCATGTCCATCCCTTTATGGCCACCATGTACCCATCCTCTGATGGCTACTTCCAGCAGGATAATGCACCATGTCACAAAGCTTGAATCATTTCAAATTGGTTTCTTGAACATGACAATGAGTTCACTGTACTAAAATGGCCCCCACAGTCACCAGATCTCAACCCAATAGAGCATCTTTGGGATGTGGTGGAACGGGAGCTTCATGCCCTGGATGTGCATCCCACAAATCTCCATCAACTGCAAGATGCTATCCTGTCAATATGGGCCAACATTTCTAAAGAATGCTTTCAGCACCTTCAGTGCCACGTAGAATTGAGGCAGTTCTGAAGTTGAAAGGGGGTCAAACACAGTATTAGTATGGTGTTCCTAATGATCCTTTAGGTGAGTGTATATATATTAGTGATGTCAATCGATTAAAATTTTAAATCGGATTAATCTTGCTTTTGTTGCGTGATTAATCGTACACTTATCATGAAATCAAGCATACGCCATTTATCTTGTTCAACACATACATTTTGTCATCATTAGCTATATCCAGCAAAGTAAACAATCTGATTGAAGGCCGATTCTCACCAAAAATGTATTTTCTGAAAGCTTCAAAGAACCTTGGAGAAGGACACCAATAACCAAAATAAATGATATAAGGAGTGCATACAATTCTATTATATAATGTATTTACCACACCAAAGCACTCATGCAAAAACAACAACAACAACAACCAACAACAAAAATTACAGCAAAAGTCGAATCAAGCTGCAATACAGAACAAGACCACATGGAGACCTGCCTTGACTCGACTGCATAAACCTACGATTACCAAACACAGCAACGTACCCATGACAAATCAAACATTATCTTGAGTGTGTGGAAATAACGCGAATGTACTGAAAGTGTCTGTACATAAATCCAGCGTGCGATCAGTGATCGAGACCGCGCATACACGGTTTGTTGTTTGTGCATCAATATAACAGACTTCCTCACGTTTACTTTACGATTCCGAGAAGGGTATTCCTGCACAACCAGAGGCTGCAGTTTCAGAACCCCAGTTCTAGGACCGCAGTTTCAGGACCCTAGTTTTCTGTTACAGCGCTACCTACCGAACTGGATCTCCAAAAACACAAATTTAACCCCTTTCGGGGCAAATATCACAGCGACGGGCCCAGATTACTGTTGTTCAACATTCATTACTCGTTAAAACATCACACTCTTACTTATTTGATCTAGAAAAAAACTGCATCATTAGAAAGATTTAAAACTCCAGCTTCGATAGTTGACCACTGTTTATGATAAAACTGGTTTGCAGTGACATTAATTTCTTAATTTATGACAGGAGTGCAAAATTATTAATCTGTAACGTTCGTTATTTTGAATAGAAATTATCAATCAATCAATCAATCAACATTTATTTATACAGCCCTTTACAACACTCAAGGTGAACCAAAGTGCTTTCCAAAAACAACAACAACAATACAAAGCAAAATATAAAAATAAAATATATAATCAAGATATATAATAAATGTATGTCACAAAGAAGACAAAAAAAAAAAGAAAGAAAAGAAAACAGAAAAGAAAACACAGAATGACTCAACCAATGCTACGATATAAAAGCCAGTCTAAATAGGTAAGTCTTAGGCTTCGCTTTAAAACGGCCTAAGTCTGTGGTTATTCGTAAGTCGGCAGGTAGCTTATTCCAAAGTCTTGGCCCAGCTACAGAAAAGGCCCGGTCACCCCAGAGTCTGTACCTTGTCCTTGGGACTTCCAACAAGAGTTGAGTTGTTGATCTAAGATTCCTGTTTGACTCTCGCAAAGTTAGCATCTCAGTTACGTAAGGTGGAGCAAGGCCGTTGAGAGCTTTAAAAACAAACAATAAAATCTTAAAATCTACTCTAAAAGAAACAGGAAGCCAGTGGAGTGAAGAAAGAATAGGAGTTATATGCTCACGCTTGCGTGTATTAGTTAAAAGGCGAGCTGCTGCGTTCTGCACCAGCTGAAGGCGCCTGAGCGAGGACTGTGAAACTCCCACGTAGAGTGCGTTACAATAGTCTAATCTTGAGCTAATAAAAGCATGAATAGCTTTCTCAAGATCCGAACGATTTAAAAATGGTTTGACCTTGGCCAATAGACGTAGTTGAAAAAAACTTGCTTTTACCACGCTGTCAATTTGTTTATCAAATTTAAGGCTACTATCAAAAGTCACACCAAGATTTCTCACAGTCGGTCTAAGTTTTGAAATTAATGTATTTGAGTTAGCGTTTGCACACTCGCCAAATAAAATATATTCGGTCTTATCTTCATTCAAATTAAGGAAGTTTTTTCCTAACCATAATTTAATGTCGTGAATGCAATCAATTAGTGACCCAAATGCATCGCTAATTGTTGGACTCATCGGCAAATAAATCTGCAAATCATCAGCATAGCAGTGATAAGCTATGTTATGCCTAGCTATGATGGACCCAAGGGGCAGCATATAGAGTGAAAATAAAACTGGTCCGAGAATAGAGCCTTGTGGCACCCCGCAGGAAAGAGTAGTAGTAGAAGAGGACGAATTCCCAATCACTACAGAATAGGTTCTATTAGTCAAATAAGACGTAAACCACTGAAATGCAGTACCCTTGATGCCAACATAGTGATTAAGGCGAGACAGAAGGATTGCATGGTCCACTGTATCAAAGGCCGCCGTGAGATCGAGAAGCACTAAAATAACGGGGCTCTTAGAATCAACAAACCGGGCAATATCGTTGTGTACCTTTAACAGTGCAGACTCAGTACTATGGCGCGATCTAAATCCTGATTGAAATTTCTCAAACATAGAGTTATTTTCTAAAAAAGAATGTAATTGGAAAAAAACAACTTTTTCTAAAACTTTTGACAGAAAAGGCAAGTGAGAAACTGGTCTAAAATTAGACATAATTGAGGGATCCAGATTCGGTTTTTTAAGAAAAGGCCTAACCACAGCATGTTTGAACTCAGCAGGGACAGATCCTGAGCTAAGGCATTTATTAATAAATACCAACAAGAAAGGCCCAACTGTGCTAAAAACCTCTTTTAGCAATTTAGTCGGAATAAAGTCCATGGGACAATTTGTACTTTTCATTTGTTGCACTACTTCGTTAAAGAATGATAATGAGACTGGCTCAAACTCTTCAAGCACAGTGGAATGAGTTGCCGCAACAACTGAGTCAGTTGCAGAACTATTAGTCGTAAGTTGTCTGACGGACTCCACTTTATTAATAAAAAAGCTAAGAAAATTCTCACAAGTGGAGACTGAGGCATCCGTCAGAGAACAAGAAGGCGGGTTTACGATCGAATTAATTGTATTAAACATCACCCTTGGACAATGCCCACTATTAGTGATAACACTTGACAAATATTTGGATTTTGCTTCCCTTACGGCCCCTTGATAATCAAGAAGACAGCCCCTTAATATTTCCAAGGACACATACAATTTGTCCTTCTTCCATCTCCGCTCAGCTTGTCTACAGCGCTGCCTAGCGGTGCGGGTGGCATCATTTATCCAGGGATCTGTTCTTAACTTAGGAGCTCTGTGTTTATAAGGGGCAATAACATCTAAGATTTCAGAACAGGTAGAATTAAAAAATGAAAGCATGCCATCAGAACATATAGAATAATCAGATTCACTAAAGACATAACATTCAGAGTCCATAAAAATATCCGTAAATTCCTCAGCCGTTGACGAGGTGAGAATACGACGATAACATGGCAAGACACTAGACTTACTGGCTATTGAAGGAAGGACTGGAAATTCAACATAACAGGGAAATGATCCGAGATAGCAGTCTCAGATATTTCAGTAAGGGAGATAGAGAGCCCATAAGACATAAAAAGGTCTAGAGTGTGTCCCATAAGATGTGTGGGTCGGTCCACCAGTTGATTTAACTGGAAAGAGGACAAAAGTAGTTTAAACTCAGTACCCAACAGATCAGACGGACAACACACATGGATATTAAAATCACCACAAATAAAAATTTGGTCGTACTTAGGGACAACATCAGCTAAAAATTCGGAGAACTCTTGAATAAAATTCTTATTGTATTTGGGCGGACGATAAACAACAGCACATAACACAGGGCATGTAAACTCGATTAACGATAGCTGTAGTTCAAAACAAGAATAATTATTTGTAGATAAAAGTCGACATTTAAATTTGTCCTTAAAAACAGAAGCCACGCCTCCTCCGCGCCCCGACACTCGCGGGGAGCTAAAAAAACAGCAGTGAGGTGGGAGGAGCTCTGTAAAAGCACTGTTGTCACCTGGTTTAACCCAGGTTTCCGTCAACAAAAGAAAATCCAAAGAGTGCAAAATAAAAAAATCTTTCAGAATAAACGTTTTGTTAGTTAGCGATCTAGCGTTGATCAAAGCAACACGTACAGTGTTGAGGCTAGACTGCTGAGGGGTACTTGCAAGCGGGCGAAGATTCTCCTTTTCGGACTGCCGTTTACAGATCCTTATGGGCCGTCGGATAGGATGTATATTCACAGCGTCGGGATCCACAGCATCAGGGACAATGGGTCGAAGCCACCGGTAGCAGTATTCTGAGGAACACTTTACAGCGTAGCCGTCGTACTCCCGAGCGAACTCCGTGAAACTGCGAGGATCAGATGCCGAAGCCAGAGTCAGGTAGGCTCTTCTTAATCTGGCAAATCTCCCGCCTCTCCGGCCGCGTCGTCTGCTGCGTTTTCTATAGCGATTAATGGCAGGTAACACACTGGGCACATGCCACAGGTGCGGAGGTAGTGATGACAGTAGTGGTGGCGGCGTCTCGGACTGTCCACTATAGCCACGAGTTTTAGAATTAACCACATAATTCCTTATGTTCAGAAGAGTCTGGCGATCGTAAACTAACAGTGGTGACACATTCTGTGCAAAATGTGACAAGATTAACAAACACAGTAACACACAGAACAGAGGTAGACGGCCAGCCAAACACAGCGGCGCCATCTTGGCGAAAAACTTTTCACTCATAAAGCAGTCATTCACGTCTTCTCCGGTTTATTTGTGTTCACATACATACAGCATCCGCCAGGGCTCTTAGTCCAATGGTGCACATATTTGGAGAAATAATGATTTTCATGTTCCACTAAATTATGCGATCTGAAACTCAAACCCCGAACACAGCGAGATCTGTCTCTCCTCTTGCTGATTTGCGTCAGTTATGATCTCAGCGCTCTCTTATTCGCTATAGAGCTGTCAATCAAGAGCTGTCAATCATCTCACGTGGTTGAACGTGACAATTAATCCTGCCCTTCTGCATGACGCGGTACTGTGTACACTTCCTCATTCTGACCTCCGTGATAACAAAGCTAAGACACATCTCTTCACCCGAAACAAGAAGCTAATAAATGGATGATTTCGAGTATATGTGGTTTGAGGAGATGGTCCTCACTGCAGAACACGAAATCCAGGGGAGGAGTTGGATCCAGATCCAACTCCTCCCACCTTACATATACTGTACCTAAACCTACCCATCTCCGCCCCCTGATCCCTAACCCCACCCCCAATCCTACCCATCTCCACCCCTTAGATCTGGATCCAACTCCACCCCCTGGATCTCGTGTACTGCAATGAGGTGCTACTGGGTTTGTGTGTGATTTTTGATATTTTCATATGAATAAAGAATGCTTACACTAGTATTGCTAAGCAAGGTGTAGCCATTAGCTGCATATAAAATATAAAATAAAACATTTCAACATCTTTTTTTTTTTACTTAAAACCATTTTAAACCGCGACCGGAATATGGTACAAATACTCGATGGTGGTTTAAAGTGAGCTTTAAGTAAAAATGTAATAATCTTTTAAATTGTGTCATGTAAGTTAGCTTGATGCTAACGTTACTTGCTCTAATCCTAATCTTATTTGTTAATATATATATATATATATATATATATATATATATATATATATATATATATATATATATTATTTTCTTTTTCTAACAAGACTTAAGATAATAGGTGGATCTATGTAGCCTACAAACTAAACCACCTGGATCCTAGAACTGCGGTCCTGGATATCATCCAGTTCGGTAGGTGGCGCTGTCACAAAAAATTAGGGTCCTGAAACTGTGGTCCTAAAACTGGGGTCCTGAAACTGCAGTCTCTGGTTGTGCAGGAACATACTACTGACGATTCCTGTAGGCTACGTCACCAAAATTGCTCTCTTCAGAATCAAATCACAGAGCTTGTGTTTTAAAGCAAAGCACACACTGGAATGAATAATTCAGTAAGTGGTAAGTGGACCACTGAAAACTTTCCCAGAGTTTAACGGCTTAAAATTGTCCGATTACAAACAGAAAAGTAGAATCGCGGTATGGGTTAGAAAGGAAATGTCCTCCTAGCAGGGTTACAGGTGCTTGTAGATGCTCGGTGTGATAAACTCCCGACTTCTACGATCATCTAACTGTGTGACGTAAATTAGGTTAATGTAATGACAGTTTTTGTTTTCCACTAATACAAATTTTTTCCGCTAATAAAAGTGTTTGTCAGAGTGAAAATGAAAAAGGTAAAAAGTAAAACGTTGAGAAAAAAAAAAAACAACAACAGCAAAGGAGCATCTAATTTAAAAAATCGCAGAGCTCTGTTCTCTCATACTGAGTAGGCTAAGTGACAGCACATCCAGGAGCGGAGGATAGGATGGAGGAGGAGAGAAGAGTTGAGCTTCTGACAGAATGAGGGGTTTTTTTTTCTTCCTGCGACTTCCTCTAAGGAGACTGCTGACTCCTGAGGGTGTGTGTGTGTAGGAAACACAGTACTGTCAGTCAATACAACCCTCGGCTTTTCCACTCTCCTTCGAAGCTACAGTTTATTTCCTGTCCCAGCAGGAAGTGACCTTTGTAATTCTACAAGGTGTCATGAAACCTCATTAGCAGACATGTAAAATAGAGGGTATGCACGTGGCATCACCTTCGGCCGGGGTCGCTGCGGTTACGCCCACTGAGTGGCAAAAAGACAGAGTGGTAGCACTGGTTCAGCGTGAATGCAGCGAAAAACACATCTAAAATGGGAACAAGCTTTGAGATTGACTGTACAAATAGATTTGACAAGAAATCTGTGGTATATTTTTACAGACTGCTGAAGCTACAGAAAAGAGAAGCAAATAGATTGCTGAAATTCACAGAAACAACTGGACTCCAGGGAGCAAAACGTGGATTTGCAGTTATCATTTTGTGTCAATATGTTGAATTTTGGGGATAAAATCATACCCTATATATTGTATTGTTGTATATTGTATTGACAACTCGGCAATTAAATAGTCTGCATAATTGGATGTTTTTAAATAAACACTGACTAAAAATATACAAGTTTTCGGGCTGGACGATATGACTATATATATATATATATGTATAAGGGATGTGCATCTCCATAGCTGAGGCCGATGCGATACGCATCTCGATGCATAGCCGACGACACGATACATTAAAGATACATATAAGCAGCTACCGATGCGATGCAATACGATTCACTACTATTACGATGCGGTGCGATCCGATTTCGATTCGATTCAACGCGATGCGATTCAATGTAATATGATGCAATGGAGAAAAATATTATGCAATTCAATATTGTATAGATTGTTCACTTTTATTTATTTTTATTCAGACATACAGCAAATCATAAAGTAGCTTAAGTGCCATCTGACTTTTAACGCATTGGTTCTTTCATCTTTTTTCACAAAACCAAAAGATTAAATAAAAGCAGGCGCTGTTTTAACATAAACAATTACAAAAATAAAAAAAAACTTTCACAAACAGGTCTTATATAACTGTATTCAAATGTAAAAAAATGAAAAACTATTATTGGCAGTCACAGGCTGCTGTAAACCAGATTAACTCAAATGTCCTACTTTAAGGTTTAAAGGTAGGTAACTCTCAGGACACGCCTCACACTCCATAGTGTTGTGATACGTGCTGCAGCAGTCGTGATGAGAGAACGCGCTTGAGCAACAGTTCAGAAAGGAGAAATCATTCTAGTCGACCTGGACGCGCGAATGAGGCGAAATCGTGTCCATCGCACCGCGCTAAACGCGTCTCGCGCCGCAGGACCCCCAGACCCGGGTCAACGCGTCTTTACATTGACTTAACATGGAAATCACTCGCTACAGACGCTCAATTTGCGTTCGGTGTGAACGCAGCAATTACATAATAAAATATTTGTCACAAATGATTGGACACTTTCTAAATAGTAAAAGTATTAGCATCTACTAATAATTATATATGAATAAATCGTTTTTTACCGATGCAGATGTTAGAAACGATGCATCGCGATACAAATGCCAACTTGTATCCGATGCACACTTATTTAAATCGATGCATCGCATCGTTAGCTTTTATGCCGATGCACCGAGCGAATCGGTGAATCTTACCATCCCTAATATATATAGTCATATCGTATTGTATATTTAGTATTGGCTTTTGGTTTGCTTAGTTGGGGACATTTAATATTCAATAATATTATTGATCTGCCTTAACCCCTTCGCTGTCACCCACCTTTTTGAGAATGGGGGTTAAAATGCACTATTCAAACTTAAATGGTTGTAATTCAAGAATGCTTTGGAATATAGACCCAAGTTTGGTCTTGTTTTAAAGGAAACACTCAGCAGATTATTGCTGAAGTGAAAACACTTCAAAAAATGAAAGTATGGAAAAGTTATGGAAGTTTAAATTTACAGTACATCAAATATACTGTACTATATATTTTTTATTTTATAAAAAATATATATTTTACAAAATATTTTTTACTCTAAAATTACTATAAAATCAAAGCCATATATCTAAGGTGGATGTTGACGCACTTTTCTTTTAGAAACAAACCAAGTTGTATTATTTTCATGTTATCACTGTGAAGCTGCTTTGATACAATCTGTATTGTAAAAAGCGCTATATAAATAAAGGTGACTTGACTTGACTTGACATATACATATATAAAGTGTTCACAGGCAAATTTGCTTTATGCATTTCCCCGGCGTTGAAATCAGGAACATGTAAATGTCAGGAAACACGATTCAATGGCTGCATGTCAATATCCATGGATCACTGGATCTTTGGTAAGTTGTAAGGAACACTTAAACGATTATCAGTAAACTAAAGGCTGGACTCGATATGTTTTACTCGCGTTTTTGCAGTTTCCCCCATTAAATCCAGTCATGCAACAGCTCTTTTGCCACTCAGTCTGGCTGAGGGGGGCGTGTTCCGGCGGGAAAGTGACGTCAATGCATACCCTCTATAAAAGGAATAGTTCACCCAAAAATGACAATTCAGTCATCATATAGGACATATTCACACAAACATGTCTCGAGACAATTTAAGACTTTCGATAAGGAATTATTTTTTTTTTTTTTTTTGAAAACACGAGTGGTAGAATATGGAAATTACTGTATGGTCTCGAGACATGTTTATTTAAAATGTAACTTACCTTAAGATGTGCATTTTTTAATGCCATGTCATACGCAAAACCCTGAAAGACGTGAGACTTGTGGATGGTCAAAGTCCTCCGCATGTTTACATAGAAAACCAATGGAAAAGTAGCTCAGTGGAGTGCAACAAAGCACTGTGTGAACAGCCCTATGTCGTTACAAACCTGAATGACTTGTAATACAAAAGGACATTTGTTTTGAAGAATGACCAAAATGTAGCAGCTTTTCCTTTGTCCTGCGTCTCATTTGTTCTTCTGCATATTCAAACTTTGCATATCTCAATTAGTTATGAAACACACAGGGACCAAACAAGAGAGCCGCACAAATGACATTAAGCAAAAATTATGAATTTCAGTTTGTTCTTCACACAAAGCTATTGAATGGCTTCAGACGACTGGGAATATAGTGGCAAGAGTTGCGTAGACTA
The DNA here is from genome assembly GCA_030578255.1 of Tiaroga cobitis. Classification (NCBI taxonomy): domain Eukaryota; kingdom Metazoa; phylum Chordata; class Actinopteri; order Cypriniformes; family Leuciscidae; genus Tiaroga; species Tiaroga cobitis. The sequence continues at coordinate 26,548,300 of CM060611.1, read as the reverse complement.
GTACTTTGTAAGTGCTTTTTTGTAGTTTTTGGAATTTGACAGCTCCTGAACATTCTTCAAAGAACGTCTTACAGGGTTGGATCAAAATGAGGGTGACTAACTGTTTCTGAAGAAATAACCTAAGAGAAGGGAACACAACGCTTCAGAAAAATGGAGGGAGAGGCCTGCCTGTGGCCTCGAATGCTCATATTTTTGCACCAGCTCCCCTCTATGCTCCAGTGGAGAAAGGGTGTCTGTTCAGCATGACTGGCTCAGACTGACCAATCACCTCACTCTGTGTCTCCGTGTCCTCTGGGATCCTTGCCGGGGCCTCAGCTTTGTGTCAAAGATAAATTGCGGCTCTGATTGACCACTGAAGGGTGGTTTTTACAAAGTCTGATTAGCTATTCATCAAAGCCTGCAACATTCATTCTCTCTCCCACGGTCGTCTCTGGTTTCTTTCTCCTTTCCAGTCAGATTTTTTTTAAATTATCTAACTATCTCCATTTTCTTTTCTAGTCCTTTTTTTTTTGCTTCCTTCAGAATGTGTCCTAGCCTCTTGTCTGAGGTGCTTCTGTCCCATTTCTTTCTTAACTTTTCCTTTAAATATTCATCTCAAGTGCCTCTCTACTACCGGCATCACAACCACCCAAAAACAAACAAACTAATTAACTGTCCCCCATCCCACACTGCAGTGAATAAGCACTGATGACGAAGAGTTTCCTCTGTTTCCCGAAGACGGGCATAAATCTCAGCTAGTCAGAAATGCCGATACTGCAAACTCTCTAATGACTGTCGTTTGGAAAAAGATTACAGGGCACCTGTCTGAAACCCCCGCAAAAAAAGCCACCGAGGGAGCCTCGCCATAAAGCCTAATCATCACTTACACAGCCAGCTGTGCGTTCCATTAGATCATTTAATACACCAGAAAGTAAATAAATGAGAACTCAAATAAATAAATAACAAACATTTGTTCTGCGCTGCTGGATGCCATGTTGAGTGTCACAGTCTTAACTTGGATATTTCCATCAAGCGTTTTGGACAACATCACTGCGGTCACAGAGCTACCAGTGTAAAAGAATATCAGCTCATTATTTACTCACCCTTATTTCCTGGACACCATAGGCGTAGATTACGCGGGGGACAGGGGGGACGGGTCCCCCCCACTTTTTATACAATGTAAATTCGTCCCCCGCACTTTTTCATAGGGCAAGTGTGTCTACGACAAGCTGAGGTTTTCGCGGGTGTGTATACCCTACATCGAGATTTAAAATCCAAAGAATCAAGGATAGTCTACATACGTGACTTTCACGTTTCCATGGTAATCTCGTGCATTAGCCTACGACACGCCCATGCGCGCACCCGCGCCGAATCCATCAGTTTCAAGTTCAAAATGGCACAAAACTCTTCACTCTTTTTTCACGAAAAAGTCAAGCACTGTAAGTAAGTTGTCATGTAGTATCCGAATTGTGTTGCACAATGATGAATAACTCGAGATCCGCCTATTTCTCTTGTTGAATAATTAACAGGTTTTGTTGTAAATTCACTACCCGAACAAACATGCAATATTTTCAATCTATTTTACTCGTAATGCATTTTATTTTCGAAGATATGTTATCAAAGCCCTTCAAATTAGAATACACATGCTAAATGTTAATGCTGAATTTGTATTTTCATCCATTAACAGCCACGATCTGCTTGAATCAGGCAGCAGTGTAACGTGTACATGATGTTTATCATAATTTGGTAACACTTTACAATTAGATAAAAAAGTTTGTAGACAAACTTTAAGTTCTCTTGAAAAAGCCTAACTAGAAAGTTTGAAGTAGTTTTTAAAGCTTGAAGTTGGAAGGTTTTCAATTGGAAAGTTTTAGTTTAGTAAGACAGACTTTGTTTAGGCTAGTAAGAAAATGTAATTTTGCCAAAAAAAGAACTTTAATTTTAAGTAAATGTTATTTTTAAATCAGCTTCAGTGTGATATTTACCATATTATCATGCTTAACACTGATAATTTGAATAATTGTAATGCGATGATCAGATATGTAAATCAGAGAATATCATATGTTTGGGCAGTTGGATTATTTATTTTTAACAGTGGATTCGGGGGACTCAAAGTGCACCAGATTAATGAATTTATCTTTAAAATGTACAACATTTTCTCACGGGGGGGGCATGCCCCCGGACCCCCCTAGAGGTACCGAGATCCACCTACAAAATACTGTGCCACAGCAGACTATATGATGGTCTACAAAAAATACACATTTTGTTATCTTAATAAAATACATGATCACGATTTTACCACCTTGGCCTCATTTTAAGCCAGGAAAAACCCTGCATGTGCAATATAAAGAACTGGACAAATTTCTTTCTGTTTTATTGCATTAAATATAAATAGCATATTAAGCTAATTAAGCAAAAACCTCAACAAAAGTCTGAAGAAAAAAAATGCTATTACATTTGACATTCAGTCCCCCTCACTTTTGAAATGGTGGCTACGCCCCTGCTGGACACTCTTCTCAATATAATGAAAGTGTAGAAGGAATGGGTCTGTTACACTTCAAAACAGATACATAAGCAACATAGTATCATGAAATATGACTTGTACATTACTTTCCAAGCCAAGCATATGATAGCTGTGGCCTTTTTTTTTTTTCTTTTTTTTTTTTTATATTTGCCAGGATTCATAATATACGCTAGGTTATTGGCTGACATTTTATTATCATTATTTATTGGTAGATATTGGACATATTTAGACAGATATTTGAAATTTGTGTATACATGCTCATTTTTATGTTTAGATTACCTCTATTTTTGTATAACACTCTCTTAAATGTAATTTTTTAATTTAATAATACTGTTTAATGTTATCTTTAATGAATATCCATATTAATAATACATTTATATATACACACATATATATTTTTTTATTTATATATATATATATATATATTAGGGCTGGGTAAAAAAATATCGATTTCTCGATATTAATCGATTCTCATTTTTACGAACCGATATCGATTCTTAAATCTCAAGAATCGATTAGTCATCCTGTTTTCATTTGATGATCGCGTAGAACATTGTATCGTGCATCCCATCCAATAAATCGAAATAATCTTTGTGCTTTGTGACTATTATTATGAAATAAAGTCTCAAATGTCGAATTACGTCCATTTTCTTACGAAATTCAAAAAACATAAATACCGTTTTGGCGCTGTGGCGTGAGATCGCTCTGGCTCAGCTCAAGAGAAGCAGCAGCACGGAGCGCACATGATCTCATTCTCCTCTTCCGCCTTAATAATACCAGTTACAGCGCCAAATAAACATCAATGAGCATCTGAAAGTGTGTTAAAAGATAGAGTACAACTTCGAAATCCGTATCATGTAATGTGGTATCACTCAATCACTGTTTCATCCGTGGAAAGACGTCAGTTAAACAGCAGGTAAACAATGGCATGTAACGTCACATTTACCTCAGAAAAAACATTAAACTTAGTAACTTAGTCAGTTAGTCAGCTAGAAAAAATAACTCTAGAGAGGAGAATTTTGCTAAATATATGCACCATATTACATATTCATTATAATTTTTAATGTTCTTCAATATTTAAGGCATGTTTGAATAAATCTGGCAAGTTGTTTTATGACAGCCACCATTTAAATGTTTATATTTCATATAACTTTCTTATTATAAAAATAAATAAGTGTAATTTAAGTGTTTGTATAGCTTCAAATCAGTACATTTTTACCTTCAAAATTATAGTAGGCTAATGAAGCCTAGTAGGCTACAACTGACTCCCATAGTTTACAGCATTGGTTAAGAGATTTGTTTTCCTTGAAAAAATTTGCAATGTATTGTACCTGATATTCAAAATAAACAATATTGAATCGAATCGAAATCGAATCGAATTGCAAGCTTGTGAATCGAAATCGAATCGAATTGTGAAATTTGTGTCAATACCCAGCCCTAATATATATATATATATATATATATATATATATATTTATATTTATATATTTATATATATATATATATATATATATATATATATATATATATATATATATATATATATATATATATATATATATACATACACACATTTATTATATATCAACCATAACATGAAAAGCAAGTTATCACTTATATTTTCGTTATGGACAGATTTTTTTTTATCAGCGTATCCCTAGTGATTGACGCTAGCAAATTCTTCAAATATTCACCAAGTGTCCCCTGATATAAATAAAGATTGGGATGAGGATAAGGAAATAATGACAGACTTTTCATTTTTGCCTGAAATATTCCTTTTGAGAATGACAGAAACTAGCGCCTAAACCTCTATAACGGCAGTGCACTACCTTCACAGCGAGATGAAAAAGAGCCAAATGGAGACGTTAATGAGCGCACACTGTAAACTGATGCGCTCTTACAACAGCTGAGGATGCAGTCAAAACAGTTCTGATTTATGGATGCTCCCAGTACTGCGGTAATGAAGCACTTTCTGTCTTTTCACGTTAAGCATGATAGTATATCAGCGGGGTCTGTTATGACCTAGTTGTCAGTTACGTAACAGACCCTGCTGATATATTATTGCTATGAGCTTTGACTTTCATATGTTCCAAATCCTAGCAGTTATCTTTGAATCCCACATATTTATGGAACACAGCATCACACTGTTTTAACAATACACGCAACCTTACTACTTCAGACATTTCCAAGCCACGATTTCAAATCTCTTCTGTCACCACATTTGCATACTCAACACCCATCAAGAATGGCATAATCATAGGAATCCAGGTTCTGTGGGGAAAAAAACCTTTGATCTCCAGACAGACCTGCTGGAAGTAACAGGTAGCTGATGTCAGTGTTTGAGAAAGGATTGTGCTGGTCAGCCTGATCCCTCATGATCGGTTCGCCCCAGGGAGTAAAGCAGTCATGGCTGAGAAGAGCGAGCCACAGCACAATAGTGGATTATTAGACACAGAGTCAGAGTCCAAAGGCCCCAGTCCACAGTGGACAGAAATAGACACCAAACTACTGCAGCGGATCTGAGAGAGACAGTGACAGGAATCATAATGATGAAGATAAGAATGCAGATATTTTAACGATGATGATGATGATAATGATGATGATGATGAGTAGGGTGAAACTATGGTAAAGAAGATCATTGTGATGATGATGATGTTGATTGAAAAATAAAGATTTTTCAACAATAATGATGAAGATGATGAGGAAGATGATTTATTCAAACATGCATCAATCTACATAGATGCGGAGAGCACGTACTGGACAGAGCAGTGCCAAGGCTGGGTCTGCCTCCTCCGGGGGCAGCGCTTGCAGGTTCACCACCTGGTCCCGGAAGGGAGTGGTAGGAACCTTGGGCACATATCCAGGCCGGGGTCTCAGGATCACGTGAGAGTAAGCCGGCCCGAATTCCAGGCACGCTTCGTCAACAGAGAATGCGTGCAGGTCCCCTACCCTCTTAATGGAGGCCAATGCAGGCAGAAGCGCTGTCTTCATAGACAGGAAGTTAAGCTCGACTGACTGCAAAGGCTCAAGGGAGCATTCCGCAGGGCAGAAAGAACCACTGCGAGGTCCCAAGAGGGTACGAGAGGAGGGCGAGGAGGATTCAGTCTCCTCGCTCCTCTCAGGAACCTGACAATCAGGTCGTGCTTCCCCACCGACTTACCTTCTATAAGATCATGCTGTGCGGCAATAGCGGCGACATAGACCTTGATGGTGGAGGGAGACAGCCTTCGCTCCAACCCATCTTGAAGGAAGTAAAGCACGACGCTGATCGAACATCTCCGGGGGTCTACTCGGTGAGAAGAGCACCAGTTGACGAAGAGGTTCCACTTCAACGCGCAGACGTGTCTCGTGGACGACGCTCTAGCGGAAGTGATGGTAGCCACCACCGCTGGTGGTAGGGTCCTCAAACATGCCTCGTCCCGTCCAGGAGCCACACGTGGAGGCTCCAGAGATCGGGACGAGGGTGCCACAGGGTGCCCCGTCCCTGAGAAAGTAGGTCCTTCTTAGAGGTATGGGCCAAGAAGGTGCTGTCGCGAGGAGAATGAGTTCGGAGAACCAGGTTCGGGTGGGCCAATACGGCGCGACCAGCAAGACCTGCTCCTCGTCCTCCCTGACCTTACGCAGGGTCTGCGCAAGAAGGCTCACTGGGGGAAACGCATACTTGCGTAGGCCCTGCGGCCAGCGGTGCGCCAGTGCATCCGTGCCTAGCGTGCCCTCGGACAGCGAGTAATACAGGGCGCAATGGGATGAGTCGTGGGAGGCAAACAGATCTATCTGTGCGTCCCCGAACTGGTCCCATATCAGCTGGACTGACTGGGAATGGAGTCGCCATTCGCCAGAGGTTGGCCGGAGCCGTGACAGCTCGTCGGCTGCAAGGTTCCGCACTCCTGGAATGTAAATAGCACGAAGGGACCTCAGGTGCTTCAGACTCCATAAGAGGAGGTGGCGTGCGAGTTGCAACATACGGCGAGAGCGTAGACCACCCTGACGGTTGATGTACGCTACTGTCGCGGTATTGTCCAAACGGACTAGTACGTGTTGACCCTGGAGCAACGCATGGAAGCAGTGCAGGGCAAGGCGTACTGCCAGCAACTCGAGGCAATTGACATGCATGAGGCACTGGGGTCCTGTCCAGGAGCCCGCGGCTGCATGTCCATTGTACATGGCGCCCCAGCCAGTGGCAGAGGCATCTGTGGAGACAACAACATGCCTGGAAACTCGTTCTAGGGGAACTCCGCCCCGTAGAAAGCTGAGGTTCCGCCACGGGGTGAAGGTCTGACGGCAGTTTGGAGTTATTGGAACTCTGAGCGTACCGCGATGCCATGCCCACCTCGGGACTCGATCGCGAAGCCACAGCTGAAGCGGTCTCATATGAAGCAATCCGAGTGGCGTTGCCGCAGCTGCGGATGCCATATGCCCCAGGAGCCTCTGAAAAAGTTTCAGTGGGACCGCACTCTTGCCCTCGAACTGTCGAAGACAAGTCAGCAGTGAGTGTGCGCGCTCGTTCGTAAGCTGCGCGGACATGGCGACCGAGTCCATCTCCATACCGAGAAAAGAGATCCTCTGCACGGGGCAAAGTTTGCTCTTCTCCCAGTTGACCCGAAGGCCCAGACGGGCTAGGTGCCGGAGCACTAGGTCTTTGTGTTCGCAAACCTGGCCTCGAGAGTGAGCTAATATTAGCCAGTCGTCGAGGTAATTCAGGATGCGAACCCCGTGTTCGCGCAGGGGAACAAGGGCTGCCTCGACAACCTTCGCAAAGACGCGAGGAGACAGAGCCAACCCGAATGGGAGAACCGCATACTGGTATGCCTGCCCCTCGAAAGCAAACCGAAGAAACGGTCTGTGTAGAGGTAAAATGGAGACATGAAAGTAGGCGTCCTTCAGGTCTATCCCTGCAAACCAATCCTGTGGCCGCACGCATTCGAAAATGCGTTTGGCCGTGAGCATCTTGAACGGTAGCCTGTGAAGGGACCGGTTCAAGACGCGCAGGTCCAGGATTGGCCGTAACCCACCGGTTTTCTTGGGGACAATGAAGTAGGGGCTGTAGAACCCTGACCTCATCTCGGCTGGAGGGACAGCCTCGATTGCACCCTTCGCCAGCAGGGTAGCAACCTCCGCTCTCATGATCGGGGCGTTGCCACCGACCATAGTAAAGCGGACTCCCCTGAAGCGGGGAGGAGACCGTGCGAACTGAATCGCATAGCCGAGCCTGATAGTTCGGGCGACCCAACGGGACAGATTGGGGAGCTCTAACCAAGCCCCCAAAAACTGATCCAGTGGAATCATCCGAGCCACAGGCATCCCCCCGGAGGGGCAGCAGAGCGGAGTGACCGGCACAGGCGAGGGTGGCATAGTGGCCCTGAGTGTGTGCACGGTCATGCTGCGCGCCCTGACAGAGGAGACCAGGGAAGGACCAGCGTTCCACGGGGGCCCACCCGTGGGTGAGCAGCGGGGAGTGGAGAACAAAAGATTCTCCCCCGGCCCTCCACCGGGGGAAGGAGGGGGCCTGCTACCGCCTCCTGGGAAAGATCTGATGCCATCACTGAGCAGCCCGTCTCAGGAACGCCGCTTGGCCTGGCGTTTAGCGGGGCGCGGGGCCTGAGGGGGCTGCGGCGCCTTCCTGCGGCTTCCTCCACGACGCGGCCCGGGTGAAGGCTGCTGCTGGGGCCGTGCGGGAGGGGTGGGAGCCGTAGGAGGGCGAGCAGGCTGAGGCGTCTGTACCGACGGCTGGGTGGAGGCAGCAGCTGGCCGTCGGGGCAGAATGTGTTTAATCGCCTCAGACTGCTTCTGGGCGGTCGAGAACTGCTGGGCGAAGTCCTCAACCGCACCGCCGAAGAGGCCAGCCTGGGATATGGGGGCATCGAGCAGACGAGTCCGCTCGGTGTCCCGCATATAGGCCAGGTTGAGCCATAGGTGACGCTCCTGGACCACGTTAGTGGCCATCACCTGACCCAGGGAGTGTGAGGCCACTTTCGTCGCCCGGAGAGCGAGGTCAGTGGCGGCATGCAGTTCGTCGAACGTCACTGGGTCAGTCCTGCCATCGTGCATGTCTCTGAGCAGCTGGGCCTGGTAGACCTGCAAGGTGCTCATAGCATGCAAAGCAGCAGCCGCCTGTCCTGCAGCTCTGTGAGACCTCGCCACCATAGATGACGAGAATCTACAGGTCTTGGACGGGTGCTTAGGATTACCACGAGAGGAGGCGCTCTGAGGACACAGTTGCATCACAACAGAGCGCTCCACCGGGGGAATCCCAGTGTACCCATGGGCACCTGCGCCATCGAGGGGAGGAAAGGCGGAGAAAGCTGATGAGCGTTCACGGGAGGTCAAAGGAGCCTTCCATGATCTTGACAGCTTCTCATGCAGCTCCGGGAAGAAAGGAATTAGGGTTGGCTGAGGCCGTGAGGCGGCAGCCGCACCCAAAAACCAATCGTCCAGCCGCGAGCGCTCGGGGCAGGGTGGAGGGTTCCACTCTAGCCCGATGCTCACGGCTGCCCGGGACAGCATGGCCGTCATCTCGGGATCCGACATGGGCAACGCTGGGACTCCCGAGGGAGGCAACGCAGCCGTATCCTCACTTCCCGAAGATTCTAGCCCACCTTGTGATGCCACGATCGACATCGCGTCCTCCTCTGGAGCGCCGAATGAAACACGCGGGACCTCCGAAAAAGTACCCGCCTGAATCACCGCGGCACTCGCGGGTTGCAACACTGCGGAGGGGGGCGTGGTCCGAGGACACATCGTCGGATTGCTCCACACCGTCACCCTCAGATCACCCTGTCCCCCAGCCGAACTACCACCTCTCGTGGAGGAAGCAGGACGGGTGGTGGACGCGGGGACTCTCACTGATAGATCATTGAGTCTCAATCTAAGTGTTGCGATGGCCATGTTCCCACAGAAGGAACATGAGTCATCCACGAGCGCTGCTTTAGCGTGCTCAAAGCCCAGACACACAAAGCAGCGCTCGTGCCCATCAGAAGATGACAGATATCGACCGCAACCAGAAGAACACGGGCGAGACATCTTTAAAAAGACGTGCCACGTGCAGCTCTTTTAGGAGAGGAAAAACTCTGCAATGCTGAGGCGACCAGGGAGAAAACACAAAGTCTGGCAGACCACTGCACAGATCGCAGGCAATGTGAAGACTCGCTGGGTACCGCCGTCACACCAACACTGTAGAGTTCGTTCGTCTCGAAGAGGTGAGTCACTTGTAAACTCAGGTCTTGTGGCTGTGGAGTGAAGAGATTCTCTTGGCTCCGAAGCGAAAACATGCTGCGTTTCATGTAACTTAGTTCTTCTCCCTCGCTGTGTTATGGCCTTGCTATGTGGGGATAAATGTGGTGGTTACGTTCGTGAGACAGCTGATTAGTACTCTTGTCATTGACCGTAAAACAGTATGTTACATGAATGACCAACCCGTCGATCGCGGCCGACAAGTCGATCTTGGAACCATTTTAAGTCGATCACGAAGAGTTTTCAAAATCAGAGAAAAAAAGCCTATTGTCATTGTGTGTAGTAAATGGTGTCTAGGGATGTGGAGGCGCGCGCGCTGTTACAATCATGTCATTTTTGCCGCCCGCACCTTTGGGCTCATGCGGACGCGTCGAGTTTAAACAAGGCTTTACGCTTTAACCAGCTCAGCCACAGTAACAGCTCATATTTAGCCAGCTAAACTTACCCTGTTAGAAAAAATATATAGTTGCATAGTTTCATGTGGTTCTTCTTCGCTGTATTATGGGTTTGCTATGTGGGGAGAAATGTGCCGGTTACATTTGTGAGACAATCAGCTGATTACTATTATTTTATTACATATTAAGACCCTTGATCCTCACCTGACTATGGCTTTGTAAACTTTATCCATAATGTGGTTTATAATTAGCCTCGCGAGACCATCCTGATCTCGCGAGCTTTCAAGTTTTCACTCGCAGATCAGTCTGGATACTTTCCGTTAAAGAAAATTTGGGAGCAGTTCACCAAACGAACGTCCAATCAGCGTTGGCTTAGAGGCGGGTTGAGGTGTGACGCAACGAGAAATGCGACAGTTCAACCCAAGCGGAAGCAACGCAAGCAAATACGACCTGATCTAGAAACATTTTCAGACAGCGGTAGTCCTATTTCTTTTAGCCGCTCGCTAATGCTTTTTTCTCTTGCATCCTTCTTGTTAAATATAGACCGGGCACCTGAAATGGTGCCTTTTATTCTCAAATTGTCGTTACATAAACAGCAAATATCCTTTGCCGACATGTATCTTATTTGCTGAGCTAACGAGCCTTTACCTGCAGCAGCAAGAGTAGCCTGGATTGTGGTTTTGTTTTCGTCGTCGCTCTGTTATACGTCATATGCTTCGTTGATCTGATTGGTTGATTTGGCCCGTCTATCACCAATATAGGCCAATCAGCTAACCAGTATTTACGCCCCTTCCCAAAACTACTTCAACGGAAGGTTTCCAGATGGATATGCGGAGCAAATCCATCTGGCGGAGTCAGGTTAGTTTATAATGGACTGTGGTACAGAAACATGGCATACTCTGGCTATTCTCTGCTGGTTCAGACGACGATATGTTTGTCCCGTTTTAGCCACCGTAGCTTCTTCGAAAGGGAGGGGTGAGCAGTGTGCAACTCGCAACCGAACCGCTAGATGTCGCTAAAAAATACACACTGCACCTTTAACATTGATGATTGTTCTGATCTACATCTTCATCATCACCACCACAAAGACATTTTGAACAAGGATGATAATGACAGTCAGCACAAATACCAACAACGATGATGATGATTTCTACGATTTTTCTACAAAACAAAATTGAGAAATGCACATCAAAAACACACCCACACCCAGAATTAAACAAGTCTGTGTTTGTGGATTCTCAACAGTCGTAGGAGTAATTGAAGCAGCAGTAAGTTTAGCACAAGCGTGAGCTCCAAAAGACATCCAGCAGTGTGTGGGAGTGAGGAAAAGAGTACTGTCACAAACTTTCAAACGCAATCAAAGGTCGCCATTAATTGAAGGCAGCAGGCTATTAGTTACAGAGGCAGTGTAAGTAGTGAAATTACTTTTGAACTTCTGAAGTATACATTGACTGCGCTAATCGCTGGGCAGTCATTGGTAATTTCCACAGAAACTGCAGCTGATAACCATGAAATACTTGGTAGAGACGCTGTGTATCAAAATATTCAGTATTTCATATAGCTTCATGGAAAATTGGACTGCACTCTGGGATACAGGTTACTCACAAATTCAATTTTCTGGTCGTTAAAAAGCAATTCCAAAAAAAAAGAAGGGGGGGGGGGCAACAATCATCAAAAACTCTGGGATAATTGTTATTCACTGAAGCTTTGAGAATACAATTGAATTTTTAACTGACGAGTCGTTGCCATGGTGCCATTCATGTTGAGAAAGAACCCAATCCTCTGGCTCAGTGTGGAATGAAGCTTTTTCCAGTGAGTGGAGGGAGGGGAATGGCGTGGGAATTGATTCATTGCCATTTAGATCAACATTATTTACACTGGTAAATGCTGGCAATGGCCACGGTTCACAACCAAAATAGATCGGTTCTATAGAACATTCAGCGCTGGATCATGGCAGCTACAGGATTGTGTTGTCTTCAGTGCGAAATGTTTTCCCTGCATTTTTACAGTGGTAAAGAAGCCATCACAATGCCTCTGCTGTGACTGATAGGAAGGTTTGTGGTTAAGAAGTTATGATTGATGTGCAATGCTTAAGTTTTTCAAACACCTCATGGGCCAAACTTTTACATGCAGCCAAAAAATAACACCTGAAACAGATATAAAGCTTGTTAAAAAATTGTTCTGAGTTAAATACAAGTTCCATACAATGAAAGCCAATGGGGTGGTTTTGGACCCCATTAGCTTTCATTATGTGGACAAAAACAGTTGCAAAAACATGGGGGGGGGGAGGGGACTATGAATGTGAGAAATTAATGGCAGTATGCGTTTAAATTTACAGTTTTTACAGTAATGCAGTTAAAATGTTAATTCACCACCTAGAGCAGTAGTTCTACTGCTTAACATATACGTTAAAATCAAAATCATATATGATTTACACAACAATAACACTTTTTTGGCCTTTTTGCGATTTCACTGATGAAGAAGAGGCAGGCAACGGATATGAATGTTGCACAAACATGAGAGATACTCTCAATAAAACTAAACTTGTTTTGAACCCAGAACGTTCATTCGATCGAGCCGCTGAGGTTCAGCTCAACTTAATTGAAAGGTCATGATAAATCATGTTAAAATGTAAAAAGTCTGCAGTAGAAAACAGCTGACTGACTTCAATGAGGGTCTTAATGCAGATTATATCTCAGTCTGACTTGACACATCTTAAGAAGTCTAAACATAAGAAGGCTTTAATTATGATTTTCAAGCAATACCATAATGACGTTATACTCTTCACAGGCTAGTTTCACATCTTAGAGCAAATTAATTCCTTGTTCTCTTTTTTTCTCCCCATGTTTCTAAATTTATTACAAAGGTTAAAGACTGATTGCAAAAGTCAACCAATCTAATGGCTTAATTAGCTATGTACACTGTGCTAAATTCATTTCAAGATTTAAAGTGGTAAGCTCGTTTTCATGTTTCACTTTTTATGCACACTGCAAATCAAGAGTAGGTCAAGTTGTTAAACATCCTACAGCTTATGCTCTGAAGAAAAAGAAATAGAATTAATGTCTTGTTATATTTATATGCAAACTTTAAGTTCATCACATTTGCTCCAATGTACTCACTAAATTCATGCTCTGTGCTGTACTTACAACACAATACATCATTTTTTTTCTTCCACTCCTCATTAGTATCTGTCAAAACATCAGAAAACCATCAAAATACATTTACTATATTGACTATACTGATTTGAGAAGCAATGCATGGTGGTGGGACATTCATATTTGAGCCTGATCAGGTCTAAGCCAGATGCTGATTCAGGGTCAATGATCTGTGACATCATAATCCAACAAAATCTTCGTCCAACGAAATGCAGCAATTTATCTAGGAGGATGTTTAAAGCCAATCAGAGCTATTGATTATTCCGAGCACTGACAGTAGTATCCAGTCTCCTTGATGAAATTAGTTAGGTAAAACACATACATTGCAAGGTCACGCATTTGTGATCTTAGAATATTAACCAAGGTCTCCAGTGGAGGAAAAGCTTACATAAAGTTAATTAAACTTTCATAGCAATCATTTATATTTCACAGAGCTGGCTGTAAGATCTGCTGCTGCAATTACCGAGGGTGGATGATACTACTGAATGAGAAGAGGGTTGAGAGTTTATTTAACAATTTTACTCTAAAACACACTAGCCTTACACCGGAGTGACAGCTGGCTGCTGTGCTGGGTCTTCCATGCACATCTGTCTACCTATATGCTTGGGTCAATGAAATTAGTTTGTAAAAAACAAAAAAGAAAATCTAGATTTCCTAGAAAAAAAAGTTTAAAACACACGTGTTTTTTTTTTGTTTTTTGTCCATGTTGGTTTTATATGCTTTAGAAAAAGGTTAATGCTATTTTCAAGAAAAGTATGTTTAATTACCTTTAAAAGGAGTTATGTGGTGTTTCAGTAAAGTAACAAGTTTTTTTTTTTTTTTCATTTTTCATAACGTAAGAAATTGAGGATCCAAACCATATGACATTTTACAGCTAACCATACCTTGTATAAGTTAAATGATTGACGTTTTAAGAGACTGATGTATGATTAGTGTATGTTAGTTCGATCACGGTCCTTTTATTATGTAAAAACATGCATATTTAATTCAGAAATTAAAAACCAGCTCATCAAAAAATAAGCCTTGTGTCAATGACAACGTTTATTGCGCTTTGAACAATGTGATTCTAATAAGATTTAGGCAATATTGCGATTAAACTTTACCTCATGTAAACACAAGTTTGAACAAATTGATGCGATTAAGCTCATAATCGTAGCAACCATATTCATAGTAAAACATAGCATGTGGCGATTTTCGCAATAAACAACCACGTTCAGTAAATACTTTAACCGCATCTATTCATCTATGACCAAAGTGCTAATGTGCATTTTTGGGGTGCTGTAGTAACTGAGTTCATGTTGACAACATTGAGTGACATGAATATAATGCAGTATAATGATTGAAAACACTGAAATGGAGACATTTTTAAGCACATCACAGAAAAAAATTACTATGACCAGATACCAAAGAACCGGGAAATACTGTATGCGAGTTCATCATTTGTGCTGTGCATTGGGGTGTTTAAATAACGGCAGTAAAAATAACCACAATTCTTAAAGAATGAACAAAGAGAATCAGTCCTTACTCTGATTATTGGAATTAAATCGCATTATTGGTGCACACGCAGTCATTGACTCAACTAGATCCAGTTTACAACTGCCTTGCTGCAGGAATTTGATCCCCACATTTCTCTTGGACTCATTGTTTATTGGGCACACGACACAGAGAGTGAGTTTTATTCACGGACCTCATTATACACTGAGCCGTTTTTCCCGCCTGCTGCATCACCATTACTGTAATTAATGGTGTAGCAGATTCCTCTGTCACCCATCTCCCCTGCTCTAGTCTGAGCCTGGCGTCTCTTAAGAGCCCATGCTGCTGATTCATCTGCTCCACCATCAGCCGGGTTGGAGGGTGGCAGAAAAAAAAATCATCTTAGACCTGCGGCTAATTTCAATAGGGTTGATATATTTCTACAACTCGCAGCCAGGCACTTTAATAAGGAATGGCTATAATCAAAAGACAGACAAGAAAAAAGAAAGCGGAAAGAAATTTTCCCCTCGCCCTTCCTCTTTTCTGAATTGTTCCCTGTCACCGCAACAGTGGAATGGCCAACAGCCATCATTTTGAGGACAATTACGAAGAATGTATGGCAAACGCCGCCCTCTCGCCTGCTACAACGACATGCTGGTGACAAACTGGCTGTTTACCGACGCTAGTGTTATTTTCTGCTGGGTAAACATGATTTTACTGGGCCGGCCGGACTGGACGAGCATGCAATAGGAGCTTGATGTAGTGCCCGCCTTCCTGGGAAGAGGTGATGAAGTCTGGCCCCATTCCTCAAGTGCTAATATCCTCTGCTTTGCCTTGTAAAAAAAAACGTTGGCGAGGGTCGTGGTCGGTACAGGCCGTTTTGCCACTCAATCTTTTTATTTTACAATGTCCCTTATGTTTTCCATTGCGCCAATCTTTTATGGTTTATTGACAGTACTCCTGCCCTGAAACAATAAACACGTCAGCTGAGCGGGAAATCGATGCAGGGGCCCAACACCGAGAACAAACTATATAACCAGGAAGGATCGAATGAAGGGCAGTTCTGTGACACTCGCACCCACACCTCTTAAACATGGATGACTGGTTTTAAAGGTTGGGAAATCTGTGCCAGATGTAAACGTCGTGGTTTATTTATTTCTACCTCTCTTCCCTACCTCACCTTTATTTCCTTTTCAGTCCTCGATCTCACCTTATTTAGTATTAACATATTCTTCCAGACAGGCCCGGTTCTACAGGACCCTCAAACACAAGCAAGAGCATCCTCAGTTGATACTGTAATAATATATTGGCAAAACAGATTTGGCAAACTCTCCAGTGCATATGTGTTTGCGCTCTAGAGAACGTCAAATGTATCTATTTACATGTTTTTGTAGCTTTGAGCAATGTAGCCAATCACAGACATAGTTGTTGATCTCTTGCACACAATGGCCAACCAGAGGTGTTTAAGTTAGTCAGAAGAATCCAGTCACCGCTCAAATTGCCAGAGTTCATTCAGTGCTGAGTTATGCAGGCTCGCGAAACCTCTCACTAACAAACAAATCGTAGACACAATGCAAGTAAAAGGTGTATTGTGCATTGTTGTTAGCTTCACTGATTATGACGGAACTTTGTGAGATCGCGATGAACTAACAAAGCGACAGCGTTTGTAGCGATTGTAGCCATCTTAGCTTGCTTTCGAGGCTACAGCTTCTATAATCCATTGAACAAAACTATTGGTTTTCATGCTGCTAAGAGGACTGATGGCCAATGCATGCTTTCGGAAGTGACATCTACATATAAATGCTGGATTCACTCTGCACGGGACAGAAATATGACATGTTAAAATAGTAACAGATTAAAGCAATGTAAAGCAGCCGCGGCTCATCTGTATGGGCAGGTGGAGCAGAGCCCCACCAAAATATTTATCCTAACATAGTGTCTATATACAGTACAATGAATTAATTAAAAATTATAAATGTGTTCAGCATTCTGCAACAAATATTTTTCGGATTTTCTAGACTATGTTTTTAAGTTATAAAGTAAGCAGGATATATTACAATTCATGATAATAGTGGGGCAGCCGATCTCCGAGCCCTCCCTAGCTCTACAGCGCCCCACAAATTTCCAATGTAAATCTGTGGTGAAAAAAAATGGAACTGCAGCACGGTCTCATAGAGAGCCATTGGGGCAGATTTCTGGCTGCCCCGCTTATTTTCACGTTACTTCGCGTAGGCTAAACCTCGCTCCAGACCAAGATGATATCGGTCCGCTTCAGATATGTGTCTGCATCAGGTCAGTAACTAGTTGGCATGTCTTTTCTTCCTATGTGGAGTAGTGTATCAAATTACTGAGAGTATAAACTCTTTAGTTTTAACGTGATCATATGAATAGCTTTTATATATAGTTCTGTTGTGTTTTATGTTTGTTCTAAAGTTTAACATGACTTTTTCTCCTCACTGGAATTCCTAACTTGCAATATTCTAAAACAACATTCGGACGCAATCAATACTAAATTAAGGCAATTTTTAGATGGCATTATGCTTTTGTCGTATATACTAAAGTCTGTCAATCATCATTAGAGCGCCACCCTCAGGCTGAATAATCCAAGGACATTAGAATTCTGACAAAAGTGTGTCTGATGTGTTCAGCGATTAGAATATAAAGCTTACAAAATGTTTATCATAAACTAGCGCTAAGACCCAGAATCTGCCCTACCTAAATTTATGGCCAGGAGCCGCTATGCAGAATAGTATATTAATAGAAAAATATTCTATTGAAATTGAAATTAAATTCTATTCCAATTATTGGTAAAAGTAATGACTTGTAAATAATCTTAAATGTCTCACTGTACAGTGTACACTGCTATGGTGGAGCCGTTGCCGACATCTAGAAAAGTTAGACACCTGCCTACATCTGCACATTACTAGAGCACCCTTAGTTATTTCCCAAGCACTCTCAGTGATTTGATTTTGGAACAGGGCCTGTCTCCTGAACAACCTTTTGTGACAGTCACATGTATCTGACACCTTAAAAGACATTTCCAACTGATCATGCAGCCTATTGAATCAGACATCACGCATGGCTGCCACTATGGGGCTTGTGTGAAGTTGCCAGGCTTTGTCACGACTGGCCGACAGCATTGACAAATTCTGTTTATCTGAGGCCATGCGATTACAAGGTCACCCGTCGGAGTTGATCCCACTCAAGCTGAACAAATGCAAGACCTGTGATGGCACAAAACAATGCAATACAAAGAATAACAGTTATATTTACAGTTGCACCAGTAGCACTAAAGTGACATAGAACAAAGTTCCTCCCTCAAAAAATGCCGCACGCCCCACCAATGCCATCTTAACCACTAAAATGGTACGCATGGAAATCCTTGACTAAAACAGGCATTGTGGGTAGAGGCCAGCAGTGTTATTATAACCGTAAACAAACAGGTATCGATCTCATCTAGAGGATAGGCAGAAGTCAGCAACTTTATCAACACCACAGAGAACAGGAGAGATGCAGGGAGTATCAGTGCACAAGAAAAATTAAATTGCATTTTGATGATGGATGCACCTGCCTTTGAATAACAAACACCATCAACAACAGCAGGCCAGGGAGAAAGCGGCAAAACAACAAAAGTGCAACAACTGAAAAGAAAATGGAGTAATGGTCATGCTAATAACACAGGCACAGATTATTGAGATATGGGACAAGAAGTGTAAAGGTTGCTAACACAAAAGTGCAACATTTGCACTTTATTTTCCATCATTTTCTGTCAACAAGGTCAAACAAAACTGAACAAATCATAATTCAAAGATGCAAGGCCTGAATCCTGTTGGTGAGAATTTCCACCTCATGAGATATGATACTTCTATAACCTTTCTATTTCGCTTTATTTATACACCCTGTGACTTCGGGTCGCTACATGTGGTTCAGGACTCTTATTAAAAGCCGCATGCTTGGGTCTGATTGAGACAGCTCCTAGCAGGAACGGGCCTCACTGACGGCGCCCAAACGCAGGGCTCTAATGAGCTCCCAGAGAGCTGATTCATAATGGAATATCTGGGAGGCCAATAGTCCATCACTAATAATCATATGGTAATGACCAGCTCGCAATCAGGGAGCCCAACAGAGAAGAGCAGCTCATTTCTATCCTTCAAAGCTCTCTCATTTTTTAAATTTCACAGGGATAGAAGGGTGAGGGGCAAAAAAAAAAGGGCAAGGGGTGGGAGAGAACGAATACAGAGATGGAGAAAGAGACCTTCGACGAATTCTAACATTTCCTTTTAATAAAAACAGGGTTTCAAAAGATGGCGCTGACCAAATAAGTGACGACGAAGGCAGGCAGTTACTGTAGATTCTGCTGCGTGCAGGGGGTTTGGGTGAAATGCTAGTTAGTGCTGCTTTAATGTAGCTGCCATCAGAGGGATCATTCATCATAATGTTCTCACTTCATTTGCACAGGCCTCTGAGTACAGCAAGAGTGAATTAGCTCCAGCTCTGGCCCCCCTGCACTCTGGGACCAAGGGACAGCCAAATTGGATCTAAATTGATCTAATCCTAAACAGAAAGGCAAAATTAATGACTTTGCATGGAGAGAGACCCATTCTCAGCGTATCATATAAAGAGTCTTTCTGAGGGAGAATATCAGGGCCATTTTCCACTAACTGAAGAAGTGAAATACGTTAGAAGGAAACGAGATGAACGTAGGGATGAGTGGACTGATCTTGAAATAAAATATTCCAGATTATGGAGGCATCCCGACTAAACTACTACATTTGGAACATATCTTGATAGTGTCAGCAATTTAACCATTATTATTTTTTTCCCCAAAAATCACAAAAACTTTTAATAGACATTTATTAGAGCTACCAGTATAGATATTGCTATAAACAATACTAAATCTGTGTATCAAACTTAGAAGAAAGTGAAAACAGGCTGTTGTTCAGACATGTGCTGTGCTTGAGGATATTCGTGACCAGAAGTAGCATGGTCTCTTAGCGCAATAGAGCGGAATAGAACTTTGGCAATCTCTTTGTGAGGTCATAAAAAGGGGAAATTTGGACAGATTCAGAAAATGTGGACACATTTAAATCCCATCCGAATGGGGTCTGAGGTGGATCGTTAAGCTAAAGGAAAAGAGCCACACTAATAAACATACTGACCTCTGAGGAACAGAGCCAACCACATACACCAACAGGAACACACTTATGCACAAACAGAGACACAATATGTGCAGTCAAGTGTGACTGAGCAGCATTCAGGCAGGTAATGACCGCAAATAAGAGATCAACTTACAGTCTGTCATGCGGCAAGTCCAGACGTTAACACACACACATAAATAACCAAGCATGCGTACATGTTCTGTAAAGGCAGGCATTGAAATGCATCCCTTCAGACGCTCAATAAGCAAAAGACATTTGGCAATGACGCTGGTTATCAGGACACCTTTTTTTCCTCTTCTTGCAAACACCTCCACACTGACTTCTTACGCCCCATCACACACACATGCCTGTGGTCTCCATTAATGCAATTTCACCTCTGTCGCTCAGTATACACACGTGGGCCTTTTTAATGCCGACTCCAAAATGAACACAAACAAGCATACACAATTTAGCAGCTCGTTACTTTACAAGCTTATTAGGCATGGCCCATCACCCTCAGGAGTGTTAACGAGGTGATATTTGGCAGACTCGTTAGGCCAGGAACCTATCAGAGCCCAGGGAGATATCAGGAGATGATGTTCTGGATATTGCTCACAAGAGTGACACACAATGTTAGTGGCACCACAGGGAACAGCAAGCAATTTTGAGTTTAAAAGACGTTTAATAGCCGTCCAAACACAGCTGTGACGTCTAGGCTAAAATAAGGCAAAATCTGGGCTGTCAGTGAAAATGTAATAGACGTCTAACCATATCCCAAGACTAGACGCATAGGCTACGCATAGAACATTTCAAACAAATGAAACCAACACCTTGTAATCACTGTTGACTTTGCCTACATGATGGAATATGATACACCATTGCAATCATTGCTTCCTTGCACTATGATTGGTTATGATTGGATACTATTGGTTAGTGCAATAAATCCCGCCTCATTTCTGTGCGCATTCTCAAATCAGTCTGAATGAACAAAAGGATGGCGTTAATGGGAAGAACCAACTCAGTCACTTAGATCAATGCTTTACATCACATCAAAATCAAACTTGAAAGGGCTTGAAAATATGATGACTGTTTTTTTAAGCGAGCAATCAGCTTGGTGAAATTAAAAGGTACATCTTTGTGTCTTTGATCAGTGTTTACCGGGCTTAATGACTGATGATACAAAAATAAGTTGGCTATTAAAAAAAACAGTTGAACATCAGTTCACAAATAAAATATGTTGTTTAAATTATTACTGCCTTTAGTTATTATTTTGGAATAAATGTAAAAATGGTTGAAAACACTAACTTGAGGATATTTATGTTTGGTTTTTATAAATAGAACAATTAATAACATTGTTAATGTAAATATACAAAATAGAGTTGTATTTAGTTTATTTTTTCTTTCTTTTTTTTCTATTTGATGTTATGTAATATGTTTAACCAGGAAACCGTGACCACAGTAAGTGTAGTTGGGACATGAATTTACATTTGATTTATAAAAAAAAATAAAAAATAAAAAAAACTTTGCCTCCTCATTTCAGAACACATGTACCGGCAACCTGTGAACAGTTGTTGAACAATCTGTCTGAGTGAAAAGCCTAGCTTTCCTCGAGAGCTGAAGTTCAATGGTTAACCAGACTCAGCACAGCTAGTAAACCCCTGGAGAACCTCTCATAACTCTAAAAGGAGACTGTAACCTTGATAGCGCTCTTGTCTAGGGCTGGGTATCGTAACAAAATGTTCGATACCGATACCGATACCGATACCTTGACTTCGATACCGGTTCCTGAACGATACTTTTTTCGATACCAATTTTGTTTAACAATATAACATTACCTAATTTTTTTTTTTTTTTTGTTCAGTTTGTTGACTTTTTTACACTCATATTTTGAGTATGTAAAAAAGCACCAATGCTTAAGTTTTCTATGTTTCCTAATCATTTAACAACATGTATTCTTTACTTCAATGAGCTCATTGTTTCTTCCTTAACTTAATGCATTGTTTAACAATCAAATTGAATGAAAATTAATAGAAATGCATTACACTGTCACCTCTGATAACAGATCACTCTAAATTGTAATTTAGACACATTCATTTTCTGTAAAGCTGCTTTGAAACGATATGTATTGTGAAAAATGCTATACAAATAAATGTGAATTAAATTAAATATAGGCTACTAGGGGGCGGGATATATGCCTCGCGCTCAGCACACATCAAGCTTGCCGCAAAGCACTGGCAAAAGTAGCCTAATGATTATGGATGTGTCGGGAAACAACAGCAAGGAGATATTTTAATTGTTTATTAATGAACAAGTGTTTACTAATGGTGTGTTCACTGTTCACACCGAACGCGGATTTAATTATTTGCGCTAGTAGATTAGATACAAAGTCAAAGACGGGGATAGACGCATCATTCGCGCCGGGCGTCGCGAATGATGCGAATTGGGCGACGCGTTTTGAACTCGAGCGGAAGATTGAAGCGTCTAACTAGACGCGATAGACGCCTATTCGACGCTCTATTCGCGTTCGGTGTGCTTTGTATGACACACCGCTTTGCCTTATCAGATTTACCGTGTTACCGGTCTTGGCAGCAATTATCTTGTCGAAAATATTGCATCGCGTGCTTCTGGCAAACACACACACACACACACACTACAGCCTCACATGCGACAAGCCAAGTCTCTGGGCAGCCGCGTAAACTAGTGTTTTTCCTCCACAGCCAATCATGCTGCATGCATGTTTCACTGACGTTGACGAGATTAACCACTTAGGTACCGAAATTTGGTACCGAAAAACAAGACATGTTTCGATACTCGGTAGTACCGAGGCAATTCGGTCGGTACCTAAAAAGTACCGAACTCGGTACCCAGCCCTACTCTTGTCATGGGGTTATGCTAACATTACACCTAGAGACATTAAATGGTTGGGGGGTGTGATACGGGCCTGAAAGTTCATCATTTATCAGCAGACAACAACAACAACAGCTACATCTATCAGAGGGAGAAAAAGAAAGATTTGGTGGGAGAAACACGAAAACTAACCCCTGACAGAAGTGGCGTTTCTGCACCACTGTTAGCAGCATGTTGCAGAGGTGCAAACAATTCCTGTGAATACACGTGTTCCGGCATATGCTCCGAAAGAGTGTTTAGCCTGCAGACAGGCCCAGAATCCCAATGAAGCCCATAGTCACGCCCACGACACACTCGCACACACAGCCATGCCTAAAGGCTGCGAGACACCTGACATGTTTCATCTAGCGCCCTGTCACCTTCCTCTTGTACCAACTTACAGCTGGAGACTAAAAATCACACTGGGTGAGAAGGAGAGAACAGCAGGATTTTGTGGTTGAGAGAGACCAGAAGATGAAAACTGTCATTCCAAATTTGTATAACTAGAATGTTTGAATACCAAACAAATTTTTCCATACAATTAAAATGAAAAGATTCAAACATGGCTACTTTTCATGGGCGGAACCTCAAAGAATATTTTCAGTTAACAATGACATAAATTTAAATTTGTTCCTCACACAAGCAAGCAAATCAAATTAAATAAATAAATAAATAAACAAACAAACAAACACAAAAGTTCTATAAGAGACACAGGTTCTTTAGAGAAAGAGAAAGTACTCCAAACCAGTTCTCTTACGAGAAGTTCTCTCGTACTGCGTGAACCTCTTTTCCAAGAGATATTGAAGCCAAAAAATTATCCTTAATTTTTAATTATTGCAAAACGCGTTGCAGCAGCATACAGACATAGGCAGGCGGCTCAGCGTGCCTATTGCCTGTCCTGCGGCAACTGCAGCAGCCTATCGAGAGCGGCCCTTTGGTGACGGTCCAATGGGGGGCGCTTCGCGCCCATTGTGTCACGCTCTCGCCCAAAGGGGCGTGGTCTAGCCCTATAAAGATAGCTCGATGGGCTGATCTCACTGATTTTTCATTTCTTCAGCGAAGCGGACGCACACATCACTGGATCCTGAGTGAAGAAGCCGCGCCGCTGAAAAAGCCGTCTGCAGGACGAGCCATCTTCTGAAGCCGCTGGCCTCATCTCGCCGCCTTCAGTCGCCGCTTCCTGCTACGCTATCCGGCGTCTATATCCTTTTCCACTCTGCTCACTGTGTGTTCGCCCCCGCGACTCACTTACTAAAAGAGCTGCATCTTTTTAAAGATGCCATCCTCATGCGGCTCGTGCCGAGCCCCACTCAGCGACGGGGAACGCCTCATCTGCGTTTCCTGCCTGAGAGAGACGGCGGCTGCCCTCACTGCGAGCTATTGCCTATGGTGACTCTGAGGACTTGCCTGGCATATTTCTCTGAGTCTGCACTCCCGCCCGCTGTAGTGCTGCGGCGTAAAGCTCCGTACTCAGCGGGTCCCCGAGCTTTCTCCAGCCCGTGAAAGCTCACCGGTTCGCCCGCGAGTTTCACCAGCTTCACCCAAGTCACTCACTGACGGTCAACAGCCGCCGCGCGCCGCCGTTTTGCCATTTATGACGAAGAGATAGATGCATCTGTTGAGAAGGCCAGCTGAGCGGCTAGCTTTCTTTACTTTATAAGAAAGCTACCCCGCCCCCCGTGGGCATGCGTCACCGGCGAAATAGGGAAAGAGTGTGTTTTAGTCCCGCCGAGGCCGGACAATCTCCATTTCTCAAACATTTCCCAGCTCCTCTTAGTTGAGCGACTGAAAATGTCAATATTGCAGCAATGAGCCTGTTGTATAACACGCACACCTGCAACATATGCCGACACACTAAACTGTGATCCTCCCTTATCTGCTGGAGCTAATTTAAGCTTACGTTGTTTCCCCCCTGTGGCTCAGTGGTGAAACACAAAGTTGTTCCCGCGGGAGACCCGTGTTTGATCCTGGCTCTCGCAGCAGTTAAGAAATTTAGTCTCGCCACTGCCAGACTTCCTTTTCGCTCGTTCAGTTCCAAGAAAATGCGACTGTTCCAGTGTAATTTGCAGTAAACAAGCCGGTACCAAGGCCCGCTTGCCTGCACGCAAATGCTGTTTCCATGGTGACCCAGAAAAATCATAAGCAGTGTATTTTCTGGTATTCCGGCCACAGCCGATGGTGTTATGAGTGTAATAAAATGCCCACAGCCCAGTGTTCATTTCTACACACAAACACAGCCCATCACGGTACAGGGCTCGCACAAATGAAATCGACGCATGTCAATTGTGCATTAAATGTTGTGAATGTGCCCACGACCCAGTGCTCACAAACCCTACACACTACATGTACCATGGTTTCTGAAAAATGAAACCAACACACATACAGTCAGCTCAGGCTGACGGTGATTTCCAGTGCAGTGAATGTGCACGCAAAGTCTTCCTAGCCCTTCTAGGAAAACGTCGGTGTTCAAGTCTCGCCACGGCCAGACTTTCACCAAAACTTCACGCTCGTTCAGTCCCAAGAAATGTGACTATTCCGGTGTATTCTGCAGTAAACAAGTCGGTATCATGGCATGCTTGCCTGCACACAAACGCAGTTTTTACGGCAACCCAGATAAATACAAAATGTTTTTTTCTGGTGTCCCGGCCTCGGCCGATGGTGTTATGAGTGTAATAAAAAATGCCCACAAACCAGTGCTCATTTCTACATGTAAACACAGCCCGCCACAATACAGGGCTTGCACAAGTAAAATCGACTTATGTCGATTGTGCATTAAATGTAGTGAACGTGCCCACGATTCAGTGCCCACTAACACTACACACTGCAAGTCACAGGGTTTCTGTAAAAACGAAACCAACACAAATACAGTCAGTTCAGGCAGACGGTGTTTTTCAGTGCTGTGAATGTGCCTGCTACTCCGCGCCCACATTCACCCACAGACATGTTAAGCCCCACGGGGCTTGCCCCGCTTGCTCTCTCACAGCAAACTGCTATAATGAAAGCGAGCACGGCCAAGCTGCCCGCCGTCACCTGCACTCAGGCAGACGGTGTTTTTCAGTGCTGTGAATGTGCCCGCCTCGCCGCGCCCACATTCACTCACAGACATGTTAAGCCCCACGGGGCTCGCCCCGCTCACTCTCACACAGCAAACTGCTATAATGAGCGCGGCCAGGCTGCCCGCCATTTCAGGCGCGCCCCCCGCCTCACTCACTGTAAACACAGTGCCCATGTTACAGCACACGAAAGCTCCCGTGTCGTCACTATATTACGATCAGAGCCCAAAACCCATTCTACCCCTAGCCATTCACGCAAATGCGTGGGCACAGCTCCCGGTGTTTCGAATTGGGTGCTGAACATTATAAAAAGAGGCTATTCGCTGCAGTTCGCTCGACGCCCTCGCCGCAGCACGGCGCGCGTCAAATCTACCGTGAAAACAAGTAGCACACCTACATCGAGCCGAAATAGCGACCTTATTGAGCAAAGGTGCAATAGAGCCTTTATCTCAAGCTCAGAGCGAAGGGGGCCTGTACAGCAGATATTTTCTGGTACCGAAAAAAGACGGGGGTCTCAGACCCATTCTAGATCTAAGACAACTGAACAAAGCGCTTATGAAACGCCAGTTCAGAATGCTTACAACCAAGAAAATCCTCGCGCAGATTTGCCAAGGGGACTGGTTTATGTCGATAGATTTGAAGGACGCTTATTTCCAGATACAAATAGCGTCACGTCACAGGTGATTTTTGAGATTCGCCTTCGAGGGCCAGGCATATCAATACACAGTCCTACCGTTCGGCATGTCTCTTGCACTCCGTACATTCACGATGTGTATGAACGCGGCGCTCGCACCCCTGAAACTTCAGGGCATGCGAGTTTTGAACTACTTGGACGATTGGCTGATTCTAGCTCGATCTCAGTCAGAGCTCATAGAAACCAGGACCGTGTTACTCGAACACCTCGAGGAACTGGGTCTCGAAAAGCTCGCTAGTCCCCAGTCAGAAAATAATTTTCCTGGGCACAGAGCTGAACTCCAGAGCGCAGAATAGACATTCAGCGCTCCACAAAATCCTTCCGCCGCGGCGCTTTAGTCCCGCTCAGGAGGTTTCAGAGAATGCTGGGCTTGATGGCCTCATCTTCAGTACATCAGCTGGGCCTGCTTCACATCCGCCCGCTGTAGTTTTGGCTCAAAGCACGAGTACCACCTCGAGCTTGGGCTTCCGGTCTGCTTCGCCTCAGGGTCAATCAGGAATGTGTCACAGCCCTGAAACCTTGGAGAGCGACGACAGGTACCAGTCTGGTACCAGTCTGGTGTAAACATGGGGACTTCGAGTGTACAGGTGGTGTCCACGGACGCCTCCACCTCGGGATGGGGAGCGCTGCACGAGGGCAGACCGTTCTTCGGCCTATGGTCAGAACGAGAAAAGCTCCTTCACATAAACTGTCTGGAAATGTTGGCAGTCGACAACGCGCTGAGGCGCTTCTGTCCCCGAATAAAGGGCTACCACGTCTTAGTCCGCTCGGACAACATGTCGGTGGTATCCTACATAAATCGCCAGGGCGGCGTCAGGTCTCGAAACCTTTTCAGACTGACATAGCGCATTCTGGTCTGGGGTCAGCACAATCTGCGCTCACTGAGAGCAGCACACATGCCTGGCCTCCTGAATTTGGGGCCAGACAGACTGTCCAGAAACAATATACCAGCTGGGGAATGGTCTCTGCACCCACATACAATCATCCTGCTGTGGGAGAAGTTCGGCAGAGCACAGGTAGACCTATTCGCGTCCCAGAAGAACGCTCACTGCCCAAACTTCTTCTCAAAGAGCAAGGATGCACTGGCCCTCGTCTGGCCCAGCTGCCCACTCTATGCTTTCCCCCCAGTTTCGCTCCTGCCTCAAGTGTTGGAACGAATCAGGGAAACCAGATGCTCTGTGCTCCTGTGGCTCCGCTCTCGACGAACCAGGAATGGTTCCCAGCCCTAATGCAGCTGACGAGCACTGCCCCATGGCCGAGTCCGACGAGGAAAGACCTCCTCTCTCAGGCCATGGGCTCAATTTGGCATCCTCACCCGGAAAGGTGGGCCCTGCACGCATGGGCCATCAACCGGTACCCGCAAACCTCCCCGAGGGAGTGCTAAACACCATCATGCAGGCCAGAGCACCGTCTACCAGACGTCTCTATGCCTTTAAGTGGTCAGTGTTTGTTAACTGGTGCAAAACCCGAGGTTTTCCACCCACAAGCAGCGGGGTAACGGAAGTACTTTCCTTCCTTCAAGAGCTACTGGATAAGGGCAGGTCCCAATCCACGCTCAAAGTCTACGTGGCGGCCATAGCAGCGTTTACGAAACCTGTGTATGGCCTGTCACTGTAGAAAGATGATCTGGTCATTAGTTTCCTAAGAGGAGCTAAGAGGATGAATCCTCCTAGAACCCCATCTATCCCCATGTGGGACCTCTCCATGGTGCTAGAAGCCCTGAAAGGAGCCCCAATCGAGCCGATTCGGACATCGGATATGAAACACTTGTCTTTCAAGACAGTGTTTCTCTTGGCTCTTGCGTCAGTAAAACGCATAGGGGATCTACAAGCGCTATCAATAAGCGTAACGTATCTGGAATTTGGTCCTAACGACTCAAAAGTCATAATCAAACCAAGACACGGATACGTACCTAAATCCCTCAACACATCGTTTAGGGCCCAGGTTATCTCCCTGTCTGCCCTACCGGTTCATAATGAGGAGGAGAGCACAGGCCTCCTTTGCCCAGTTAGGGCGTTGACGGCCTATGTATCTCGCTCATCTATTTTCAGACGGACTGAGCAGCTTTTCATTTCATTCGGCGACCGCACTAAGGGCCTAGCCGCCTCGAAACAGACCCTATCCAGATGGATAGTTGATACCATAGCAATGGCATACACTACAAAGGGACTTGAGTGCCCCTTGGGTGTTAGAGCACATTCCACCAGAGGCATGGCCTCATCGTGGGCGTGGTCTAGTGGGATCTCCTTACAAGATATCTGTATGGCGGCAGGCTGGGCCTCCCCGTCTACATTTATAAGGTTTTATAATCTAGAAGTTCCCGCCTTACAAGCTAAATTGCTGTCGGTTTAAAGTCAAGCACCACCTGCCCCGTCGTTCGGCGCAGAGTACTGCACTCGCTTGAGCACTGCTCAACGGCCTGTGAGTTTTTTCCCGAGGAAAAATAATGCCCATACTCTCATTCAGTACAGGCTGAAGTTCTCTTCACCCTAACTGTGTGTAGCACTATTATAATAAATAGCCCTTCTTATGGCAAAATTATTTAGAATGATGCTTCTAGCCTCTCTTCTCGGACTCTCTGAGTTCATGGTGATTATGCACTATATGAGCCCAGGGCACCTGCCCTTGGGACCTTGGTGTTGGATCCCTGCATGCACGGTGTTTTGCATAGTGTTTCACTAGCGTAAGATATTACGCAGTACGAGAGAACCTCTCGTAAGGGAACGTACTCGGTTACTAACGTAACCTCAGTTCTCTCTAGGAGAGGGAACGAGTACTGCGTATCTCGCCATGCCTGCTACGCGCTGGTTCGCTTCGGTGATGAAAAACCAGTGAGATCAGCCCATCGAGCTATCTTTATAGGGCTAGACCACGCCCCTTTGGGCGCGAGCGTGACACAATGGGCGCGAAGCGCCCCCATTGGACCGTTACCAAAGGGCCTCTCTCGATAGGCTGCTGCAGTTCCCGCAGGACAGGCAATAGACACGCTTAGCCGCCTGCCTATGTCTGTATGCTGCTGCAACGCGTTTTGAATAATTCAAAATTAAGGATCATTTTTTGGCTTCAATATCTCGAGGAAAAGAGGTTTTCCCCTAGCGCAAGATATTACGCAGTACTCGTTCCCTCTTCTAGAGAGAACTGAGGTTACGTTAGTAACCGAGTACGGTTTGTAAGTAAATACTGACAGCGTTTTAATTTTTTGGGTGGACTATCCCTTTAAGTGTACACCCTTCTCACTGAATAATTCTGGTTTTTGGTAAGAAGCAAACAGTGTAAAACGAAACAGAGGTTTACGAGGGGATATTTTTGTTCCATGGATCTGACCAAATTGAGGATGCGACAGTGCTAGGAAATCCATTACAACCCAATTATATGAGCCAGTTTTGGGCCGGGTCTAGGCTGCTCTCTCTGAAAGGGCTCTGTTTAATCCACAAAGAGAGGCTAATGGGAAATGTGGAAATAGAATCCACACTTCAGTAAGTTTGAGGGGGATTTGGCAGGATTAATGAACTGCCAGGTTTACTGTCAACATGCGAGAGAGAGCAATCCTTTACAAGGCATGAGAATACTGCATCAGTCCGTCAGCCCACACACAAACTAGCACATCTAGCACACAGGCTCTCCTTGTGGTCTAGTAACAATGATGCCAACCCTCCCTATATCATTCAATACACGCTACATTTATCCAGAGATAGCTTTTTACATTCGGCTAAAGGGATGCACAAATTTCTCTCCATCTTTGTGTCTGTGTGTCTCTCTCGCTCAAAAGAGATCCCAGTGCCGCAGCCAGCCAATGCAACCGCACAAAACATTGAATACATGTGCTTGATTTGAATGCAGGCAGCGTGTCTGAAATCGGTGCAGCTATGATATGCTAAATTTCACATGTATCAGTTATCCTGATTTGACACCTGTGCTATCAAATGAGAAAATTATATATATATATATATATATATATATATATATATATATATATATATATATATATATATATATATATCCAGGCATTCTATAAATATTGCATGTTGGAAAATCCAGTCAAAACCTGCTTAGGATGGGAAGCTTGAAGCATCACATTCTTTTTTTCTCATACTTGGATTAGGGGGTTTGCTCTAAATCCCTTATGTGCTGCGGGCATAAATGATACCTCAAATTGTGTGGCTTGTTGAGGAGAGGTGTGCTATTACTTTCTGAGGCAATCAAACTCCCAAATTTTTCCTGGTAGGTGATAAATTGTGAAAAAAAAAAAAAAGACTTTGATGGACCAGGGCCATATCTAGCAAGGGGGTAATCCATCGACCGGAAGTTGAAGCCGGCCGGGTGCCGCCATGTTGCAGCAGAACTTCACTTGCGTTAGCATTTCCATTGACTCCCATTCATTTTGGCCTCACTTTGACAGCGAATAACTTTACATCTGAGGCGTTTAAAGACTCCATTTGTCCATTATTTATTTCTAAAGAAACACGACAATGTATAAAGGGCTCCATTACCTTCTATGTTACATTATGGCCCCGTAGAAACAGATTTTGTAAAAATAGGCTAACGATTGCGTCATAACAACTCGACTCTGTCGCGCTGTACAGAAATTACCGTACAGACAGGAGGAGAAGCTCGCAGGCAATCGGGGGGACGTCCCGTCAAGGGAGAAGCCCATAGATAATGAGTCCATAAAAGCAACGGAATACTTACTCCTGCTCACTCACGCCAAAGAACTCTTTGCTCAAGTTCCCCGTCTCTGCAAGATTAACGTTGGCAATTTTCACGCACAGCTACTAGAAGATTAACGTCTGTCAGACAGGTTGTTCACGTCATCAAGCTTAGTTTGAGTCGGTTTGAGTCTGCGCGTCAGGAACGGAAGTGCTCAAAAATCGCTAAAAATGGGCTTCAACTGTCTCAACTGAGTTCCAATGAGATGGCTCTGTCCACTTCTTATACTGTCTATGATATCTAGAGACCAGAGTTTCACTGAGACTTCGACATGGGCTATTTTGACTTGCCTCAGTAAGCAACCTAACACACCCTAGTAAACAGAGAGGACACTAACTCCCTAGAAATCACCCAGACATTCTAGCAACTGCATAGCAATGTCCTAATAACCACCAGTGGTGGACGAAGTACACATACCATGTACTTGAGTAAAAGTAAAGATACTCAAGGTAAAATATTACTCAAGTAAAAGTGCTGCCTTAAAACATTCACTTGAGTAAAAGTACAAAAGTATTTGCCTTCAAATGTACTTAAGTATCCAAGTACTTTGATGTTTTTTATGGCTATAATGTCCTATTATAATTTGACACAAGACTCTTGCTTAACTCAGTCTAAGTGAAGACTAATGCCACTCTTGGCACACCAATGAAATGACATTAATTAGTCTGATTGATAATATATATATATATTTTTTTTTTTTTTTTTTTTTTTTTTTTTTTTTGAATACATTTTTTGTGTGTTTACTTTTGGAGGGAAGGTGACTGTTCTCATAAGGTATACAACATTTACAGTATTTACTGTATATATTTTTCTCCAGCGCCTATGGTATTAACATCTTAATGTTATGATACATTCACATTTAACCTGCACAACGCCATTAAATATATATATATATATACACACACACACACACGCAAACACACGTATATTCACACACACACACACACACACACACACACACACATTGAAATACAGATATCTACAGATATATATATATATATATATATATATATATATATATATATATATATATATATATATATATATATATATATATATATATATATATATATTCTATGTTATGGGAGGAGCCAATTTCCCTCCAAAATTAAACACAAAAACTTATTATGCAGTGTTTCTGCTAGGCTACTCCCCAGAAAAAAAAGCTATTATATCCAAGTCATTTTAGTGGCAACGTAAGCAATGTACATTATGCGTCAATACTTACCGATAATTGCTGCAATAATAGCTGCTGCTCTCTGTCGCTCTTAACATCATTGTCAACGCAATTTGATTGGAACTATTGAGAGCTCCTTACAAGATATCTGTATGACGAATAATGTGACCGCGCGGCGGCGAGATCAATGTCACAACCATCTATGTTCGCAACTCTCATATTTAACGGCTCTGGTTCGCGTTTAGTAGATACCGCCAAGGCAAATTCAAAACAAAGCGCCCGTGCTGTACTGTGATAGGTGGCTCGTTCGACCAGTTATGTTTTTATCCACTTATAAATAAAAAGGAACGACTGATTTTGAAAATGTAGAAGAGTAAAAAGTAAGATATTTGACTTTGAAATGTAGTGGAGTTAAAGTAAAAGTCTCCCAAAATGTAAATACTTGAGTAAAGAACTCTTTACAATGGTTGCAGTTATGCAGTCGGGGCGGCAGTGGCTCAGTGGTTCATGTAGGTTGTCTACGGTTGGTGGTTCAATCCCTGGTTCCACCTGACCAAGTGTCGAGGTGTCCATGAGCAAGACACCTAACCCCAGCTGCTCCCGACGAGCTGGATTGCGCCTTGCATGGCTGACACCGCCGTCGGTGAGTGAATGGGTGAATGTGAGGCAAAATGTAAAGCGCTTTGGTGCCCATTGGGTCTGTGAAAGTGCTATATAAATGCAGTCCATTTACCATTTATAAACAAAATATTGGGTTTTACCAATTTGGCGACTTTCTGCTGCTTGCAAACAGACTCTATTGAGGAGACAGTGGATTGCCATTCATTTGCCGCACTGATTGCCCTTGCTATGCGTGAAAACAGTGCAGGCTCACTATTGCTCGTAAATCATCAACACTATCAACCCTTACATGTGTTTATTGAACTAAATACATAGAAGTTGGCTAAAACGCACAAAATGCAACATCGTAACAAATTAAGTCCCTGTTTCGGAACAAAGCCAACGATCTACAGGTCTGACAATGCCCTAAATTAATTATAGGCAGTCGGTAAAAGCCAAGAGGGGAGCTGAAAAAAAGGGGGAAAAAACAAGGAGATCTGAGCCAATCAAACAAGGCATCAAAGTGTTGGAATAATCAGTGCATATTTCACTTGTTAAAAGGCCATGAACTGTGATATGTCTGAGAAGGTCCTAAACTGCTATTTTTGTCCAAGTTGCCAAAGGAGCAATAGCGGAATGACGGATGGGTTTCTTCTATAGCGCTACAGTGATCTAAAAAACAAGGAGATTGTTGGTTTTCTAACTCACCGAAATTATCTCTTTATACATATATTAGCGAGGATATGAGAGAAAATGATCTCTGCCCCGAGCTCAAAAAAACAGAGCTCACAGAAGTCTTGCTTATTGATTTTCCCACAATCCCGACTGTCATATTTCTCTCTTATTGTCAGATTTTATGTTCGAGAACCCAACAGTTGTCTAATAGCACAGCAACTAAGGACTAGTGCTCTGTCTTGTGCACAAGAAAGGTGATGTGTGCACGCGTGTATACATTTGGCACATTACCCTTCCCATTCTTTGCTTTTTCAGCAGGTAGAAAGCAGCCCTTGGGGGTGGCTGAGAAAGAATGGACTCTCTCTCGCTCTCTTTCAGTCTCTCTTTTTGGTCTTGGCAGGGTTAGCCCTGTCTCAGCTTGCCCAGGAAAATTGAGTTTGATGCTGATTGGGGCTTGCTGAGAGGATCTTTTTGTTCCCTTGCTACGAGGCAAGAAGAACGAGAGGAGAACTCAGCAGCTCCAGCCCAGAGCATTGAACTAAATCAAAAAACCCAGCAGTCAATAACGCTTATTAAAGCATGACCAATGACAGGGTGTGAGAAGCAGATAGAGTTGAAACGAGAGTCGAAAAAGACAAAGGAAAATGAGAAGACAGATTCATACAGGCCATGTGTGACTCTAAAATACATTTATGCACTTTGCAGATGCTTCCATCCAATGCGACTTTCCGGATATCATGTTTGCGTGTTGTCCTTGGGAATCAAGATGGTGACAGCAGAAATAACATCTTCCACAACCGACTCAACATTATTTAATAAACAGGTCCAATCAAAATTCAACCATCAAATCTCAAATATATACATACATGTATAATTCGTTACATTTATATAGCACTTTTCTGGGTACTCTAAGTGCTATACATATGGAAGGAGGAATCTCCTCAACTACCACCAATTTATATAAATATAAATGTATATACCAGTCATATTTCTTTTGCCGCCATATTACCAAATATCACTATATGGTAAAAATATTGTAACGATCTTGAGTGGTTTATTTTATTTTTTTTGCTTTACTGTATTAACTGTCAATTATATTTCTAAATTAACCAAGATCAATAAAATTGTCAGTTCATTAAACCTTATGAATGAACTAATTGAACCATGTTGTAAAAAGCAGAAAGCAATGTCTTTAGTTAATCAAGTGCTCACATACTTGTGTAAAAAATATTCCTAGAATTCTAACAACCAAACCAGCTCACTCTCAAAATTCAGTTCTGAAAATTTAAGTGTGACAGCAACCATATTTTGCTGTGGTGTGTACATACCCCATATAGAAATTACAGACAAACCTCAAATGTGGAAAGTGCTAATGCCTGTGCGCTATCGACATAGTCTGCAAACTCAGATTGATGCAGTCATTAAAGGAGTGAACAGAGTCCTCTTTTCGATGCAAACGGGAGTGTGTGGGGGGAGCGATTGAAAGATAAAGAGCGGAGGCCTTTAATCTTGATAAAAGATAATGAACTCAGCCCAAAGATAAAGAGAGCTCTCAATCTGTAGGAGGATGCTATGAGTGAATGTGTGGGGTACAGAGAGGAAGATAACAGAGATAGAATCCTGCAATGTGAGATGGGATGCAGATATCCAGAGCAACGGCATCAATGCTCACAGGACGTGATGTCACAGACATCTCGATGCCCTTACCTACCAGCCTCAGGGGCCCCGAGGGCGATCGCTCGGTCTTATCAGCTCATATTGCCAACTGACACTTCCACCCACCTCCCCCCAAAAAAACACGAATAAAGAACGGACAAGATGAAATATGAGCGCTTTCAGCATCACTTAGGCCTGCGGAATAAGTCAATTAGTCATGGCAGCCAACAGTCAAGAAGAGATTCTACATGACAGCCTTAACGAGGACCTCAAAGAACCAGCATTCGACAGCTCGTTAAATTAATCCACTGGGTGTAAGCTAGAGAGAGAGGGAGGGAGCAAGAAAGATGGATGCGAAGGAAAGCAAAAATCATTTCACTTTTGATACATTAAATGCTGTCACAAATATTTTGGTACATATTGCTACACAGCGGGTGATGCCGACAGGAAGTGTGAGCGACAAGCCTGCAGTTAGATGGATCAATTATTAATGATGCGTCAATGATATGAACCTTGGCGTCAGGGTATCTGGCTTTAGAGCGGTGATGCGCCTCCCCTCCCCAAGTGAAATCTCAGAAGAAACACACATGCATTGAAGAATGACCTTAGAGAGGATGATGCTGGACAGCTTTGTTTTGACAGGCGGATTTGAGCTGCCCTGCTTTAGGCTGCGGGCCGAGCGAACACGCACTTCCATACAGCTCTGTGTGTGTGTGGGCTCACGTATGAGCAAGCATGAATCTCCAGCACAGATGTGCCGGACCCTTGGTATATGCCTGACCTTCACACAGCTGAAGCTCAATGCTGATGCCCTTTGGGGCTGTTTGATGAGAAGATGAGAAAAAAAAAACAAGGGATGAAATGGACGACAGAAGGCCTTTCCATCAATCTCCCCTCAGAGCGCTGCTCTTCAACTGGACCCGGACTATCTTTTCTGGCCCAGACAGCCATGCCTGATGACCCTTAAATCCCTCCCCTCTGCCTCAAACCATCCATGTTTCATCATGCCCACAGGCACAGAACTGCCTCTCTCTTGCATCTTTCCATCCACCCTTTCATTTCCATCTGCTCCTGCCAGCCCTGCGCCCGGCTACAGGCCAAATTGACATCTCCTGGTGCCGCAAAGACCCGCCTGCGACACACAGGGACAAATTCTAGGCCACACACACACACCAGCGGTGTTACTAAATACTTTTTTCAATAGTCTATCTTTTCTAGTATCAAGCTACTTTTTGTTACTGAAAAAGATGCACAACCTCGAAAAAGGGAATATTCAAAAACACTGTCTTATTTATAAAATGTTTCTTTTAGATGGTTAATGAACCAATTATGTGTTAAAAGTTTGAGGTCAGTAAGATTTTTTTAGAAAGAAAGTAATACTTTTATTCATTAACGACCCATTAAATTAGTCAAAAATGACATTAAAGACATCATTTTACAAAAGATTCCTATTTCGGTTGCTGTTCTTTTGAATGTTCTACTCATTACAGAATCCTGGGGGGACATATTATGGTTTCTAAAAAAATATTAAGCAGCACTGTTTTAAACATTGATAATAATAAGAAATATTTCTAGAGCACCAAATCAGCATATTAGAATGATTTCTGAAGGATCATGTGACACTGAAGACTGGTGTAATGATGCTGAAAAATATATTAGAATAGAAATAGTTATTCAATATTGTAATATTTTATATTACGGTTTTTACAATCAAATAGATTCAGTTTTTGTGAGCATAAAAAACTCAAAGACGCAACAACATTAAAAAAATATTACTGACCCAAAACTTTTGAACGGTAGTAAATATATATATATATAAACAATTCATTCTAATGTGGGGGTTTTGTTTTTGTATTAATATCATCACATAGTAGTTACACTTTTAAATTGATTACCCACAGTAACTTCAATATAATTAGTTTGTTTTTTGCTACTAGATATTCCACAACAATTTTTTTTAAATAGCTGCTTGTAATTTAACTTCTTAAAATCATGAGTAATTTTCCAAATAAAAACTGAAACAAATAATCGTTTATAAATGTAAAAAAAAAATAATAATCATCTACACAATTTCGATAGCATATAGAGTTCTACCAATGTCTGATATTTTCTTTGTACTTGTCTTCGTCACTGACTTTAAAAAAAAATGCTCACACGACTAACTGGTGAGTGTGTTGTATGCCCTGATATTGACCTCTTAGGTCAAGGTCATCTGAAACAGCCAGATCTACCAGAATGGCTATGTTTGGAATAGCATATGACCCTTACTATTTCTGAGCAAAGTAACTCAGATGACCTACTGCATTTGTACACAACAGAGCACACTCTTTTCTAGAAGTACACAAGTGTGAGCACATAATAAACAACTATATTCCACAATGCATTCAATTTGACCAGAATAAACCTGAAATAATTATAATCATGATTATCTGACCATGATTTCACTGCGACCATGATTTCACTGGCAAAATTATTTTAGTAACCATATTTCAGTATTTAGAGTTTGGTTAAATTGGGGTTTGTTAGTGGAATTGTTAAATTGTGGGTGGTTAGTGAAAAAGGCAGTTCTGAAATACCACATGCAAAAGTGGTGTAACAGTTTTGTGAATTCGCCCCAGAGAGGCAGGAAAGAGGGTTGGGCCTATCTTAAGATAGAAACCCAAAATTGAGTGACCTATTTTTGGATTTTTTTTTTTTAAAACATCACCTTAATTGCTTATTGAAATACAATGATCACCTTTTGCACTTCATAGATCTGTGCACTAGACATTGTGTGTCTTCATAATTGTTTACAAGAGATAGGTGATGGAGACTAAAGTCAAGACAGAAGGATCTCTCTCATTTAATCATTCACACATATACAGTACATCTCCGACAAGATATTCTGAGGGAACTCGTTTTACATTCACCAAACAGCAAGAAGTTAGCAAACCTGACATCCTTACTGTATTTTCAACCTCTGAACGTTTTATGTTTACACAAAAAACACATAGATATGTATGTGACAGCAAATATCTTGTCTTTCATAATGCAGCTCTCTGAAGAAAAATGAATCTTTCATACAGCACTACTTAAGCGCATCAAATTACATAATGTATACTGACTATACATAAGGTTTTGATGTGAATTTTTCTTTGTGTAAAATCAGCAAGTGTGAGCATGAAAGGAGTATATACTTTAAAAAATGAAGTACATCAACATATGAGGCATTTTGCAGACATTTATGCATAGTAGCTTACAAAAAGTGCTTTAGCTTCACATATGAAAGTGTTATGAGGGTAAACATGCAATTCAAACAGTTATCTCCTAAAGTATTTTCTATATAAATGCAAACTAATACAACAGTA
The DNA here is from genome assembly GCA_030578255.1 of Tiaroga cobitis. Classification (NCBI taxonomy): domain Eukaryota; kingdom Metazoa; phylum Chordata; class Actinopteri; order Cypriniformes; family Leuciscidae; genus Tiaroga; species Tiaroga cobitis. Next base: position 26,509,611 of record CM060611.1, on the reverse strand, counting down.
CTGAAACATATGATGACAACTGTATCTTGATATTGCATCAGAAAAGCATTGCAAACCAATCTTCTTATATAAGGGCTGAAAAAAATTGTAGGTAATATCAAACCAAAACACATGTACAGATGCCTATTTTGAAAATCCACAGGAAGTAATATACCATCTGAGGACCTTTGACATGCTATTTGCAATGCACTATGTTTTAGGATGCACTAATCCCAATCTTGCAAACAATTTAGGATGGATTGCATGCAATTTGGGATTCAGCCTTCTACTGCCTTCAAGTCCTCCTGTGAGGTTCCTACTTGCGTGTTTAGATTACAAGTCATTATAATGATGTGATAAAGATAGGAAGCCTTTTTTTAGCTCATGTACAACAAATTGAAATGACAGATCCACATATGTGTAATTCACATGTTATCTGCTGCTGTCTTCAGGTAAACAAATTACATAATGCTCAGTGTTTCCTCTAGGATTTTTTCCAGCCGTGGTGGCAGGCCTATTTCGCCGCGGGGGGGGAGGGGGGGGGGGGGGGGGGGGTGGCCCATGAGTGATATTCAAATTGGCCACGCCCCCTTACCCCAAGGTGATTAAACCTCCCCTAACATGAAAGGCTCCAATAAGAGCGGCAAAGCGATTATGCGCATCCCGTGCGCAGAATGATGCACTTTAAGCAACGCGACGTCACAGCGCGCAGCACTCCGCAATTCGCATTGAAAAGTTCAAAGCACAAAGCGAAGACATTATATCTATCTATGCTTAATGTATTATATCTATGCAACAGTTTATCGAGCCTTTTCTTTTAACAGTTTTAAATTTCAGTTACATTGTGCATGAAGAACAATTCACAGCGCTCTCAACTCCACTGCTGTAATCTAGCAGACTCCCGGGAGAAAGGAATATGATTTAGAAAGCGCTATAAAGCAACATAAAGTTATTTTATGCAAACTATAGACCTTTATCTACAAATAAAGAATAATAATGGGAACATTGATCTTGAAGAGAGTGTCGTCGTGTTACTGTCGTAACCGGACGCGACGCGCTGTTTGATGCTGAATGGAGAATGACTGAGGAGAGATGAGTTTCCATTATCTTTAACTTAACGACTTGCATATTAATTTTTATCTCACATTATGCTATTGAATGACTTTAGAAGTCTTGGAATATAATGTAAAAACTTTATGGTGCTTTACAATGTTTTTTATGCCTTTAGCTTAACAATAACACAATAGTATAGGGCTGGGCGATAAAACGATAACGATAATTATCGCGATATCATTTTTCTCGATAAAACGGTATCAAGAGGTCGATAAATGTTCGATAATGTTTATGCGCCAAAAAGCGGAACGAAACTCATTTAAACCGCGCGCGCCTCACAGAATGTTTATCCGCTCGGCTCAAAGTCCAAACGGCAGCGCGAGCTCACTAGAGCAGACGCGTTTACTCTGATCGGTCTCGCTCACGAGATCCAGTGTTCAGCGAAGAACACAAATGTCCAGTTTAAACCAGTTTAAAGGCAGATGAAACACCGCTGACAAACAGGAGAAACAATGCGCGCAACGATACAGTCAGAATCTGAATTGATACTGAATCCATTTAGCCTAACGTTACCATGGATTTACTGTAAGGTTAGCCTAGTAATATTAACTGCACCATGAAATGTGGGATATACATATGAATTGTATAATATTATTAATGTAGACAATGTATTAAATGACTAATGGAATATAATTACAGTATTTAATAATGTATTTAACTGTTAGGCTACTGTTTTTCATACAAATACCATAGAAACCATAAAGTTGCAGTTTGCCATGATAGTGAGGTGCTATAGGCTATGCCTGGTTTTATCTGTGGTTATCATGATCTAAATGCATGATACTGGATGACCAATGGTTAATTTTAATAAAACTCAAACAGTCAGAATATTACATTTTACCAATAAAAAATGTGGTTGTTACATTTTTTTTAAACAGATGTTACTGTTTTTATTAATGAACATAAATTTAACAAAGTAGTATTAGCTTGAGTTAGGATGCAGATTTACTGTCAACTCACTGTCAAATATGCATTTCGAGACAAAACATGTAATTTGAATATTGCAGCCAGCACTGCAAACTGTGCTGAAGAAATATTTTTCTATTCAGATATTTATTTTAAGGAAAAATGACAAATGTTTGAATGTTCTACCTCAGATTTGTGAAATTTTCACCTGTTTGGCAAGAGTTTGTCAGGATATGTTCTGACAATAAAGAGTAACGTTAGTTTAAAACCACAATTAACGCTCTGGTTTATACAACTTTCACTTAGGAGCAAAAATATGCCTTTAAACTTGAAAGAAATAAAGATTTGACATTTATCGTGATAATTATCGATATCGACTGATATAAAAAAAGTTAGTGATAATTTTTTTTTGGCCATATCGCCCAGCCCTACAATAGTATGCACAATATCGGACCTCACTGAGAAGCTGCAGCCGTGGCGGGATGATTTTAGGTGTGGCGGCCCGCCACGGCAGAATGAATATAGCGGAAACACTGATGCTCTTTTTCTATTGCACCAGTGGGTGAGCATTAATGAATACTCTTGCATCAATGTTACACTACCTATAGGCAGGCCCGGCGTCAAAGGGGGAGGGGGGGTATAAGATAACAATAAACGAGAACCGTCTGAACTGTTCTCGACTCCACCCCTTTTGTACACTTCACACGTCTGCAGTGCATTACGGCTCCGACAAGATTTTATTCCATCCCCTACGCGGTGCCAACTCACACCAGGAGCATTTCAGAAGCAAAGCGACTAGATGCGCGAGACCATGTGATATGCCTGTCCGATGTGGTTTTTCTTGATTTTTGGGTTTCTACCCTACAGTCTATGGTTTCTACCAAGGGTATATAGGTGAGCAATACAATTGGGAGTCCTTACAGGGTGTTTATTTAAAAATGTACAGTGTTTTTTTTTTTTACTTGTATTTTGTATTTACGGTGCGGCTTGGACGCGGCGTCCGTCGAAAATAGACTTAGCACCTATCTTTAGTGAAGCGGTGCGGAGAGCCGCTTCTGGGATGCTTCTCAAACGCCGCGTCGCGGTTGGTGTAAGCAAGCATTGACTAGAGTGGGTGTGATGAGCTCCGGTAGCCGTGTCCCAGCCGTAGCGCGCCGCAGACTAGTGTTAACTAGTTTAACAATAAATAATTAATTTTTTTTTCAATATGGGGCACAAGAGAAGGCCCAAGAGATTAGTGAACAAAACTAATTCTAATTTTAAATTACACAAAAAAGGAAAAGGAATGGTAAAAACAAAATGTGTCTATAGGATATATGAAATGCTAATGTGAAATTAACTTTAGTAGGACAAAAGTGTCAATTTTATTTAAAAAAAAATTTTTTTAAATGTTGCTTCCACCACAGAATGCCATTTTAAACCTATCATTTGAGATGTGAAGAAAATTTGCATGACTTTCAGAAAAGGGGCCACAGGGCCATTTATTTTTTTATTGAAAAGTCACATAAGCATTTTATCATTCACGTTTTGCCACACATTTAGCCTACTTATGTTGCACAATAAACCAGATCAGGGATAATATTTCTTGGCCAGCTTTACAAACAAAAACAAAAAACTATATTGGCCAATAGCAATTTGCTATCAGAGTATTTCTTTAACTGTCAGCTCTGCCTCCAAGTCTGAAAGTAAATCCTATCGGTAATTACAACAGTGCTGTGACATTCATGTGTGCTCATCTCATTAATACGATCATTCTGACGTCCCTTGAAGGAAGCTTTAGAGCATGGGAGCTCAGTCCTGTTTCCTGCTGAGATTAGCTCCAACTCTAATCAAATACACCTGAACCGGCTAATCAAGCTCTTTGAGTGCGGTTAGAAATTAAAGTCAGGTGTGAAGGAGCGGATATGGAACTCTACCCACCTTCTTCCTGACGAACTTACCGCGTATTGAATTATAGGAGGCTCTTCCGGTTTGAGGAACTTCCACTCAACAAGACTAAAACAAATCATTTCAAATCATAAGGTTGCGCTACAAATAGGCCTAATCCTTATCTGTCAGTTTGACTGAATGGGCTGTCAATTTTCCTTCATGTTTTATTTTCAGACGTCAGAAGAATAATGTAACGCTTGATATTTTAATGTGATATGGTATGACAAGAATATCTGTGGCAGAGCTCTTTTCAGTCTGCTGCGTTCTTTTCCTCCTGATTATTTTTTTAGTATTCATTCCACTGTAACAGTATGAAATAGGACAACATATACTGTGCATTTGTGGTCTGTTCTCCCGATTTACTTTATGATATATGCCATGAATGATCCACTGGAATTCACCATGAATATTTCGTTTTTCTCCCCAAATCCTCACGTCTCTTTCCAGGTTTGTTTTTGCATGGATGCTATAAAATGTAACTGTCTCCCCCTTTCCCTTATAATCCTTATTAGCAGTGTTTACTGGAACATTTCTAAAGCAGGTAAATTAAATATTTGTTGTGTCAAATTGTCAGAAAGCACTTAATATTAACATTAAAATATCACTCAACACTTTTTTGATTAAGGCAAGGTATGTCACATAATATTGACAAATATTACTACAGTGATATTAACCCATCCATAATATTGTTGGGAAAGAATCGAGCTTTTGGGTTTATTCATGGTCTACTGTAGTTATTTGTTCTTGTGGTAACACTTTACAATAAGGTTTCACTTGTTAAAATTACTTAAAGCTCCAGTAGGTAACTTTTGAAAACATGTATTTGCTAAAACTGTCATTATGTCCTGACAGTAGAATATGAGACAGATAATCTGTGTAAAAATCAAGCTCCTCTGGCTCCTCCCAGTGGTCCTATTGCCATTTGCAAGAAATACACGCTCCCGGTCAGAAACAACCAATCAGAGCCAGGAGGCATGTCTTAGCAGTGTCAATGACGCTCGTGTACGCGCTGATCACACCCCTCTCTTGCACAGCGCGAGCGCCGGAGCGCGAGCCGTCGTTCAAACTCAAGATTGCCGGCGTGCTGCAGCTGTGCTTATGACGGAGAAACAACCTAAACTGCCAATTCTCGAGTGACACCTGCTCATAAAACAAAGAGGTAAAAGGAAAAAGACTGATGACGATAAACAAGCGAAAAATAAAGAATTACACAGAGCCCATTGACTTGGTGTCAAAACTAACATGTAGATAAAATGTCACGCACTCTGCTAAGCAACAATTGAAACCTGCTAATTCACTGGCTTGTCATGTTGCTGAAATAATGTACTAGCACACCTTATCTAGCATTATATATCGCTAGAATAATTACTTACATGCTGTAACATTAGTTACCGTTATATTAACGTTATCTAACTAGCTATTTATAACTTATAGAAAGAGTGCAACGTTATAAAGTTACATGTAGGCTATTGGAAAATACATAATGATTTGAGGACCAAGTTTGTAGTCAAAGTATGGGCAGGCCATAGTCAATGTAAAGCATATTATTGACGTTTAGTCCCTATTAGTGAATGTGCCATATAACTTTTTATCCGCTGTTATCGGTGGCCCAGTTTACTAGCCTGCGCGTTCACGACAGGCTCCGCTGTGGAGGGAGGGCTGTAGCGCAGCAGAGAGCAAGGGGGTGGGACCTGGAAGTTGTGCTTGTTCAAATTTTCAGGCTAAGTCAACGTTTTCTCAAAACTCCCTACTGCAGCTTTAATATATTAACTAACATGAACTAACCATGAGCAATACATTTGTTACTGTATTGTTACATTATTAACGTTAGTTAATAAAAATACAGATGTCTATTGTTTGTTCATGTTAGTTCACAGTGCATTAAATAATGTTAACAAATACAACTTTTGATTTTAATAATGTATTAATAAAGGTTGAAATTAACATTAACAAAGATTAATTATGCTGTAGAAGTCCAGTACATTATTAGTTCATGTTAACTAAAGTGTTTAACTAATGTCAACTAATGAAACCTTATTATAAAAAGAGTTACCATTAGTGCTTTTACACTTTTGAGTTCACATTTAATATTTGATGGTTGAAGGGCAAGTAAAATGTCACTTCATTGTACCTAGTTTATCTATTTAACCTTATTATTGGGTTCATAGAGTGAGCCTTTCACTGATTGTTTACACTTTAATGGAAGCCACTACCATAATTCGCACAAAGCGTCATGCGTAGGAAAAATGTGGACAGGAAAGATCTCAAAGAGCAGGACTGAGCGAGCTGGAGAAAGAAAGCGACAACGAATGAAAAGGAAAGAGAGAATCCTATTTTGTCTCTCCTTCTACTCAAACCACTGCAATATGGGTCTTAGTCTGATGAACACACACACATTTCAAAGCTGTGTGATGGAGATGGTGCAGGAGCACTGTTTGAGATAAGTCTAATTTATTTATGTGTCTGTTATTGTCTTGGGATTTTGCCTTTAAGACAGAAAGTGCAGAAGTCAGGAAGGGTGGGGAACGGATAATGGAACATTTCAAAATAAATGGCAGAATGAGAGACAAAGGAAGAGGGAGAGAAACACAGCCAATGACCAGAAATAAAAAAAAAACATCTGCTTATGAATACCAAACAGAGTCCATGTTCATGTGCTTTTTCACTTTCAGTATTCACAAACTTTGCAAAGCTAATTGAAATGGTGTGATAAATGGTGTGTTTATCCATGTCACAACCACAAGAGACCCAGTCAGACCCCTCAGACTTAAGGTCAGTTACAAAATGTCTGTTACTGACAGGTAGAGAGTTCCCAAAACCCACAGCAGTGTTTCCGCTACATTCATTCTGCCGTGGCGGGCCGCCACACCTAAAATCATCCCGCCACGGCTGCAGCTTCAGTGAGCTCTGATATTGTAAAGCTAAAGGCATAAAAAACATTGTAAAGCACCATAAAGTTTTCAAATTATATTTCAACACTTCTTAAGTCATTCAATATCATAATGTGAGGTAAAAATTAATATTTAAGTCTGTAAGTGAAAGTTTATGGAAACTCATCTCTCCTCAGTCATTCTCCATTCAGCATCAAACAGCGCGTCGCGTCCGGTTACGACAGCAACACGACGACACTCTCTTCAAGATCAATGTTCCCATTATTATTCTTTATTTGTAGATAAAGGTCTATGGTTTGCACTTTGCATAAAATGACTTTATCTTGCTGGAGTTTATAGCGCTTTCTAAATCATATTCCTTTCTCCCGGGAGTCTGCTAGATTACAGCAGTGGAGTTGAGAGCACTATGAATTGTTCTTCATGCACACTGTAACTGAAATTTAAAACTGTTAAAAGAAAAGGCTCGATAAACTGTTGCATAGATTTAATACATTAAGCATAGATGGATATAATCTCTTCGCTTTGTGCTTTGAACTTTTCAATGCGAAGTGCTGCGCGCTGTGACTTCACGATGCTTCAAGTGCATCATTCTGCGCACGGGATGCGCATAATCGCTTTGCCACTCTTATTGGAGACTTTCATATTATAATACTTAGGGGATGCTTGAACACCTGTGGCAAGGGGGCGTGGCCAATTGGAATATCACTCATGGGCCACGCCCCCTGGGGAAATGGGCCTGCCACCACGGCTGGAAAAAATCCTAGAGGAAACACTGCACAGCAACATCTTTAGGGGCAAATAGTCTTGACCAGGTTCAGTTACAGACAGATGTAAAAAAAACAGTCAAATAGTCAACCAACTGTGTCTTATAATATGAATAATTATTCATATCTGTAAGATAGCAGTGATCATATGCAAAAAAACTATGTTTGTACACCAATAGAAAAGGAATATATACATCTCTATTGTTTCTCCTATACAGAAAAGAGATTAAAAATGGGGGTTGAAGTAAATCAAGTTGAGAGGCACCCAATTTTCAAATTAGAAGTCGATTTATGTTTTTCAATGATCGATTCTTCAAGTAAGATTTAATTCCCCCTATTTCTGCATGACACCGCGTCTACACCGGGCGCAACCGTCGCTTGTGTCGTGCCGCATCAGCTAAATGCTGTCTACACTGAATGCAACAAAGCACCCATTGCAAACCATTTGTAATTTATGTCTGTACGTCATAAATAGAACGAGGCATCAGTTTACTGTCGGAAATTTGTCGCTCGCGTGTAGATGAGGTGTGAGTGCTTATGGTCTTCGAAAGCCAAATTACCCAAGTTATGGCACCCACATTAACATTATAGCTCTTCACTCTTCAGTATCTCTACAATTGTCTCATTTGTGTCCATTATTATTTCTGCTAACGTATATCTGAGATAATACAGACAGATACTTAAATGGAAAAAAAAATGCAATTTAGTCTCTTAAGCTATTAAAGGGCAACTTCAGAAAAATGAAAACACTCCTCAGTGCCAAGCAGCATATAAAGAACAATAGCCACTTCTCCGGAGTGAGTTCACATCAGAACAGCTTCTGCTTTGCAAAATCAAGGCCTAGAGGGCAGGCCGGCTAAAACATAACCCTGGGTTTTATGAGTACACACTCAATAGCGGGACCTCATAAATGTTCCCGTTTCCTCACGAAGAGTGTGGAGGAGAGGAAAGAGAGAGGAGGCAATAAAGAGGAGCAAATAGACAGGTTCCCACACATCAGGTAAAAAAGAGAAAGGGGGATCTCGAAAAAGGCTCTTTTTAATAAGACCATGATGATGTCGGTCTGAAGCCAGACAGAAGCTGAATTATGGTTCATTCTAAACACAAGCAATTTAATAAATAAAAGATTCACAGGAAGTGAAAGAAGTACATTATGCTCAGCCAGGCTGCATTTATTTGATCAAAATAGAGTAAATATTGTGAAATATTACAATTTAAAATATCTGTTTTCTATTTTAAGGTATTTTAAAATGTAATAATTCTGGTATGGCAAAGCTGAATTTTCAGCAGTCATTACTCCAGTGTCACTTGTGTCTTCATTCTGATATGCTGATTAAGTGCTCAAGAAACATCTCTTATTATTATTATTATTATTATCTATACCACACACACACACACACACATCTTTCATAAGTCTAAATCTCTGAGGTTAAAGATTTAGGCCACTTGCTCTAAGCAGTATTCCCAGTTTTGTGCTCAAGATCAACCTCGTGCAAAGCCACTGTGGCCATTTTATAAGAAAAGCAATATTCTGTGGATGCTTTGGCCGGCAGAATAATATCATTCTCTCAACTGGAGTGGTCCACACAGGAGTTTTTCTAAGGTCCATGGAGCAGGCAACACATCCTGGCCCAGACCTGCGTATTTCACACCCCAATTTTGTGAATCAAAAAGGGATCAGGAAAATGCTAAATAAATATGGGACTATAGTGTGCGCCCAGCGACGCAGTGTTTATCTGCAAAAACCAGACGTGGCACCAGCCATTCACGCTTTTGAGCCACTCTGCTCATGAATATGGCATGCAAAATGAACTCATAAATAGAGGAAGAGGAAAGAGAAGGGAAGGGAAGGAAAAAGACAATCATTTAAAAATTAAAAATGAGTTGTTCCTCATACAACATAAAACTTCTCTTACACACCACTTTTCTGTAAATGTCATTAAGTCTCCTACCAAGTCATTATAAGCAAGCTCAATTTTTAATCTATTTGAAATGAACCCCTTCAACATTCTCTCTGGATCCACTCCAGTTAGACCCAGAAATTTTTCAGAAATTCTGGTCTTCCAAATTGCTAATTTTGCTATGCCCATAACATAGTTCAGAAGCCAAAATATTGTCTTTTTTGACATTCTATACTTTACACTTCCTATAAAAATGCATTCAGAAAAAGTTTCACCAAATCCTCTAAACCATTCAGTCAAAACTCTAAAAAGCCCCTCCAATCATTTGCAATCCAAATGACATCCAAAGACATACGCTCAGAAGACATCAGTGTACCACGAACCACTGGATTGTGAAAAAATGGTTCCTCCAACACCCACTTTTTAGGGATCTCGAAAACTCTTTTAGGGGTTTTATCCCATGCTTGTAGCACTGATTTATAAAAGGATGTATCTATCAGGTCCATCTCTTTAATTTGTATCCAGAAAAGATGTACATCATAATTCAACCCCTCTACTCTCGCAGAATTGCACCTGCTGTACGAGCCCATGTCAATTATTTTCTACAAAGCAGTTTTTTTTTTGCTGAAATCAGTCTGAAAGCTTGAATTCTGCTCTTAATATCGATCAAGCCTTGTCCTCCTTCACACGGAGGCATATAAAGCTGTCCAGCATGAATGCAGTGTTTACCATTCCAGAAGAAATCCACTAGTGTCTTTTGTATAGAACCCACCAATTATTCTGGCGCTTCAACCACCATTAGCTTATACCACAACGTGGAAGCAGACAAATTATTAATGACTAAAACTCTCCCCTTATAAGATTGTGGTAACAGCCATCGTCATCGGGATAATCGGGCAACCACCTTCTCCAGCAGTCCAGTCCCTCACAATTTTTCTCCTGAAACCTAGAAGAACCCCAAAAAAACACCCAGGGCTTTAAAACCTTCTCTACCCCACTTTAATCCACCCGGTAACTCTGGAAGCCTTTGATTTATCCATTGGCGTAGTGCATATCCTTCACTCTTACTCCAATGTACTTTTACAGAGTATGCCTTTTCATATAGCCTACCTCTATGCTTTTTGTAAGATTGTTTCTTGTCCATTTAAAAACACTGTTATATCACCGGCATAAGCAGATAGCACAATTCTATTACAATTAGAATCATTTGGAATTGAAACCCCTTTAAGATCTCTTCTCATTCTTCTTAATAATGGTTCAATGGCAATGATGTTTGACCAGAGAGTGGGCACCCTTGTCTGATTCCTCTTTTTACAGGGATTGAGGCCCTCAACCCTCCTACCACCTTCACCAATACAGAAACGTCACAATATAACAGTTTTATCCAAGAAATAAACGTATCATTGTGACAAAGCGGTTGGATCGTCACCACTGAGGGAGCAGCACTGGCACGCACATACAAATACACTCGCATACATACTCCATTCACTCTTCATTCCCCATCCTCACCTGTTGTTTTCACCATCGGCATCGCGGGTGCACACGCCGGTCCGATGGTTCACGGTCATTTCTCCACGCCACATCTCCCTTCAGTTCAGTCGCATGGATGATAGTTTCACATACACACATTGTCCGTGTCTTGTGTTTTGTTTGCGTGCCGTCGTTCGGTTGTTTGTTTGTTGTATGGGAGTAGTCGGACTTTCGGTGGGTAAACGCTGCGTCGGCCAAACAGAGCAGACGAAGAACGCATGTTTATGACGTGATAGTTGGGTCGCGCCGGCGCAGTGTCGCCAAAGCCGGTGAAACCATTGTCTTGTGATTAGGGGGGGGAGTGTATGTGAATTATGTGTTTTGATGTTTACGTGTTTCTGTGTTGTTAATAGTAGTTAATAGTAATTATAATGGATAATTACCAGTGAGAACTATTGTTAAGGTTGATTGGATGAACATCTTTGTGTGTAGAAAATTACGGGTAAGAACTTAAATATATATTTACCTGTCAATGGTCTGGTTGCCAAAAACAAGGCGGAGTCTGGCCTATAAAAAGGGCGGCCAGACTCACAATCAGTACTGCTTAACCAAGTCGGAGCAAGAGTGCAATTGGGGTGCCTCAAGCAAACCTGTGTATATGGTGGATACGTTTTGGAGAGGTTTTTTTTGTCTTTATTTTTTTTATTTATTTATTTTTTTTTTTAAGTTTTTGTGGTCACCTGTGTATACTCCACTGTGGACTGTTTTTCTTATTGGCACTGTAAATAAATTACACCTAGCACAAGAGTGCTCTGCGAGTAAGCCATAATTTTTTTTTTTCATCCTCACGGACCCCAGTTACCGTTTTCCCTGCCCTTTTCCCCTGAAGCGAGCAGTGGCACTCGTTTCATCACAATCATGATAAAAAAAAAAGTCAATATTCTCTTTAAAACTCATAGCATCTCTTAAGAGAAATAGATTATCCATAATAGATCGCTCGGGTACACAATAATTCTGATCACTATGAATAATTGTGTCCAGATAGTCTTTTAACCTGTTTGCCACACATTTGGTCAAAATTGTGTAATCCGTACATAAAAGAGAAACAGGTCTCCAATTCTTCAAAAAACCTAAATCCCATTTTTTAGGTAACAAGGATAATACTGCTCATCTACAGCTGCTTAAAAATACTCTTTTGTTACTTCATAAAAATCTTGTCCCAAAATGTTCCAGAAATGATGATAGAAATCTGTGGTGATTCCATCAATCCCTGATGAACGTCCCAAGGAAAGTTGTTCAACTGCATCTGTGAGCTCTCTCAAAGTAATGTCACAGTCCAAAGTTTCTTTCTGTTTAGGTTGCAACTTAGGAAGATCTTGAAAGATATCTGTGGCATTGTCCTCATCACATTGTCCAGCATTAAAAAGTCCAGAGTAAAAAAGTCAACTGCAATTGTTCGCATGTCACTTGGATTGTCCGTAATTATCCCATCTGGACATTTTAAATAAAGAATAGGATTATGTTGCACCACATTTCGCTCCAATTTAAAGGAATAAGTGCTAGGACCATTCATATCCTTAATTAGTATACTTCCCTCCCACCATAAACCCCATTCTATTTCATTAGACCTATCAGAATGAGTCTCTTGTAACATTACTATATCAACATTCCTAATTATTATAAATTCTGATCTGTCCTTTTAGTTGGATCTCTCGCTCCATTTTATTAAAAGAGCCTATTCTCATAAGCATCATATTAATAAAAAGGAAAAATGACAGCAAAGAGGAGAAAAAGATAGGAGTGAAAAAAAAACACCCAGTGCACCGGACTCTTTTTTTCTATTTGTTTGAAGACGGGCCTTACGCTTTCTTAGTTTTGTAAGTATTTTCCTCGATCGAAACCTCTTTTTTTCATTCAATTCACCCATTCCAACAGTTCTCTGCAATTTGACCACCGATTTCACAAATTTTTCAGTTGCAGGAAAAAAATCTCTAATTTCTACCATTCTTCCAAATGTCTCATCCAGAAAATCATTTATCTCCCCGAGAGGATAAAGATTGCTATCTTCCATCTGAGACCCTGTTTCAGAAACACCTGACATTTGAGAGAATGTATCATCATCCCTCATTTCTACTTTACTTTCATCCTCTAGTAGGCCTACCACAGTATTTTGCATTTTCTCATTCATAAGCATCCCAAATCCACTTGTACTCGCAATCTCAGAATTCAAAACATTCTCATCAATAATATCTTGTACTTCTACAGACTGATTTTCCTCTTGTACAACAATTTCCTGAACCTCAATCCCTTCATTATCACACTCATGTACTTCAGCTATGGCCTGCTCAGTCATGGTTTCAGTTCGTTCAATTCGAGTATTCTCTTCTACCAACTCATTCTCTCCACGTTCTAACGTTATCTTGTCAACATTGTTCTCCTCATTATTATTCACTTGAACTTTATGAGGACAAGCGAACTGTTTGTGACCAACGTCACCACATTCAAAACATTTCAATCCAAGAGTTGAAGCATAAACCATAAACATCTTACCTTCATCCACTACGCGAAACGATATTTCCAGCGTTGGCTCATTTAAAAAACATGAAAACTTGTCGTCGAAACGACATATGTTTTAATTCCGAACTTTTACAACCCAGTGATATGGCTTTTATCGGGCTGGTGATTCTTCCGAACCTAATGAGTTCTCTCTCAATAACTTCATCATGGATAAACAGCGGCACATTCGAGATAATTACCTTATATGTTAACGTTGCCAGTGGAAATATTGGACAAAACCCTCAATTAATCACGACACCACTTTCGATAAGTTTTACAACCAGTTGCTCCTCTTTTAGAAAGACCACTACCGCCTTGTTCATCCTTGATGCCGAAGATATCTTTTAATTACCAAATTATAATATATTTCAAAACTAAGAAAGAAAAAAAAACATAAGACAAATAAAGAAAGATAAGAAAAATATATAAGCAGACAGTTGAAACCGATTCTTTGCCTTCCCCACCGCACCCTCCACGACTCTCCTACATCTCGTGAGAAGAGATGAGAAGAGTGTACTTTACCATACTTGATTTCTCTAAACTGGTGATCAAACACCAATTAGTGGTGCAGTGATTCAGTCAAGCCAAAGCTAAAACAAAGTTGTTGTTGTTTGTTTATTTGTCACAAAGTGAAAAAAATGTATGGCTTTTGGAGCGAGCGGTCTTGTTTTGGAATACATCTCATTAAGGAGTGCCTAGGGAGGACATCATTCATAAAACATTAAGAAACAGCTTTTATTTCATTCATTATTAAAGCACAATCTCCTCAAACCACAACCACAGGAACGTGCTATTTACAGGCACTATGGAGGGACAGGACTGAGACAAGAACAGTTAGGCACTAAAGAAGAGCAGAGAACATAGTAAGGCTCTCATGGGGATGAGACCGAGGTCTGTCAAGATTATCTGAGCTGCTTGAAGAAATAGCCTTGGCCTGTTCATCTACCAATCAATGTATCCATCCATCCCTCTTCTGTAACTTGATGTCAGCAAAATATTAAGAGCATATGGTTGCACTATCCCTGGTGAATCGTACATCAGTGAAGAACCCACATAGGGTGAGTTTGATTTAAGAGATAATCCATGGCGTGTGTGTGTGTGTGTGTGTTCTTCCTGGGCTTGCCCAGCTCACAGTGACCCATTTTATCTACATGATAGAGAGTCAAAAATAGTCACTGATTATTGCTGGCACACTTTCAGACAGACCACAGGGGCCTGGACTGAAGGTCACTCCTTCGTCCTCGATCGCTCTCGTTCTTTTTCCTACTGGACACAAATTATGATCTAGTTCTCCATTACATGCAAAGGCCACGGCACAGAGCGATCCTTAAGAGAATTACCTTTGACCTTGACAGGAAAACAAAGGGATCCTCCAGTGTAAACTGGGTAAACAGATATATCAGTCACCATGTCGGCATCTTAGTGGCGTGTAACTGAACTGTAACCGATCCCTTATGTCAGATCTTTGGCTGATGTGATAATTTGACTCACACAGATGAGGTTGCCTTCACTGATTGTCTTTTAACTTAATGTTTTTCAAAGCTGAAATTGCTTGAATAAAATAAAGCATTTATAAATAATTGATATGCAGTTGTTTGGAGGAGTCTAATAATTTTGTCAACATCATGTGTGGCATCACCAACATCATGTTCACACCAGTGCTTAATTGGAGCTTTTAAACGATCCGGCATTAGCAAGTGCATTACATGGCGACAGTGCGAGTGTGAGTTTATGCAGATGTATTTTGAGGTTAAGTTTTGATATTGGCCCTTGACATATATATTTTTTGACCAATAAGTTTTCTTAAGTTCAAAATCACTCTCAATGGTTTGTGCCCACTGAAGTTTGTAGAGTGTTTATAACTGCAAAATTATTTTAATAAAAATATGTTAATATCAGCAAAATGTCAAAAAGACAGTCAAGCATATTTACATTTTTCATATCCGTGAGTAAAGCTGATGGTGTTTCTGATCAAAAAAGATCCTGAGAAAACAGAACTGTATCCCTGGACAACTCTTAATACTAATCAGGATAGCAGGAGACACAAGCAACAGGAGTTATATCACTGATCAACTGAATGATATTTGGTCTCAATGTGGACTAAATATGTGACAGAATAATACACTAGGGTGAAGGGCCATGCAGAAACTTGTGAATTATGCTCTTATAGTTGTGCCATCACAGCGCAGTCTCATCCCAAGACGTCAACCAACTGACGCTTTTGACCATACGTCAACATCCGACGTTTTAGGGTACCCTTTATCGTCAGTTAGATGACGCTATCTAATCCTAACCCTACCCCAGACCTAAACCTATCCGCGTCATCTAACTGACGTTAAAGGTAAAGCGTCAGTTGGTTGACGCCCCAGGATCGTCATCTAACTGACGTTAAAGGGTACCCTAAAACGTCGGATGTTGACGTATGGTCAAAAGCGTCAGTTAGTTGACGTCTTGGGATGAGACTGTATTAGCCATCACCGTTTAGTGACGTCATTGTATGATCCGGGAAAACTGAAGTTGTATGGTCAGTGGTGTGAATGGTGTGAAAAGGGAAAAACATCCAGTATGCGGCAGTCCTGTGGGCGAAAATGCCTTGTTGAAGCTAGAGGTCAGAGGAGAATGGGCCGACTGATTCAAGCTGATAGAAGAGCAACTTTGACTGAAATAACCACTCGTTACAACCGAGGTATGCAGCAAAGCATTTGTGAAGCCACAACACGCACAACCTTGAGACGGATGGGCTACAAGAGCAGAAGACCCCACCGGGCACCACTATATCCACTACAAAAAAGGAAAAAGAGGCTACAATTTGCAAGAGATCACCAAAATTGGACAGTTGAAAACTGGAAAAATGTTGCCTGGTCTAATGAGTCTCGATTTCTGTTGAGACATTCAGATGGTAGAGTCAGAATTTGGCGTAAACAGAATGAGAACATGGATCCATCATGCCTTGTTACCACTGTGCAGGCTGGTGGTGGTGGTGTAATGGTGTGTGGGATGTTTTCTTGGCACACTTTAGGCCCCTTAGTGCCAATTGGGCATCATTTAAATGCCACGGCCTACCTGAGCATTGTTTCTGACCATGTCCATCCCTTTATGGCCACCATGTACCCATCCTCTGATGGCTACTTCCAGCAGGATAATGCACCATGTCACAAAGCTCGAATCATTTCAAATTGGTTTCTTGAACATGACAATGAGTTCACTGTACTAAAATGGCCCCCACAGTCACCAGATCTCAACCCAATAGAGCATCTTTGGGATGTGGTGGAACGGGAGCTTCGTGCCCTGGATCTGCATCCCACAAATCTCCATCAACTGCAAGATGCTATCCTATCAATATGGGCCAACATTTCTAAAGAATGCTTTCAGCACCTTGTTGAATCAATGCCATGTAGAATTAAGGCAGTTCTGAAGGCGAAAGGGGGTCAAACACAGTATTAGTATTGTGTTCTTAATAATCCTTTACGTGAGTGTATATCGCAATACAAAAATGCATCAATATGTATTGTGGACAGGGACAATATGTATTGTGTATAATTCACCTAAAATTTAAATTTATTTAAATTCATTTTTACAGAGTTTTAGTGTGAGTACTACATTAAACTGCTATATATTACGTTGAATATATTGTATGTAATGGGGGAATATTTGTGGGTCCTGATAATGCCAAATGTCTTATGTTACCAATAAAAAGTGTCCTACATTATTTTAAATATATCTAGCCAGTGACAGAGTGCAAGCATGTTCATCTAAAATAATTCTGCTTTTTCAGCTTCAGGATCATCAATATTTGTATTCTAGTGTCACCATTGTCCTGTGCATTGGGTTACCTGTAGTAAGTCCAAGCCTATTCTTTTCAACCCCTAATGTAAAATCAAATTTAGGATTTTAATCAACAGTAAATTTTTTGTTAACCTTTTACCATATGTCTTGGAGTATCGCAATAATGATGCATCGTAAGTTCAGTATCGTGATATGTATCAAATCGTGACATGAGGGTATCGTTACACCACTAGTTGTTGTTGTTTCAGATGGATGGACAGATAGTCAGACAGCCAGTCAGACATACAAACAGATTTTTGAATTTGTTGGGGGCGGGTTTCAATCTACACTTTCACTTCAGAATACGAGGAAGTAGGGGCCCAAAACACACAGACACACACACACACACACACACACAGTCCCACACACACGGAGTAAAAGTGAAATGTAATTACCCTTTGGAGCTCTGTGTCTGCTCTGCTCAAACAGACATGAAGTCACTCAGCAAGTTGGAACGTTTGATGAACTTGACTTCAGAGCTGACAATTTCACAAACACACACACACACACGTTTACGTTACACACAGACGTTTTGCTGCAAGGGGCATTTGATGTGCTCGACTTCAGAGCTGACACTTCAATTTCAGAGGGCCTTTAAAGGAGACCTGGAGATTCACACTAATAAATTCCCCTATTAGGGAAGAGAGACATTTTCTTCTCTTCACTCTCTCTCACACCTCCATCGTACAACTATCTCCAGCCCTCATGTACACGTATACCGCACTCCTGAAGAAATTGGGTACTAGGAGCACCGGGAATGAGAGTTTGGACACATTCTAGTAGGAAAACACTTTCAATTCTAATAAAGTGCAGGTAGCAGCATATATCTAGCTCAGCACACTGAGGATGTGCCTCTATAGGTCTAGTTATTTGAAAAAAAAAACAGGCCTATTGCCAAGAATAAAAGATTATTTTAAAGAAATGCAAAGTCAGTTCATGGTTTGACAAAATGTTTACAATTTGCCTCGTATTGAAATATAAAGAAAACCTGACAGCACAAAAATATACTCAAAGTTTTACCTGAGCTGGTAGCTGAAATGTTAGGAGAACATGAGTTGCTAGAAAAAAATACAAAAACAATTATGATACGTATAATTGTAACTCTCAGATTCACAGAAGACGAAGATGAAATCTTGATCAAATAACATACGATTAAGAACGAGATTAACAAGCCAACATGCGAGACAGAACAAGGCGAGAAACTAAATACATGGTGATAATTAAATAAAAGACGAACAGCTGTGATGAATGGAGTTAGTGTCAATGGTAACTGATGAGTGGCGAAAAACTAGGAACACATGTGACTAGTGAAAACAAACAGAAAGTCCATAATAACAAAAAAAACATAATGGTGACAGTACTCCCCCCTCTGGCAAGTCCCGACCTCGCACCACAAATGAAGAACGAGCAGAGGTAGGGGTGGAGGGGGTTTTGGAGGAGGATGAGGATGTGGCGAGGGATGATGATGGCAGGACGAGGCGCAGGGATGGTGACAGGATGCGGTGAAGGGATGGTGACGGAAGGATGATGACGATCCCCTGGCAGCAATGGTGGAGATAGTCCGCTAGCACAGACCCAGAGCTTGCCAGTGCCAATAGCCCACGGCGGAGTAGAGGGAGGAGCCAAGATGGTATTGAGGCTGACGACAACTCGGGGACGACAGGCGCAGACGAAGAGCCGATGGAGTCGAGCGACATCGCTGGCACTGGAGACCAAGGCGATGATGAAGGTACCAGGTGGGATAGGGTGGGAGTTGATACTTCCTCATCGAAGTTTATTAGCTAGTCCTCATTCTCAGTGGCCACGACTCCCTTGTCCGCTGATGGGCTCACAACCCTGGTCAGACTCTTGCTGCAGCTCCACTTCCGGGGCGAGGGTTAGCTCTGTCCTCTTCCCCTCCGTCTCTGGCTAACATGTCACGGTGGCTGGTAGCTCTCCGTCTGCGGGGGGCACACACAAGTTCTCCGCTGTTGAGGGTGGTGCTTTGTCCTAGATCGGGGACGGACGCTCTCCAGACACCTGATGATGGTTTCTTTCCAGTTTAATCCGGTGGTGTCTGAGAGGTCAATGGGGTAATGGTAATTTGCCCCGATCCAGAACAGCAACTTCAGGGTCTCGTCAGGTGACTGCGACATGGAAAAACTCCTCAAAAAAAATGTGTGGCTCTTCTGAGACATGGACGCAAACTTTGCATGTAGTCCATTTTGGTCAGTTGTTCTGTAATGCTCAGATTCACAGAAGATGAAGATGATGATCAAATAACTTAAGATTTATTAAGAACGAGATTAACAAGCCAACATGTGAGACAGTGCATCTTAACACAAACAACAACCGACACTGAACAGAACAACGGGAGGAACTAAATACACAGTGATAATTAACTAAAAGACGAAAAGCTGTGATGAATGGTGTTAGTGTCCATGATAACTGATGAGTAGCGGGAAACTAGAACAAGGGAACACATGTGACTAGTGAAAACAAACAGAAAGTTCATGATTACTAAACAAATTGAACAAGTGACATTGTCGCAATTATCTAAAAATAAGTGCATTTAACTCTGAAGTACTTTAAAATCTGATTGTGTTGTATTTATTCAGAATCAGATGTTGATCTCCTTGATGAGTCTAATTTAATTTACTTGAGTATTCTGTAATCAGAACACAAGATAATTGATTTTGAGCCTTGAGACTTCGGTTTCCATACACTATTTGAGCTATTTCAACTGTTTAAGAACATTAACTGATAAGAGGAGCTGGGATTTCCACTGGGGACTCAAGTGCCATATTGTTTGTCATAGTGTTAAAAGAACAATACATTTAAAAAAAAGATGCACAAAACAATTTGAGCTGTTTGACTCTAGTGCCTTGTTTAACTGACACCGGCTCCACGATGTCACCAATTATAGAAAGTTGCTTTCGGCAACAATATTATATATACATAACAATATTATCTTTACTGACACTTTTGATCAATTGAATGCGTCCTTGCTGAATAAAAGCACTTTTGAACAATAGTGTATTTACAGTTGTAATAAAGTCATATTTAATGGCAGTTTTGTTAATGTTCCACTGAGGTCTAATGTTGCTATGGTTATCACCTAAAACAAATTCATACCCTGCTTTGCACCAAAAATTTAATCCACCCACTTTTTGTGGTCAAATGATTTCACTTTTTTTTTGTATTACTATAAAAATGAGCAAGCAATGTTGAATGACACATTCTCAATAGTTTCTATCATTGCTGATAACGTATGCCATTCACAAAATAATGAACCTAGTTCACAATCTTTTTATCCATTTAGGGCTGATGAATTAAATGAGAGTCAAGTCCAATTAATCGATCAAAATCTTACAATAGATTACAACAATGCTTCACTATCATAATTATGGCTGTTCCTTTCAATAAGCATCCTACTGTACCAACAAACTCATTGGGATTTATTCATGAAACATGATGAGAATGAATTTGTACAGAACGCTTATAAATCAAAATTATTCTTATGTAAATTCTCCCACTGAATGCAACCATTTCCGTTAGGATACGTACGTACAATTTACAGAAATCTGTTCTGCTTGTTTCATGAATACGCCGCACGTATGTCTTAATTGCAGTTCTTGTCTTATTGTGTGTTTCACTGTAATAATGTAAAGTGGGCTGCAACATTTCACAAAAAAAAACAGTTTTTATTCAGTGATACAAACCACACAGGAAAGCAAATAAATTGCCTCAAACCATTAAAACACATGGCCTTGTGTATCATACAAGCAGAATATTTCTCCCATATGCTGCCGGAGGGCAAAACGCAGAGTTAGAAAGTTTAAAAACGAAAGTTTGTTGTGACTTGCTCTCTACAGTGTGATAGAAAAATGTGTGGGCGTATGTTCTCGTCTTTAACCTCAGAGCCTTCTGGAGTTATTACTATTCCTTCTTCCCTATCACCAGATCGTTGTCTGTGTTCATGACAACCAGGAACATAACCTGCCTACAGGGTTCATGCTTATAAAATAGTCATCAAGCCAATAAACTGAAAAGCCAGCAGAGACAAGACACGGCTAAATATAAACATAATTGCATTTTATTGCATAAGGCTACTCCCAATACTGCACTAACTACTGACAAACTTAAAGTAAAGTGAGAGAGGAAAAGACAGAGTTTATCTAATGAAGAAGCAATGATTAGTTTGAGCTTGGCTGGAAGGCAAAGGAGTAAAAGACTGTCACTTAAGAAACAAGGAGAACTGCTTTTAGCATGCTGAAAAAAGATGTGGTAAACATCACCTACTGTCAAAATGTTAAATGTCTACGTGTCACCGGCCCTCCGGTGGTCCCACAGCCATTAGGCTACATTTAAAACAGTAATATCCTATACTAAACCTAAACAAACTATAAATCATTTGAAAACTTACAATCTAGTTTTCATATGGTGACTTGATTTTCAAAATAAATGACAGAGGAGCCGTAATGCAACAAGAATATTTTCATACTCCTAACACAACACGTGACGCCACAACATGTGACGACTCTATTTTAGAAACGGTATCTATTTCTGCGACGTCGCACTGGAACAACAAACACAAAGTGTGGCAATGATAATCTCAGGTACTGATTATGTGGTTTATTTAATGTTAAAAGCATGTAATGTGATTTTGAATATCATGTAGTGCGCTCCCAGCTTTGTAGCTGTAAAAGCAACAATGGATAAACTCAGATCTTGACATTAAACAAATGGAAACAAGAACGTTCAAACTGTGAACAAAGTGTATTATTTTGACATTTACTGTTTTAGTAACTCAGTAGCCTATGTATTTGAATAGTGTTTAAATTGTGTAATATTTGTGAATTTGATTATGTAGCCTACTTATCCATTTTCTTGCAATTGCCGTCAAGATTACTCTCTGGTGCTGTGCACTTGCCGCAAGAGCCCGCCCACACGCTGTTCTGATTGGCTGTGGTTTTTGATTGATTTTTACGCATCCTGCAGTCGCGTCTCATCCATTACATTTTTTTTAAAGAAAAAATGTCTGAAAATGTTTTACATATAAAGAAAAAAATAATATTCACCATTTGTGATGTGGCAGCGAGCTATAATGCACATACGTGTTATTTTTATGTGTTTATTAGAGGTTCAAAATCTGACAAAACTTCCCATATTACTTCTGAATAGGATGTCTACTTCATAAATTGTATAAATACTCAAAACAAATATGGAAATGTAGACGCCCTTATATGGGCAGTAATGGAGTCTGGTTGTCACCTAGTGAAAAAGTTTGGTACTGCGCCTAAACAAAATCTTACTGTAAGCTCATTTTTTGAGACATCTACCTAAAATATTTTTGGCTTTGATTTGCTTGCAGTTTTAGAGTCCAACATGTTTTGAAAATATATATTTTATATTAAATACGGTAAATTCAATTTTTACATTGTACATTTTCATAAACCCAAACTTCTATAACTTTTTTTCTGTTTCACTTTCTTAATTTACTTCACTTCTACAAAAAATCTGCCAAACGTCTTCTTTAAAACCAGACCAATCTTACGTCTATATTCCAAAGCATTCTTGAATTACAACCATTTAAGTTCGGAATGTGCATTTTCATGTCTATTCCAAAAAAAAAAAGGAAAAAAGGCTGTGGGTTGGGGTGACACTTAAGGGGTTGGCTTGAAAAGCACATGTAATATGCAGTTTGGCAACTTCACAGGAAAACTTTATTCTGGTGGGAATTTTCTGTTTCTATAAACAAAGCCTTAAAATGTCTTCACAAGGTAAAGCTGTAAAATGTTAAATGACTGACTCTCACTCAGCTATACACAATCTAAAGACAAAAAAAAAAAAAAAACGTTACCGATGTGCAAAAGAGAGAATGACTTGTCACTGTGTGTGTGTTGGGGTTGATTATGTATTTGCTTTAATTATGAGCCGTACACCAAGTAAAAAGAAGTGTTCCTTGATCACCAAATCAGCATATTTGAATTTTTGAAGGATCATGTGACACTGGAGTAACGATGCTGAAAACATCACAGGAATAAATAACATTTTAAAATGTATTAAAATAGAAAACTATTGTAATTGTAATATTATTTCACAAATATAATGCTTTTACTGCATCTTTTAACAAAGGGCAGCCTTGGTGAGCATTTTAAACACAATTTTTTTTTTAAACTCCAAACTTTTGAATCTTATGACGTTGCCTGTTGCCTGAATTTGCATATGGGTCAAGGTTAAATAATAATTGTTTTAAAGAATTAATCACATTAACATTGTTCAATTTGAACACTGAAAAATCACGTTTAAGTCAAGTTTAATCCTAATGGAAAAATGTCACTAGAGAATTATTTCCAGTCTCTCCCACTGTCTTTCTCTCTGTAGATCTACAGAGGAACTTACAATTCAAAAAGCATGTTCCTTTGAGAACGAACCTGAAACCACTTGTGTCCTGACAAGTGCGAAGAAATTAGGACCACTAACAGCAGTGCGGATATTAGAACACAAGCAGGAGATGAAAAGCATGTCTAACTTAAGACTCAGAATGAGTTCAGCGTTTTTTTAATCAGTGCTGACAGTAAATTCCATAAAGGCTGGGTGGGATGTTTAGCAGAACAGAAGAGCGGAGCCTTGATGAAATTCAGAATTAAATTTCATCCAGCAATTCAGCATGGCAAAATGTTAAAACCAAGATTTAATCTCAAGGATGAAATTCAAAAAGGGGACACATTACATACTGTGCTGAAATGATTGTGATTTGATATGCTTGACTCCAGAGCCACTAAACCGAAAACAAGCATTTGATTATATCAGAATTTTTTCTACAGAGAGGAAAACTTTTTCCTCCTATAACAGTAATAAAAATATTACAAGAAATATTTTGCTCTGAATATTGAATAACATTAACAAAAAATAGAATACAGTGGGAATCAAGTCAACTAATCATCCAAAAAAAATTTATATATGTATATGTATATATATATATATATATATATATATATATATATATATATATATATATATATATATATATGTGTGTGTGTGTATGTGTGTGTGTGTATGTCATTACATAAATATGTTCATTTGTTTTAAAATGTTCCTTAATGTTTTTTTTATGTATTTTTTTATTTTTTATTCCCAGGTTTGAATTAGATTTTCAATTGAAATATATTTATGCTGATTATGCATTTATTTACTACAAATCATTACTCTCCTGCTAAACTTAAGGAAACTGTAACGCTCAAATCCACAGAAGACGAAGATGATTATAAAATAGCATAAGATTTATTAGGAACTCAGAATAACAAGCCAACAATCCAACACTCAATGAGTGTTCTGAGTGCTGGCTTGTTATTTAATCAGAATAACAAGCCAACATTCAGAATAACAAGCCGAAAACAAGTTTCTTGGGGTGATAATAGATGATAAAATATGTTGGAAACCTCACATAAAACATGTACAAAATAAACTTTCAAGAAGTATTTCAGGATTGAACAAAGCAAAACATATTTTGGACCACAAACCACTCCACATTCTTTATTGTGCGTTGATATTACCATATTTAAATTACTGTGTGGAGGTTTGGGGTAATACTTATAAATGTAGACTATCATCAGCATCTATGTTGCAAAAAAGAGCCATAAGGATAATTCATTACAGCGGTTACAGAGAACATACAAATTCATTATTTTTAAAATCAAGGACATTAAAATTCACTGACCTGGTTCATGTTCAAACAGCAAAAATAATGTATAAGGTAAAAAAAAAAAACTTACTTGCTGGCAATATTCAAAAACTGTTTTTGAATAGAGAAGGGAGGTATAATTTTAGGAGTGAGTGCAACTTTAAACATCCCTGTGTCCGTACGACATTAAAAAGTTTTTGTATTTCTATATGTGGAGTGAAGTTGTGGAACAGACTTCGTTCAGTGCTCAAACAATGTCCAAGCATAACTCAGTTCAAAAAGCGGTACAAAAGTATAGTTTTGACAAGGTACGAAAATGAAGAAGGTCGTTGAATATGTGATCTCAGTCAATTTCTAAATAATTTTTTTTGCATTGTTTAATAATTATGGTGGAATCAAATATAGGTAAATATGTTTGTTATTTATGTATTCTCGGTGTGTATGGAGAAAAATAGATTAAGATGATCGGCCACCGGAGTATTATTGATAAGTAGTGAGAAGGGGTAGGATTAAATAAGCTCATGCTTCTTCTCCACTTATAAGTTAATATTGTTTTCATAGTTTTCTTTTATTGTTTTCCTTTTAACATTGTTTTTTTTTGCTTTTTGTTTTGATGAGTATTTGTTGATATTAGTTTTTTTTTTGTTTGTTTCCTATACATGTTCGAAATAAATAAATAAATAAATAAAAACATGCGAGACAGTGCACTCTTAACCCAAATTAGTTGAATTTACTAGAAAATTGCCTGGAAACCTGTTCCACTAAACCATTTTAGTTTTTACACAGGGTGAAACTAAACAGGTTAAGTTGATTTAACATAAAATATTAAGTGGGTGCAGACAGTAGACAAATCAAGTTTACATTAGTAGTCTTTACTGAAAATCATTAGTTCACATTATACTTTTTTTGAGTATAGGTTCACTATTACTATTAAACTACTATTAATTACTCACAGAATGAGTTAAACATACAAAAACAACAACAACAAAAATGATATACCTATACCTATATATATATATACACTCACCTAAAGGATTATTAGGAACACCATACTTATACTGTGTTTGACCCCCTTTCTCCTTCAGAACTGCCTTAATTCTACGTGGCATTGATTCAACAAGGTGCTGAAAGCATTCTTTAGAAATGTTGGCCCATATTGATAGGATAGCATCTTGCAGTTGATGGATATTTGTGGGATGCACATCCAGGGCACGAAGCTCCCGTTCCACCGCATCCCAAAGATGCTCTATTGGGTTGAGATCTGGTGACTGTGAGGGCCATTTTAGTACAGTGAACTCATTGTCATGTTCAAGAAACCAATTTGAAATGATTCGAGCTTTGTGACATGGTGCATTATCCTGCTGGAAGTAGCCATCAGAGGATGGGTACATGGTGGCCATAAAGGGATGGACATGGTCAGAAACAATGCTCAGGTAGGCCGTGGCATTTAAACGATGCCCAATTGGCACTAAGGGGCCTAAAGTGTGCCAAGAAAACATCCCCCACACCATTACACCACCACCAGCCTGCACAGTGGTAACAAGGCATGATGGATCCATGTTCTCATTCTGTTTACGGCAAATTCTGACTCTACCATCTGAATGTCTCAACAGAAATCGAGACTCATCAGACCAGGCAACATTTTTCCAGTCTTCAACTGTCCAATTTTGGTGAGCTCTTGCAAATTGTAGCCTCTTTTTCCTATTTGTAGTGGAGATGAGTGGTACCCGGTGGGGTCTTCTGCTGTTGTAGCCCATCTGCCTCAAGGTTGTGCGTGTTGTGGCTTCACAAATGCTTTGCTGCATACCTCGGTTGTAATTAGAGCTCACCAAAATTGGACAGTTGAAGACTGGAAAAATGTTGCCTGGTCTGATGAGTCTCGATTTCTGTTGAGACATTCAGATGGTAGAGTCAGAATTTGGCGTAAACAGAATGAGAACATGGATCCATCATGCCTTGTTACCACTGTGCAGGCTGGTGGTGGTGGTGTAATGGTGTGGGATGTTTTCTTGGCACACTTAAGGCCCCTTAGTGCCAATTAGGCATCGTTTAAATGCCACGGCCTACCTGAGCATTGTTTCTGACCATGTCCATCCCTTTATTGCCACCATGTACCCATCCTCTGATGGCTACTTCCAGCAGGATAATGCACCATGTCACAAAGCTCGAATCATTTCAAATTGGTTTCTTGAACATGACAATGAGTTCACTGTACTAAAATGGCCCCCACAGTCACCAGATCTCAACCCAATAGAGCATCTTTGGGATGTGGTGGAACGGGAGCTTCATGCCCTGGATGTGCATCCCACAAATCTCCATCAACTGCAAGATGCTATCCTATCAATATGGGCCAACATTTCTAAAGAATGCTTTCAGCACCTTGTTGAATCAATGCCACGTAGAATTAAGGCAGTTCTGAAGGCGAAAGGGGGTCAGACACAGTATTAGTATGGTGTTCCTTATAATCCTTTAGGTGAGTGTATATATATATATATATATATATATATATATATTATATTACATTTCATTAACACAAAATCCAGGTATAAGAGTGTGTGCACAAGCAACAACCGACAATGAACAGCACAAAGGGAGGAACTTAAATACACAATGATCATTAACTAAAAGACAAACAGCTGTGATGATTAGTGTCAGTGTCCATGGTGACTGATCAGTCAAAGACAAAGAAACACGTGATGGATGAAAACAAACTAGAACTTAATGAACTGAACTAAATAGAACATAAAGGTGACAAACACAGTGACTGTGATTCTTTAAGGAATTTGTTTTGTACTTTGAGCACAACACTAAGAATAACTATGTATTTAGAGCAGGTAAAATACACCTTCTATAATACAGGTGGGTGAATACAAAAATAGAAGAGGAAAAATAGGTGACTATTAAGCAAGTGTCATGCTTACAAGCTGCTTGTGATTCGATACACTTCTAAATTCGTCAAATCACTCTTGTTCTGTGAGGTGATTGGATATATATCTATATATCCAATCTATATATATCTATATATCTATATATATATCTATATATCTATATATATATCTATATATATATCTATATATATATATATATATATATATATATATATATATATATATATATATATATAGTGATTGGATATATATATAAACAGTGTGGAAAGCAATGGGAGGAGCATACAGAAAATAGTCAATCAAATCTATTGATAGCGCACAATTAAAATCAAACAAGATTGTGAAATCTTGGAACATCCATTGAAACCTTTACCTCATATTTTCCACACACCGTTTCTGAAGCCACGGTTTTGCTACTGCAAATGCACAGATATGGGCTGTGTTTGTATTTCCTTTTGCCCCGGGTGGCATCACTTGTGTCAAGATATGCAGATGATTATATCCAAAAACACACACATGCTTTGTGCCTATGAATGACTGACAGTGGAACAACAAAAACACCAGTCTGAATAAAGCATGAGCCTTTTTAAAAAGCCGAGTTTGTCCCTTGTCAGTTGCCATAGAAAAAACCCTGTTTGGTGGCTTCTCCCAAAATAGCAAACAAAAACTCAAATACTCCATCTACTACATCCTTGTAAATCTCTCTCTCTCTTTCTCTTCCCCCAGTCCCTCTCTCTTGTGACATGAGCCATTGGAAGAGAGATGAAACCAAAAATAACAACAAAAAAAGGAAACTGACACAGTGAAAAGTGACTTACGCTTTCAGATCGCAGGTCAAAACCACAGCAGTGGACAGGATTGTAGAATTTGGTAAGCAGAACAGTAAATAAATAAATAAATGCATAATACCGCTATTATATTGTACTGTGTGAAATGGGAAATGTAGGAAAAATAGGGCAGAAAAATAGAGACAACAACCAACCATATATATATATATATATATATATATCAGCAACCATTACTCCAGTCTTCAGTGTCACATATTCCTTCAGAAATCATTTTAATATGCTAATATGGTCCTCAAGAAACATTTTATTGTTATAATCAATGTTAAAAACTATTGTTCTGCTAAATATTTTTGTGGAAACCACGATAAAAAAAATTCAGGATTCTTTGAGGAAAAGAAAGCTCAAAGAACAGCATTTATTTAAAATAGAAATGTTTTGAAACATTAATTCTCCTATATATATATATATATATATATATATATATATATATATATATATATATAGGAGAATATATATATATATATATATATATATATATATATATATATATATATATATATATATATATATATATATATATATATATATATATATATATGATGTATGGACATGGAACAGACAACTTCTATGGTCAAAAATATGATATAAAATATATTATAAAATTGTAATTACTCTTGTTCATTTATGAAATAAATATTACAAAGCAAAGTGATGTTGACACAAACGTGATAATTCGTCAGAATTCTCTAAACTGAGAAGGTCGCCACAATTTTACATGGATAAAAGTCGCTACAGTGACGTTGCCATTATGAAACTGCCCTGGATTGTCTGTGATTGTGTTTCCCAGCATTTCTGCTGTCAGTAAGACTTGTCGTTGGAAATAACACAACCACTTAAATGCTGTTGTAAAGTTAAGTTAATGTTATTATTCTGCTGTTAAATTCATTTGTTCAGGTAAACTTGGAAATTAATTAGCCTGGTAAACAAACGCACTGATGAAAACTGTAGGCAGCTACTGTGCGGCAGCTACTGTGCCACACAACGGGCTGAAGACCACGTGCCAGAGAACAGTTTACGACCTTCACTGCGCTTTTGTCAGAGAGAAAGGATAAATCACACATAGCCTCACTAATTTTCTCTGACTGGTCCCTTCCCTTTCCCTTTTTAAGACTATTTCCTTTCGTCCTCTCTCCTCTTTCCCACCTTACATTTTGCCACTCACTCCTGCAGAAGTTGGAAGACAGGTATGATCAATTCCCAGGCGTCTCCTTTTCGGAGTCGTCCTCTCTCTCTCTCCCCTTGCCCTGATCTATGGCTGTGTCAGCGCAGTCTGAAGGTGTAAAAGGCAACAGAGCAGCACTAATGAATTGAACTAGAGCACGGCTGCTTTTAAGCAGACAGAGGAGCTCTTCTGATTTACACACAGGGACAGACCAGCACTCCTCCATAGTATTGGTGGCTTTTACTGCAGTGAATGGAACTTCCTGCACAGAGAGGAAATTGAAAAGGAAACTGATGTTTCTGGGGCTGAACTGGCCGATCTGACTACTAAAGAAATGGTATGATGGCTTGCAACTCTTTTTATGATGACAGACTTGTTCCAAATTTGAGTTTTTGCCACGAAAACACATGGAAATATATTAACTTCATAAATGAATGAACTGCAATGATCTTTATTTATTTTTTATTTTTTTTAATCTGTTTTGGTTTGCAACTGATGAAAACATTTGCACTGATGAAAACATTTTTAAAGACCCATTGGGCATAGTTTTACATCAATGTTAAATTTCAGCGGCTCTCACGTGTGATCGATTGAGACACACCAATTTGACTACACACAAAGCTATCATATGACTTCCGAAATCATCACTTGAATCACACTGTCTACACTTATATTCTTTTTTTGACATTATTGGATGACATTGACCCACTTGACCACTAAAGCAATGGTACTAAGGTTTGCAACTGTGTTATGATGGCATTTTTTTTACACAATATTTTTGCCAGAAAAAACATGCAAAAAAGCATGAATATATAAACATCAGATTACAATAATTTTTTTTCTTCTGTAAGTGCAATGATATTTGTGTAAAAACAAAAATGTTGTAAATATTTCCTTTACAGTCAAGTCAAGTCACTTTTATTTATATAAAAGATCACTTGGAGCAAGCCGTGGAACACTGAGACCAATATGCTGAGCTTTACCATCAGAGCCACATATGATGTCCTGCCCTCTCCAACCAACCTATACATCTCTGGTTTGGAGAGGATCCAGCCTGCCTCCAGTGTCTTGCCCCAGCAACCCTGAAACACAATCTGGTGGGCTGCAAGACCAGCCTTACGCAAGGCAGATACACCTGGCACCACAACCAAGTGCTGAAGTGCCTGGCTGCATCACTGGAGAGTAAGAGGGTAACCGTCAACGCCATGCCCCTGGAAGCCCAGACCACCTTCCGCCAACCAACATCCTTCGTCCGGGAAGGGGAGAAACGGTCGACCAATCGATCGCCTCCAGACTCATGCCCACTGAACGCAGCCCAGGACTAGAAAATGCAGTTAGACTTAAGTCAGAGGCTCACCTTCCCACCGAAATTACAGCGACCAACCTGCGCCCAGACCTGGTCCTTTGGTCCAAATCCTGTTGACGTGTCTTTATAGTGGAACTGACAGTCCCATGGAAGGAAGCCATTGATGAGCCATTTGAAAGGAAACTGTTGCGGTACTCAGATTTGGCTGCTGAAGCAGAGGACCGGGGCTGGAAGGTAAACGTGTATCCAGTGGAAGAGGGCTGCAGGGGCTTTGTAGCTAGTTCCACCACAAGGCTACTAAAGGAGGTTGGAATCAGAGGACAGGCTCAGCAGAAGAACATCAAAAGACCTTGCAACTGCTGCCGAAAGAAGCAGTCACTGGCTGTGACTGTATGGGCTGCCAAGTGACCTCATGGAGCCTCCGGTGCAACACACACACAGGTCTGATCAGCCTGTGGTGGGCCAGCCACGGGTGAGGGTGTATTGTGATAAAAGGCCGAAACACCCAATGAGGCCGGGGTGCACAACTGATGATGTGACGTATTGGAGGCACCAGGCGGTCATCCCACCCAAGAGGACATCTCCAACAACAGCGCTTTCTGAATATCAAGGGATTCTAACATCTAGTCCTAGTAAGCATAAATATATAGCGCTTGATACAATGCAGATTGTTTCGAAGCAGCTTTACAATAATTAATTAATTAATTAATCAATTAATTTTGCAAACATAATTAAAGCAGCTCTAAAAAGACAATAGTAAACTGTCATTATTCAGCTGAAATCAGTTCAGTGTTGATTCAGATTGGTTCAATATCTCTGTAAAGTTCATCAAAACCAGCTCTGGAGAAAAATAGTGATGTCATCATCCAGCTCAGTTCAGCTCTTGTCCAATAGTGTCAGTGCATTCAAGTCAATAAAATTGACGAAAACTAAGTGTCTCCAACAAAGCAAGCCAAAGGTGGCAGTAACAAGAAACCCAAACTCAAATGGTGACACAATGGAGAAAAAAAAAACTGGCTCAGCCAGTTCTCCTCTGGCCAGATGAACGAACATGGTGTGGTTTAATTCAAGGCTGCCTCACAAGTCAGAATCGTTTCATTGATGATATTCAGAATATTTCATCCAGTTCCTTCTGCTTGAAGATCAGGCCTTTAGTACAGCAACAAAATAAACAAACTGACCTGTTTACAGGCCTTAGGTAGGCCTAAGGTATGGTATGAGAAAACACTCTATATCGTGAATATAAATTATAGTTGTTCAAACCATCACACCTATAACTTCTTAGAAACCAACAGTGACATCGCTGCTACCGCACGATACCCAGCAGGCTTTGCCGTGAGTGCTTCCAGCAATACTAATAACATTAAGACTATCAGTCGCCCCTCTTATCTTAAGACAATCTTTAATTTCCTCTTTGCTTGTATTCAGAGCAGGCACCCAGCCACAATCACCCGGGCCTCCAGAGAGAGAAAATGACAAGTTGCGATTTTGTAGTATTTTATGCGGCGGAAGTTGTTTTGTGAGCACAGTGGTCTTTGCTCTTGGAATAAGCCTTCATAGTTGTGGCTCCTTTCATGTGGTGTCTTCAAAGCCCAGCGAGGGGAGTGTTTATTTAAATCTTTTACAGCACACTTTCAAAATGTGCTAGCATCTCTATGAAGGTGGTGATACAAGATTAACAACTTATTTCGAAGTCACGCAGCAATTATTTTTCTTTTTCCTAATCCTCAAAATGACTTGCATTGTTTGTTGGTAATCCCTGAAGCGAGTCATATTGATATATTTGTGCAACACTTTGCAGGCTCTATTAATCACGTGTGAATAATTGATAAA
This sequence comes from Tiaroga cobitis, assembly GCA_030578255.1. Lineage (NCBI taxonomy): Eukaryota > Metazoa > Chordata > Actinopteri > Cypriniformes > Leuciscidae > Tiaroga > Tiaroga cobitis. Next base: position 26,476,574 of record CM060611.1, on the reverse strand, counting down.
CCATGTTGGGGAAACAATGACACTTCCTCTATAGAGCAAAATAATGATCTTCATTGCAGCGACTCCTGATTTCATAGAGAGAGACAGAGAACAAGAGGGAGTGAAAAGGATGAAAATGAAAAACCAGATTCAGTATTATGGGATATTGAGTGTTCAATTGAATTTGAGAGAGAAATGAAGAGAATTGCAGATAAAGCAAATGAAAAAAATCCCATAGACAAAGGGTTTTCAAACTTGGATACCCAAATATGATGATTTTTAGATTCAGTATATCTAAAATATTATCTAGGAAATATTTGTCTTCTATTAAGTTGACATACATTTTTTTTAGATGAATAAACCTGAAGACAAATCTAAAACTATGGCCGTCAATAGAATAAAATTGATTGATTTCACAATTTCTGCCCAGTATTTAGAAAAATAATGTTGAACGTGAGTGACTGAATGGGAATGTCTAGGTTACTAATGTAACCCCCGTTCCCTGAAGGAAGGAACGGAGACGTTACGTCCCCCCTGCCACAAGCCCTGAACCACCTCTGAATGGCCGGGATCTCTGTCTCGGCTCCTCATCAAAACATAAATGTCAGTCCGACGTAACGTCTCAGTTCCCTCCTTCAGGGAACGGGGGTTACATTAGTAACCTAGACGTTCTAAAACCCATCTGTTCCACTTCACAATAATCAAGAGAAAGAAAAAAAAATTTGTGTGTTGACACACATTTTGCAAAAGACAAGTGTAACAGGAAAGAAGTACAACGTCAGCTTAAATGTGAGGTGAAGTAAAGATGGTTGCTGCAGTTGACAAGTTTCTCCAAAGAAGAGTAGAAAATTAAAGAAACCAAATGTATGAGGTCATAAAGACAAAGACAAGAGAAAAAAAGAGAAAATAATGGCTTTCTTTCTTAAAAAGGACAAAATAGTTCAGAGTCCTTTTATGTTTCCCCTGGTAGCTAAGGAGACTAGAAAAACAACAGAAAGAACAAGTGGAAGAAAAAGGACAAAATATTCATCAATAATTGAACAGCGAAGTCTCTTGAGTTTTGCGTTGTCATATGTAGACGTGTCAACTCAGACAGACTAAACCCAGGAGAGGCAGCGAGGGAGTGACATGCACAGGCGCACATGCCCGCTTGCACCTCATTTAGATACGGCTAACAATTAGACGACTCAATCAATAAACAATACTGTCCTGTGCTGATGCATTAACAGATGGCAAACATGGAATCAAGCCTCTGGAAAGTCCTCTAAAGTTAAATGCACTTTTAAAAGTTTGGTTTCCTTAAGGGCCAGAAGCTATCCTCTCGAAACTGTGATTCATAGACCCACCTTAAGTCGACTTTCAGTGCGATATGATTTATGTGTGAGAGACCCCCTAAGGCACCTTGGAGTTCACAAGACTTGACATACAATTAAACGCAAGCAAAGCCTGGAAGATATATATTTTTTTTTTTGGGGGGGGGGGGGCAACTCCAGAGTGATAATGATGTAATAATGATCCAAGGAGAGTGGATTATTGACTTTGCTTTACAAACAAAGATGAAAAGCTGTGATCGATAGATACAAATCTTTCATCTGCGTAAGTAAATGTATCGCCTTAAGTTACTTTAGATCTGAAAAATTGGAAAAACTGCAGTGCAGAGCCTAGAAGAGCATGTGAGCCCTATTTACTATAAAATAAGGCATTAAATCATGGTGAAGGTTTCCAAACATAGTTCTTTTTATAGAGATTACAGGTAAACCTGGATCAACACCAGCTGGAAACTGTATACTGCTGAAATGGCTTATTGTTTAATTCTCCAGATCTCTGAGCACTTATTTATTGCCAGTGACTTAATTGAACAGTGCTTTGAATAAAATTCTATATTGTTTCATCAAAACTTCTCATTTATATGAAACAAATCTCCAATCTACAACAAATCTAAGCTCTCCTATGTAAATCTAGGAAGGGGTAATCAAAATATTGATATCTCTTTGACAAGTTAATATGATCAACATGAATTCAAGATACTAGGAATGTATATTGTAACTACTCACTGTATACTGTAAATGTATTTGAATACTTGAGTATGCAGGGGTGATCATGTAAAAAGTTTGTTTGGATATAGTTCTTGAACATCAACCGTTGTGAAAAGTTTTGAAGCATATTCAAGTCAAACAATTATTGTATTCTCAAGATTGATCACACTTCCAAGTATTCCAATGTCCACATTTCTATAGACTACAATAGCAATCACAACCTTATCTATTGAAGCATTACACCAGCAGTGGTTAGAGACTAGCATGGCTACTACGAATACCCTCCATCCATCAAAGCGGATCCATCAGGATCAATAAGGTTCAATACTGTCCTCCTCACAAAGATCACTGGTGGAAGGACACATACGCAGATAACAAAGGACTCTAACTGAGACTACTGAAAACAGAAAGATATAATAAGGTGAGCAGTGTAATTTCTTGGTCCAATCCAAGAGTGTTTCTTCATCTTACCTAATCGTTGTTTTTTTTAAATCACCTAAACAGCTTTTTCCAATTCATATTGTGGTTTTTATAATGCACTCTTACAGAAAACAATTTCACACTCACAACAAGTTCATATCAGACAACTTACATTAGTTGATTATATTCATCCAGTTAATTTCTATATTTTTAATTTGTCAAAACAGTCCCAAAAGAAGTATTGTGGGTTTTTTTCTGTCACCAATCAACAGCAATTTCCTTTAACTGTTCAATACATTCTGTAATCGCATTGTTCCAGGTCCACTTCAGGTTTTATATCCTGCCTCATCTTTAAAAAAAAACTCACTTCACACACACAAAAAACAAACAAAAAAAACAACCCACATACAACTCTGCTTAAAGTCGGCATGGAATGGAAGCTGCGATAGTCTTTTCATCCCTATTGTGACGAGTGAAACAGAGCAAGGAAAAAACATGTTGGGCAGGACTTGATTTTGTCCACTGGGAACTGATTGGATCGTTGTGGTCGGTTATTGCTGTGTTCTCATGTGACTTACAGGTTGTCCCGCCCTCATGCCGAAAAACACATCATCAGAGAAGAGAAGTCGTTGTAAGAGGGAGGGGAGGTTTTTTGATAAACAAAATAATGATGAGCACAGATAAATAATTTACAATAGATACTGCAATGTTGCATAAAAAAAAGAATTTTCATCTTTAATTTCCACTCTGCACTGCTCACATACTCTGGTCTCAAAACACCAGTCAACCAGAGTGATCACTCTCAGCCAATCAAATTCACAGACTGGAACTAAAGGCGTGTTCATTCCATCACGTAATTACCGTAAATTACTAGATGACAAACTCAAAATTATGCATTTCTATGGCCGCACTATTAACGCCAAAATGAATCTGTGTAATCTGAATAACCAACAGACAGAACCATAATATAACAGTCGTTTGGAAATGCTTTATAAATGCTTTATTTATCATATTAAGTTAGACATGTAATATCCAGTTAGACATGTAATATCCATGCTATATTGGTTTGTTTTGGTTATTTTTCATATGAATCTAGGATTATTACGATATTAACAATTCCAGGAATTGTTAAACAGAAATATTACAAGATTACCATTTTGCCATTTTGAGTGTTTCCACATGCCGTTGCAGCGAACAGGTGGTACAAGTTGGAGCTTTACAAGTTTGTGAACAAGTCGGAATCTCAAAGTAATTCGAACATGGAGTGAAGTAACTTAACTGCTATAAAAAATAAATCATAGAGTAGCATTTCCACTTTTCTGTAAACTATTCTTATTTGTAATGGTCTAATAAGTGTGAGTAAACGACTAAGAAAGTGTGTAAATAAATGAATAAATGCATTAATAAATAAATGCATTAATGCTTTACTCAGAAAAGGACTTAAGGACATCCGCTCACTGCTGGTGAAGACTCGGGTGTACATATGTCTCTCCATGTTTTCTGCCTGATGGTGTCCTTAGAGAATAGACTGTAACATGTGCAAACATTGCTTCACAAAGGATTAATCACTTTCTCTTTGACTCAGAGCAGGTCTGTGCTAAAGGGATAGTTGCAAAAAAATTTCATATTTCTCAGACAGGACAGAGGAGGGCTGGGAGTAAAAAAAAAAAAAAAAAAGTCAGCATGTTTGTTGAAAGTTTCCTTAACCAGTGAGTCACGGAGCCATTCAGATCCTTAGCGCATATGCATTCAAATGACAAACCAAGAGAACTGTGGATGAACAACAAAATGACAAATCAAATTGTACATTTACGCCAGACAGGCAGACAGAGAAAAAAAAAGACAGAACTGTGATTAATCAAAGAGAAGAGATAAAAAAAGTCCAGCATGTCATCAAAAGAGAACCAAAGCCACAAGTTGGCTATGTATGTGTACGAAAGAAAAAGTAAGTTAGAGAGAGAGAGGGAAGCGTGTTTAAGAAGGTATGTGAAAGAGCAAGTTTAGGAAATTGTCAGTTTAAGGTATAAATGAGAGGGGTTTACTGAGACCTGATTCTTTTGAAAATCTAGTCAGAGTACTACTGAAAATGCTCTTATTTAGCATTTTTCTAATTTGGGATCTAAATTAAACAAATTCATTTAGTGCAGTTAATAATAAAAAAAGAACATGGGAAAAATACCCCCAATTAATCAAACCCACTTATAAAATCCGTAATAAGGAAGTTGCATTCCACCGAAATAATCATAGCTTAAATAACCATCTTTACCAATGCAACTAAACAAGCTACACTTAGCATTTAATATCTCTTGCAATTGTTGCTTTGGTGTGATTTGATTGCGTGAAATTTATGTCCAATTCCTTGGTAAACCACATCACACTGATCACAATCACAATAAACATTGTGGCCGTTCTGCTATAATCACAACCCTGATCGTGGTAATCTGCAGTTAGATAGCTCAGTTACGGGACAGATGATGCTATAGCGGCATCAGTTTTAGCCTCCGCGCCGGCAGCAGCCCTTGTTGCTGTTCTTCTTTCAATAATTGTTTTCGATTCCTCTGCTTCTTGTCATTATAAGCTGAAATGCCTCCAGCAGACAGTGATTGGCTGAGTAAAAACTGCGCAGACAGGGAATTTCAGTCGCATATGAGCTAGATATAAAGTAGAGAGTAAAGTTGCTGAGCATCAGCCTAAAATTTAGCTGTGGATTTATATATAGTATGTAACAAAAAGTGCAGAGTTTTCATCTCAAGAAAAAAACTAAAAAAGACACAAAGACATAAGCAGATTTTCATGATCTCCTGAGCACTAACAAACTTAGTTCAGTAAGATCAGGGAATGTTTTAAGGTGATGTGTGTCACTTTTTCGATGTTCAAATACTTTTTAAGGCATATTGTGCAGAGACAGCTGCAAGTAAGCCATTCAAAGGCTGACTGTCACAGTTGTGGTGCGGGTTGAAGAAGAGTCTGAGGCAAGAAGGCTCCAATGCAAAGATTTACTTCATAAGAAACTCAAAACAGGTACAGGCAGGCAAACGGGCAGACAAAACTCACCCTAATACAACTATACATAGACGACAACCGACAAAGTCTGAATGAACAGAAGCAAACTAAATACAAGCATGAATCAAACATAACAAGGTGAAAACAGGTGACACTGATGATGATAACGAGGGACAGGTGGATAATGAGGGAGTGAGTTCAGGTGTGGAAACGAGGAGGATTCTGGGAAGTGTAGTGCAGACACAAAGACAGACTGGTGCAGACGAGGACTGTGACACTGACTTTCTCCAAAACTGCAAACTCTGTCTGTGGCCCTATGGAGCTGCCAAAAATAAAATCTACACTGTACTTTAGAAATTGAATGCTGCATCTACTCTGCCGCCATGGCTGTCCAATATCTGTCCATAAAAGTGAGTTTAATATATAAGCACATAAAAAAAAAAAAAAAAGTAAAAACATTTTTTTTTATTCTGTTCAAACTCTTCGGCTCTGTGATGGAAAACATAATTGATAAATTTTTCAACCAACCCTGTTTAAAAAGTCAGGGGAGCATACGTACATGCAGAATTTTAATGAATGGAAATTTAAATTAGTATTCACAGACTTGGTAGACTTAAAACGAAAGCAGAAAAAAATATATATGAATCAAGCTTTGTGAGCCAGTTGAGTCTCGGCATTTAAATTTTTTTGGGTGACAGATAAAATGCTTGAAATTACACAGAAATTCTTGGCTAAACTTTTATCATACTTCCCATATACACATATGGACATACACACAGCTGTGGCATTTCCTTTGAGGAGGCAAGGGAAGCAGCGCTTCCTCTAATAAATGGATGAGAATATAATCCATAGTACAAAAATTAAACACACATTTTTATGAAATATGTCATTTAAAAAAAGTGTATAAATCACTTAATATTCTAAAGTGACACTGTCCAACAGAGACACCTGTGGTTATATACTATCCTTTTTTGTGTGTGAGAAATCAGTTGGTGAAATTAAAGCAACATCTCCGTGTCTGTGACCATCATGACACCTGCTTTGATGACTGATGATCTGAAAATAAGTTGACTATTAAAAATAACAGCTGAACATTAGTTAACAAATAAAATATGCATGAAATATGAAATGTGTTACTGCGTTCTTACATTTATTATTTTGGGGAGAAAATGTAAAAATGTTGAGAAAATTAAGTGTAAATAGAACATAAATTTACATTCACACACACAAAAAAAATTCTTATATCTTCTCATTCTTATATCAGAACCACTGGACTCCATTGACACATACAAATGCATTACACTCATGAGTTTTCCATATGTCTGTCCAAATTGAATGAGAAACAGATGTTCCATATGATGTAAAAATGGCCAATTAGATCATATTTGATCGGTAGTCTCCACCTTACTTTGCAATGCAGAAGTAAACTATTTTTTTTTTTAATGTGCGAGACTTCAGATTCATTAGATGCCATAGGGAAAAGTGCAGTTAATGGTAAACCCGTTTGCACTACAAACCAGTTTGTATATGACAGAAAATCATACCTGTCAATATCAAACAGCAAAATTGATCATTTTTGTGCCGCAAAAATAGCTAGAAGCGAATGACGCCGGATACATCGCACATTCAAGTTACAAATGGCTGTGCCGCGTTTATATTAAAAACAAGGTGGATACCGTTATGTAAAACAGGATTTTGGACCAATGAGATTTCACACTGGGTGGGGCTACCTGACTCCACAGAAACAGAAGAAAAGTCATCAATAAATCGCTGTTGTTGTTTTTTTTTTTTGTTTTTTTTTATATATATAGATCTAGGGCTGTAAATCTAAAATTCACTTGATTATATGATACACTGATTCATATATTTAAAAACAATATTTGCAGGAAAAAGGTGATTATTATTTCCCTTCCGGTCTTTTTTTTCTTTCATATCTACCTTCTTTCCTTACTTCCTTCTTATCATCCCACCTTCTCTGATCCTGGTGACTTTAAAACAGAAAGAACTGGCTGCTGGGTGGAGGACGTGGGTAAGAGAAATAAACAAAGCTGCTCTCTGGCCCATGTGCAGGCGGAGAAGAATGAAGGAGAGGAAGAGAAACCTGCAGGGAAACAAAAGAGAAAGCACATGTGCACGAGAGAGAGCGAGAGAGAGAGAGAGAGAGAGAGAGAGAGAGAGAGAGAGAGAGAGAGAGAGAGAGAGAGACGAATGGAGGGGTACCGAACCAAGGAAGAGAAAGTCAGAGTAGAAGGCCTCCAGGCAATGCTTGTTCCTTATCCACAAGAAAAGACGAAGAGTAAAATGAAGGATGATTAGAGAAGTTGGTGGGTGTGCTGAGGGTTGAGGTCTGGTGAGGCGCGTGGTGGGACGTCCTCAGGAGAGATGTGCGATAAACACCAAGAGTAGATCACGCACTGACATTTCGGCTTTAACCTTCATAACCTCCACCCTAACACTCATATGTGGTGTTGTTTTCCTCTCCATCCTCCTCATCTTCCCCCAGTCTTGGCATAGAAATTGTCTTTAGATAAGCTCATGCAGAAGAAATGATCACATACAACAAATTAAAAATACAAATTAAGACAAATATCACTATTTGTCAGTAAAAAAGAGATAAGCACAAGGTTTAACAGCAAAATCAACATATAAAATATAAATGTAAAACTAAAAGATCGCTCTTATCATAAGACCAAGAACATAAAAGTAAAACTAAAAGTCTCCTCAAACCAGAGGACAGTAAGATAACCCGTCTCCCATGTCTGGACTAATGGGCAGTGAAACATCAGGCCAGATTCATTACAATTCATGCCAATCTTGGCACATATGAGTGGACCTGTAATGAGGGGGAGCAGAGAAGGGAATACAAGGAAAAAAATAAAACTAAAAACACAATCCATTCCATATTCTGTAGTCAGGACAGTGTCTGCATGAGGCCAAATAGACAGATTAGAGTAGCAAAATAAATAGAAGCTTGTGTATGATGAGAGACCATCGATCTCCACATAAAAATAACAACATCTCAGCTCTGTACCTGACATTGGAGGGCCAAACAGCTGATGAAAATCAATATGGTGGTTTAGGGATTGACCACAAGAACGACAGTGTGTGTTCGACGGAGAAATAGTGATGCAGCACATATGATTTTTTGCTGACAAGTCTTTAGAGGGCAGAATTGTGGAGACAGGGAGCAGTGCAATCCTGGCAGAAGTTAGTGAAATTGATAATAATTGGATATAGCCTTTACCCATTAGTGCACATTCACTCGCTGTGTTCAAACAAGCTAAGAACAAAGACAACATGTTAGACCCAACACATAGCATCACAGTCAGATCCCCTGGTCTTGAAGAGTTCAGAGAGACAGAGACCCCTGTCTGCCAATGAGCTGGGTAATTAACGCCACATGCAAGGATGCTGACCTTCCTTTGCTGCAGGGTTGTCTGGATTTCAAGGTAAAACAAGCAGTGAGCCATCACAAAGTGTTTATCAGGACATTTATTCTTAGACCGTTCTTAAAGGTTACAAAACTGAGCCGTCAAACAGCATGTTTGTCACTTTCTTCCCTAAAACCAAACTGTGAGCAAAGAGAACTGACACAAATAAAGACTCTACATGAGACCAAGGAAAGAAAATTCGAGATTGGTTTAGCGGAAGAGCAGTCAGACATCACAATCAACCAAGCTTACCTGAAGGTTGGAGTTGGTGGTGCAATGTTATCACACATGCTAGTATAGACATGCTGATGCATACAAACACATACAGGTTAGCTTGAGCTTACGAAGCATATTTTAACAGAAGCTGAATTTTATAAAATGGACGTACTGGTAAACTCTCCACAAAAACACTGCATCACCTCAGAGAAGGTTATCCCAATCAATAATAAATGAGATGCATTTGGAGATGGAAAAAGTTCTTAGACCTTATCCAGAAGTGAGCTAAAATCCTGTTAAGAACTTCACGTTCTCCCCAAGATGCTTGAGGCAAGCTTTTGAGAACTACTGCCTGAGGAGCAACATGGTGTTAAACTAACCTTTGGATAAAGGTCTTAAAAAATACAATGTAGAAACAAATCTCATGTGTCTTGTCCAGGTTTATCAAAGGTCAACATAGTCAAAGTCAACAGTCAATTTGTCAAGCAAGTCAGTGCCCTGTACCTTCTTGGCTCTGTTAAGGATAGCCTAAGGACCAAAAAGTCAAATGGGATTTGAAACATCTACCTGTATCTACATTTCTGACACTGCATTAATTTCATTCCCTGCTACTTATTCTCTTTAAATATGTATAACCCAAAGCCAGCAAGCTAAATGCTTCAAACCAATAACCTAATGGTCCTGTTTCTGTGGCATGTTCCTCACCCAGGGGCTGTGGATATAACCACTCTGACATGTAAGAAACATGAATGATGCACAGCTTGTGAGATCCATTTAGCGGCAGAGTTGGTGGCCTTTGAGATCTGTGAGCTCTAACAGGCTAAAACACACCCTGATGAGAGCGAGAAACAAGCTGACAAAGATTAAAGTATTACACTACAAAGACAGCATCAATTACCAAAGGCCTCACCCAAAGACCTTAAAGCCCTCAACACAAGAGTTGCTCACCACCCCTTCGGCACTAATCAGGCTTTAATCAGACCCTAACTAATTACTGTTTCATCAGCGTATAACATGAGGAACAGATAACAGCCTCTTTCTCCAATACATTTAAAGAGGTCTGCTTTGGGTAATAAAAATACAAACAATTTTAGGGCTCAACAAACCATCCTAAAACCCCTTGCAGAACAAAAGAGGTTCATTATGGATGAAGTCAAGGGGATAGCGAACACTAAGTAATGGATGATCTACTGGGGGAGAGTCACAGGGCATCAGAGTTTGTTATTGCTCAATGTCATTCTGAAGGCAAGAGGCTCACTTTCTATTCATAAGTGTATAATTTGAAATGATTTGGTCACACCAGAAATTGAATTTGAATTTGAATTGGAATGACAGGAAGATGAATCGATCTCTTCAAATCTTTAACTACTGAGCCACAGCACCCTAGTTAGTCACTAGATCCATAGCCCAATTTGTAAGGAGGAACCGTGAGAGAACAATGATTGAACAAGTTTGAGCAAAGTCTTAAATTGGAAAGCATTCTGGTCCCATCTCATATTTGGCTTTCTTCTCGTAATAACCCCTTCCAAACTTCAAGAGGTCTGACATGGCAAGCAATCTACCTGGGGAGAGACCCCAGAAGATCAAAGGTCTCTTCGACACATGAAGGCTTCCTCTCTGAGTATTCAGGGTAGAATACCACAGAAACCTGGGGGGCTATGGCACTTCCCCAGTTCCCAACCCTCATTCCAGAAGCACTATAGAGAGGTTAATGCAGAGCTACCGGTAGAGGATGAGTGCGCAAGGAGGGAAAAAGACAAAGACTGTCGGAGGGAAGAAATAAAAAGATAGAGTGAGAAATAGTGGAGTAAATCAAGGTATGTTAGGGCGCATCAAAGCTTGTTTGTAGATGCTTTCGAAAGTTCTTCAAGAAAACTCCTACTGTACACTTGTTGCAGATTCAATACGCACATGTTCTAGTAATGGGAGTTGTTGCTTAAATTCATGGGGGCTGGGACGAAAATAGGTCATTAAGAATTGAATTTAGAATGCCTTTTAAAATTCAAATAAATTCCTGAAACAGGATTCAGAATTTTACTTTGATTTTGAATGTAAAATTAGGTTTAATTAGAATCCAAATTCAAAGAAATTCATATAATAAAAACAAAGTTTTAAAAACCTTGAAGTTTACAGTATGGCTATATGCCAAACAGACCTACAGAGGAATGACAGAGAACTACAGAACGATAGATAGAACAATAGACAGAATGATAGACAGATAGAGAGATAAACAGATAGATAGATACTAGTTCAACTTCCTGTGCATTGTGGCTAGGGATGCTCATATTGACCGTTAACCGAAAGTAAAAATTTTGACCGATTAATACTCAGTTAAACGGTTTAAAAGTACAACGTTAAAATACTATAGCCTATATTTGTTAACTCACGGGGAGCGTCAACACGCGCAACCACAGGTGCCTACAGACATATTTCGCTGAGCAAGCAAAATCGAGCGAAAAGAAGTACTGCGTGGTACCATTTCGCCAGAAAGGGCGACGAAGTTACTTGCAAAATATACTATGTGGTATTAAAATACAGCAGTAGTACAAGTACAATGCAATATCACTTGCGAAGCAAACATCCACAAGCATCGAGTGATGAAGGGCAACAAACTGTGTCCTCCATGTTATCAGGGAGAAGTTGCGCTGCACGGCGATCTGAGGAGATAAAGTAGTAAGTTGTAAAAGACACTTTGCCCATCAGCGTCGTCTATGGTGAAGGTTTTCAAGAGCTACTGGGCTATATTGAGCCCAATTACGAAATCCCATTAAGATACTATTACCCGTAGAATTGAAGCCCGTTTTGAGGAGAGAGAAAAAAATCGCTGAAATCACAACTCGAAAGCACAAAGTTCGTGGTCCTTATGACTAAAAGCCAATGAAAGGCGCTTCCCGAAGCTGGCCACTCTAGCGAGACGTTATCTCTGTATTCATCTGTGCCATCGGAGAGGGTGTTTTCTGCCGTGGGTCTAACTGTCAACAGGCTGCGCTCCAGACTTACCCTACATCATGTAGGTATGTTACTTTTTTTTAAATAAAAACTAGACAAGGTGTGGATTGCCCTGCTATTTTTATTTGACGAAAAAACGTAGTTTGACGGGAAAAATAAAAAAAATTGGGTTTTTCAAAGCTTCAAACGGATTCAGTGTTTTCTTTTTATCATTTGTTTTCTCCATTTGTTAATTATTCAAGTTAAAAAAAAATATTTAGTGAAGGCCTATTTTATGCTTTTTATATTATTTTATTGTGTTTTTCTCTTATGTCACTGTCAGAAATGCTGCGGGTGCATGAAAATTTGATGTGAATCCAGGTTCTGTTGTTGATCTGTTCTGTAAGCTGCTGTTTGCACGTTAAAATAAACCCGTGAAATTATAATTTTTTTGTTTAATTCAATATTATAATCTTATCAGTTAACGGTTAATACTCGGATAACGATCAGCGGTTGTCTGTCGGGAAAATTAAGCGAAATGAGCATCCCTAATTGTGGCCAATTTAATTCTAATGCCATGATGACAACCCTGCCACTAATGATACAACTAAACTATCTTGGTTTGGCATTGTAGCTGTCGGACTTGAATTTCTGGCGTTTCTCAACAAGCAATTACAGGAATATGTCCACTTTACAATTTCCGCGCATTATGTCAAAGGCCATCTAACCCTATCTAAATTGTGCCAGGGAAAACTTTCCAAACCTCTCCTCCCAAGCTAAAAAAAAAAAAAAAAACAGCCGGCCAAAAAGGAAACGATGTAGTGCAGCCTTAGCAGACACCTGGAGCGGGGTCACGTCCCTCACCTTCCATACTACAGAGATGCGCTGCGGTAACTCACTCGATCCTAATGACATTACCAGAGCGGTTTTGGCCATGTGTGCCTCTGACATTTAAATTGACTCTGTAAATTGCATCGCCGTGACGCAGAATGAGACGAGCTATGGGCAGTATTGACTTCTCTGCAGCTGAGGAAGCTTCATTTAAAATCTCACAGACCGCATGGTCGGGAGAGATTCATATGTTCTCATCCCGTCACACAAGGGGATCACAGACACTACGGTCGCCACTCTGTAATCAACCTGATTCATTATTATTATTATGCCTAGAGGCATTACATTGTGTAAAGTAATCAAACATGGGCGAAAATGCAAGTGCCTAATATTTACAAAGGCCAGTGATTATTCTTCTTTTCTCTTAGCTTTTTCCCCAGATTGTCTACCACAGGCATGGAATGTCACAGTCAGCTCTGATTTATAGATGCTATTATTTTACTCGTCCAAAGGATACTTGTAATGGCCACTATTAGTCAGTTATAGGTGTGTTTTAATGGCCTGATGTGGTTAAGCTGAATTCTCGGCTGTGCGCTGAGGTCTATGAAGATGCGAAGGCAGCTGCCGCAGTGTAATAACAGAGCAGCAGCCGGAGGGCTAGGTTTGACTGCGCCTGCACCGAGAGCAAAACGCCATAAAAACAGCAGTTTACCAGCAGGGCCATGTGTAACCATTCATTCTCCTTAACTCTCACACACACACACACACATATATATATATATATATATACCGTACATACATTCAAGGAGACACATGCAGTGTGATTGAGAGCAGCAATCTTTATCTGCACTCTGTTTTTCACTTCTCAGAATCTAAATTTATGAGCAGCTCTGCACAAACCTGGAGGCATTGTAAATGTGGTGTGTTTGGGAAAATGTTAATATTTACCTGTGTGTATATCTGCAGGATAAACTATTACTAGGGTTTGTGTAGCTCCCAATGGGAGACAATAAAAAGTTAAGTACATTTAAAAATTAAGTCCTATTACTTATACTTAAGTCATTTGAGGTATTTTTCAATATAATATGATAATATAATATAATATATAGACGTGTGACTACTGCCAACATAGAAAATAATACATTATTTTATGTATGCATTATAAAATTAAACTATATTTTTTAAATAAATTTAAAGTAAATACATGAAAATAAAATGTATACAATATTTAAAATTTCCCCTACGAATGATAACTGAGACACAAGCTGTTGCCAGTTGCATTTGTACAAAAGAGACCGTGAGTCAATGGTGTCATATGAGGGATGTGAAAGTAGTGCAGGCTTCAGTTACTTGGAACGAACGGTCTGAAATACAGTACAAAGTTGCCATGGGTGATGCCGAATATTAGTAATTATGACAGCTGAATGCTGTGGTTAACCAATCAGAATAAAGTATTTCAGAGACTCTTGTAATAAGCTCATTTTAATGGCCTCTAAAATCTCCCTGATTAAGTCACTGGCTGATTGACGACACACGCTAATGTCAGACTGAGCTCAAACCCATCTTGTGTTTAAATGAAATATTGGTACTTTACCTCAAGAGGCTCAAGTGGAGTGTACCTCATTCACCCCTCGTAACTCATCCTAAAGCAGGTACACACGCACACAGGTAAGCGCACACTCGTACACACACCGCTCCAAAGATCTAGCTATGACAATACTGGATGAAAACACTTGAATGATGAGCAAAATGAGAAAAAGAGGGACATTAAGTGCTCATTAAAGTATCTACAGGGTGAGACAGACAGTGGGAACTCGGCACTCTATGTGTTGCCGGAATCTGAGAGGGAGATAATTGGCCATTATGACAGTGGACGGCATGTCATTACCTTTTCATTAGCTGGCCTCCTCTCTTCCCAGGATTGCCCTGCACTACCGAGCAAGAAAAAGACGCCATTAACGTAATGTGGAATTAAGAGAGGCGAAGAAGAGCAGGATGGATAGGGCACGCACATACAGACACACACACTCGCATACCCATCATTCTCTCCTTAAATGGAGCGGAGAGCGCGAGAGTAGAGTGACACTAATTTAAAATCTGCAGCGATCAAATGAGGAGAGAGATGGAGAAGACACATACGTGTATGTGGGTGTATTTATGTAGTCATATCAGTGTATGTGTGTGTGAATGTTTTCACACAGACACTCTTACAAGTACATCTCTCTGAAATGCCAGGTGATGAAGTGAAATGCAGAAGAACCCCTGGGAAATAGATAAAGTGGTGCACAAACAGGTAAAGTTATGAGTTTTATGGGAAGGTTCAAAGTCAGGCTGCTACAGCGTTGTCAAAACTCGTCTATGCAGACTTGGATCATGTATGTCAAGTCAATTTCCAAAACATTGCTCACCAAAAGCATTTCTACACCTCCTGCAACCGATGTTCCAGAAGATGAAGCGAAATATGGGGCTCTGTTACATAAGGAACACTCGTTCACAACAAAGGTACTTGTCACTTAGCAAACACGCTTTATCTAAACTGACTTAACGTACACTAATTACAAGGAACATCCCACTAGAGCAATCTAGGGTTGAAGACCTTGTTGAAAAGCACAACAGTACAAGGAATTCAACTATTATTTCAGCTTAATTCATGGCTTATTGCTACCTGAGATCAAACCATAATATTTTGTATAATAGTGTTAGAATGCAGTACTCAATACATGTATGTATTAGTATATCTATAATCAGTGCTCAAAGTGGGCCAGTACACACCGGTATGCAGTCCTGGCACTTCTATATTTTAATCTGTAGTGTACCCTCACTTTTTCTTGCGTACCGGCACTTTTTTTCCCACGCCTATAATAGTTCGAATTTTAGCTCTGCCAGTTCCATTATCCCAAAGTCAATTGGTTTCTTGAATGGTTTTTTGGTTAAATGGCTGAAATAAGGTCTATGGTTAACACAAGATCAAGACATTTTCATGTTTTATTCTACGACATAAAATGCATCAGTATTACCCCACTCATGATTTTTTAAGCTGTTCAATGTCTTGAAAAAGGCGGTAGCTAACAAGTGGCTAAATGGGACTACAGAGGCTGTCAGAGACATTAAATGTCATCACACAGAACAGAAAAGTGCAGTCCACTTTTACAGCCACGTTATGCTTATAATTGTGCGCTTATAAACTATTCTAACTCAAACTTTCAGGGAAAATGCTTTTTTAGATAAAAAACTGAAAGAGTCGTCGGAAGTTTAGTGATGGTGACGACGTTGAAGTCGTGGGACTGTGGTGTAGGTCGTTTATAGCCCACCTTTAGCTTTTTAATTCTGGCGATTGTATTTAGGCTTCGAAATTCACACTGTCAAAAATTTGAATGTGAAATTATAGTACTATATTCCAGGTTAATAATAATAATAATAATATAATAATAATAATAAATACGTTTATTTTATATAGCGCCTTTCAGAATACTCAAGGTTGCTTTACAATAAAGTACAAATAAACATGACATAGAAACATGACATAGAAACATGTCATAGAAACAATAAAAATAAATTGAGATAGTGTTACATAAACATAGAAATCAAGGGAAACAAGTAGCAAAAAGATATGTTTTAAAGGAGCTGTATGTAAGAAATTTATTTCAATTAATCATAAAAAGGCCCTGATATGTCACTAGACATTAAGAAATCATGTTTATTTCAAATACTTATATCACTGACAACAGTAGTATGGCTAGGATATTGTCATTTAAAAAGTGGACTTGCAGCCCTCAACTGATGTTGATGTTGTCATGTTGTGTTTTGGTCTGATGCGCCACCCGCCACCTATCCACCAATCACGAAGTCAGTAGTGTTTCGGGATCCGGGTAGCCAGCTTTGCTCTAATCTACCCTAACTGTAGTCGGATAAAGATGTCTAACGTTACTATATTAAAAAAGACCTCGTTATGATTTCAGAAATTCGTCATGACAAAGTCAGAAATAAAACCAGAATTTGCATTGGAGATGCTTTTGAAAGATGGAGACGGCTGAAAACGGAGAAGAATTTGAACACAGTCGCCAACGTTGCTAATTTTCTCCTGGACAGGTAAGATTCATCTATGCTTGGCTAACTTGTACTTGATGTCAATGGACATTTCATATATTCATGACAGTCGAACAAAGTTATGCATGTTCGTGCAAAGTAACGTAACGTAAGCTCACATGGACGTATGCTAACATTAACAATGTATTATAGGAGCCAGTTTCTCTGTCCTTATGCTGAGACGCAGAGGAAAACAACATTAGCAATCCCATTATAGCAATTTAAAGCGTAATTGAGACAGAAGCCTAACTTATATCGTGGACTAAGTTACACATGCTGCAAGTTGACCTGTATGAACACTGCTAATCAAGTTTAGTTACTCTAACAATATTTTATGATGAAACTGAAAACAACCCTGTGATAGCCATTGGTGATATTGAATTTGTCCGGCGTTATAATTGCTGTGGTAAATGTTTGGGTTATTTGTTAGCCCGCTTATGACAAAAACTTTAGCACCGGTAAATCGATTTTTTTTCCGTCTTTAAAAATAAGGAAGTTTTATTTTGTGGTTATATGTTTTTGTTTTGTTTTACTATTATACATTTATTTTCCACAGACTTTTTTTTAAATTGTAATTGTATTTATATGTTCAAAATAACGAAATAAAATCAAATTAAATATCAAATCAAAAACGCTTTTCTCTTCAGCTATTATGGCCCCAGCACCTCAACACCCAGCTCAACACCTCAACACCCCTCAACACCCCTCAACACACCAAAAACTTACTGTGTACGTCTCGTCGTCACTTGCCATTGGAAGCAGCCTACGTTTCTGCTGAATCCTGCAGCTAATCTGGCAACCTCGAGTCAGGGGGTAGGGGGAGGGGATACAGCGCTCTATGGTATTTTTAAAGTGATTGCAGTACCAGTTTTGGCCACAATCCTACATACGGCTCCTTTAAGGTGAGTTTTGAAATCGTGTAATGATGAAAGGTTGCGGATGTGTTGGGGAATAGAATTCCAGAGAGAGCTCTTCCACCAAACACTGCAGATCGTCAACAGACCGGGGGGGTTTAAGACCATGGAGTGCTTTGAATGTGATAAGGAGTATATTGTATTTAATATGAAAGCGTACCGGTAGCCAATGAAGTCTGCGTAAAATCGGAGTAATGTGGGAATATTTCTTTGTGTATGTAAGGACCCTAGCTGCGGAGTTCTGAATAAATTTGATTTTATTTATAGATGAGTTGGGTAAGCCATAGAAAAGAGAATTGCAGTAATCAAGCCGTGATGTGATGAAAGCATGAACCAAGGTTTCAGCATCACTGATATTCAGAAATGGATGTAAGCGCGCGATATTATGAAGGTGAAAGAAGGCAGACTTCGTGAGAGAGGAAATGTGTGGAAGGAAGGAAAGACAGGAATCAAAGATTATACCAAGGTTTTTGACAGTGGTGGAAGGTTGAACCAAAACTCCAGCAATATTAACATTGTCAACACAGAAACGGGATGTAATTTGAGGTGAACCAATAAGATCAGTTTTATCAGTGTTGAGTTTGAGAAAATTACTGGTCATTCAAGCATTTATATCATCAATACAGGCTGATATGGAATTTGAGGGGAAAGGCGTTGTGAATGGATGTATAGTTGGGTGTCATCTGCGTAGCAATGGAATTTAAAGCCATGATGATGGATGATGTTACCAAATGGAAGCATGTAGATGATGAAGAGAAGAGGCCCAAGAACAGAACCCTGGGGAACACCGTGTGGGACAGAGGCAGTAGTGGACTTAGCCTGGCGGATAGAGATGGAATGCTGGCGACCAGACAAGTAGGAGGTGAACCAGGATAGGGCAGTACCAGAAATACCAAGAGCAGAGAGTCGTGAGATAAGAATACCGTGAGAGATTGTGTGAATGCAGAGGAAATATCTAGAAAGAATTAGAATACTGGTGGAGCCACAGTCAGTGGCCATAAGGAGATCATTGACAACCCTAAGAAGTGCTGTCTCAGTGCTGTGGAGGGTGCGGAAAGCGGATTGAAAATATTCATAGTGGTTGTTAGATGACAAATGTGTTTGAAGTTGAGCAGCGACCACTTTTCTCAAGCAGTTTCGAAAGAAATGGTATATTTGAGATTGGTCTGTAGTTGGCCAAGTCAGAGGGGTCGAGGCCGGGTTTCTTTAGGACAGGAGTGACAGCAGCAGTTTTTAATTCCAGAGGAACAGAACCAGTACTTAGTAGTTGGGAGATGAGAAGTGAAATCGGCAGAGAAATAACAGGTGCACATTTTTTAAGTAAAGTAGTAGGAGCGGGATCAAGATGACAGGAAGATGCATTTGCTTTGTTGATTAGCTCAGAGATATAAGCAGGGGTTGGGGTGGCAAAATCAGTAATGTCATTACTTCCAAAGTAATTTCACAGTAGGACTTGTCTTGTATCCACAGAGGAATAAAAACATCTCAAATGTTTCTCCTAGACAAAAATGAGTTTTAACATCAAATGGAGACTTTTGCTTGAGTCTCCTGCTTCTCACACTTGTCTCCTGAGACAAAAACGCTAACAGTCGCACAATGGTCTCCTTTAAAGTTTTAGATCACACACTGTGCTCATATTTTTATCCTTAGCTAGTGACACTGAATCGCTCACATTTGTCGTCTCTATAGTTTCAGAAGAAACCTCAACAAAATCACACATAAGCTCAGATTTTTCTCAGCTAGAGGAGCTCTCGCCTCTCCCATTGTTTCCTGTCTCTCTTCTTGTATCCTGTCCATTAAAGGTGGAAAACCCCAATGTCAAATAATAATAATAATAACAGCAACCTCTGTAAGACAATAAAGAGATCTCCCATGCTTCTCACAGCCCATTCTCATTTTGGACTCCTTTCTCTTAGAACTTTCTCATGTCTCACTTGTGTCTTTTTTTCTCCTAAGGAATTTTAAGAGAAACATCTGGTACTTCTCTCTGTTTATGTATATGACGAGTCACGCAGGTACTGGGATATACTCCATAGTGGTTTTAGTCCCGCCAGGTCTAAAATAGTCAGAATCTAAAGACTTATAGGTGTACTCAGCGCCGCCGCTCCCACCACGCGCATCACGCGCTGTGCGTAGGGCACCAAGTGCTGAGGGGGCACCAAAAATAGCCTAATGAAAAATCAATTATCAAACTTCTTGTTATAATCAGATTCAGCGCGTTCTTCATCTTTCATCTTTAATCCGCAGCGGCGCCGAGCAGAGAGCATGTCAGAAACAGAGGACAGGGTGTGTGTGTGTGTGTGTGTTTTGAGCCTCATTGGTCTGTCACTGCTCGTCAATGTCAGAATATTTGAGATGACCAAATCAAATCAAAGTAGGCGGGCTTTATGTTCACAGACGCTGAGCGCGAATTTTAACAGTGCAACTCGACGCTTCAGTGTACGGTCAAGTGCGAGATAAGATGTAAGTAGCTAAACTTAACTTTATATATTTGACAGGTTTTTCTTAGGTCATAAATGTTAAACGAATGACAAAAAATAATTAGGCAAACTAATATAGTTTTGTCTAATTTCGCCAAAATAGGCCTATGTAACATGTAGCCTAGTGTAATAGTTTAGGCTACTGTCATTGTGAGCTAGGGGACAAGAAACATGAACAAAGCCGTTTTCATTATGTTAGGCACAGGATTAATAATGAATGTGTACATATTGAGAATAAAATACAAATTGTAGCCTTTAGTAAATTAAAAAAGCCAAATTTAGGAGGGGAAGAGACAGGGCAAGATAAAAACAAAGAGAAAAAGAGTGTGATGCTGATGAGGAGAGAAAAATAATCAGTTGCCCACTGACATGGTTTTAAAGCTGTTGCTATCGAATTTTTTTTTTTTTTTTTTTTTTGCCTTCACAACATCTTAAAATGCACATCTGTAGTTCAGAGAAATTCAAAATTTACTCGGGGAAACCCCGAACCCCACTAGCTAACCTTCCTCAAATTCGGGACCATAGTGATTATAAAACCATGCCATTGCATAATGAAACTAGATAATAGTAAGCATAAGTCCCTAAACTAAAGTGTTACTTTTTAATTTGTAAAAAATAAAATTTTATCATACCCCCTAAATGAAAATCCTAAATGAATTTTTTTTTTTTAGGGGGGGGGGGGGGGGGGGGGGGGGGGGGGGGGCGGGCATCATAAAGGAATTATGCTTAGGGCACCAAAATGGCTAGCAGCGGCACTGGGTGTACTGTAGTGATTCGGGTTAAGACAAAGTGTACCTTTAAATTATATGTTTAAATAAATGTGTGTGTGTGTGTGTGTGTGTGTGTGTGTGTGTGTGCGTGTGTGTGTGCGTGTGTGTGTGTGTGTGTGTGTGTGTGTGTTTGTGTGTTTGAGTGTGAAATCTCAATTCTCTAGCATGTGTTTATAAGCAGGTTTTGATCTTTCCAATATGGCAGATGCGCTGATATATCATGGTAATTAGCAACAGTTGCTAATGTAGCATCTATGTTTTCCATCTCTAGTCGTATCTCTACCCACATCCTGTTCACACATTCCTTGGAACATCTCCCTAAACATCTCTATAAATAAACCTTTTAATAGACACAATTGATTGCTTTTTGTCATGACAAGGGGAGACATGGTGTGCTGGTGGAATAAACAATCCGAAGAGCTCGTGTTCAGTAAATCGTATGACTGCGAGGAGCATCATTAGGTTGTTCTGAATGAATGGGTGCTGGTGAAGATGCTTATTGGGGGACTAGATTAGACTGGAGTCCACACAGTCAAATTATAGCCCGATTATAGATTCAGTTTGGACAGGAAGTGTGCAGCAGAGGCTCAGAGCTGAGAGACGTACGGCTGCATTTAATTGGTCCCTGATGCAAACCAACTTTAGGAAACGAAGAAAGGGAAGGATGTGTGAAAGAGACAAGGGAAAAGAGAGGGAGACAGAAAAGAGAGAGGTATCCAAACTAGAAGAAAATAACAAAAAGAAGCCAGGGGGAAGAATGCTGGTGAGCATGATTCTTCTCTAATGTCTTCTGCTGTAGCTCCCTGTAATCGATTCTTCCAGTCTATTACTTTCAACTCACTCTCACTTGCTCCATCCCTTTTTCTCTTTCTCTTCATGTTTAGGTCTCTTGCTTTTCTTTTATAAAGATCAAAATCAGTGTGGTTGTTTTGGTTGAAGTGTCTGAGAGAAAAAGCGTGAAGAGTGAGACAAAGGGATGACAAAGAACAGCAAATGCACTGCAAGACCTTACAGATTCAATTACATGTTTTGTGGAGATTCTCGAAACATTTACATTGTCATTCTGAGTAATAAGCACAATATCACTTGGACAGTGCAGGTCAAAGGTCATGCCACATAAATCAATTAGCCAGCAGTGAGCTTTGGAGCCTCACTGTGGGTCTATGCTTGGATATACAGTATTTCATTAAGGCAGCAATAAAATGCAAAAAAAAAAAAAGTGCACCTTTTTTTTTAAAATTTTGAATATTTCTCTAGAATCAACTCTGTGAATCATTCATCTGTTTTAATAAATAAAACTTGATATACATGCATGGAAGCAACTGTGATCATTAAAGGTTAAAACAAATGCAATTTTTGATATTGTGAGCAATGAGCATGACAGGTTTCAAACACATTTCAAACTTGAACAGACCATGCAAGGTCATTGTGGCCTCGGGTGATGCAGGTGCTGTTTAGAAATGTAAAGAGTAATCTAAACATGAAGGTCTCCTCCTGCATTCGGCTTCATTTGAAGCATGCTACTGATGAAACACCCTCTCCCTCTTGCGTTCACACTGACTTAGACCTCTTACCAATCTGACAGCTGCACAGAACAGAGTGAGCTACAACAGATGGTTATTTGACATGGAAGGCAACCTCATCACTCAGTTGTAAAAACTCTTATAAAATATGCATGTTGAGCATTGCGGTGATACAGCCAGGTAGCCTGAGTACACCACTCAAAGAGCAGAATGCTGGCATAGAGAATGGGGATTTTATACTATATATTTTTAGGGTAAAAAAATACATAAAAATAAACTACTTCTTCTTACTTAACATAACATCCTAAAAACCCAGTGTTCATGGCGTAAGGCACTGAAAAACAAGATTGTGAGATGACAGTCATATGTATACAGATTAAAAAAATATATATTTTGCATTTATCTGCTGTTGTTTTTTTAATTGGTGACAGAGCCCTATCATACACCAGGCGCAATGTGTTTTTTGCTAGTTTCAGCCCGACGCAGTTATCATTTTCACGTCCTGCACCACGTTGTTTAAATAGCAAATGCATTTGCACCCATTTGTGCGCCCATGAAAAAGAGGTGTGTTCAGGCGCATTGTTGGCGCATTGCTATTTTGAGGCAACTGAAATAGACTGAAATAGACTAAAGTCAATGGCGCAATATTTTTTTTGTTATTAAAAGAGTGCGTTAGTAATGTGTGCCTATAGGCGGGTCCACAACGCGTGCACACTTTGTACCGTAGATGGTCTGCTTGCACGCTTTAACCTCGCGCACAAGCAGATCCGTTTCCCTGCTAGAGGGGAAATTCCGCTTGCAAAATACGCCATGGAAATAGCAACCTGCTATGGCGTGAGCAAAACTGGCTTTTAAAGGGAATGGGAGATGAGACTCTGATTGGTTTATTGCACGTTACGCCCAAAACACACCCATTACTCATTAAAGGGACACTTCACCCATTTGCATTAAGCTTTGTATTGTTAGAAACCCAGTCATATTTTTGAATGGTCGTGCATTATTCCCTCATTTTTCCCTGAGACGGGAGAAATAAGGATTTCCGTGTTGCAGTTCCTGCTTATAATGATGTAAAAATCGTCATTTTGAGTCATTCTAAGCAGGAAGTCCCATATCTTGGTAGGGTTGAGGCTACAAACACTCGCTCCTTATTTTCCCAGGGGGTGGGACCCACTCACGCTACAGACCTATTACAGATCAGTGGGTGGGACTTCACTTTCTGAAACTAAAAGCAATATCCTCCATCTTGTTTGGAAGCTAAGCTAACAGGCGCTGTGGAGCCAGATGTAAAGTTACGAAAATGGCAAAATGTACTCAATATGATATGGAAGAAGAGGACTTTGAAAGTCTGATGCTGGAATCAGATGTTCGTGGCTACTTTTACGAGCCGCAATATAGCGAAGAGCAGCTGAGGCTGATGGAGGAACAGGAGGCGGCTGCCTGTCGCGGAGCCCGGACTGGCTCGAGCTGGGGCGGACTGGTGGTGCCTGTGCTCGAGCTGGGGTCCGTCTGCTGCAAAGAATTTCAACGATGCCAATTTCTCCTGGACGAAATCTCTGAATCAGATGAGCACACGGACGTTTGTGTTGTGAACCATCCTAGTTTCGCACCGCATATGTTCTGACTGAACATCATGTAATAATTCACCATTTCGAAAGAAATACAAATGAGGAGCAATTCACTAATAAGTTCGCCAACTAACTCGAAATTTTGTGTGAAATGAATTTCAAGCTCTGGTGGTAGCTAGCCTTGTAGACGGAAGAGTGATTTCTCTGATAGGCGGATCCCTTATAGGCGCTGTTCTGGATTACTGGGAGTGGCTTGCGGAGCTGTGCAATATGGTGCATTGTGGGAGTTGCTGTCGTTCATACAAATGCGCCCTAAAGTTACTTTCTGTCTTTCCTCGGTCAAGAAGGCACCGAATTCGAAATTTATCTTACATTTCGACAACATATATTAATCAATAAAGAGTAAATAACTGCCGGGTGCACAGACCATTTTTCCCGTCGTTAAACTAGGAAAAAGTGGATTCTGACGTGACCTAAGTACACTTGCGCCGTGCGCTTTAGACCATGCGCTTAGATCGTTAAAATAGGGCCACTAGAATTATTGCAAAATAATCATCTATTTTATATTTTATACCATGAAATATATTTTATTAAAAATATATTTTCATTTTATTTATATTTTCTCTTTTTACTTTTATCTTTTACAAATACAAATATTTTTTTTTACAATTGAGGTGGATAACTTCTTTATCAGAAATTCTTTATCCGACATTTACCAAATAAATTTCATGATGCTAAACAAAAAACTTTGTCACAACAGAGGATGTTACAGAATAACTGGACTAACCAGCTGACCAATTTTTGCACAGCATCTCAAATGTTGGTTTGGTCATTCTGAAATGCCTGAGCCTGTCATCAAAATAGTAGGGTATGGTTACCTTCCAGAACTGTTTCACACAATTGCGTTCCCAAAAAGGATGAAAATGACAGCGTTTATAACGCTTTGTTGTGTTTTTTCTTTTCCTGCCTGCCTTAATAATATACATCACATTGAGGCTATAAATCTCACTGCATAGACATTGCTTTATGTGGCATGCCATGACCTTTGACCTGGACTGTCCAAACGATGATATAGAAATACACTCAACACAATGATCATTGCCAAATTCCTTAGAGCACCTATATCAATTGATTAAATAAATCTGAAGCACACACATAAACACACTTACTATACATATGAAGTATGATTAGGCAGCATTCATGTTGTTTCATAGATGGTGAGATTGCAATCACTTGTGTCATTCTCAAGCTGAATTACCCAATGTGTTGCAGAATGGGGGGAGAGAGAGAGAGAGAGAGAGAGAGAGAGAGAGAGAGAGAGAGAGAGAGAGAGAGAGAGAGAGAGAGAGAGAGAGAGAGAGAGATGAGGAATTGTTGGTAACGATTAGTGGAGTGGTAGATCTTTTTCTTTCAATGTCATCCTGTGCCTATGATTTCTGTCATTGTTTGTTGTTGTGCTTTTAAAGTTAAAGTGGCATTTTAAAAATGTCTTCGCATTGGAGGAAAATACTCACATCCCGTTGATGCGTCAAGTAACATGGGGAACAAAGATTATGATGTGGTCTCTTAGCATTAGCATGCACATTCCCAATTTCACTTCTGAATGAATAGTCATTTGCTCTCATTTGCATGTAAATCGCAGAACGGAATGGAATTATATGAGGGAGCGGAAGGAACAGCTAAAGCGCGAGACCACACATTTTCTTGACGAGAGAGACCCTGGCAGGCTTCGTCTCACCTCTCTTTCGCTAATTGGAAAATAAAAGACTGTGCTGACCTCAGGTGCATCGGCCACAGTGCGCCACCCAGTCTCAGGGTCGTCTTTTTTATTTGTTAATGCCAGATTATCATACTGCAGCCATCCGGTGTCCCGATGTGTGACCATGAAGTATTTCTTTTTTTATTCGTCCGGGTTTTCTCTCCCACAGGTCATAAGTGTGTGTGAAAGAGCCGAGATTTGTGAAGAAAGGGCAGGACAGAGGGGAAACGTGAAGACAGAACAGAAATTTTTAGAAAGCGGAATATTAAAGTAGTAATATGTGTGTGAAGTGATGGATGGGAGGACAGAGAGTGAGACCTTGAGAGAGAGAGCGGGAGAGAGAGAGTGTGTGAGTGTATGTAGTAGGCTATCAGAGAGGGATAGTAAGGTGTAGGAACAAGTATATGTGATGTCAACCACTTGAATCACACACTAGGTGTGCAGCATTCAGGGAACTCTCTGTGCTGTAGCAAGCTGTGCTAACCGCTAAAGGTGCTAAAGCTCAGGCTCATTGACAGTTTCACTATTGTGTTTGAGGGAGCATAACAACATATAGGCCTACTATACACCTATAATGGTGTGTTTGACAAAAAAAGTGGCACAGAAATCAAAACGACAGAAAACAAAGCATTGGATTACCACACAGAATTTGGATGTAGCACAGAAACACCTTAACTTGACCGAACAAGATGACAACTATGGTGATTTATTTAGCACAAAAGCTAAAATATAATGCGAGCAGCCAGTGAAACGGAAACAGAAATTAGTTTAGTAAAATATATATCTACATACACAAGTCATGTATATTTACTAATTTAGTTTTTACAAATCAATACATTTACTTTTTTATTACATTTAAAAGTCAAGCATTATTCATTTTTTTAATATTTAAATTTAAATAAATGGTCGATATATACATTAATTTACACTAATTTGTCTACAATAAAATGAAACACTAAAAACTAAAATCGTTCATAACATCACAAGTTCACAACATTATAATGTACAGTATGAAAACATTTATTTTGAGATTTACTAAAGATTACATTTGACAATGTTATTAATACTTATTCATTTTCTGAGCATTAGATCATGGCAAAGGTCATCTTTAGATTTCCCCCATCTAAAAGTAGGGGAAATGAGAATGCAGAATTAATTATCCAATAGTGACCAATGTTAGTCAGTATTTCATCTGATAAATTTAAATTTAAATAAATAAATAAAAACAACTGATATGGTACCAATATATCACACTTCCCAGCTGTGTCCTGCCCAGCAAAGAGCTCATTCAATCATTCTAAAAAGTATAAAACAAGAGGATATTTCTTAATGTGCACCCGAAAAAATGTCCAAACAAATTCCTAAAGGAGAAAAAAAATGCAGTGCGTAAAAAGCATTTTTCTCTACTATTCTCAAACGAGTTTGAGAAGACAATGTGCTTCCGAGGAACATTTGCAATTCCACAGTGGGAGGCAACCCGAAATCTAAGTACTCTGAATAAGAAAGTATAAAAATCGAGTGTCTGTAGACCTCTCACGACTGTTTTAAAGACAGCTCATTATTTCCATTCACTCCACCCCCTCCCTTCTGGGCTCCTTCCAAAGCCACGCCTCCAAAACACATGAACGCGCGACTCCGACCGCTGAGCTGAAGACGCATTATTTACCTGAGACGAGCGGAGAGGAAGGAGCGCAGTGCATGTAGTGACATCATGCCAGAATCACATGTAATAAAAAAATCTAACTTTATCATTATGAAGATAAACAAATAAGATGTATTTTAGTACTCACTATCAAGTAGCATATTGATATTGGTAAAGATTAAAATATATATTTATTGATTCGCTAACGAGCTAGTTATCTATAAGGCAAAGCTAAAAACAGGTTGCATGATACACGTTTTTCCATTGCCATCATTTACACTGTGATGAAGATGAATTTCGTGTAACATTCATAACATATGGTGTTCTGCATGTAAGAGTTTCCATAATGAAAGCATTGTTGACTCTGATGAGGACTACACTCCAGAGACAAGTACCGCATCGTCAGGTCGAGGACAGATCCGGGGTCGAGGGATTTTTTGTTTAAAAACAAAACAAAGGCGAAAAAAACCGTGCAGGTAAACTTCCAGGTGAACATGGTAAAAGAGTTAGACAGAGGGTAAATATAATTCTAAGAAAAGTTCCTGGATGCGGATCGGCCTACTATACTATACTATAAAGAAAAAAATATGTATGCTCAAAATACAAAAAGAAAGATTTACCTGCCCAGCAGAAATATAGCCATCCAGGCGTCACTTTTCAGCCCCTTGAGGTCTCTCAGTTCTCGCCATCGCTGGAAAGCCATTTTTGTTCATTACCTTTTCTAGTAACGTTACTGTCTTCCTTTTTTTGCCTGGTTTGCCTTCGCGAACTGCATGTGTGAATTTTGATTGGTCTTTCTAATCTCTGCCATTGTTTTGCTATTCCTAGGTTCCGTGCCTCTTGAATTCCTCAAATCAAATGGATGCGCGCGCAAGTGGGCAGGTCCTGTGTGGCAAAAGGGTGGTTGCCATGGTTGCGAGAGAGTGACAGTCGCCTAGGCCAATCCCTTGTTTCGTCCCGAATGTAAATAATGAGCTGTGTTTAGTGCAGATTAAACGGTCTAGAGTCACTCGATTTTTATACTGTTTTTATCAGAGTACTTACATTTTAATTATGCATTGATATATACAGAAAGTTTAAACAAATTTGTAAAAAAGTTTTTATAAAATTCCTACCTACAATACCTTTAAAAGGGCTGTAGAGAAAATTAACTACTTTTCAAACAGTGTGTGAGAAAAAAAAAGTGTCTGTTTCTATCTGGCTCTGTACTGTGAGTGTGAGTGTTTTTCACAAAACACCTGGTTTGTGCAGCTCTCCGGCTCTTTTACAAGCAGTGATTCACAGAGGCGTGAAGCACCAGCAGATTTTTACACCGACACTGCTGACCATACATCAACATGTAGACGAAGCGAGCCCTTCACTGTACACGGCGTACGTGTGTGTGTGTGTGTGTGTGTGTGTGTGTGTTTGTGTGTGTGAGAATGAAAAATGCATGCACATAAGAACGTGGCGCTCTCCTCCGTTGGTCACGGTACACAGAGCACATCCTATGAGTGGCCTCAAGAACATGTGTATGAAATGAGAAAGAAGATCGAATCATATTATATAGTGACACATTCATTATTTAAAAAAAGGCTATAGTTTTAATGAAATTCAAGGGTATGAGTGAATATTAGATCATGATTGTACGGCTGTGTTCAAAAGTTAACATTTGACTGGCAAAATCTGCTAAATGCAGGCTTTCCTGTAGCTCAAACAGTAGAGCGTTGACGCTTGCAACGCTAAGATCATGGGTTTGATTCCCAGGGAAAGCAAGAATTGATAAGAATGTAAATGTTTACCTTGGAATGCAATGCAAGTCGCTTTGGATAAAAGCGTCTGCCAAATGCATAAATGTAAATGTAAATATTTTGTATTATTTAGCTTTTTTTTTTTTTTGCACTCTGCTGAAGAATCTAGATAACTGATATTTAAGTACATTCAACAAGCCGATAGAACAATTATCCTGTTTAAAATTTAACAGGGAGAATTTGTTGACTCTTTTTGTGATGTGAAGTTGTGTGTGAGTGCCTTATTTGTCCTAAATGGCAAAACTGGGCCTCAATATCCCAAGCTGGTGATGAGAGCTCAAATATGCAGAGCATGCTGGGAAAACCAAAGAACTTGCAGTAGGAATTGAGAAAAGTGAGAAAATAAGTTGGAATTGCGAGATAGAAACTCGCAATTGTGAGATAAAAAGTCGCGATTATCTTTTAAATTGTTTTATTTTGTGGCGGACACAAGCTTACATATAAGAGTGTGAAATGTTTGAACAGTGCTTCTGACTGCCAAGGTCCCTCAGATAAACCAACATCTAACCAAAATAAACCAACACTTAACCTGTACCTTACCAGCATAAATCAGCATTTAACCAGCATAAAGCAGCATCTAATAGCAAAAACCAGCAGCTAACCAATATAAACATGCGTTTAACTGACATAAAAAAAAAGTGTCTAACCAGCATAAACCTGCATTTAACCAGCATAAACCAGGCTGGACCAGCAAGGTAATTCATTCTAGTCTAAACTAGTCTTGTCAGTCAGGAAGGCCATTTCTAAAGCATTAAAGCAATGGATATACCCCATGCTCATCCGTAAGCGTCAGTACTTACAACTATTGTAAAAAATGCCACTGATATATTCTTTACACGGTATTTTATGAAATGTCACAAGATAGTATCACATTCCAAAGACAATACATACAATTCATGCACAAATTAAAAAAAGGGACAAGCGTGTTCAGCTAGTTTTGCCTGCTCATGTTGCCTGTCTCATAGTGATCAATACTGCCCACGGGCCAATCAGAACACTGCTCAATGACAGTGCAGCCAACGCAACCTCCGAGATTAAATTGCATTATATTTTATTACAGACAAGCTCTTACATCTCTGTCAATGTTGCAATTGATTATTAAAACATGAAATATTCATATTTGGGAACAGTATCGATTTACATCAAAGAGACTTGTCGGATCATTTTTCAAATACAATGACCAATAGCAGACATCTGTCACAGTGGGGTAATGAGGGGAGAATACTTTAAACTAGTTTACATTTGTGTGATTGCTGCATAGAGGTTGATGTTATCCATCAAACAGTCATTACACTGCGTGTGTGTTTGTGTGAGTGCCTGTTAATTTGTCATTATTGCATTGCCAACTGTAAAAACACAACTCAGCAAGATTTTGAATTGGGTCAAAATGCAGCATAACCCAAAAGATTATTTTAAATGACCAGATAATATCTTAAATCATCTTTCCCCTTCTTATTCCTTTAGCAACATCATTTTACACCCTAACTAACTGTCTATTGAAACGTCTCGGTTACATATGTAACCCTCGTTACCTGAGTACACGGAACGGAGACGTGTCGTCGGGGAGTTCCCTGACAAATTGGGATCACGCTAGGGAGCCTATTGCCTTCGAGAGAATTAAAAACGAGCCACTGGACATTGGCATGCAAGATTTGCATTCCGCGACCCGCCTACCAGCGCGGGTATAAAAGGCGGAAGTAAACATTGCGCAATGCTTTTCGCTGAGGAGCCGAACAGTGTTCAGACCTCTGCGAAGGTACAACAACATGGCGAGGGGACGACACGTCTCCGTTCCCTGTACTCAGGGAACGAGGGTTACATATGTAACCGAGACGTTCCCTTTCGTCCTGGGAACTCCGACGTGTCGTCGGGGAGTTCCCTGACGAATTGGGATCCCTAACAAAACGCCATGGTGCTGGCCCCTTCCAGCGCCCAGCTAAGCTACCCAAGCAGTTTCACAAATTGCGGGAGCTAGCTAGGGAGTCAACTGCTGTTCCGCAAGACCCACACAGTGGACATTGGATAACACTGGGAAAGCGTGCTGAACCCGTAGAAAAGGGAAGGGAACACTGCGGAAGCCAGGTACCTGAAGAAGGCCTGGAATACACATATGTACTAGCCCAGGGATAGTGAAAACATATGGCAGTCCCCGAGGTAGTCCCCTCCAAGGGAAGTGGGAGCGTACTCAACAGGGACGACAGAACGAGTCTGTCAAGGGGAAGACACGGCTGAACTGCACGTGGCATAATGGGTCACCGAAGAGACCACTGGAATAACACCCAGTCTACACAACAACTCCCTAGAGGTAGCAGACCTGGCGCCGGCGGTCCGCCACGCCTGGCACCGGAGGGTGATGGAGGAACTCACGAGGCTAACCAACGTAGGGCGCCAACGGAGCGAAGACGCACGTATCCGGCTGAGGCACGGAGTGGCGTAGCAAGCCGACACAACCTATTCCATCGCACCACTGGCCGTAGCGAGTACTCGGGAGGAAACAGGTTCCACACGTAGGCTATATAATCTAGCGAACGTGTTCGGTGTCGCCCAGCCCGCAGCTCTACAAATGTCTGTCAGCGAGGCGCCTTGAGCCAACGCCCAGGAGGCGGCAACACCTCTCGTAGAGTGAGCACGCAACCTGGGAGGACAAGGCTCACCCGAAGCTTCATATGCTTGGGTGATATCATCCACTAACCAGTGAGCTAACCTCTGCTTGGAGACGGCCTTCCCCTTCTGCTGGCCTCTGTAACAGACAAAGATCTGAGGTCCTGAAGCTTTGCGTTCTGTCAATGTAAACCCGCAGGGCGCGGACTGGACAGAGAAAAGCTAGGGCTGGGTCTGCCTCCTCCTGGGGCAGCGCTTGCAGGTTCACTACCTGATCCACGAAGGGAGTGGTAGGAACCTTGGGCACATATCCGAGCCGGGGTCTCAATATCACGCGAGAAAAAGCCGGCCCGAACTCTAGGCATGATTCGTCGACCGAAAAAGCCTGCAGATCCCCAACCCTCTTAAAAGAGGCCAAAGCCAACAGGAGCGCTGTCTTAATGGACAGGATATTCATCTCCACTGTCAGCAAAGGCTCAAAGGGAGGACTTTGAAAAGCTCTCAGTACCAGAGCTAGGTCCCAAGAGGGTACAGAGTGCAAAAGACGAGGTGGATTTAACCTCCTAGCACCCTTAAGGAATCTGATGATCAGGTCGTGCTTCCCTACGGACTTACCTTCAACTACATCGTGATGTGCGGCTATTGCGGCAACATACACTTTGAGGGTGGAGGGAGACAGCCTTCGCTCCAACCCATCTTGTAGGAAGGAAAGCACGACTCTGACCGGGCAGGTTCGGGGGTCATCCTGACGGGAGGAACACCACTCGACGAATAGGTTCCACTTCAAGGCATAGAGGCGCCTCGTAGAGGGGGCTCTAGCAGAAGTGATGGTGTTTACCACTGCCTGTGGTAGATCACCTAGAACCCTCGCGTCCCGTCCAGGGACCAGACATGGAGTTTCCAGTGGTCTGGACGCGGGTGCCATAGAGTGCCCCGCCTCTAAGAAAGGAGGCCCTTCCTCAGAGGAATCGGCCAAGGAGGGGCTGTCGTGAGGAGCATAAGTTCCGTGAACCAAGTCCTGGTGGGCCAATACGGCGCCACTAGAAGGACCTGCTCCTCGTCCTCCCTGACCTTGCACAGGGTCTGTGCAAGAAGGCTCACTGGGGGAAACGCATATTTGCGCAGGTCCCGGGGCCAGCTGTGAGCCAGGGCGTCCGTGCAGAGGGTCCCCTCGGACAGGGAGTAAAACCACTGGCAATGGGTCATGTCCGGAGAAGCAAACAGGTCCACCTGTGCGACTCCGAAAACACTCCAGATCAGCTGAACCGCCTGGGGATGGAGTCACCATTCTCCTGGCAGGGGAGGCAACCGTGAAAGCTCGTCTGCCACACGGTTGAGCTCCCCTGGAACATGAGTGGCGCGAAGCGACCTCAGATGCTTCTGACTCCATAGGAGGAGGTGGGAGGCGAGTCGCGACATGCGGCGGGAGCGTAGACCACCTTGTCGGTTGATGTACGCAATGGTCGCAGTGCTGTCTGTACGGACCAGTACGTGCTTGTCCTTGAGAAGCCCCTTGAGGCGGCACAAAGCCAAGCGTACTGCTTGCAACTCTAGGCAGTTGATATGCCAATGCAGCTGGGGCCCCGTCCACAGACCCGAGACTGCATGCCCTTTGTACGTGGCCCCCCACCCCATGGTAGAGGCATCTGTGAAAACCACAGGATGCCTGGAAACCTGGACTAGGGGCACTCCGGCCCGTAGAAACGCAGGATACGACCACGGGGAGAAAGTTTGGCGACAGCGCGGGGTTACTTTGACCCGGAACGTGCCGCTCTGCCACGCCCATCTCGGGACTCGATCATGAAGCCAGTGCTGGAGCGGTCTCATATGTAACAGGCCGAGCGGCGTTACTGCGGCTGCGGCTGCCATATGCCCCAGGAGCCTCTGAAATTGTTTCAGTGGAACCGCTGTCCTGCCTCGAAAAGACCTGAGGCAGGTGAGCACTGACTGGACGCGCTCCTCTGTGAGGCGCGCAGTCTGGGCGACCGAGTCCAACTCCATACCGAGATAAGAGATCCTCTGCATGGGGCAGAGTTTGCTCTTGTCCCAGTTGACCTGAAGCCCCAACCGGCTGAGGTGCCAGAGCACCACTTCCCTGTGATCGCACAACACCTCCCGCGAGTGAGCTAGAATGAGCCAGTCGTCGAGATAGTTGAGAATGCGAATGCCTTGTTCTCTCATGGGAACAATGGCCGCCTCCGCGACTTTCGTGAAGACACGGGGCAACAGGGCCAGCCCGAAGGGTAGGACCTTGTACTGATACGCTCGACCCTCGAAAGCAAACCGTAGAAACGGTCTGTGACGAGGAAGAATCGAGACGTGAAAGTACGCTTCCTTCAGGTCGATTGCTGCAAACCAATCCTGGGGACGGATGCACTCGAAAATGCGCTTCTGCGTGAGCATTTTGAACGGGAGTTTGTGCAGGGCCCGATTCAAAATACGCAGGTCCAGGATTGGCCGTAACCCACCGCCTTTCTTGGGTACAATGAGGTAGGGGCTGTAAAACCCGGACCTCATCTCGGCAGGAGGGACCGGCTCGATCACGTCCTTCGCCAGCAGGACATCGATCTCTTTCCGCAGGACAGGGGCATCCACTGACCGCACACGGGTGAAGTGGACGCCCCTGAACCTGGGAGGCCGGCGTGCAAACTGGACTGCATAGCCGAACCGAATGGTGCGGATGAGCCATCGGGACGGACCCGGAAGCGCTAGCCAGGCTTCTAGGTACAGTCCCAAAAGACCCACCCGAACCACCGGCGTACCCGCGGAGGGGCAGCGAGGTGGAAGGCAGGGACCCGGCTCCAGTAGCAATGTAGCCACTGGAAGCGGGGTCTGGGCGAGCTCGCCAGACACCTGCTTCCACCGTGGGACAGACGGCAGAGAGAGCTCGTAGGCTTTCTGCTGCGGGCTGCCCCGTGGCGAAGGGAGGGGAAGAGATGAGACACGAGGCCCTGCCTCCTCGTGAGCTGGTCTCTGCCCCTCTGGGCCCAGCCACCGACCGGAGCGACGCAACCGGGGTAGCGTCGCTGCTATCCGCAGACTGGGAAGAGGGGAATGAGAGCAACGCTGCTCAGAGACAGTATCCACCGTCGTTCGGACCCTCTTGGGTGGAGGAGACTGGGTGCCCGTCAGTCTCGACCGAGGATGACCTGGAGGAGGAAAAGGAAACTGCTCTTTTATTGACTCTTTGGGGGAACAGAAACAGAACGAAACAAAATATTCTCCCGCCGGCCCTCCCCCGGGGGAAGGAGGTGTGCAGGGGCACCCTCCTGAGCAGCTCCAAGATCCTCCACCAGGTCGCCCGTCTCAGGAATGCTTCCCTCCCTTCCTTTTACGGGAAGGGGCCGGGGGCGTCTGAGCGGGCTGGGCCGCCCTCTTGCGACCAGACTTCCTCACACCAGGGGTGGTAGGCTGCGCTGGAGGAGGAGCTGGCGCTTGAGGGCGACCTCGGCGACGGGAAGCAGCCGGAGCTTGTACAGCCACAGGAGACGGCCCCGCAGCAGGCCGCCTCCTATGCAGGACATGCCGTATAGCCTCCGACTGCTTCTGGGCGGTGGAGAACTCCTGGGCCAAGTTCTCCACCGCGTCGCCGAAGAGGCCGCCCTGGGATACGGGGAAGTTGAGAAGTTTGTTCTTCTCCGCTTCCCTCATATCTGCCAGGGTCAGCCAGAGGTGGCGCTCCTGGACCACCAAAGTGGACATCACCCGACCCAGCGAACGTGCGGTGACTTTCGTCACCCGGAGGGCGAAGTCCGTCGCCGCACGCAGCTCCTGCAGCAAAGCTGGGTCGGGACCACCCGTCTGCAAGTCATGGAGTGCTTTAGCTTGATGGACTTGGAGCAACGCCATGGCATGCAGGGCGGAGGCGGCGTCTCCACACGCCATGTAGGCATCCCCGGTCAGACCAGAGGAAAACCTACAGGCGCGGGAGGGGAGTGAAGGGGCACCCCGCCAGGAGGAAGCGGTCTTCGGACACAGCTGCATCGCGATAGACCGCTCCACTGGGGGGATTCCATCGTACCCATGCGCCGCCCCGCTGTCCAGAGTGGTAAGGAAGGAGGAGCGAGGTTGTCTCCGCCTGTACGCCAGAGGCGCCGACCAAGACTTCCTCAACTCCTCATGCACTTCCGGGAAGAAAGAGACTGGAGCGGGACGTGGGGCAACCGCACGGCCTGCTCCAAGACACCAATCATCCAACCGCGAATGTTCGGAACCCGGTGGAGGGTTCCACGCGAGCCCGACATAGCGGCCATTTCTGGATCTGGCTCAGCCTGAACCACCACACCCGAAGGGGGCAGTCCGGCCGAGTCATCACCAGAAGATGACCGCTCTTCCTCCGATGCCGCGATCGACATCTGATCCTCAGGTGGCGCCCCGAAGGAGACAACCAGAACCGCCCGAGGGGGCTCCAGCCGCCCCACCGGAAGCGCCGATGGCAACATGCAGCTAGAGGCATGAGGCGCCCGACAGTCTCTTTCACCAGTCGAAGCGTTCCTCACGGTGATCCTCATTCGCTCACCAACAGGAATCACCGAAGTAGCCGTCTGCCGAACTGAACCAGCAGACGAACTAGATCGAGGATTATCTGAAGGGACTTCCCCGTGTTTCAGGGTTCTCAGTCTCGAACGTAGCATCGCCAGAGTCATATTCCTGCAATGAGAACATGACTCATCCACCAACGCTGCCTCAGCGAGCGCTAAGCCCAGACACGTGAGGCAGTGTTTGTGGCCATCAGCCTGAGGGAGAAGTCGACCGCATCCAGAAACGCACGGGTGTGACGACATCCTGAAAAGGACGCGAACACACAGTGTTGCTCTTTTAGTTTGAAAATAAAAGGAAAAAAAAAAGAAAAAGAAAGAAGAAAAAGGAGATGCTCTGAAGCGCCGAGACACCGAGGGACCAGCGCGGCAGGCTCTCGGTAGAAACTGCAAGCCCTCGTGCTGCACTCAGTCGCGTCGATCACTTGAAGCGCCGTCACACCAGCAGCCGTCAGAGACTCCTCTTCTTTCAGCTCGTCTTCTCTCCTAACCGGCAAGAACAGCAGCACACAGAACACTACTGAGAGGCTCCGAAGAAAAAAGCATTGCGCAATGTTTACTTCCGCCTTTTATACCCGCGCTGGTAGGCGGGTCGCGGGATGCAAATCTTGCATGCCAATGTCCATTGGCTCGTTTTTAATTCTCTCGAAGGCAATAGGCTCCCTAGCGTGATCCCAATTCATCAGGGAACTCCCCGACGACACGTCGGAGTTCCCAGGACGAAAGGGAACTGTACTTATCTATAATCTTTTTCTTCCTGAAAAATTATTAAATGGAGGATAGTCCAAAACATTTAGAGTACCTGGAGAGGTATGTGTGCATGCTGAAAAGATAAATAGAGTTAAGGCAGAGGAAGAGAAAGGAATGCACTCATTCTCAAGATTTCATGGTTAATGGTGCGAGTTATGCCTTTGTGGTGAATCCCAGGGTCAATGGAGGAAGGACAGCAATCTCAAAGTCTCTTCATTCAGTACTCTCTCAAAAGCACTCTGAGGAGACACAAATGAAGATGGAGAAACAGAAAACAAGGCCAATCGGGAAAAGGAACTGTGAAAACTGAGTGGCGATACTTTCAGAGCTACACAAATATCCATATGGCTAAATGAAACAGCAAGCCAATTTAATGTTTTTGAGATGGCCACGTGTTATGCTTTCACAGGACATTTGTTATTTTGGCCCATCAACCTCTCACAACCCAAAATGGTAATGGTGTTATTGTTAAGTATACAAGCCAGGGTCCAAAATTACCATTTAGCCATAACCTATATATATATATATATATATATATATATATATAATTGGCTGTTTTTCCTTCAATATTAGTGACAAGCAGCGCAATCATTGTTTCACCCGAGATGAGTCAGTCTATTTCTGTGTGAAACTGCAATGGACCTAAAAGCATGAAGATACAGTACATCATTATTTTGTTACTCATATTTCCGTTTTGGTGGCTTAATGTGAGGAATGTTCCACATATGTGTCACCACATGGAGTCCTGAAGGAAAAAAAAACCTTTAGGCATCTGAGATAAACATCAGATGGAAAATATTCAGCTGAAGTAAAAGCTGTTAGAAGACACAAGCAGCAATCAATTATGTTTTCTATATAGTTTCTATGTGTTCGATGTGAATTGTTCACATCACTTACGTCAACACTGGCCAAACTACCATTTTTGTAATTTGCGTTGCCGTTATATTTACCTTTACTCCTATTTGCCACTTTGAGAGGGTTTATTTTTGATACTGTCACTATAATGATGAAACTCCAATTGTGCTGACAACAACTTGTTTAAGTACCCACATTCAGATAAACCTGGATTGTCTGACAGTATAGAATGTAGGATAAACATTAACAAAAATAAAACATCTAATGCCACTCCCAAGCTCTCAAACGGAAATTATGCAAGCAAACACAAAAATTTCAAACTCAGCCTCCCCCAGGACCAACCCCTGCTGCCCTCATGTTATTGAAAATGTATGTGGTTTCGAAGATCCTCCCTCCTTTTGACAAATTTATGAGTGTTGGAAAGATTAAATGTGACCTTTGTTGGGTTTTACCGGCAAACACTGAACATACAGACTATACAGCAAATCACAAACCTCTGGGGGAAATACACAAACATCTGTTCACACATATGCATTAACACTACTCAAGCTTCTTATACTTGTATTGAAAATCCAGGGAAAGGGAAAAGGGTTGGCGTTCCATGTTACACCTATGACAAATGACAAGAGGATTCCATCATCCTAACAAGCATCTTCTGATCCAGCTCCATTCGCAGTCCCTGAGGATGAGCAGACATGGCCCTTTCCACTCGCTCGCTCTCATAAATACTCTCCAACAACCAGGTTCATGACAAGCTCTCAGAACATTTCACCGGGGACATCAATGATGCATTCTGGGAAATGTATGCCTTACCGTTACAGTACGAGATACTTGTGGAGACTGCAATGCATCAACGTTAACAGATATCCTGAGTAATGTTCTATTGCTCATACTCAGTCATGTAGCTGATACGCAACGTCCACAATATGTCCTCGTTGCAGATTCGAATCAGGGTTCTCCTTCATATGTGCACAGATGTCAAAAAGCATACGGTGAGAGTCTGTATAAAGATACTGGACGGTAAATTAAACATTGCCTATGTTCAGATGGAACACGCTGCCTTCATTCATAACTCATGCCATCAGAGAACCTCTCTGGAGACTTCAAAAGCTACTCAAACTCATTACCATGTGCGCCTCTATCACTGAATCGGGCACAGTTACATCTCCATCTACTGCTGCCCAGGGCAACATTTCCGTTCTGTGTCTCACATCAACTTTATTAAAAAAAAAACTAAAAAAACTGTACATTAAAGGAAACTGACATTTAACGCTCTGACCACAGGCAATGTGGCAAACGCTGTAATAGTTAGGGTTTGTTTGTGGGTTTCAATAACAGCTTCTTTCTGACATGTACGCAGTGTGGATGTGCAACAATAGATGATGTGAGCGCTTGAGGCGGTGTAAGTGAACATGACAGATGATTGGATATTTTAATGACACGATTTCATTTGCATATTAATGAATTCTCTGAATGAACCAACAAAGCGGTATCTCAGAGAGGAACAGATATATCTTATGCAATACCATCTTAATGCTGGTGAGGAGAACTCATTAATCGTGAATGTTAGGCCGGTTCAAGCTGATTTCCATAGTTTAAGGAAAGGAGGAGGTTCAAATCCTGAGGGCTAATTTGCTAAAAGACTTTCAAATAGTTTATCATAAGGGACGATAAAATAAGGAGGTCAGATGTTTCTTGGCAGCAAACATCAGAGGACTTTAAGATACACAATGAGAAAGAACATTCTGTATTGATTAATTTACAGAATATAATGCAGATTCAAAGGCGTATCTTTAGGATTTAACACTTTAAATGCACCACATCTGTTCGCATATGAAACAAACCAGGATATAAATGGATGATGTATGAACTACAGAATCAGTTTCATTTGAATAAACCCAGAGTGAAAACTGCAAGCGCAATCTCTCAGCGAGCCTATATGAACGGATACACAAAACGGATCTCAAAAGTGGCCCTTAGGGGTGCCTCGGGTAATAACAGCACTCCTGACTAATAACAAGACCATCAACCTCAAATTGTCCAATCCATATCATCAGATTTATTTTAAGTGCATCACTTTAAATTGCAGATGCCACACACAGGATCTATTTATTCGGAAAGGGGGGAAAAACCACACGGGCAATTAACGAAATGCTAATTGGACACTTGTTTATAAACATCCAATTAATCTATCTTGGTTGAACATCTTAATGATAGTTATTGTACTGCGTCTGGGTGCACTGTCCACCTCTTCACTAAGCATCAATGACTCTTAACATAAGATAATTGCTGCCTTGCTTCTGCTTTCGTTTAAAAGAACATGTGACAATAATCTTGATGAAAGTACCGAACAGTAGGAAATCTCTAGATAGGACACCAACACATGATTTTCAGTCACACATTACACTAAAATGTGCATGCTGAAACACTAAAATACTGTTAAATGGTTAAGAAAAAAAATGGTAGCAGTTGACAGAAGCTCACCATTACAAAAAATACAGTGACAACGTTACTGTACTGGACTGTAAAATAGTAAATATACCAACTTAAAACTGCTTTTTTGTAAGTATAAATTACACAAGAGCTAAACTATTACATGAGTAAAATTATAGCCTGCTTTCCATGAGCAATGTCTAATAAAAAAACAAAAACAAATGTGAAATAACCATGAAATATAATGAAATAACCATGACCTAAACAACATAAAACGTTACAAAACACCCTCATGTAAATAACCGATGAAAAATAATAAGAATAAATAACTATTGGAATATAATTTAATACTTAAAGCATCCGAAAGTGACTTTTTTATTTCCAAAATATTTTACAGTAAAACTATTTAAGCAGCAGCGTACTTACAGTACGTGTACGCACTTAATTCGCGTAGCCTATAGTTGTTTGTAATTTAAGCAATAATAAATAAATATATAAAACACACAAAGAACCGTTCATTAAAGTGTTACGCGCTTTTCAATCAAGAACACGACGGGTGTAGAAGGAGCGCGCATTTCATGCCTGTTGCGCTGCACATCTCGTGGCACGCACGCTTGGTATGCCCACTCCAATAAACAAGCTTCATTCAAACCGAAATGATGAGAAGGATATTTTATCATTTTGACTGACATTTACTGGATGCATTGCGCGCAAATTTCTCTTTGCATCGGCACTCGATTTTACAGTCGCTTATGCCTATTCAAGCGTTTTTGCACAGTGATGAGACTGAGAGCATTACTTACATGCGTGCCGTGTAGGGAGTTTCACGTAAATTAGCATCTACTACACATTCTACATTCCAAAGCCCGATTGAAATTGAAACAGTCGTGCCTTGCCCTTGCTTACAAAAACATAATATACAGTCATTATAGACCATCACCCAGTGCAGATAAATTCATACGACGGAGCTTCAGAGTCCACGCACTCTCCAGGACAGCTAGGCTAAATGTGGGGCTATAAAAGTATATCGATAGGCTTCTTCGTAAACAGTTAAGTTCTCTTACCTCTAGCCATCGCATAGGGCAGCAGGAGAACCAGGACCGCGAGGAAGCCAAAGCAGGAGTATCGTCCCATCTTCCCAAAGCGTCCCATCATCACTGCGCTTCTCTCCAGCGTCCCCAACTAAACCGGGGAGCCGCTCGCAAGTGCCGCTCTCATGCATGTGCCGTGCGTTCCAGTGGCTTCAGTAACAGGTCCCTCCCGTAGCGATAAACCCAAAGTGAATCTCTCTCATCCGCGCGCTGAGTGAGTGTCTCGCGCATCCGTGAGACTAGAATAATGAAGCCGGTGCGCGCTGGCCAATAGCGGAGGGTGATTGAGGGCGGAGGGAGCGCAGCGGCTGTCCTTCACCCTGCTGCTCGAATGCGCTGCGAAGTGACCAGATGTGCCTGAGTATTGAGTAAGAGATGATACATGAGCATACATGTCAGATATCGGGTAAATTCGAGATGACAAATGAACAGCTGGTTGTGTTACACTGATTTCATCACAGATCGTGTCGGGCTACTGGGGGCCACTGAGATGAGAGCAACGCAGCACACCGGAGCAGAGGCGCTGACGTCTCTCCTGCATAATCTGCGTGGAAGAAGAAGGGATGTTTACTTAATCAATATCACACGAGCAAGAGTCTTGTCGTACTTAAGTCTATAAACATGTAATTTATATTTAGTTATTTACATTTTAGACAATAATTACCCAGTTCGTATATTTTGTCTCCAACAACATTTTTTTTTTTTTTTTCAAATAGGCTCAGTGCCGGTCCTACACTTCTGAGGGCCCTAAGCAAAACTTTGTGAAGGGGCCCCCATCGAAATGAATTTATTGGTATGTCAAGACTAAATAAGAATTTAAAATG
Source organism: Tiaroga cobitis (assembly GCA_030578255.1). NCBI lineage: Eukaryota > Metazoa > Chordata > Actinopteri > Cypriniformes > Leuciscidae > Tiaroga > Tiaroga cobitis. The sequence continues at coordinate 26,434,109 of CM060611.1, read as the reverse complement.
TTACAAAAATATATACCTACTTTGTTCTTGTCACATTTTCTTTCTTTTTTCTGCTCCGGACAGATAGCTTCGTTTGAAAGCCATATAGCCATATGTCAAGATGCATGTCATTATATGCCACACTGCATGATGTCCGAGTCCAAAACAGTTATTATATATCAATACGTATTTCCACATTTCTCTGCTAAAGTTGAATCTGCATTTATATGTGCATGTAATACAAAAATATATGTTTAGAATAAATGCAACTTAAATATTTTTTGAGAGCAGGGGGCCCTGTGGACCGGCACTGAGGCTAGTCAAACCGTCAAGCTGTGTGTCGCACAGACCAAAAGGAGGTGTGGAATCCATGTTTAAGTGGAGCGGACTAAGAGATATCCCGTTCCTGCTCAAAGCATTCTGAAATCAATGGACTCCAGGGGCCTGATGTATAAACGTTGCGTACGCACAAAATGGGCATTGAAATATGCATACGTAATTTTCCACATATTGGGATTGAAAAAAAAATCTAAACTCTGCAGGACCGAGTTTGGTGACCCCTGGTAAAGACTATGCATACGCACTGTTTTACGCTTTTCATTTTACGTTTCCCACACTGAGAGAAACCAATTTCAAGTGATCATTGAGAAAGAGAAACATAAGATCCTAAATTTGAGTTGTCTGTACAACAAATAAAAAAATAAAAAAATAATACATGCCTTGGTAATACGTTAATTACTGAAAGGCTATTAGAGTTTGAGGTCACTTTATATTGCACTGATCATGCTACTGTGAATATAATTAACCACAAGCACTTTAATTATATTAATATTAATAATGGTAATTATAAGCTGCTTGTAATCACACATTGTTAGGCTATTTTTATTACTATAAGCTGTAAATGAAAATTCAAGACTGGAGGGACCAATTGTAGAAGTTTAAAAATAAATAACTAAACCCATTACCTGACCATCTAATTGTTTCTCCTCTATGGTGGTTTGCAGCACTGACTATTTATATTAAAAAACTACCATAATATGTGTTACATGGTCACTGAAATGTTACCCATCTGTGATATCACTGTAGTCTTTAATTCAACAATTTACATAAATAAAAAACACACACAAACATCACTAACGTGCAATTTTACATGTGTAATTACAAATGTCCCAGCCATAAACCCTAATCTCAGAGGATTTCTTTCTCAGTGATAATTTAGTCTGCTCAGATTTGATTTTGATCTGGTCACTCTTTCGTCTAAAATTATTCGGACCCAAAATATAAAGTTGACATTTAATTATAAGAGTGCAGCTGATCCTCTCTTCTAAACTGTCTGGAAGTCTTTTCCCAATGGAATTCCTGGACTCACTTAGAGACTGGACTGTGATGGCTGTCAAAAATCTCAAATCTTTTACAGCTCGATTTAACCACCACAGGACACAGATTTGAGCACCCGTAGTGTCATTTTGTGAGCCAATTCAGAAGATTAACACTGTAATGGCATAATATCATTCTGCGTTCAAAAAGTGTCCATCGTTCTTGTTTCCAAGTTCTTGTTCGAATCCAGTAATGATACTGATTAAACATGACTTGTACAGCAACGAATTAAGGGCAGGATATTCATAGTGATGTAGGCTAGAGGGCCACGATGGGACCCTAAATTGATATTACAGTACATTTGGGAGAGACAACTTAAAGAAAAAGACAGAAACACCGCCTCATTGAATGGCTATTCCTCACACACATTTCCAGCTCCTCTAATAGCACCCACTGAGAAAAAGCATCAACACAATAGACCTAAAGCCCTTGTTAATATGTAATTTGTCCAACTGTGGCCTGATTACTCTGTGCGCATGGTTGTGTGTTTGACCTTGCCTGATGGGGTTAAATGTTTAACAGGCTTTACACATCAGACATGATGATGCTTTAAATATCTCAGAGCTCTATAAAAGCGGAACCCATGTCCTCTTTCCCTCAGGACAAAAGACAAAAGTCACAGTTGTCCTTTTAATAGGCAGTGTCTACAGAGGACTCCATCAGGGGGAATGAGACTGAATATGTGTATGGTCCATTAGCTGTCCTCTAAAAATGAGATCGTGAAAAGCAAACATCAAGAGCATGCACTCGCTCTATTATGGGCCATCTAGTGTTGCTGTGGTTTTATGATTTATTACCAGGGCTTAAATTGGATTGGAATGGCATTCTGGCACATAAAAAAAAACATATATATATATATATATATATATATATAATAATTACAACAACAACAACAACAACAGCAATGGGCCTTTTGTTTGACAATCCATTCCATTTCCTATGGACTCCAGTCCACTTTTCTTTTTTTTCTTTTTTTTACTTACAAGGGTTAAGGTGACTTACCTGCAAATCATTATATGTCCCTCTAGTCAGTGGTAGACCCTGGAAGAGGAAACATCTATAAATAAATAAAAAATAAACAATAATTAAATAAACATAAACATATAATAAATACATCATACATTTATATATACAGTGTATATATATATATATATATATATATATATATATATATATATATATATATATATAGTATATATATATATATATATATATATATATATATATATATATATATATAGTGTGTGTGTGTGTGTTAGAATATATTTCAAATTAAAATAAAAAAACAAAAAAATATAAAAATATTATACACAGTATATTATATAAAGTAAATATATATAACTATATATATATATACAGTGAAATTAAATCCAGTCTTGATGGTGGAGGTGTGGTAGGGGCGGTCTTTCTGGACTTGAGAAAGGCCTTTGATACAGTTAATCATCAGCTTCTCATCAGCTAACTATCTTTTTTCTTTTGACACAAATACAATAGCATGGATTCAATCTTACCTTAATGACAGACAACAATGCGTTGTGGTTGACAACAAAAAATCACCATTAAGATCTTGTAGCATGGGAGTGCCACAAGGTTCCATTCTGGGCCCCCTGCTTTTTACCCTTTACATAAATGATCTACCAACTGTGTGTAAGAGTAAAGTCATCATGTATGCGGATGATACGGTACTATATGCACATGGTAAAACTGCGGAAGAAGTCGCTCAAAAACTGACCAAAGAGATTAAGAACGTTTCTTTGTGGCTGAAAAACTCATGCCTCACTTTAAATTTAGATAAGACTGTTTCAATGTTTTTCAGAAATCGTTCTAAAATACAAATCTACCCTAATATTTTAATTGAAGGACAAATCATTTCAAATCAAGAACAGGTAAAATATTTAGGTGTCATATTGGAACCAAATTTAGGCTTTAAAAAACATATAAAAAAGTTATCAAATACAATAAAATTTAATATGGCACAATTCAGATACATTTGAAATTCCCTTACAATCGAGGCCTCAGGAGTCTATCTGAATGCAATGATAGTTCCTCATTTTCGATATTGTATGACAACTTGGTCACAGGCTACTAAAACTGCCCTCAAGCCACTTGAGTCATTATATAAAACCTCTCTAAAGATTCACGATCAGAAAAGCAGACGATTTCATCACTGTCATATTCTTTTAAAATACCAATTTCTCAGCTTTGAAAATTTGATAACTCATACCAATCTGTGTTTGATGTATAAGATCCTTTATGACAACGCTGCTCCTCCTCTAAAACAATTTATCTCTTTGGGCTCTGAAACAACAACTCGAGCCACTACATCTACAGTGCGAGGGGAATGCAGGATCCCTAAACGCAGGACAGCATTTGGAAACTCTGCTTTTTCTAGTGTGGCCGCTCGTCAGTGGAATATGTTACCTACAGAGTTGTTTAAAAGCACAAGTTCTTACACGTTCACACGCCAGGCAAAGAAATGGCTTTTATTAAATCAATGTTGTTCCCATATGTGACCAGATGTATGTATGTGTGTATATAAGTGTGTGCTCTAAGCCTAATGTCTGTATATGAAAGGTGTGAACATTTCCTTTTGTACATTTTTATTTTGTCATTGTAAATCTTATTAATCATGTACGTTTTTTTTTTGTATCTTAGCTTAACATGAGCCTGCCCAGGGACTATGGGTGAAAATTAGCTCTTGAGCTAAAACCCGGTACAATCTTCCCCTTTGAGGCTAATGTTTATTGTACGCTGTCCCTGTTTCTCTAAATAAAATAAATAAATAAATAAATAAAAATAAATTATAGGGGCGGTGGGGGGGTCGTGGTGGATCCCTCTGGTCTTTCCTATCATAAGACACACTCTCACGTTGCCCAGTACAAAATGGAACCAAATTCACTCTTCTCTGATATATCCAATGATTTCCAATTTTCCAAGATATTTTGAACCCATGCATGCTGCCACTGTCTATCTGCTATAACTATTTATCTTTTGTTTTAACTCTTCTAATCTTTTTATGGTCATATTCTTTCACTCGTTTTCAGCAGAAGCTCACTGTGGCGCGCTGCATGCTGTTACAGTAATCAGCATGGGGGAACACATTTTTTAATGTCTTCTATTGGCCCATATAAAATATGCACATACAATTGCAAACAATACATCTGGTCTTGTAAGAGAAAGAAATCACTTTACAAATGCAGTGCGACCACAGAAAGCAGTTTGAAAGTCAGTGACACAGGCATGTCAAAGCTGTTTAACTCTCCTTAATGCATGCACCCCGTCGAGATAAACGCCTATTTCTGCCCACAGACGTGGGGACAATCCGTAAAGAGTCAGAGGAGAGGGAAAGCACAAGAGTGTCTACCATTGAGGATAAAGAAAAACCAGGAGGTGAAGAACTCTACACCTAACATGAACATATCATCTTTATGGCACATGATATGATGACCGCATGACTCATACTGTATGATAATGATACCCATTAAATCACCATTAGTGGAGAAAACAGCCTTTATATAAAGGTCATTTTTTTGTGAGAGGAAAGCCTGCTGCTTATCCTAAAGGAAATGGTATAGAAATAAAATATTTTGTCATGTTATATCACTCTAAACCCGTAAGACTTTAGTTCATCTTTGAAACAAAGGAAGATATTTTAGATTTGGATAAGTTTTACGATATCTTTATGAACTTTTTGAAACGACAAAGTGGTATAGCTCAACTATAAGTTTATCAAGCGACGAGAATACTTTTTGTGCGGAAATAAAACAAAAATAACGACTTTATTCGACTATTCCTTTTCTTCCTTGTAGGCCTGAAACGAGACTTCAAGAGATTTCCACGACGACGCATGCGCGAGAACTGCGATCTCCTTCAACTACTTCAGTTAAGTTCTCGCGCGTGCGCGTCGTGGAAATCTCTTGAAGTCTCGTTTCAGGCCTACAAGGAAGAAAAGGAATAGTCGAATAAAGTCGTTATTTTTGTTTTATTTCCGCACAAAAAGTATTCTCGTCGCTTGATAAACTTATAGTTGAGCCACTGTTGTGACATGGAATATTTAAACATTTTCTTTAATGACTTTCTGGGCCGTCAGGATTCAATCCCTTAGGCAGCCTATGTAGGAGTGATCCAGCTGTCACATTTAATCAAAAATATCTTCATTTGTGTTCCGAAGACGAACGAAGGGCTTACGGGGTTGGTACAGCATGGGGGTGAGTAATTAATGACTTAATTTTCATTTTTGGGTGAACTAACCCTTTAACTAGATGTAATACTATAGTTAAGGTTTAGGATTACGGTGTGGTTTATGAATAGGGAATTAGTACGATTAATCGCAATTTCCATGTAACGTTAATCGCACTTAAATCGAGTTATCGCCATTTTGAAGCACCGAGAGTTTGAGTCACTTATAACGTGCATTTGAAAAAGCAACACACCTTAAACAGCTTTCCAAACATGAGAAGCATTTATGAACGTCTTGTCCAACAAAAAATTTAATGACATGCTTTTACTCCAAACTCACTTCATAACGACAGTTGAGCATCCTTCTGCGATGATGTGGCTTCTTATACAGAATAAGGCAGTCTTAGGTTTATAAGTCATGTTTACTCAAAGCGTTTCAATCTTCTGTTAATTCTTTTTTTTATTTTATTTTTTTATTCTTTATTTAAACATTCAGTTTACAGTGTGAAACAACATAACACAACTGCAACAACATAGCACAAAACAAAAACAATTAGTGATGTAAACAAGAATGGGGAAAAAAGAGAAAAGAAAAAGGAAAAAGAAAAAGAAAAAAAGAGGGCATTACTTAAATGAAAAAAAAATCTAAACATTTAATAAAGTAAAAAGTTTGTAGGTCTTGCAAATTTTGCATGTTCTGAGTGCTTTTGGGTTAAGAGAGGATGAAATTGTAATCAAGTAATGTTTTATCTCATGTAAGAACACCAAAAAAATTGGTTTACAATTTGAAAACTTACATTTGTGAATATAAAATCTACATAGGAAAATACTTAGGTTTATTACAAAGCAGGCATTTGAGTCAGCTTCAGAAAATCCAAAAATAACAGATTTGGGATTCATGGAGAAATTCTGCAAGATAATCCTTGAGATAAACCCACTAACATCTTTCCAAAGTTGCCGAGTAAAATTGCATGACCAAAACAAGTGAAGAAGAGTTTCAGTGTCATTCTGACAGAAAGAGCAAGTAGTGTCAAAATCAGATCTGATTTTTTTCCTAAGGAAATTTTTAACTGGATAAATATTATGAAGTAATTTAAAGGATATTTCTTTTACTTTGTTTATGAGGAGAAACCTTTGCTGTATGGACCATATTTTTTGCCAATTTAAATGATCAAAAAGTCCATTCCAATAAGAGATTGCAGGAGGGGTAGAAGTAATGTTCTCAAGGAATAGAACCCTTACTTTACAATTCCTTCCTTTTTTTTCAGTGAAACATATCTCACCAATAGGAGTGTTGATAGGTTTAGGCAAATATAACGAACCCAAAGAGAGAGCATTTATTTTTGAGTATGCCAGATGGAATAGCATCCATAACTGTGGCAAACTCTTTGGGAGTTACCGGTATATTATATTTTGAAAGAAACTCTGTATACCTAAAAAGCAGACCTTCGTTATTAAAGAGTTGTCTAACATGAAGTATTCCACTATTGAACCAGTGATTATAGAACAACGACTTGTTCTTAAATAAAATGTTCCTATTGTTCCATATGTAACATCGATGAGGGGAAAAGTTATGCTTGTAAATGAGATTCCATGCCAAAAGGACTTGTTGGTGAAAGTTAGATAGTTTGACAGGGAGTTTATAAATATCATAATTACACATTAGACCAAACTTTACACCACCAATTTGCGAGAAGGCAAGCTGAGGGAAAATATTCCAAATAGAGGTGGGGTTTTTAAGGAATCGATTAAGCCAATTTATTTTAATTGTGTTATTTAGTAAACTAAAATCAATTAAATTTAAGCCACCCTTTTGTTGAGAATTTAGTATCACTGATTTTTTCAAATAATGGGATTTGTTTTTCCATAAAAATTTAACTAAGATTCTATCGATAATTTTACAAGTGTGCTTATCAATGTACAGGGACTGAGCGGCATAAGTCAGGCGAGACAGACCCTCTGCTTTAACAAGCAAACCTCTGCCTTTCAAAGAAAGGTCTCTCTGCAGCCAGCAGTTTAGGCGTTTCATTGTTTTTATAATAATGGGGTCCAAATTAGCAGAGCATCTAGAGTTATCTTTGGTTATTTGTATACCCAAATATGTAACACAGTTTTTAACTGCAATACCACCAATTGAAGAGAACATACTGTTTTTATCGGAAGTATTTCACATTTATTAAGATTAAGATATAGGCCCGAGGCTTTAGAAAAGAGATGAAGAGTACATAAGGCTTCTGGTATTTGCAGAGAGTCTTCTAAGAACAGAGCAGTATCATCCGCTAACTGATTAATAATTATCTCGGTATTGCCAATTCTGATGCCTTTTAGCTGGCTTGCTTTTATGTGTGAACTAAGAAATTGTGTCACAATTAAAAAAAGATAGGGAGATACTGGACATCCCTGTCTCACTCCACGGTTTAAGTAGAATCTGGGAGAGGTACCGTTACTCAACTTAATGGAACTACTACTATTCATATACAGCATTTTGACCATCTTACAGAAGGAGTCTCCAAAGCCAATTCTATTAAGTGCTTGAAACAAAAAATCATGTTCTAATGTGTCAAATGCTTTATAGTAGTCTAAAAATAAAATAAAACTTTCTTTTGGGAGTAAATATGTATAGTCCAATAGATCTAATATTAAGCGTACGTTGTTTGATATATGTCTATTTGGTAGAAATCCTGACTGCGTTTCATCAATAATGGAATTTAGGACACATTTTAGTCTTTTGGCCATAACTAAAGCTATTATTTTGTAGTCATTATTTAGTAAAGTGATTGGGCGCCAATTATCAATGAAAAGGGGATCTTTATTTGGCTTTGGAATTAGGGTTAATATTCCTTGACACAGGGTGGGAGGAAGAGATTTTTTCTCTGTGCTTTCTCTAAAAACCTCTAATAGAAATGATGCTATTTTTTTGCTAAATAGTTTATAAAACTCTGAAGTGAGCCCATCTGTGCCAGGAGATTTTCCATTTTTTAATGAATTAATTGCTTCTACAATCTCATTCATGGTAATAGGAGCGTCACAAAAATCTTTATCTACCATATTCAATTGCTGTACATTCTGAAGAGACTCGAAGAAATCGGTTGCATCTTGCTGGCAGAATTTAGATGTATACAAGTCTGTGTAAAATTTAGAACAGAATTTTCCAATTACTCTTTGGTCTTCATTTAATACTCCATCAATCATGAGTTTACCTGTATTACTTGTTTTAGCTTGTTGTCTTTCTAAACGAAAAAAATAAGCAGAGCTTTGTTCACCTTCCTCAAGCCACTTTCTGCGTGATCGGATGTAAGCTCCTTCAGCTTTATATGTATATATTTGATCTAATTGGTGTTGCTGTTCAGCAAGTTCAGCTTTTTCAAAAACAGTAATATCTTCCACATTTTTAGCTAAAAGACTTGCAATTTTACAAATAACATTACTCTCATTAGATTTTCTCTTTTTAGCCTAATCACTGCTGAATTTTCGAAAATATTTACAGACTTCAAATTTAGTTAATTCCCAATTACTGCAGTAGTTATCTTCTTCCTTTGCTTTGTTCCAAAAATGTGTAATAATGTCATCAATTTTATTTTTAACTTCATCATAGGCAAGAATTGAGTTATTAATAAAGTGCAACGTTAACGTTGTAAACAGGGTTAAACCCTAAAAGTAACGAAATACCTGACTTGAGGGCGTTTGGCTTCGCGTGGATATGTACTCTGGTTCATATAAAAGTCCTGAATCGGCAAAAGTGCAGTTTTACAACAGAGTGAAGCAAGTAAATAAGCAAACGTAGAAGGAAACTCAGGTTGGTGGAAAAATGTCGGTGCCCTCCACAAAAGCCCTTCCTCCTACAAAGTATGCCCGGTTGTTGTCCCGCCGTGCTTTGTCCACGAGAGGCCATAGCTTGTTCCTCTTCTCTCTATCAGTCGAGGACAGATCCTCAGACAATTTTAAGTTGTTATTCCTGAGAAAAGTTGAGTCCTTCGCAGCCCTCCAAATGGCATCACGGTAGAAGCGCGAGGTAAACTGAAAGATGATCCCTCTAGGTTTGTCGTTGCTCGCTTGTTTACGCCCAAGTCGATGTATCGAAGGTGTATTGAAGTTTGTCCTTTGCTTCTGGTCAGGGGCGGATCTAGAAAAATATTTATGGGGTGACGAGAGGGGGGCAGGAATTTTTGAGGGGTGGCAATACAGTATATGGCAGCCGTATATACACTGAATTTAATCACAGTTAACACAGTTTGATGAGAAATAGTATGTAGCCTACACACTACAAAAGGGCTCAGGCTGCCATTTACAAACTCAATATCATGCAATCAATGTCTTGCATTTGAGGTGAAACTTTATATTAGGAATAAGTGTAAAAAAGGGGAAAAAAGTCGGCACACCTTTATACTCACCTAGGGTCACCTGTGAGTATAAAGGCGGGGTGTGTTTAACTTTTAGTTGTCTGACGAAGAGCCTACCTACGTGCTTGAAACGTTACAACCTGTGTGTGAGTCCATTCAATTTTTCACAATTTTGGAGCCAAGGTGTGCCGACGTTCCCTTTCGAGAGGTCTCTCCTATTGCGTAAGTAGCTTACGCTATGGGAAAACTCGTTTTCTGGAGAAATATTGAAGTCTTTATGTAAAACGCATTGCAGCTGCACAGCATACAGCAGTGAGCGAGGCAGCTCGGTCATTGGCTGTGCTGCGGCAACTGCACAAACCTATGACGGGGCGACTCTGAACCCGCTTCCAATGAGGGTGCTTCGCGCCCGCGCGCGTCAGAGCCCGCCAAGATGGGCGTGGCTAAGGGCTATATATTGGGCGCCCCGTCATCTGAGTCATTTAGATTTCATCTCCTTCAGCAAAGACCTTTCTCTTCGCTGGATCCTCCGGATTTTTGGAGTCTTTTCGCCGCCGCCGTCGACAAGCCTACAGCAGGACTGCTACGAGGACGCCGGCGCCTTCAGCCGCCTTCTGCTAAGCCATCCGGCGCGCATCACCTCATATCCTTTGACAAAGCTATTATTCTAAGTGTTCGCCCCCGCGACACTTTTTCTAAAAGAGCAAATTAAAAGGCGTTGTTCCAAATGCCTTCCTGCGCCTCGTGTCGAGGCCTCCTTCCTGACGGGGATCGTCACATCATCTGCTCTCGCTGCCTGGGCCCGGACCATGCAGAGGCTGCCCTTACTCGAGGCGGATGCTCTGAGTGTGACACCCTGGGCCTCACCGAGCTGCGCGCTCGCTTCGCCGCTTTCGCCGCGAGAGAGCTTACCACCACCGTGCTATCATCCCCTCTAGTTAAGCCGTGCAAGAAGAAGCGCCGCTCACAGAGGCCGCCAGAGCACGCGGAATGTAGTGACGTCACGCCGGGCCAATCCCCGCGTGCTTCACCGCCACCCGAGAATTCCCCGCCGCCAGTTCAGTTCACGCAGGCGGACCAGCACCCCTCCAGCAGAGCGATGGGTCTCGTCTCGTTTGGCGCGTCAGGGGATGACGAAAAGGATGACAGCCTTTCCCTTGATGCTGCATCCGACGACTGGCCGGGCTCGTCCTTCGACCCCGCGCCATCGACGCTAGCGGACACGAGTGTGGGCTCCAACATGGACTCGGAGATCGTCCGCATCCTGTCCAAGGCCGTGGAAGACCTCGGCCTCGATTGGTCTTCCCCGGAAGAACCCGCCCGCAGCCGACTGGACGAGTGGTTCCTGCAGGGGCACCGGCAGGCCCCCCGACAAAGGCCCTCCCCGTTCTTCCCGGAGGTTCATGACGAACTCACTAAGTCGTGGAAAGCCCCTCACTCCGCTCGGCTGAAGCCTTCTTTCTCTTCATCACTCTCCTCTGTGGACGGCGCGAAAGAAAGAGGCTACGAGGGAACCCCGCCCCTCGAGGAAGCTGTGGCCAACCACCTGTGTCCACCCTCCAACACGGGATGGAAAGCCAAAGCTTCTCACCCCTCGAAGCCCTGCCGATCTACCTCAGCTCTCGCCGGTCGCGCATACGCCGCCGCCGGCGAGAGCTGCGTCAGCGCTTCACTCCATGGCTGTCCTCCAAGTCTATCAGGCCAAACTTCTCCGCACCACGGACGAGTCTGGACCTGATCCTGAAGCGTTCAAGGACCTGCGCCTGAAGCGTTCAAGGACCTGCGCAGCGCCACCGACATAGCCCTGCGAGCCACGAAAGCCACCGCCCAATCCATCGGCCGTGCTATGGCTAACTTGACTGTCCTTGAACGCCATCTGTGGCTGACGCTAACAGAGATGAAGGATGCAGATAAGGCGGCGTTCCTTGACGCGTCTATCTCCCAAAGCGGCCTGTTCGGACCGGCGGTAAGAGAGTTCGCTGAGCGCTTCACCGAAGCCCGGAAGGATTCGCAGGCTATGCGTCACTTCCTGCCCAAGCGCTCCAGCTCGTCGCAGAGCCTCCAAAAGCCGCCTCAGCAGCAGCGAGTCAGGACGGCACCTCCCGTCTCTCAGCCCAGACCTGAATCTGACTTCCGACGCCGCTCGTGCTCCGCCAACAGGAAGCAACCGCCCGAGCGACGGGGACCTCGGCCCAAGATCGTGCTGAACCCGGAGCCTCGTAAGTCTTCCTAGCTATAGGGAGAAAAAGAGAGAGCGCGTGTCTCGCAGAAGCCGGACCACTCTCTCCAAAACGTCTAAAGCATTACCCAGTCCCCTTACAGGCGGCTGGAAATGTCTGTACAGCAGTCAATGGGCCAGCCGCACAGCTCGCTCACCTGCAAACAAACGCCGTTTTAACGGCGACACACAGAAATCACATAAAGAGTCATTTTCTGCCTGTGTCATTAAAGGGTCACGTCTCCACACTAATGCGCACACTAATGTGCGCATTCCCACATTTCAAAACTGTCAAAGCAGTGCCAAATGCTTCCCCGGCTCAGGCTGGACGCCCCATAAATGTAGATCGTGTGCCCACTGTCATGTATGCACCACTACACATAAGCACTGTTCCCACAGTTATAAACACTTCCCCAGTAAAAGCGGGAAATCCTATCAAAGTAGCGCGTGTGCCCGCTGTAATGCACGCACCCCTACTCACAAACACTGTTTACATGGCCAAAAACCTACCGCCACGAGCGGGAGGTTTTATGAAAATGGCGCGCGTGCCTACCACAGTTTATGCACCCCCACCCATAAGCACTGCCCATACAGTCCCAAAATTTTCTCCAGCCCGCGCTGTGAGAATTACAGATGCGGCGAGCGTGCCTGTAATCTCACACGCACCCCTGCACTCGGCACTCAACAAAGCTGCTCAACGCGCGCCCGCGCCTCTGAGAGCTGTAAGCTCGGTGTTAGCACAGAGCGATTCGCCGATGGGAGCCATACGTCACTGCGACACGCCCCCAGACAGCATTCAGCCCATATCTGTGCGAGCGAAAGCTTGAGAAAATATCCCCGACATGCCGAAATGGGTTTTGAACATAATAAAACACGGTTACTCGCTTCAATTCGCTTGCAGACCACCCCGCTTCTCAGCGGTGGTCGAGACGAAAGTGAGAAAAGATGTTTCACATGGTCTACGCACCGAGGTGCTCAAACTAATAGAGAAGGGCGCTATAGAAACTGTTCCTCCCTCTATGAGCGAGGCGGGTTTTTACAGCCGCCATTTTCTCGTCCCAAAGAAGGATGGTGGTCTCCGCCCCATCCTAGATCTCAGACATCTGAACAAAGCTTTAATGATTCACTCGTTCAGAATGTTAACAACCAAAAACATCCTCGCGCAAGTTCGCTTAGGGGATTGGTTTCTATCAGTGGATCTGAAAGACGCTTACTTTCACATTCCGATAGCACCTCATCACAGGCCATTTCTGAGATTCGCTTTCGAGGGACAGTCATACCAGTACACAGTACTACCATTCGGCCTATCACTGGCACCCCGTACATTCACGAAATGTATGGATGCAGCACTTTCCCCCCTGAGACAACGGGGAGTGCGAATACTGAATTATCTCGACGATTGGCTAGTCCTAGCACAATCAGAGAGTCAGTTAATGACGCACAGGTCTTGGATTACCAGCCATCTAGAATGCCTGGGTCTAAGAATCAATTTTGCAAAAAGCACGCTATCTCCCAGCCAGAATATTTCTTTTCTGGGAATAGTGCTAGACTCAGTGCAGATGACGGCGCGCCTCTCATCAGAACACGCGCTCACTATTCAGCGCCTTGCAACATCGCTCAGAGCGGGCGCGCGCGCCCTCGTCAAGCGTTTTCAAAGGATGCTCGGTCTCATGGCCTCGGCATCAGCTGTACTCCAGCTAGGATTGTTGCACATGCGTCCTCTCCAGCGCTGGCTCAAGAGCCGTGTCCCCACTCACGCGTGGCGCTCAGGCCACTTTTTAATCAGAGCGAATCACGGCTGCATAAAAGCCCTGACGCCCTGGAAAGCTGCCGACTGGTATCAGTCCGGTGTGAGTTTGGGCGTGAACACAAGGAGAAAAATGATCACGACAGATGCCTCCAAAATAGGTTGGGGGGCCCTTTACGAGGGCAGGCCTTTCTCCGGCTTGTGGTCAAACCCGGAGAAGCGCCTACATATAAACTGTCTGGAACTGAAAGCGGTCGCTTTGGCTCTCAGAGCCCTGCTTCCGTACCTAAAAGACGAGCACGTCCTGGTCTGTACGGACAACATGACGGTAGTCTCATATATAAATCGCCAGGGTGGACTCAGGTCGAGCTCCCTGCACTCGATGGCCAGGGAACTCATCTTATGTTCCCAGTGCAACCTGCGCTCGCTGAGTGTAGCGCATGTGCCGGGTGCCCTGAACCAGGGAGCGGATATGCTGTCCAGAGACAAAGTTCTCCCAGGAGAATGGTCTCTCCACCCCCTGACGATCCAGTGGTTATGGCAGACCTTTGGCAGAGCAGAGGTCGACCTCTTTGCCTCCAAGGAAAATGCGCACTGCCCCCTCTTCTTTTCAAAGAGCACAGACGCGCTCGCCCAAGTCTGGCCGAGCCGCCCACTGTATGCCTTCCCCCCGATCGCGATGCTACCTCAGGTCATCAGTCGGGTCAAGGAAGAGAAATGTGCAGTGCTCCTAGTAGCCCCACTCTGGAAGAACCAGACGTGGTTTCCGGAACTGATGCAGATGATGCAATCTGCCCCATGGCCGATTCCGCTGAGGCTAGACCTCCTCAGGCAGGCCAATGGGATGATCCTCCATCCCCGCCCCGATCTGTGGGCCCTCCATGCATGGCCCCTCAACGGGATCCCGGGAACCTCCCCAGTGGAGTGTTGAGAACCATCACAGAGGCACGAGCGCCCTCTACGAGGCGCTTATATGCCCAGAAATGGACGGTGTTCAGTGACTGGTGTAAAACCAGGAACCTGAATCCTGAGACAGGTACCGAGGTACCGAGCGTGCTTGTGTTCTTACAAGAGCTGTTGGAGGCAGGCCGCACCCCCTCCACGCTCAAAGTATATGTGGCTGCCATAGCGGCTTCACACGATCCTGTGGGAGGACGCACACTAGGGAAAAACCACCCAGGAGGATGGATCCCCCACGCACCCCCTCAGTGCCGATCTGGGACCTGGCCACGGTCCTGGACGCACTCAAAAGTGCCCCGTTCGAACCTCTACGAACTGTGCACCTTAAACAGCTCTCGCTCAAAACCGCTCGCTTGCTGGCTCTCGCCTCAGTCAAAAGAGTGGGCGACCTGCACGCGCTGTCATCAAGCGCTGCCTGCCTGGAATTTGGACCTAACGACAGCAGAGTTGTCCTTAGACCAAAACACGGGTATATTCCTAAGGTGCTCTCGACACCCTTCAGAGCACAGGTGATATCTCTGGCTGCACTATCGTCTCCAGCAGACGAAAGCGACGCTAATTTACTCTGCCCAGTCAGGGCGCTCAGAGTATATTTGGAACACTCTGCCCTGTTTAGGCAGACAGAGCAATTATTTGTATGCTTTGGCGGCCGCACCAAAGGTCTCGCTGTTTCAAAGCAGAGAATATCGCGCTGGATAGTTGATGCTATAGCGCTGGCTTATGAAGGCAAGGGCCTTCAGTGCCCCTTGGGCATCAGAGCTCACTCTACGAGAGGCATGGCCTCCTCGTGGGCGTGGTCGAGTGGGATACCCATTCAGGATATTTGTGCGGCAGCAGGCTGGGCCTCGCCGTCAACATTTATCAGGTTTTATAACCTACAGGTCCCCTCATTGCATTCCAACATACTGTCAGTCTAACTATGTATAGACTGGAGTGTGTATATTCTGAGCATTATCTCCTCCCTTATAGGGTCCATCTCTGACTGACTTAGAGGGTTTTTTATGCATATCAGTACATAAAGGTGCTTGTGTGTTTTTCCACTGGAGGGCCATTGGGCCGTTCTACATTGTCCCTTATAAAGCCCGCCTTCGGCCGGCTCGTTGGATAATTACTTTGCTTAAAGGCTCAGGCATCTGCCTCTGACTATAATAGAGCGAAGTCAGCATGCACGGTGTTTTACATGGTGTTCCCATAGCGTAAGCTACTTACGCAATAGGAGAGACCTCTCGAAAGGGAACGACTCGGTTACTAACGTAACCTCGGTTCCCTGAGAGGAGGGAACGAGTATTGCGTAAGCTGCCGTGCTTGTGCTTGGTCAGTTCGCTTCAGTCGATTGAACCTAAAGGACTCAGATGACGGGGCGCCCAATATATAGCCCTTAGCCACGCCCATCTTGGTGGGCTCTGACGCGCGCGGGCGCGAAGCACGCTCATTGGAAGCGGGTTCAGAGTCGCCCCGTCATAGGTTCGTGCAGTTGCCGCAGCACAGCCAATGACCGAGCTGCCTCGCTCACTGCTGTATGTCAAGTCAAGTCAAGTCAAGTCACCTTTATTTATATAGCGCTTTTTACAATACAGATTGTATCAAAGCGCTTCACAGTGATAACATGAAAACACTATAACAAAGTTTGTTTCTAAAAGATATTGCGTCAACGTCCACCTTAAGTAAGGCAGATCAATAATATTATTGAATATTAAATGTCCCCAACTAAGCAAGCCAAAAGCCAAGGCAACAGTGGCAAGGAACCAAAACTCCATCAGGGACAGAATGGAGAAAAAAACCTTGGGAGAAACCAGGCTCAGTCGGGGGGCCAGTTCTCCTCTGGCCAACGAAGGAACAGTGCATGATTCGGGCAGCATTACAAGTCAGATTGGATCGGAACATTTAGAGTATTTTTTGGAAGTCCAAGTATGCACGCCGGTCTTAAGTCGAGTTGTTGAGGATCAGTGCCGTCCACCATATAGAGTCCATATCGCCCGTGTTGAGTCGTCACTTCATAGGCTTTGTGATTGGAGCATCTGAAGTCTCCGTGAGAGGCTGGATACAAACTGGAGCTGACGAACGCCATTTTCTCGGGACTCGCGTCCCGAGATAACAGCAGAAAAGCAAAGGGAAAATAATTAGCGTAGCTGCTGTTCATAATGATGATTTCCATAACACAGGCGTAAATGACAAAACATGAAGACAGTGACTCTTGCGTCCCAAAATCACCCCCCTCCGTCCCCCACTCAACTCAGCCCAGCTTACTGACCTATACGTCCCTACTGCTGCTGAGACCTAACCACAATCTCACAATCTCTCCGCAACCCAACCATACGCGCCAACCCGTTGACTAAGGCTGTCGAGCCCCACTGGTGCGTGAATAGGCAGTTTCAGTGGACAACGGTTCCGTATGGCATACTACCTACCGAAACACAATATCTGCCCAACCACCCGTCATTCACGCAATATACACAGGAACGTAATGACTGCAAATATTATGCAACCTATACAGATAACCTACAGTCTCTTCAAGTTTTATAGTATTAAATGCATTTGATCTGATTCAGCAGTATTATAAAAGGTAAGCATTATGTAAATGCTTGGCTGAAGAGATGCGTCTTTAATCTAGTTTTGAACTGGGACAGCGAGTCAGAGCCTCGAACAATATCAGGAAGGCTATTCCAGAGTTTAGGAGCTAAATGTGAGAACGCCCTCCCTCCTTTAGTGGACTTAGATATCCTAGGAATGACTAGAAGCCTCGAATTTAGTGATCTTAAAGAACGCGATGGATTGTAGGGCGATAGAAGGTCCATTAAATACACAGGAGCTAAACCATTTAGGGCTTTATAGGTCAGTAGTAGTACTTTGTAATTGATACGGAACTTGATAGGTAACCAGTGTAGAGATGATAAAATTGGTGTTATATGATCATATTTTCTTGACCTAGTAAGAACTCTAGCGGCTGCATTTTGGACTAACTGTAGCTTGTTTATTGAAGATGCAGGACAACCAGCTAATAAAGCATTACAGTAATCTAGTCTCGAGGTCATGAATGCATGAACTAACTTTTCTGCATCAGAAACAGATAGCATGTTACGTAATTTAGCAATGTTTCTAAGATGGAAAAAGGCTGTTCTTGTAACATATGAAATATGATTTTCGAAAGACAAGTTGTGGTCTAGTATAACTCCCAGGTCTTTTACTGTAGAGGATAAAGTAACAGGACATCCTTCTATATTAAAGTTGTATTGTAAATGGTTTTGTGGATAGTTTTTTGGACCAACAAGTAATACTTCCGTTTTATCTGGATTTAGTAGCAGGAAATTATGCGTCATCCAGCATTTTATATCTTTAAGACACTGTCAATTTTGATGAGTTAGTGTTTTCATCTGGTCGTGATGAAATATATAATTGAGTGTCATCAGCATAACAGTGGAAATTAATTCCATGTTTTCTTATAATATTGCCAAGTGGCAGCATATATATTGAGAATAGCAGAGGGCCTAACACCGATCCTTGCGGCACTCCATAGTCTACTGACGTTATCTTCGATTTTTCCCCATTTAAACAAACAAAATGGTAACGGTCTGATAAATACGATCTGAACCAGCTTAATGCCTGTCCCTGAACACCAGTGTAGTTTTGTAGTCGATCCAAGAGTATTTTATGATCTATAGTGTCAAACGCAGCACTAAGATCGAGTAGAACTAATATTGAGATACAGCCTTGGTCAGAAGCTAAAAGTAAATCATTTGTAATTTTAACTAGCGCAGTTTCTGTGCTATGATGCGGTCTGAATCCTGACTGAAATTTTTCATATATCTCATTTCCTTGCATGTAGGCATGTGCCGGTATCAAATTTTCGTGCTGCGATTAATTGAATGAGCTTTTATCACGGTATACGGTATTATCACGATATTTTAATTGCTCAAGAGAAACAGATGGATTGCGGGTATCTAAAAAAACAACTTGCATCACAATGTGTAATTGTGATTTTCAAAACATGGTAACTAAACAGAATTTTATTAAGTTTAGTGACAACGTGTTACAATGTTTACATGGTACAATGACTGGTAGGTTACTGTTTGTATTATTCAAATAAATTATTGTATTTGATTTTAATCTTAATTCAATATTGACTCATTTGGATAAATATTAGGTAGGCTACAGTCTGCATGTTAATTTTTCTCAAGAAAAAAATATATCTCACATAATGCTGTAAACAGAGAGAAATTAAATATAATGCGGTTTTCATTATAATAACAATTATGTAATGACAAGTAAACATATAATTAATATGTAATAAAGTGCACATATTTAGCAAAATCACAATTTTTTCTAGTCAACTAAAGTGCTGGTCATTAAATGGCTTTCCTGAGGTAAATGTAACGTTCTGTGACATAACTGTTCTCCTGCAGTTTTATTGACCTCTTTCCGTGAAAAACACTGATTGATTGACATTTTGTATGAGGCATAAACCTTAAGGCAAGTTGTACTGTATCTTTAAATAAAAAGTAACAGATGATCGGTTTACTTGAACTGAGGCGCAGCGATCTGTCACAATGGACAGAACCTTTTTTTTCATATCAAAAGTAACCTGCTCTGTCTAGTCTGTCGCTGTCAGTGTCCTCTTTGCTCCGCGATTTTTCTCTGCGTGAGAGCGTGTGAAAAGTGTCAATTCCGTAAAGCGGCTTTCAGACAGAACGCGGAACGCGATTTGCTATTTTGCAAATAAAAAGTTGAACTATTTTTAACTTTGACCCCGGCGTGCTTTGGTCGACGCAGCAACAAAACGTCCCCGCGAGTATTCTGCGTCCTGTCTGAAAGGCGCTTGAGTCTCAAGTTGAATGCGTGAGAGTTGGCAGCCCTGCGGGGGGTAAATCGTTGGCAGCGTTCCTCCTTCCGCCATGCTTCTACTCCATGTGAGGATTGTTTACATTAGACTAGAGTGCGCTCTGCGCCGCGTGCACACAGTGCTTATACATGTGGGGATTGTTTACATCAGAGTGCGCACGTGTTTTGCGGAGCATATACGCAGTGTTTAAGCGGTTGATAGAAAATTAGCTAATGCGTGTTCTAAAAGTCTAAATTCAAATCTATTATTTTTCACGGTATTTTGAAGTGGTCGCGATAACAATATCGTGCATATTCATTACCGCGATTTATCGCATTACCGAATACCGGCACATGTCTACTTGCATGAAAGAGCACAATTGAGCGGACACAGTCTTTTCTAGTATTTTAGACATAAATGGAAGATTTGAAATCGGTCTGTAATTTGCTAAGTTATTTGGATCTAATTGCGGTTTCTTAATGAGAGGTTTTATTACTGCCAGCTTGAATATTTTTGGAACATGACCTAAAGATAAAGACGAGTTAATAATATTAAGAAGAGGCTCTTCCACTATAGGTAACACTTCTTTCAGAAATTTAGTTGGTATTGGATCTAATAAACATGTTGTTGGTTTAGATGCAATGATAAGTTTATTTAGCTCTTCCTGTCCTATAGTTGTAAAGCGGTGTAGTTGTTCTTGAGGGGCGATAATTGAGGCTGAATCATAAGACACCATAGAGGATTGTACATTTACAATTGTGTTTCGGATGCTTTCTATTTTCTCATTGAAGTAGTTCATAAAATCATTACAGCTATACTGTAACGGAATAATTTGCTCGGGTGATGTCTGTTTATATGTTAGTCTAGCCACGGTGTTAAATAAAAACCTTGGATTATTTTGGTTATTTTCTATTAGTTTGCGGAGATGCTCAGCCCTGGCTGCTTTTAGAGCTTTTTTATAACGTGACATACTGTCTTTCCACGCGATTCTAAAGACCTCTAAATTAGTTTGTTTCCATTTACGCTCTAGGTTACAAGTTTCTCTCTTGATAGCATGCGTAGCACTGTTGTACCATGGTGCTTTAGTTTTCTCTCTAACCTTTTTTGATCTAATTGGTGCAACAATATCTAATGTACAAGAGAAAATGGTGCTCAAACTGCTGGTCATTTCCTCTAGTTCATCTGTTTGTTTGGGTTCACTGAGCAGCAGAGATAGATCAGGTAAGCTATTTGAGAATCTATCTATAGTGGTCGGAAGGATTGTTCTGCCTGGTCTATAACGTGGCGCAACATGACAAATTTCAGCAGTGCGTATTATACAAGTTACCATGTGATGATCGGTGAGATCGTCACTTTGCGGTATAATATCTATATCGGTTAGATTGGTTCCATATGATAATTAAATCTAGTGTATGATTTAGACGATGAGTGGGACCACTGACATTCTGCTTGACCCCAAAGGAGTTTAATAAATCTGTAAACGCAGTCCCTAACGCATCATTTGTGTTATCTACGTGTATGTTAAAATCTCCAACAATTATTGCTTTATCGGCATTGACCAATAGATCTGAGAGAAAGTCTGCAAACTCTTTTAGGAAATCAGCATATGGTCCTGGAGGTCTATATACAGTAGCCAAGGCTAGAGATAATAGGGATTTATTTCTTACATCTAAGAGCGTAACGTTTAGCACAAGTACTTCAAACGAGTTAAACCTGTGACCTGTTTTCTGAGTAACATTAATAATATCTCTATAGATTGTTGCAACACCGCCGCCACGACCGATCAGACGGGGCTCATGCTTATAACAGTATCCTGGCGGGGTAGACTCATTTAGACCGAAATACTCGTTTGGCTTAAGCCAGGTTTCAGTAAGGCAAAGTACATCGAAGCTATTATCTGTGACCATTTCATTTACAATAACCGCCTTAGGTGTGAGCGATCTAATGTTTAGAAGACCTAGTTTTAGAAATTGTTTTTGTTCACTGATATTTAGATTTTCAGGTTTAATTACAATAAGATTTTTCCTAGATCCTACAGTGGATTTATTATTTGGCCTCACTAAACGAGGGATAGACACAGTTTCTATATAATATTCTACACTACTTATATCAATTAAATTGGCACAGCAAAGACTGTGATTTGGAATTTGATTTTCTAGTCATACGGTGTGTAACGTCTTGGAGATGTTGTCCGACAGAACAGCCGCTCCGAATCTGCTGGGGTGCAGGCCATCAGCACGGTAGAGCCTAGGTCGCTCCCAGAACAGATTCCAATTATTTACAAAGGGTAGTTTTTGTTCATTACACAATGACATTAACCATTCATTTAGTGCAAATAATCTACTGAACCTTTCCTGTCCTTGTCGGTACGTGGGAAGCGGTCCAGACACGATGATCGTTGCCTCAGGCGCTGTGCTGCGTACCGTCTCGATCAGGCTCCTGTAGTCCTTCTTCAGAACCTCCGTCTGCCGCAGCCTGATATCGTTTGTTCCAGCGTGAAGCACCACAGCTCCGACGCGCTCTTCACCGTTCAGGATCTCGGGAACCTGTGCGGCGACATCAAGAACACGAGCACCAGGAAGGCAGTGAGTGCGCACCTTACCCTTACCTGAGGTAGCACGGACATGACGGACCATGGAAGTGCCGATGATCACGGCGTCGTCGCGTTCCGACTCGCGAAGAGGGGAGAAGCGGTTCCGGGTGGAGATCTCGAAGACCGGGAGGGGCGGAGAGGTTCTTGCTCTGGTCCTGGCTCGTGTCTTCCGCTGTGGGATCACCCAGGGTCCATGGTGTTGGGTTGGTGCCGGAGTGAATGATGCCAGAGATGATCGCGTCCTCCTGGGCAGAGAAACGCACGGAGTAGACGAAGTCGGAGTCAAAAAGTTGCTAACCACTGACTTGTGTGCATCGGCGCGTGACGTTTCAAGCGCTGATCGCCGATCCCGCAGCTCGGCTTGCCTCTCTAGCAGACCACGGATCTGTTTCTCCACCGATTCAAGCTCCAATCGTACCGAAATCAGTTCGAATGTGTCCTCACCTGCACTCAGAGGTAGCGTTAGACACACATCTGATATGTTCGCCATAACAGATGAACAGTAGATTAGTAGTGATACTACCAATATCACTAGTAATTTAGGACTGAAATGCCGGATATAACCTGTATCCTTTTAGTGAAACGGGTGTAAAATCAGACGGTCAATAGGCGCGAGGCCACGCGTGAAATGCTAGCGGACTAAAGGCTAGTAGCCGAGATTCGCAAAGTTGGGTCTAAGTAGCGATATCAAGCAATCCGATTGTTTTTTTTATAAGGAATAGTATCGAGAATAAGTTCCCATGATATAAAAATAGAAAGTGCTTGTTTATAAATGAGTGGTAAAGAAGAAAATCAAGGATTAATGAATTGATTCGACGGAGCTTTCAAACACAAACACCGACTGCTCGCGCATGCGCCAGCGGTATGCTGTGCAGCTGCAATGCGTTTTACATAAAGACTTCAATATTTCTCGCAATACTCGCTCCCTCCTCTCAGGGAACCGAGGTTACGTTAGTAACCGAGTCGTTTTTTCCCCTTTTTTATATATTTTTTTTCTGTTGAGCACCCAAATTGAGTGTTTTGCTGTGGATGTGCGTGCTTTTGGATCTGATTACATTTTTTTATAAGTGGCTATACAATGTGATCTCACTTAATAGGAGATAGAAGTATGATAGAAGTAAGGGGCATTATCACATGAAAGGCATTAAGGTAAGACACAGGCGAGTGGGCGAATAGACACTTCCGGTTTCGCATTACACCCGGTGCAGGGAGCCGGGGAAAGCCGAAAATGATCTCTTATAGTTGTTTATAGAATCAATTATATCACTTAAAATACTACTAAGATCTATATTACTACAGTATCACACGAGCCAATGCCAATTAAATGCACGGATGCATAGTCAGATTAATGAATGAAATACAACTGTTCACGAACAGAAGAATGTATTGGACTCATGCTGCATTCGCAATCACAATTATGCCTACTGTAAATATAGAGTTACAACTACGATTAGAGTTGTTAAATAAAATACCCCGTGAACATTCACACGTTTGCTTTGTAATAGGCTACAATTTATCTCCATAAATACTATTTTCTTAATTTTCTTAATACATCAATTGCTCGATCAATATTATTATCACATATTTTACATTTATATTTTTAACTGTAGGTACCACAAACAATTTAATATAGCGAAGTTTTTGTATATTTTACACATAGTAAAATACTGTATGTGCTGCTTATAAACACCAGACAAATAATGATTTATGAAACAGATGCTCTTTACTCATCTTACTTGCACAAAATAAAAACAGTAATAGAAAGCATAGAAACGCACTGGTGAAATAAACTGAAAATTATATACATTTAAAAATTTGGTCGGGTTGAAAACTTATCTCTCTGGTAATGGAACTCGGTCGCTGTTGTCTCTTGCTCTCGCTGTCTCCCGCTCTCGCTGTCAGATCACCGGAAGTTTTTACCGGAAGCATTGGCCCACACACTCAAGTTCGAACGTCAACGGTTGCCATTTGTGCACGGAGCGAATTCACTGCAGTCGGACATTGGAGATTCGCGCTCGTAAATTGTCAAATTGGCCATAACTTTTAATTCGTTGCTGCCAACTGGGGTGGCAAGGCTTTCTTTTAGCGTGGCATTTGCCACCCCGGTAGATCCGCCCCTGCTTCTGGTAAAAGCTGCTCGCAGAACTGGATAACCTTCTCCCGAACATCCTCCCTCTCCTTTTCAGGGATCCCGTAAATTCTCAGATTCCAAAGACGTGTGTATCCTTCGAGATGAGATAAACGTTGTTCATGCTCAGATTTCGCCTCAACCTTCTTCACTTGTGTCTCCGTTACAGCGAGCTGGCTTTTAACGTCATTAACTTCGGCACACACAAACTCAACAGCTGTCTTCACGTCGGCTGTGTGGTGTTTTCGTTAACGGTCTCTTTCATACTCGCGATGGCTCGTGCATTCTCCGCTACCATTTGTTCCAGGGCATCAGATCGATTGTTAATTAGAACCGAGAGTTCTTTGAGTTGTGAGAGGGCATCATTAGCGGCATCCATGCTCTCAATCTTCCGCTGTTTTATAACAGGAGACTTACATGGCGTTTCGGGGAGAGGAGGCAAAACTACTTCAGCAAGCATAACATCGGCACAAGCCATTTCTGACTCGAGGTAATCATGCAAATTGTCACTCAAAAGTTTGTTTGAAACTTGTTGTTTTGTCATTGTAGCTTTAGCAGGATTAGCTTTGGCTTGACTCACGGTCTTGTTCTTTCTTTTTTCAGATTTTCCCATTTTCAATTATTATATTCGTAGAAAAGATATCGTGTGCACCAAAAAAAAAGATAGACAGTATTTCTTACCCCTACGGTGGCCGAGAAGGGTCACAACACATACAAACGCCACAACAACTACATATTCAGAAAACAGATACAAATTCAGAAAACACATGCAAACAACGCCACAACAACTACATATTCAGAAAACACTTCCAAATTCAGAAAACACATACAAATGCCACAACAACTACATATTCAGAAAACACATACAAATTCAGAAAACAACTTAGTCGATTTCACATCACGTACGCTGCAAATATTCGCAGCACGAGCAAATAGGGAAACGAACTGCAAACTGCAAAAACACAATGTTTCCGGGGGGCCATAATCAGTGACGGACCCGCATCCATCCGGTTGTTTTAGCGCTATTTTTCATAGACATATTCACCTGTGATTCTGAGATTGTAAAATTAAGACCAGAAATGATTAAAGTTTTCAGAGTAGGGCTGTAAGATTAAAGTTTTAAGACCATTGGTAAATATAGAGACTTTCCCTTGTAAAGTCAAAAAGAGACCTCTTATATTTGATTTCCCGAAAGACAAAGTGGGTCAAATTAGAACAAGATTTCTTACTTTTCCACTTTTTCCAAAGGTAAAAGAGGTTCAGTTTAAAATTATTAATGATATTTATCCTTGTAATGATTTCCTTAGACACAGATTTAATATGGATTATAATGAGTGCACCTTTTGTGAAGCGGACATAGAGTCATTGGAACATTTATTTTATTTATACAAATTCTAAAAGAATTTCTGGGATGACCTTTATATTTGGTTAAGATTGAAATATGAAATACCTGACTTTGATTTTAAAACTATAAAATATTTGTCTTTTTCTTTGTTACGATCTTGAATTTTTGGTGAACAATATTGTGCTGTTGGCCAATTACTTAATACACAAATGCAGATTCTTTAAGAACCCTCCCACTTTCTTACTTTTCCATAAAGATTTAATGATCTTCTTCAAATCTTTAAGACTGGTACCTAACAAAAAAAGCCCTTAAATTATATAATCTTCTGAAGGTTTTTTTTTATTTTTATGATTACCCCCTTGTGTAATATTTTATTTATTTATTTATTTTCTTTTTGTTCTTTACATGCTTTTTTTTTTGTCAGAATTATGGTGTTCATTTATATTTTGTGCTGCTTTTTGGACTTTTTTGTAATCAGATAAGATATGTATCTTGAGGTGTGTTTGGTATTTTGTATGTTTTTGTTGTCTACGGTAGAGGTAAGTAAGTGTTTCTCTTTCATTATGACAGACTTGTCGATGTGCTAGAGCTGATACCGAAGTGGTTTTGTGTGTTTTTAACATATTAAGTTATTGTCCCCATAACGTATATATCCACGCAGATCATTGTACATCTGCCCCCTTCAGGATTCGAGTAAGTATTGCCTGTAGGCTGACGCTCCGTAAGGAACCCCATGTTCAGACCACACTGCGGGCAAAACTTGGGAACGTCCCCCAGTTGCACGGCACAAAACGGACAGAACATTTCAAACTGAAAAATAAATAAATAGTTCAGATATCATTCATTACGCCAGTAATGCATCTATTTAGTGACCAGACGCGAGCTAGCCAGCTAGTTTCCAGCTAACAACGTTGGCAGAACGTTTAACAATGATCTGCCTGGACTAATACGTTATTGGACAATAACTGAATATGTTAAAAACACACAAAACCACTTCGGTATCAGAGCACATCGACAAGTCTGTCTTAATGAAAGAGAAACGCTTACCTCTACCGTAGACAACCGGATAGATGCGGGTCCGTCACTGATTATGGCCCCCCAGGAAACATTTCCGTTGTGTTTTTGCAGTTTGCAGTTCGTTTCCCTATTTGCTCGTGCTGCGAATATTTGCAGCGTACGTGATGTGAAATTGACGAAGTTGTTTTTTGAATTTGGATGTGTTTTCTGAATATGTAGTTGTTGTGGCGTTTGTATGTGTTTTCTGAATTTGGAAGTGTTTTCTGAATATGTAGTTGTTGTGGCGTTGTTTGCATGTGTTTTCTGAATTTGTATGTGTTTTCTGAATATGTAGTTGTTGTGGCGTTTGAATGTGTTGTGACCCTTCTCGGCCACCGTACGCACTACAAATCGAATTATTAATTTGAATTTGCGGAGCTCTTCAAGGCACGTATAGTCAGAGCGCCATCTTGGTCGCCACCCCTCTGTTAATTCAGTTACAGAAATAGGGATGTCCTGGAATGACGAGCGTTATCTACTTCTGTGGCGAGGCATATTTGGCATGTGTGCGTGAGAGCGCCCTCTGGCGTTCAGATGGAGGAGCATTTACCACCGATCAGCCGTGCTGCACTGACAAGCTGCATAAAATAATCGCAGCCTTTGCCAAATCGCATGAGTTTCAGTGCGAATTAATTGTGCAGTCCTAGTTGCATGTAACTATGCACAATTTATAATTACTATAGTCATTTCATGTGTAACAAGGACACTGTAAAAATAGTGTTACCATATTAATTTACTATAAAATATATAATTTTATATATATAAAAATATTATAAATTGCCTTGATGAAATGCTTAAAGATAAACACTGTAACAATGACCAAAAAATTAAATATTTATAATATGCAATATTACAAAGTTTACACATATATAGCCCTGTTTAAATACTTAAATGTCAGACAGTAAACGCTGAGAGAGAGAAAAGGTTCTACAGCACAAAAGCTGCAAAGCCACAGTTTAGCCTCATTCATCATCATATTCCATCATCAGATTGTGCTCAGAAAAAAAAAAAAAGTTTGGTTGTTTCTTGGAGGGACAGAGCAGAAAAGCAGCGAAATCCCAAAGCCTCTGTTTTGGTCTGTACTTCAAGCATTCTGTATTACAGCCAAATTCATTCTAAAAGATTCAGTTGACTGGTCTTGGAGAGGATGACGTTTAAGTGTGCAGCGACGGCAGTCTAATGAGCGATTTTAAACAGATTCTTTGATTTTTCACCACTCTGAATGTGTCTGTAAAGGTCCGGGTGTGTTCTGTGTTCAGTTCTTGTTTTTCCTCCATTTTCAGACTCAAAGCTTGGCCTCTGAGTTAAGCCTGGTTCACACGGCAGGATAATTAGGCCGATTTTAGCCCCGATTTACCCCTTCCGACAATCTTAAGTATGCTCCGATTATCGTAAAATAATCTGATCAGATATTCCTGCCGTGTGTGGTGTGTTAAGAGTGCTCTCGTCTGCTCGGAAGGACGTCGGAACCGCTCCGATCTCAAATCGGGAATATCCAACATGTTGGATTTTTTTGGCCCGATTTCTCCTCGTGTGTGTGGTGTCCCCCCGGGACAAAAGAGCACGCAGCCTGTGGACTGTGGCGTGTAGCCAATCAGAAAGCGAGGTGACGAGGCGCAGAGGAAGCACCGGGAAACAAAATCAAAACAGCCGTCCATGCTCGCGTTGTCTCCACTTCTTTGACCATCGCCTTTTCTTTTGATAACGTTTTTTTTTCTTTTCGGTTAAAAACAAACTACAAACTATCGCCACTGCATCCTCTTCGTCCGCCATGATTGTTTACTCTGAAGTCACGTTTGATCTCGAGGGATTTTGCGAGATTTTCCGTCTGACCTGGGAATGATTTTGCCGTGTGGCTGCGCACCACACACTGTACTACCAAAACTGTTAGACCCGTGATTTTTTATCGCCGTGTGTGGAGTCTCTCAGGTTTGGAAAATCGGCCGACAATTTTAAAATCGTCCCGTGTGAACCAGGCTTTAGTTTGAAAGATTTGGTCAAAGGCTATTCCTTTGAACATTGTTCCATTGCTTTTTTTTCCTTTTGCCTTTTCTCTAGGATACGTTCTAACTAAGGTGTTTGGACGTACCACAATTATGTCCCCAGGTAATGTAAACCTTTGATAATTCACTCTCTGCCTTGTGATAGGCCCTGTGCCTCAGGACTTGTGCTTTAATTAAAGAAAAACCAAATTTGCATTCACTTGCCTTTAATGTGTGTGCATTTGGGAGGTTGCACTCTGTAGAATTTCCAAGGATCAATGTGTAATAGATTCAAGGAGGCACTAAAGTAGGATATGGAAGGTGTAGATTTAGTTTTTTTGAGAACAAAATAAAGTTTCACTCATCTGCAGTTTTTAATACTTTCTTTCCCCTCTCTAACACTCAAATCTCTGTGCATCACTCCTTCTCAATTTAGACGTAGAATTTACAGGTCTGTGTTGTAAAATTAACACCCTGTTGCATTAACGAGAGGGTTTGCATTGAAACTTCAAATTTACACTGAACTGATTCTGCTGCTATAAAAAGAAACAAGTCAAGTCAAGTCATCTTCATTTATATAGCGCTTTTAACAATGGATTGTTTCAAAGCAGCTTTACAGAGATAAACATATAATTTAAGGTAACAGATTGTTTTGGCATTATAGCGGTTCTTGAATAATTTTATTTCCAGCTAAAGTTAACTTTGATTGATTCACCTCCGTCGAAATGATCAGACTTTTAAACGCGAACCTGTGATTAACGCTGACGGCGTTCACATGCTCATTCAGAATTGATTCTATAGTTATGTGCTTTTTAAAATATGTGCGCAGGTTTATAATTCATACAACCCAGCCTAAACAAACTACTTTTCTTGCCTATAAATTTTGATACAGAATTTTGTTTTATTTTATCACTTCGGGGTACGCGAGCCAGAATTCACAACGCTTCATCTGTAGAGTGGGAAAGGGATCCTCCATAGGGAGAGGATAGTGGACACTTCAGCACTGCATTGTCATCGGGTCCAGGCGGATCTCCTTCGCCAGATCTGGACACGGCCTAGATCCGGCAGGCTGCGGGAAAACCTCGATATAAACAAAGACACTAATATTAGCGTAGATGCCATTCTTATGATGTAGCGAGTACATCAAGATTTAAGGGAAGTGTTCCCAGTTCCGGCTGACCTAATCTATGCAGCCTAACATTGAATTTATAGAAGTCTATAGTGTGTTGTGTATGCTAGGTCAAAGAGATATGTTTTTAGTCTAGCTTTGAACTGACAGAGTGTGTCTGCTTCCCGGACAATGGTAGGAAGACTGTTCCAAAGTTTTGGTGCTAAATAGGAAAAGGATCTACCGCCTGCAGTCGATTTAGATATTCTAGGTATTATCAACTGGCCGGAATTTTGAGATCGCAATAGACGTGAAGGACTATAATACGTTAAGAGCTCGCTCAAGTACTCCGGAGCTAAACCATTTAGTGCTTTGTAGGTAATCAACAATATTTTAAAATGTATACGATGTTTAATAGGGAGCCAATGCAGTGTTGACAGAACCGGGCTAATATGGTCATATTTCCTGGTTCTGGTAAGAACTCGAGCTGCGGCGTTTTGAACTAGCTGTAGTTTATTTATTAAGCGTGCAGGGCAACTACCCAGTAGAGCATTACAATGATCTAGCCTTGAGGTCATGAACGCATGGACTAATCGTTCCGCATTTCCCAATGCGAGCATATGGCGTATTTTAGATATATTTTTAAGATGGAAAAATGCAGTTTTACTGATACTAGACACGTGGCTTTCAAAAGAAAGGTTGGTATCAAAGAGCACACCCAGGTTCCTAACCGACGACGAAGACTTGACAGAGCAGCCATCAAGTGTTAGACAGTATTCTGGGTTATTACGTGTGGAAGTTTTTTGTCCAATAATTAGAATCTCTGTCTTTTCAGAATTTAGTAGTAGGAAATTACTAGTCATCCAATTTTTTATATCAGCTATGCATTCCGTTAATTTTGTGAATTGGTAAGTTTCGTTGGCTTTTGAAGAAATATACAGCTGAGTATCATCGGCATAACAGTGAAAGCTAACTCCATGTTTCCTAATGATATCTCCTAATGGTAGCATGTACAGAGTGAACAGCAGCAGTCCTAGTACTGAGCCTTGTGGTACGCCATACTGAACTTGTGATCGATAAGACATCTCTTCATTTACTGCTACAAACTGATAACGGTCAGATAAGTATGATTTAAACCATGCTAGTGCAATTCCACTAATGCCCACATAGTTTTCTAGTCTATTTAAAAGAATGTTGTGGTCAATTGTGTCAAATGCAGCACTAAGTTCAAGTAACACTAATAGAGAGATACAACCACGATCGGATGATAAGAGCAAATCATTTGTGACTCTAATGAGAGCGGTCTCAGTACTATGGTACGGTCTAAATCCGGACTGAAAATCCTCGCACATATCATTTCTTTCTAGAAAGGAACACAGTTGTGAAGATACTGCTTTTCCTAATATCTTTGACAGAAAAGGCAGATTCGAGATCGGCCTGTAATTGACTAATTCTGTAGGATCAAGTTGTGGTTTTTTAACAAGCGGTTTTATCATAGCCAGTTTAAAGGTTTTTGGTACGTATCCTAGAGACAAAGATGAATTAATGATATTAAGAAGAGGATATATGACCTCTGGAAACATCTCTTTCAGTAGCTTAGTCGGTATAGGATCTAACATACAAGTTGTCGATTTAGATGAATTAACGAGTTTGCAGAATTCTTCCTCTCCTATAGCAACAAATGAATCAAATTTTTCCTCAGGGAGACTACAATGCACTTCCTGATGCGATACTGTGGTAGACGGTTGCATAGTTATTATTTTGTCCCTGATATTATCAATCTTATAAGTGAAGAAGTCCATAAAGTCATCACTGCTGTGTTGCTTGGACACTTCTGAGCTTGAAGCTTTCTTTTTCGTTAGTTTAGCCACTGTTTCAAATAAATACCTTGGATTATGTTTATTTTCTTCTAATAGGTTTGAAAAATAAGCAGATCTAGCAGCTTTTAAAGCCTCTCTGTAAGCAATCGAGCTCTCTTTCCACGAAATCCGAAATACCTCTAGTTTAGTTTTCTTCCAGTTGCGCTCCATTTTTCTGGCTGCTCTCTTAAGGGCCCGGGTGTGCTCGCTGTACCACGGCGTTGGGCTATTTTCTTTAATCTTCTTTAAGCGCAACGGAGCAACTGCGTCTAAAGTGCTGGAAAAGAGAGAGTTAAACGTTTCTGTTGCAATATCAAGTTCTTCTAAGCTATCCGGGATGCTGAGATGATGAAACTGATTAGGAAGATTATTGATAAAGTAATCTTTAGTGGCAGAAGTTATAGGTCTAACGTATTTATAACACGGAGTCGGCTTTGCAGCCTTGGCTAAATGTAATTTACATGAGACTAGATAATGATCTGACAACAGGCTTTAATTACTTCCTCAGGTATTCAGATTGTTCATGTGAACATATGCCGTCAATTGAAATAGAGGGCATATATTGTATAAATGCCAAAGAGCCTCAAATATTTAAATTTATAGCACTTTGATAAACCCTGAGCTCATGATAGCGAGCGAATTGATTCATCCTTCTCTGATACACCTATTCAAAGATTTATCAAATGACTAAATTTTACATTACTGTTACATTCCCCCAAAATGGTAAATCCAGGGGAAGGGGAAGCAACAATAATTTAAAATAACCAGGGCTAAAGAGAACAGGAAGTCAGAGTCATGTGTAGTTAAAATGTGTATTTAGTATAATATGGACAAAGAAAAACCAATACAAAACTACTCTCTCACAATGAGACAGCAGACAATCAAGATAAGGCAAACAATAAACACAAACTAAATAACTGAGAAAAAACAAGATTCAACATTAACTGAACTTCTAAACAATCCTCTCTCCACTGAGGAGGTAACACACAAACAAACACTGTTCTAAACTCACAACACGATGCAAGGTTGAATAAAGTTGGTCTGCTATGTGGTCACAACTGGAAAGAAGAGAAATGAACAAAACAAGCACACACCTCACAACACTTAACCAACTATGAAAGAAAAGACAGTCTTCTTGTCCTCCAGGTACTGAGTGTTAATCAGGCACACCTGTTGCCACTCACACATGCAGCGAGACATGGAGGGGGAGGGGCCACCACCTGAGAGAGAAGAAAGAAACACACCCCAACCAAACACATGACCCTTAGGGTCGTAACAATTACTAACTTTAAAGACACACTGTAAAACGTAATTATTAATTCAACTTAAGTTGTAATATTCAGTCATTTAATAGGAATAGTTTTCAATGCAGGTCTTTGAATATACTACATGTATAAAATAATACATCTCAAACTTCATGAGAGTGGGTAAATGACAAAATGTCAAACATATATATATATACACACACACACATATATATATATTAAATGAGAATATATTAAATGAGAATTTAAATCATTAAACCATTTATAATCTTAAAAAGAACAGTTAATGAACGCCGTCAGCGTTTAAAGTCTGATCATTTAGACGGAGGTGAATCAATCAAAGTTAACTTTAGCTGGAAATAACATTATTCAAGAACCGCTATAACGCCAAAACAATCTGTTAGCTTAAATTATATGTTTATCTCTGTAAAGCTGCTTTGAAACAATCCATTGTTAAAAGCGCTGTATAAATGAAGATGACTTGACAATGCAAAAATGAATATTTTGTCATTTACTCACTCTCATGAAGTTCGAGATGTATTTTTTTATTCTATATGTGGTATACATACAGAAGATATTGAATATAATGCCAAAAAAATCATACAAGTTTGAGGGAGAATAAAAGGTAGAATCGTTATTTTGGGTGAAAAATAGTTTTAAAATGCTTTAAATAGGTTTAAAACTAGGTTAACTAATTAAATGGGCTTTGAGGAAGGAAAACAGTTCATATATCTTACGATATTGATGTCAAGGGCTTTGCTTTCAATCAAACCTGACTGATTTTTTTGGAGCAAATTCACCTGACACTCAGGAGGAGGGGTGTGTTAAGGAGGGCCAACATCCTGCAGATTTTGGCTTCAACCTGCCACAAACACACTTGCCTGAGAGTTTCTAGTAATTCTGAAGACCTTGATTAGCTGGTTCAGGTGTGTTTAATTAGACTTGGAATTAAACTCTACAGGACATGGGCCTTTAAAATGCTAGATTGGACACCACTGACTTGGTAGAAGCTAGCTGAACTAGCCAAATGCCAACATGGACATATTGTGTGATGCTCCTTTATCCTCCAATAAATAAATAAATCTTTACAAGGTAAAATAAAATGGTTTCACTTTATTTTTGATGGTCCCTTTAAGACATTCTGTTGACTATACTGTAAGTACCGTTACACCTACATATCTACTAACTATTATTAGAGTGTTAGTAGAGTAACTATTAGTAGATTATTTGGTTAGGGTTAAAATAAGCTGACATGTACTTGCAAATTTACTTATAGTCAGTATGATGGGCAATTCGGCTCTTTTTCGTGAGCCGGCTCGTTTGACTCAGCTCACTGAAAAGAGCCGGCTCTTTTGGCTCAAAAAAAAAAAATGTTTTGACTATTAAAGGTGTAAAAACAATTCTAATTAAATTCTTAAATGAAATCATACTCACAATGTCTCACAATTTGTTTAAAAAATGCATTGATTTGTTATGAAAAAATAATGTATAATGTATAGAAACAACATTCAAAACAAATACAATCTGAACAACATAATAGAACCCATATTAAAGAAAAATAAATAACTGAAAGGATTAAACTGTTCCCTATTTTTCTCTTTTCTTCATTGGCATGTTATAACCAGCATCAACTATCTCACTTATGTTTTGTAGGCCTATAACTAGCATGAATACACAAACACACACACACACACACACAATGGCTCGGCCCCTCCCTCATGCCGTATAATTGGTTGACGCCTCGTGTATGATTGACAGGAACAGAATGTGAGGCTGATCAGACAGTCGAAACGAATGTGTGCGCCTTTAGGCCTATAAAATATTTTTTTTGTTCTTTAGTCAATTATTTTAAATAACATAAAATTCCTTCATTATTTCATTATTACATAATGATTTATTTCTATAGGCTATATTTTTTAAAATAGAGTCGGCTCTTCAGATATGCGAGCCAGCTCCCGTCGTTCACCTACAAGAGCCGGCTCTTAGAGCCG
Organism: Tiaroga cobitis; assembly: GCA_030578255.1. NCBI lineage: Eukaryota > Metazoa > Chordata > Actinopteri > Cypriniformes > Leuciscidae > Tiaroga > Tiaroga cobitis. The sequence continues at coordinate 26,399,166 of CM060611.1, read as the reverse complement.
GCTCATTCGCGAACGACCCATCACTAATAGTCAGTAGAATGTCTGTTGGAGGAGCATCATATTAAAGAGTTGGCAGATATTAAGCAGACAGGCAAATGCTCTAATGAGAGTTATTTAACATGTAGTTGCAAATTTACTAATAATTAACAGAATGTTCAAAAGGGACCATCGAAATAAAGTGTTACCAATAAAAATACAACCAATGCTACAGTTAACATGGAATAACGTGCAATGAGGATGAATATGTGGTGAATTACTGGCTACCAAAAGCATATGCAAATCAAACTTCAATTGTATCCAATAAACTACTTTGGTATCTTAATGTTCAAATCTGGGTTCTGAAGCAAAACCAGTTGAGGGCCACAGATTTAGAGGACTCTGCCAACAAGAGAAAGATTCAGCATACACCCAGGCCTTTGTATTCCCTCAGGCCATTTATTCAGTTATTTGAGTTTGCAGAAAACACTTGTTCTTCTGCTCTTTTAATCATTTCATTGAGAGGGAATATCTAAAAAAACTCAGAGTGACACACTTAAAAGTGGTTGCCGCACTAGCTGTCCTTCTTTTCTTTTCTTTTTTGGTGAGCATGCAAGGTCCACCCTATTCTAATTAAGCACTGAAGGAGAGCCTGTTCTTGTTCTCCTTCGAGGCTGAGAGATAGGGAGCAAGGTTAGTTAGAGTTGAGATAAGGGGTCGTGAAGTATGCAGTCGTTCGAAATAACAAATTTAAGTTTTGTAATCTGGTTTTATGCAACAAGAACATTTTAGAGGTAAAAATTGATGTCACAAAAAAGGGCTTGATTATGGACCAATGTGGCCAGTTTCCAGGTGTCAGGGTTTTGTAAGGAGAAGGAGAAGGTATTATTTATATAGCGCCTTTCCGTAGCTCAAGGTCACTTTACATTGTACATTACAAAACATTTACAAACACACACACATTGCGAACGCATAAGGACACAAATAGCCACATTTAGCCTCATAGGATGAGGCAAGAACTCAGAGAGAGTGATGGGCTTTATTTAAATGATAAAACAAAACAAAACAAAAACTGACCCGTGGGGGAAAACAGCGGCAGCCAGACTAGGCAGGACCAGGCAAAACAGGACCAAGCTGGGCAGGACACGAGAGGTTACATTCAACAACAAACTGTTTGGCACAGGACAGAAAACACAAGGAGAATAAGGCCACATTTACACATAGCCGGGTATTTAGAGAAACAAATATTTCCCCTCCGTTTTCAATAATAACATCGTGCACACAACATCGTTTTCAAAAAAGTGGTCATTTACATCAACCCGCATAAATGCGATCGAGCGCCATCATAACTATGCCAAACTGGGCGCTCACATGACATTAAGCATTTTCTGGCGCATAATGTGACGTTTGAAAACCTAAAACCCCGTTTCTCCCAGTTGACATGGCAACACATAACCGGCGTTATCAGAAATCTCCACTTTGGCCGGAGTTTTTTAGAAATAATCGTTGTCTGTGATAAAAACTGGGTTTTCGTGTAAATGAGAGGCCAAACCGCAGGGAAATATAAGGTTCTTCCCTTCGTGTAAACGGGGCATGAATAGAAGAGGAAATTAGGAGGGTAAAAAAGGAGAGCAGATGGGGCAAATAAATCAATCATCAGGTAAGAGAATAGAAAGGAAAGCCATGTGCTCACACCAAACATAACAACAGCACATGGCCAGCGAACACAATCACAAGCCATGTGCTCAAACATGACACAAACAGGCAGCCAAAGGAGAGCTCTCACCGACTGCGTGTCCACACAAAACATGACAACATGAAAGCATGTGGTCAATGAAAACCACAGCCGCGTGCTACACAGAACTAGACAAGAAATCACAAGGTTGATTATAAATACGAACCGCGTACTACACACAAATTCGAAACAGCACACTTACACAACGAGACAAGAACGCACAGAGAATGAGCGAATGCCCATCCCATGCACTCACAACAGAAGACACATGGAGCATGAATCTGAACCCCAACATAGATCCAAAACCAAACTAGACCAAAGTGCCAGGATCCGAACACCATGCTCCGCACAAAAAAACGACTCATGTGGACGAAAAAGCATATGGCCCGAGCGGATTCGGAACTGCAAGCTCACAATGACAAGACAGTAGTGTCAGAGCTCTGTCACCAAACAGGAATAAACCAGACCGAAGTGACAGAACCCTGACATCTTTCAGGCCAAATTTAATCATCTGGTTGCTTCAAAGATCATTTTTAAACTACTGTAGCCTCACAGGAACACAAGACTACCCTGTACACAAAATAAAATGTGATTAATGCCTTCCAATAGAGTCTGACATTATGTTGCCAAGCTAATGATATGTTAATAAGCCCCAAAATAACTACCCCCCCCCCCACACACACACACACACACACAAAATATTGGGTAAAAGAGCACGTCTAATTAGATAGACATGTTTTCTACCAATACCTTTGACTTGGATGAAAGTATTCACAGTGCAATTTGGATTGCTTTATCTGTGGAGGATACATTACATAGTGCCTTAGACTTTGGCACACTGGAAAAGCAATGCATTGGTGATGAAGGGTCTATTCACATTGAAATCAGAATGAATATCCAGGCCAAACAAAAATGAAATTGACATTGATACCTTAAACTATGCCTATGTCGCACAGCTTCATTTTCATGTGCGTCAAATTAAATATGCCTTCATAGAAATATTGACCCTATTTAGAGGGGCTTCGGCCCAGACTTTCATCTCAGCCCACATTAAATCTGCAATTATCTCAGCTGTTGGCAAAATCTGATTATGTGATTTCTCTTCACATTTGCTGAATTCTGTTTTTTTTAATCACAGACAGGCCAAAAGCAAACCCTTTACCTCTTCTTCCATTTCCTCACTCTTGTTTGTCTTGTTTTCTTCCTTTATCCTCTTCATTTGCTCCGTTCCTTCTTGACCAGGGGAAAAACATTTTAGAATGTGAACCTGAGTTAAATTGGCAGCTCATATAAACCAGGACTAAGTGATGTCCACAGAGAACTGAGGGATACAGGAGCCATGAAGATGACTGGAGGTCTCGGACAAGGCTTGTTTCACTGTTTGTCTCTCGCAGGACCGAACACTGAATAAGACCTATTAGAGGGATGGATATGTCTGCACCAAACTGATGTGGACTCAAATCACCTGCTTCCGCAGTGCTGTGAGCACTCTTGCTTTTCTTTCATCAGTCACAAACTACAAAAAAAACAAAGAAAAAGAACACAAAATGCACTTAAACACAGGGAAGTCAAGAAAAACATTAACTACCAATAAAGAGTGTGGTGAAGCTCTTATTTAAACATTTCTAGTAAAAAAAAGGTCTACAATACCTGGAGAAAGCCATCCATTAAAATTCCCTTCCATTTCAAAGGCAGTTGTCGGCTGAAGCAGTAGTTCCATTTCACACTTTTATGAAATCCAAAAAGAAATCAGGCATTAATGAAAAAAGGCATGTTAATAAAATTACAGTTTTAAAGGGTTAGTTCACCCAAAAATGAAAATTAAGTCATTAATTACTCACCCCCATGCTGTAGCCTACCAACCCCGTAAGGCCTTCGTTCGTCTTCGGAACACAAATGAAGATATGTATGATTAAATCTGAGAGGTGTATCACTGCTACATAGGCTGCAAGGGAATGAAACTTGACGGCCCAGAAAGTCATTAACCCTCTGAGGTCGGCGCGATAGTCTCGCTTTTTTCTTATCAGTGCAAAAGAAACTCAAAATACTCTGTTGATTTAGATCTAACATATTAAGTGTTGTACATCATTAGATCCTGATAAGTGTCTATTTTTTTGTGGATACTCACAATAAAAACAAAGTGTTGTGCTTTTCGCCAAATAAAGAAAAACAAACATGATGCGCGTTCTGCCTTCTCTCTGTCAGTTAAGTCCATTCTGAAACGCGTCCGAAAATTAACTGTAATTCCGCGAATACTTGTCATACAGGCACGAGTGTTTTTCCATAATGAAGCTTGAACTCTCTTATTTTAAATGAATTAATATATAAAAAAACAAATATTCTCAGTTTATGTAATCTGTATGAAAAGAGAGAGATGTCAGTATTTTTCTTCCCAGCTCATTATACCTAATTACGCGTTAATGTGCCACGCCCACAGAGAGCGCGCGCTATTCAAACGCAAATGATCTTAGACAAGCCATTCAAACATGCCAACGCCCACCAGCTGGATTATAAAACACATCGTGTTTAGTAAGTATCTTGTACAGCTGTGTACACAGCGTATCCTTTCGCTGTGAGGAATAATACTATCTAACCCTGGAAAATAAACCAGAAGTGCTGGTAGTTTAATTTCGAGGAGCAACGGATCCAGCTGATGTAGTAAGTCATTTATTCCCAAGTGCTTTGTTCTAATCACGATATTGAATAGTGTCTGACTGTAAACCGCAAAAAGACTGTTTAAATATGAATTGCGTGTCTGTGTGCAGGCTAAATGATGAGTGAACGGCATAGGCGCGCACACTTTGTTTACTACAGTTATACAGCGCGTGTCTGTGCCTTGTTCATTCACTCTCGCACCTACATTAGTAAACGTTATGTTTACATGAACACATGCAAACTAAATTGCTATAGCCTACTAAGATGAGTAAAAATAGACTGAAATACGTTGAAATAAAATGTCTGTATAAGCAACAAGCTGCAAATTCACATGTATATACTAATATATCATACACAATATATTACAGACTAAATATGAATGTTTAGACACGATTTTGTGATTAGTTTTGGATAGATTATAAAGTTTTGACTGTAAAAAAAGACTACTGTCACATTAAATAGGTACGCTTTTGTTCACCAATTTCTGCTCATAGTTAAATATACTATAGTATGATGTTTTGTCAAAAATAAAGTAGGTATATTGAATTATCAACTAAGATGTTATTATAGTGTTTGTTCCAATATTCAAACTAATGAATCCTTACTTTTTTTAGTACGTATGATAAAATATATACTTTTTACAAAGAAATACACTTCAAATATTGTTAAAATTGTAATTGTTGTTGTAATTGTAACCTATTTGTAATTGGTTACAATTTCTAATTGTAAAATATGTATAGGCTATATAGATAATTTCTTTTGTCCTTGCATTCTTTGGGATCCTGTGACACACCTGTGTGAAAGGGCTAATTAATATGCAGCTCATTATGCGGCACATTATCCGGCCTTTGTCTTCTCAGGTGTGAACACGCCTCCACGCATATTGCCTTTCCAAACAAAAGGTCTCTAATAAAATTTAAATCAGTGTATGTTTTTGTGTAAATGATTAGGCAGGATGATTTTCAGATCATTTTGAAGCAAAAATTCTAGGCAACAACACTCATTAGTCAAAAGTCTTGTGGACACATATTTAGTATGTGTTTTGTGGCCTTATTTCAGACACTTTAAGTTTTAGTTTTTTCAATAACCATGCATAAGCAATATTCTCTCAAAAATACAAACATGTTTCATAATTGTTGCTTAGAAATTACGGTAGCCCAGTTTGTGCTATATTGAGTGAATTTACACCTTTGCCATTAACATGTTTATAAATAACTGAAAAAAGCACAAATGTCAGAGCATGTCAGAACACCTCAAGGACCCCAAAAACCCTTAGACCTCAGAGGGTTAAAGAAAATGTTTAAATATTCCATGTCGCAACAGTGGCTCAACTATAAGTTTATCAAGCGACGAGAATACTTTTTGTGCGAAAAAACAAACAAAAATAACGACTTTATTCGACTATTCCTTTTCTTCCTTGTAGGCCTGAAACGAGACTTCAAGAGATTTCCACGACGCACGCGCGAGAACTTAACTGAAGTAGTTGAAGGAGATCGCAATTCTCGCGCATGCGTCGTGGAAATCTCTTCAAGTCTCGTTTCAGGCCTACAAGGAAGAAAAGGAATAGTCGAATAAAGACGTTATTTTTGTTTTATTTTCGCACAAAAAGTATTCTCGTCGCTTGATAAACTTATAGTTGAGCCACTGTTGTGACATGGAATATTTAAACATTTTCTTCATTGACTTTCTGGGCCGTCAGGTTTCATTCCCTTAGGGAGCCTATGTAGCAGTGATACACCTCTCAGATTTAATCAAAAATATCTTCATTTGTGTTCCGAAGACGAACGAAGGTCTTACGGGGTTGGTACAGCATGGGGGTGAGTAATTAATGACTTAATTTTCATTTTTGGGTGAACTAACCCTTTAAAAAGCATTCTTAAAAATCCACGTAAAACATAGAAAAGGCTGTGAGAACCTTTAGTTGCATATTCACCCACAAATTATAATCCCTGCTTAATACTTCTTAAATTGTCCACTTTGCAGTGTTTCAACTCTTAAAATCCCCCCAAGAAATCATTCCCTTTCTTGCCACAACATAATTAATTTTAGCACATAAAACAACCACCATTATTGGCATTTGTATTATCATGATATTTTGATTGCTATAAATCATGATGAAGCCAAAAATAAACACCCGAGGGTGAGAAATGATGGGCAGGGAAATGTCTGTTGAATTGAATCCTGGGACGTCTCGTTAACGCTGGCCCACGGCTAGAAAAAAAGACATCAGTGTCACCACACTGTGACATCTCAACACAAACAATCACAACTCCCCTCATCCACATCGATCATCTGAGAACCTCATGATTTAAAAGAGAGAGAGAGGGAGTGAGAGACACAAAGACAATGAAGATACAAGAAACAGTAGGCTTATGCTAGTAATTTATTAAATACTTGCTCTCTTTAGACTTTCCTGTTTGTTTTCTTCCATTGTGAGAGAGTTGCTGATTTCCTGTCTGCAGAGCCAGTTTTGTTTAAGACTTGCATAGCATTATCACCAGTCATGTTTCAAACTATATTTGACCCATCCTGCTACTCCCACCTGTGTTTAATTTACTTAGCCTACAGTAGGTAATTTAAGAAACACAAAGAGGAGACACAAGCAGTTTGAAATCACCTGAGAAAATGAAGAATATTTAGAAAAGATCAGGTAGTTACATTTTGTTTCTGCCTGGAATATATATATTTTTTGCACCTGGCAGTCGTCACTCGTCCGGGAAGCTTAATAAGTTGGCCAGAAAGATTCAATCTTCCAAGTGAGGGAGCGATCTCCTTGTTCAAGGCAAATTAACATAAAAAAAAACAATTAAAAAAATGTCTGAATTCAAAAAGCCAAAAAACACGAGACGAAACAATCAAACAATATGGCTATGCAACGCCTAACGTAGGCTAATCACTTCTAGGCCGGGACTTCTGTCACAAAGCTTCTGTCACTTCTGTGTTGTAGACAACCTCTTTAGAAAAACGTACCCGACCCGTACGTGGCAACATTTTTGTAAAACGCAAAATATGTTGCGTGCGTAGTTCCTGTTTCGCAACAGTTTCAAAGTGAATTGTCCAGTGAGTGGTGCTAAAAGCGTGTTTAGTTTTTTTCCGGAACAGATTAACGTGAATTATTACGTTGGAGTTTGTACGTAAAACTTACAAATCATGCGTCCTTCGGATGAGACGGTAAACCGAGGCCCTGACTCTCTGTGGTCACAAAAAATCCCAGGATGTCTTTCGAAAGAGTAGGGGTGTAACCCCGGCATCCTGGCCAAATTTGCCCAGTGGCCTCTGTCCATCATGGCCTCCTAATCATCCCCATATATACCAATTGGCTTCATCACTCTGTCTCCTCTCCACCAGTAAGCTGGTGTGCAGTGGGCGTTCTGGCGCAATATGGCTGCCGTCGCATCATCCAGGTGGATGCTGCACATTGGTGGTGGTTGAGGAGATTCCCCCCTCTATGTAAAGCGCTTTGAGTGTCCAGAAAGGCGCTATATAAATGTAATGAATTATTATTATTATTATTATGCACTATGGTAAAAAGTGTTCCCTTTAGTTGTCACTCCAAGTTCCGTCGGATGACGACGAATGGGGGTTTCGCTTAGAAAGCCTATCTGCTTCGAGTAATACAAAACGAGCCAATGGCAAAGAAATGCCATGGGTCTGCAGAATTTGCATGGAGCAACTCCGCCCCACCTCGTGGGTATAAAGGGAGGAAGCGCCAGCAAAGCAGTATGTTTTCGCTTCGGAGCCAAGAGTATCTCTTCACTCCACAGCCATTTCTGACTTCACTCTACGAGACGAGCCACTCTCTCCGGTGTTGGTGTGACGGCGATCTGCAGCGAGTTCACATTGCCTGCTGATCTGTGCAGTGATCTGCCAATGAGTGTGTGTCTCCCTGCTCGCTTCAACATCGCAGAGTTTTTTCCTCCTCTCACAAAAGAGCTTGCACGCAGCACGTCTTTTTAAAGACGGCTCGCCCGTGCATTTCTGGTTGCGGTCGACTCATTTCTGATTTTGATGGGCACATTCTCTGCTCTGCGTGCTTGGGCTTCATCACGCTAGAGCAGCGTTTGTGGATGACTCACGTTCTCCCCGCGGGAAAGTGATCATCGCGTCATTACGGTCGAGACTCAATGATCTCGTTGGAGAGAGAGTCCCCTCATCCACACCCCGATCTAACACTCTCCACGTGAGGTGCTACTTCGGCTGGTGGCCAGGGTGAAATGAGGGTGTGTGTGTGGAACAAATCCGCCGACTGTTTGTCCGTGGACCACGCCCCCCTCTTCAGTGACGCAACCCGCGAGTGTTCAGGGGATTCCCCGGGTCTATTTTCGGATGCCCCGCGGGTTTCCCTTGACGCTCCAGAATTGGATCTGTTGTCCATCGCAGCATCACAGGGCGGGCTAGAATTTTTAGGAAGTGAAGATTTGACAGTGCTGCCACTTTCGGGTGTGCATATGGCATTTGTCGAGTCAGATCCAGAGATGACGGCCATGCTTTCCCGGGCGATTGGTTTTTGGGTGTGGCTCTGACTCCTGTCAGCGTCCACTCCAGTACCTTTTTTCCCGGATGTGCATCAGGAGATCTCGAAATTTTCGAAGACCCCCATGTCTTCCAGCGATCCCTCGTTGATCTCCTCCGCCCTTCCTTCCCTCGACGGGGCCGCTGCCCATGGGTACACTGGGGTCCCCCGGTTGAACGCTCTGTTGCGATGCTACTGTGTCCTCAGAGTGCTTCCTCTCGGCGCGATCCTAAGCACCCGTCCGAAGCCTGTAGTTTTTAGTCTACACTTGTGGTGAATTTCTATAGCGCTACAGGACAGGCAGCCGCCTCACTGCATGCCATGGCCATTCTGCTGGTCTACCAGACCCAGATGCTCACGGACATGCACGAGGGCGGGAATGACCCAGGGCTCTTCATCGAGCTGCGAGCCGCCACTGACCTTGCTCTCCGAGCGACGAAAGTGGCCGTACGCTCCCTGGGTCAGGTGATGTACACCATTCTGTGGCTGAACCTGTCCGATGTGCAGGATGTCGGGCCTCCCTTCACAGGATGCCGTTTAGATGCTCACTGCCAAACGCATTTTCGAATGTGTGCGGCCCCAGGATTGGTTTGCAGCGATCGACCTGAAGGACGCCTACTTTCATGTCTCCATTCCCCCTCGACACAGACCGTTCCTACGGTTTGCTTTCGAGGGTCAGGCATATCAGTACGCGGTTCTCCCATTCGGGCTAGCCCTGTCTCCTCGCGTCTTCATGAAGGTCGTCGAGGCAGCCCATGTTCCCCTTCGGGAACACGGGGTTCGCATCCTGAATTATCTCGACGACTGGCTGATTCTAGCTCACTCTCGAGATCAGCTCTGCGAACACAGGGACTTGGTGCTCCGCCATGTAGCCCATCTGGGCCTTCGGGTCAACTGGGAGAAGAGCAAACTTTGCCCCGTGCAGAGGATCTCTTTTCTCGGTATGGAGATCGACTCGGTCGCCATGTCCGCGCAGCTTACGAGCGAGCGCGTGCAATCACTGCTGACTTGCCTGAGACAATTCGAGGGCAAGAGTGTGGTTCCACTGAAACTTTTTCAGAGGCTCCTGGGGCATATGGCATCTGCAGCCGCGGCGACGCCGCTCTGATTCCTTCATATGAGACCGCTTCAGCTGTGGCTTCGCGACCGAGTCCCGAGGTGGGCATGGCATCACGGCACCCTCCGAGTACCAGTTACTCCGACCTGCCGTCAGACCTTCACCCCGTGGTCGAACCTCAGTTTTCTACGGGCTGGAGTGCCTCTGGAACGAGCTTCGCGGCATGTTGTTGTAACGACAGATGCCTCTGCCACGGGCTGGGGCGCCTTGTGCAACGGACGTGCTGCCGCGGGCTCCTGGACAGGACCCCACCGCTTATGGCACGTCAATTGCCTCGAGTTGCTGGCTGTACAGCTCGCCCTGCGCCGCTTCCGAGCCGTGCACAGGGGCCAGCATGTACTAGTCCGTTCAGACAATACCGCGACTGTAGCGTACATCAACCGTCAGGGTGGTCTGCGCTCCCGCCGTATGTCGCAACTCGCCCGCCACCTCCTCTTATGGAGTCAGAAGCATCTGAAGTCGCTTCGTGCCATTTATATTCCTGGAGCCCTGAACTGTGCAGATGAGCTCTCACGGTTTCAGCCCCTCCCTGGAGAATGGCGACTCCATCCCCAGTCGGTTCAGCTGATTTGGGACCAGTTCGGGGACGCACAGATAGATCTGTTTGCCTCTCACGACTTGACCCATTGCGCCCAGTTTTATTCCCTGACCGAGGGCATGCTCGGCACGGATGCACTGGCGCACAGCTGGCCGCGGGGCCGCAAATATGCGTTTCCCCCAGTGAGCATTCTTCCGCAGACCCTGCGCAAGGTCAGGGAGGACGAGGAGCAGGCCATTTTGGTCACGCCATACTGGCCCGCCAGGACCTGGTTCCCCGAACTTGTACTCCTCGCGACAGCACCTCCTTGGCCGATTCCCCTGAGGAACGACCTCCTTTCTCAGGGACGGGGCACCCTATGGCACCCGAGGCAGGTTTGAGTACCCTACCACCAGCGGTGGTGGCTACCATCACTTCCGCTAGAGCTTCGTCCACGAGACACCTCTACGCGTTGAAGTGGAACCTCTTCGTCAGCTGGTGTTCTTCTCACCGAGAAGACCCCCGGAGATGTTCGATCGATGTCGGGCTTTCCTTTCTTCAAGATGGGTTGGAGCGAAGGCTGTCTCCCTCCACCCTCAAGGTCTTGTCGCCGCTATTGCCGCACAGCATGATCTTATAGAAGGTAAGTCGGTAGGGAAGCACGACCTGATCGTCAGGTTCCTGAGAGGAGCGAGGAGACTGAATCCTCCTCGCCCTCCTCTCGTACCCTCTTGGGACCTCGCAGTGGTGCTAACTGCCCTGCGGAGTGCTCTCTTCGAGCCTTTGCAGTCGGTCGAGCTTAACTTCCTGTCAATGAAGACAGCGCTTCTGACTGCATTGGCCTCCATTAAGAGGGTAGGGGACCTGCACGCATTCTCCGTTGACGAAGCGTGCCTGGAATTCGGGCCAGCTTACTCTCATGTGATCCTGAGACCCCGGCCTGGATATGTGCCCAAGGTTCCTACCACTCCCTTCCGGGACCAGGTGGTGAACCTGCAAGCGCTGCCCCCGGAGGAGGCAGACCCAGCCTTGGCACTGCTCTGTCCAGTACGTGCTCTCCGCATCTATTTAGACAGAACGCAGTGTTTCAGGACCTCAGACCAGCTCTTTGTCTGTTATGGTGGGAGACTGAAGGGAAGGGCTCTCTCCAAGCAAAGGTTGTCTCACTGGATAGTGGACGCCATTGCTTTGGCTTACCAACAGCAAGGTCGACCATGCCCCCTTGGTGTGACTGCCCACTCCACCCGGAGTGTGGCGTCCTCTTAGGCTCTAGCGCATGGCGCCTCGCTAACAGACATCTGCAGAGCTGCAGGCTGGGCGACACCCAACACATTCGCCAGATTCTACAATCTCCGAGTGGAGCCAGTGTCCTCTCATGTATTCGCTTCAACCAGCTAGTACCGGACCCGCTCAGGTGTCTTCGCTTGCTCGCCATTCCACTCCACGGACTGGATACGTGCGATATTCTCCTCAGGTGAGCTTCCCCGAAAGCCCTGAGTTCCTCCAGCACTTCTGACGTCGGCGCCAGTGTCTGTTGCCTGTGCGTCGGCTAGGTGCCTCCCGTGTGCATGGTACCTCCTCTGAGCTACCCCCACATGTGTATTTCCACTGTAAACCTTTCTGAGCATGTGTCTTTCCCGTGGCAAACCACCTTGCCACCCCTGGGGTTGAAATATTCCACCTGCGGCTGGACACCCCAGTGATTCCCCATATGCATCCCTCGGGTCATATGTGTATTTTCTAAGCGCCGCCCCCCCCCCCCCCCCTCTGGGTTGGCAGTAATTGCATATTCCCTTAAAAACTTTGGGATATGCTCCCCAGTGTACCTTGGTATTCCTGTGCTAATAGGAGTCCTTCGTCCGTGCTGTCTCACGACAGGGATCTCAGATTACGCAGGGCACTGGAAGACAGCCGAGAAGGTGGCGTGATTAGACTGGTATCCCCATTCGTCGTCATCCGACGGAACTCGGAGTGACAACGAAAGGGAACGTCTCGGTTACGGATGTTCCGTCTTCCTGCCACTTTCCGCTGTACCGCGGGGATCGCCTGAGCTCAGTCTTGGCTCCTCAGCGAAGAAACATACTGCTTTGCTGGCGCTTCCTCCCTTTATACCCACGAGGTGGGGCGGAGTTGCTCCATGCAAATTCTGCAGACCCATGGCATTTCTTTGCCATTGGCTCGTTTTGTATTACTCGAAGCGGATAGGCTTTCTAAGCGAAACCCCCATTCGTCGTCATCCGACGGAACGTCTCCGTTCCCTACTCAGGGAACGAGGGTTACATCCGTAACCGAGACGTTTTAAGGTCATAACATAACATAACATAACAATTGCGCATGGAACGAGTGAAAACAAGGCTAATAGGCAAATAGGCTAATTCATAATCTGCCCATATAATCATAATTGTGTGTGAAAACTATTAAAAGTTTTGGCTGTTTTACTGCCTCTAGTGTTCATTTCTGTTAGAAACTGCAGTGTACTTATTGGTAGCCTACGTGTTTTGCAAAAATGTTGCCACAGGTAGCTACATTTTTCCAATGAGCCTGTGTTGCAGCAGAACACTCACGAACACGATGATGAAGGCAAAGGTTATCTTTAATAAATCCACAGGAAGATAAATCACACAAAGTACGACTTACAACCACTGATCTATATAATGACATTATATAGATCAGTGCTTACAACATATATCACAGACGAGACCCAACAGCAAATGAGGAATCGGATAATTAACGACACACTCCTGAACTAAATGACAACTAATTAGAAACGTACACGGTTACCTAATGTAACTTCGGTTCTCTCTAGAAGAGGGAACGAGTATTGCGTAAGTTGCTTACGCTACGAGTAAAGTCGTCTTTTCTCGAGATCTGAAGCCAAAATTATCCTTAATTTTGTATTTATTGTCAACGCAGCGGACCATAGCAGACTGAGTAAGTGTGTTCATTGGCTGTCCTGCAGCATATGCAGCAGCCTATCGGTGAGCCTAGCGTCACGTCGCGCCCTCTACGCGTTACAGCCCGCCAAAGTGGGAGTGGCCAATGTATATAAAAGAGGGGCTCAACAGGCTGAACTCTGGTTTTCATTGACTGAAGCGAATACTGACAGCAGTACTTCTATGCCCTGAAGTACTGCTGCAGCTGAGGGCATATAACCCAGCATCCTCTGAAATGTCTTCAGAGATGCGACGCTGTCTTTCTGAAAAAAAGACAGCCAGGAGCCGGACACGGCGCGCGCGCTGTGTCGAGAGCCGGGTCGTCATTGCCACAGAGTCCAGTTCTATGCCCAGAAAAGAGGCTGACTGGCTGGGCAGTAGCGAGCTCTTGGTCCAGTTGACAGTGAGACCCAGGCTTTCCAGGTGGCTGAGAAGCACCGCTCTGTGAGAAACGAGTTCCTCCACTGATTGTGCTAGAATCAGCCAGTCGTCCAAATAGTTCAAAATTTGCATACCCTGACCCCTCAGGGGAGCGAGAGCCTTATCCATGCACTTCGTGAACGTACAGGTTGCTAAAGACAGGCCGAACGGCAGGACGGTGTATTGATATACCTGGCCGTCGAAGGCGAATCTCAAGAATGGCCTGTGACGGGGTATTACGGGGATGGATCTGAAAGTATGCGTCTTTCAGATCGAGGGAAATTAACCAGTCCCCGGGGCGAATTTGCGCGAGGATCTGTCTGGTCGTCAGCATTTTGAACGGTCTTCTCATAAGAACTTTGTTCAAATATCTCAGATCTAGAATTGGCCTGAGGGCTCCGTCCTTCTTGGGTACGAGAAAATAACGGCTGTAAAAGCCTGACTCGCACAAAGATTGGGGTACTGGCTCTATGGAACCCTTGCACAGAAGTTTCGCTATTTCTGCACGAAGTAGGTGTGCTACTTCTCCATTCACTCTCGTCTCGGGCTGCGTTCGAAAGCACGGGGGACGGCGAGCGAACTGCAATGCATAGCCCTTCTTTACTGTGTTCAACACCCATGCTACAGAGGGGGGAGTTTTGACGGCAGCCCGGCCACGGCGGGGCTTAACCGTCTTTTCCTCCCTTGAACTGCTAGGAGGACTTCGCGGGCTCGGGCTTTAGCGCGATCTTAGGCTGGGGTCCCCGTGGGGAGGGAGGCGGCCTATGGCGGCTGGCTGAGCGTGATCTAGGGGGTCGCCCTGTCGTCGCTGCGAAGGCGGTGGCTGGGCTGGACGCTGAGCGGAGCTCCGTGCAGGCTGGTACCGATTGCGGCGTGCAGCAGAGTTTGAACGACGCGGCAAGAAGAGATTCATGGCCTGCGTGGTCTTTTGCACCTCCGAGAAATGGTCCACGATCTTGCTAACAGCTGGGCCGAAGAGGCCGGTGGGGGAGAGCGGGGCATTGAGGAAGAAAGCCCGCTCGGATTCCCTCATGTCGGCGAGCGTCAGCCAAAGGTGCCTTTCTGTGACTGTTAAGGAAGCCATGCACCGTCCAAGAGCCTGGGCCGTGGATTTCGTGGCGCGAAGGGAGAGGTCTGTCGCGCTGCGAAGATCCGTGATGGCGGATGGGTCCGAGCTCTTCTCGTCTAGTTCATGGAGGAGATCGGCCTTGAGAATCTGCAAAGCCGCCATGGAATGCAGGGCTGAAGCGGCCTGTCCGGCGGCGGCGAAATTGCGGCCGAAAAGGGCTGAAGTGGTCCTGCAGGCCTTAGAGGGGAGGGCAGCCTTTGAACGCCATCCAGAGGGTGGGCAAAGGTGCGCTGCCACTGCTTCTTCCACCGGGGGAATAGAATTATACCCCTTCTCGATGGCGCCGTCAACCTGAGAGCGTCGAGGAGGCATGCGAGCGGAATCTCGTGGAAAAAGGGGCGTTCCACGACTTAGAGAGTCCGGCGTTGAGTTCCGTTAGGAAGGGCGCAGTCCTGGATGCGGGCGCTTGGCGGCGGCGATGGAGGAAGTATCCGTCGAGCCGGTTCGATGTGGGCTCCTCAGGCGCTGACCACTCGAGGCCGAGTTGATTCGACAACCTTGGTGAGGAGGCGCAGAAGCTCTGCATCAACGCCGGCCCGATTACGGCCGGCCTCCTGGACTGACGAGTGCGACCCGGACCATTTCTCGCTGTCAGATGCCAGAAGAGAGCAGCTGTAAGCGGCGGCGTTGGGGTCGCCGAGTTCAAATCATCCGCCTGGTCCTCTGAAGTGGCGGCGGCGCGGGAACCGCCGGCTGCGCGTCAGAGAGGAGGGGCGGGGACGGCGAGAGAGAAGCTCGAGGGAAGGCTTCTGGGCGCCAATTCGGTCTCCGGTGGTCTCTGGGAGCGGCGCTTCTTCCTGCGCGGCCCAGCAGAGACAGGCGGAGCGGCATCGTTGAGGAGCTCAAGTTGAGCCCGCAGGGTCGACATTGAGAGCTCTTCGCACTCAGGGCAGCCGCCCGAGGAGAGTGCGCTGGCGGCGTGCTCGCGGCCCAGGCAGAGAGCGCAGATGATATGGCGGTCTCCAGCGATGAGCGGGGCGCGGCACGAGTCGCAGGTGGAGCGAGGCATTTTGATAAAAACGCCTCGCGCTCTTTTAGATATAAGAGTGAGTGTCGCGGCGGCGAGCACACACAGAGAGAAGGCTTAAAAGGATACTGTCGCCAGATAGCGTAGCAGGCACGGGTCGCTGAAGGTGGGGAAGACGGCCGGCTTCTTCAGACGCTTCCTGAGCTTGATGGTCGCTTGTTGGTCGTTGGGTTCTCAAGATCCAGCGATGCGGAGAGCTTCGCTGAAGAGATGAAACCAGAGTTCAGCTTGTTGAGCCCCTCTTTTATATACGTTGGCCACTCCCACTCCCACTTACTCAGCCTGCTATGGTCTGCTGTCTGCTGCACTGCGTTGACAATACATACAAAATTAAGGATACTTTTTGGCTTCATATCTCGAGAAAAGATTGCTTTACCCGTAGCGTAAGCAACTTACGTACCTCTCGTAAGAGAACCTCGAGAACATCTCTTAAGAGAACCATGACAACTAACTCAACAGTGGAAATGGTCCAAACTGAAAACAAATCCAAATTAAGTGAAAGTGTCACCCAGGCATTAAACATGAGTAAATGCAATTAATTTCTACATGCCACGACTTTACAGTAAAGTCAATCTCAACAGCATATGAAAGTAAAAAAATAGTTTGCCATCTCAGTTAAAATAAAACACAGGCTACTGTAAGCTTGCTCCTCTCTAAGCTTGCCATCTCAGTTAAAATAAAACACAGGCTACTGTAAGCTTGCTCCTCCTGTTCATTGGCGCCGCCCCCTTGCTGGCGACTCGGCCACCTGTGTGCAGAGTGTTTGTGAATCGTGTTTTATGTGTTTTTATTATTTATCATGTATCATTATTTATCATTTTTAAAGAACTTTTTTTAACTTTTAAATTATTGGACTGAATTCGGACGACGTTAATATGGCGATATTTAATATTCGCAAGTTGTTTTGCCTTCTCTGGCTATGTGGAATAGTGGTATGGAGAACACTGGGCCTGCAGGATGGTGAACCCAGGCCAGGACTGTCCCTATCACCTATAGCCGGCTGGAGCTCTTGGGATTGCAGATCTCAGCTTCAGGGGGATTTGTTCCTGACGTCGATTTGTCTGAAATCACATTAAAGACCAGGAAGAGAGGTCGCAGAGGAGGAGTTCGAGTTAGGAACAGTCGGCGAAGATATAAACCAGTGTTACCCGCAGTGATTATGGAGAATGTCCGTTCTCTGGTAAATAAAGTGGATGAACTGTCTGCTCTCGTGCGCTATGATCGCCTTTTTCGACAGAGCAGCCTACTGTGTTTTACGGAGACTTGGTTGTCCAAGAAGATACCAGAGTCACATGTTAAAATGGAAGGATTTTCACTCCACAGGCTGGATAGAGACTCAGAGAGGACTGGCAAAAAACTAGGAGGAGGTGTTTGCCTCTATGTGAACGATCAGTGGTGTCATCCTAGCCACGTTACGGTGAAGGAGAAAATTTGTGACCAGAACATTGAACTGCTTGCGGTAAGTTGCCGACCTTATTATCTGCCCAGAGAACTTTCTCATGTTATAGTACAAGTGGTCTACATTCCTCCATCGGGAAATGGAAGGCTGGCCACGGAAACAATTTCGACAGTGACCCATGATATGCAACGTGCTTCACCGGATGCATTGGTTTTAGTAAATGGGGATTTTAACCACAGTACACTCTCTGCTACTTTACCCACTTTTAAGCAAATGGTGACATGTCCAACCAGGGATGGTAAAATTATTGACCTATTCTATACAAATATTAAGGAGAGTTATAGTGCAAAGGGTCTTCCACCCCTGGGGCAATCTGATCATAATCTAATATCTCTGACATCCAGATACTCTCCTGCGATCCGAAATCAGCCTATTGGCTATAAGACTGTGTGCGTGTGGTCAGATGATGCCTGTGAAAGGTTAAAAGGATGTTTTGAGTGTACAGACTGGTCGGTGTTTTTGGACGATGATGATTTGGACAGTATTTCTGACAAAGTCACCTGTTATATAAATTATTGTGTTGAGTCTGTCATTCCACGTAAACGAATTAAAATGTTTCCTAATAATAAACCATGGGTTACTAGGGAGGTTAAAGCAGCTATTAATAGGAAAAAAGCGCCTTTTTTTAATGGTGATAGGGATCAGATCAAAATTGCGCAAAAGGAATTGAAGAGAGTTATCAAACAGAGTAAGTTTAAATATAAGGAAAGTCTTGAAGAACAAATGTCTAATTGTAACACATGGGGTCTTTGGAATGGTTTGAAATCTCTTACTAGTTATGGAACCAAAAGTAACAGTGCTTGCTGGTCAGGACTGAATGTAAATGAGGTAAATACGTTTTTTGCAAGGTTTGATAATGTTGATTACTCTGCCTCTCATGATATGATTTTAGAATCTCTTGTACAGTGTGATAATGTGGACTGTAGTCCAGCAATTGTTATTAATGAAAATGATGTTCGTCAGCAGTTTAAGTGTCTTAAGACCAGCAAAGCAGCAGGCCCTGATGGTATTCACCCTCGTACTTTGAAAGTCTGTGCTGACCAGTTGTGCACAGTTTTCCACGCAATTTTTTCTTTGTCCTTGTCTGCATCGAAAATACCAGATATGTGGAAAACATCGTGTCTTGTTCCCATTCCAAAACATGGCAATGTGGGTTGTAGTTTAAATAATTTGAGACCCATTGCTTTGACGTCACAAATAATGAAATGTTTTGAGAGAATTATCCTTGGTTATCTGGGTAGACAGTTGTCAGATTTTCACGATCCATTACAGTTTGCATATCGAAAAGGTGTTGGAGTAGATGATGCCATACTTTTTATGTTGCATAATATTTATAATCATTTGGAAACAACTTCTAGCTCTGTTAGGATTATGTTTTTCGATTTTTCTAGTGCTTTTAACACAATTCAACCTCATGTTTTAGCTGATAAATTGCTGCGTTGTAACCTTCATAGTAAAACTATTATGTGGGTATTGAATTATCTTATACGTCGACCCCAGTTTGTTAGGCTGGGTGATAAAATCTCTGACATTATTTTAACCAAAACAGGAGCCCCTCAAGGCACAGTTTTATCACCATTTCTTTTTTCTTTGTATACAGCTGACTACAGGCACACTCAGAATTCATGTTGTATACAAAAGTTTTCAGATGATACTGCCCTTGTGGGTTTAATTAGTCATGGCAACGATGTGGACTGTAGAAGAGAGGTTGAGTTATTTGTTAGATGGTGTGATGAAAATTTCCTAAAATTGAATGTAGAAAAGACTAAGGAGTTGATCATTGATTTCAGGAGGAAAAAAGAAGTGATAGAACCAGTGAGTATTAATGGTAAGGAAGTAGAGATTGTTCAGTCTTATAAATATCTTGGTGTCCATTTGGACAGTAAACTGAACTGGAAGAAGAATAGCGAGGCTGTGTTTAAGAAGGCGCAATCAAGACTATTCTTTTTGAGGAAGTTGAGTTCTATTGGTGTAAGTAGGAAGCTTCTTTATGTTTTCTATCAGGGAATTGTAGCTAGTGTTTTATTTTATGCAGTGCTCTGTTGGGGATGTAGTATCACTGTAGATGATAAAAATAGGATTAATAAATTGATTAGAAAGGCTGGCTCAGTGATGGGCCTTAATCCTGACTCACTTGAGATCACTGTGGAAAAGAGAACAAGGGCGAAATTAAAAATAATTATGCGTTACAAAGGTCATCCACTACATTGTAATTTTAGTGGACTTAAAAGCTCATTTAGTGGAAGATTAATAATGCCTCGGTGTTCTACAGAGCGATTTAGAAGGTCTTTTACTCCGAATGCAGTTAGGTTGTTTAATGAAATTGTGTAATTTTTTGTATTGATTGTTGTTGTTTTCTGTCTTTGTTTGTTTGTGGTGTCTGTAATGTGCAAGGGTGGTGAATGAGTTTCCCCTTACAGGGATTAATAAAGTTTTCTTACTTACTTACTTTATAAACATGTATCCATTTAATACAGTAAGGCAGGATGCATGATTCATTTATAGATAGAGCTTCATTCATATTGATTCTATTTTTGGCAGTGCGGTTTGAGCTTGCATTATATGTCTAGAGTTGACATTGAGCGTATAACCGCTATTCATTTGTGTTTCTGCGCCAGCTCTTTTGACTTCATTAAAAAGCACTAACCAGACCGCTGAGCCGCCGCCAATGTCCTTAGTAATGATTGCAATAAAAATGTCCACCACCCCTGAAATTAATCCTTTATAAATAAAGCAAAAGGAATCAATGAGTTATCTAAAGCAGAGGCAGATAGCGCAAGTGTGGTACTGCAGATGTTGAAGACACGCTGGAATAGAGAGGACACACAATCGTAAAGCCCAGAATGGAAATAAAGATATGGACACAGGTTAAGATTAGAGAGGTTTCTGGAGCTGTGCTGATAAAATCCTCTCTGTGTGTTGTCCTCTAATACACGTGAAGTTGTATACATGAAAGTACAAGGTAAGACAGAGGGAAAGGCCAAATCCATTATATTGAGGCAGCGACGCACCTGCGCGCGCACACAAAGGCCGTGGTGGGTTATCTCTGACCGTTGTGTCCTTGTAAACACAAAGCAATTATGCTGAAGACACAATAGAAACATTTAAGCAATGGTTCAATGCTTACTCTCTCCCACTCTGAGCAGGAGGGAACAGCTCAGAGATAGGGAATGTTATGACAGCCTAAATCCAATAATGAGTTAGAAACATTACAGATAACTGGACACTTTATATTCCTTTAACTGAAAGGTTATCCAAGAGGAGCAATAGGAGAAAGTGAGAGGAAAATGAGCTGAAGGTTTGTGTCTTCCTAGCATTGAAGTGCCATATAACTACATTTACATCAGCACACCATTGCTGCGTCCCAATTCCCATACTATCCGTCCTAAATAGTATTCGAAAATAGAATTAGTACGTCCCAAATCGTAGTATGTTGAAATGAGTGTTTCAAAGAGACCCGGATGGTCTACTATATCCGGTCAGAATCCGAAGTGCAGATTGATGCGCACTCTAACGGCTGATATTGCCCACAACCCATCGCGCGCTGGACAAGGATTCGGTTAGAACTACAAACACGACTGAAAAGTGTTCAAAAACTACAGACATGGAGGACGCGCGAGTCCGGCGGTTATGTAGAGATTTAGAAAAAGGGGTTTGAGTGATTAATTATCAGTATCTAACCTCACGAAAATGTATTTATTAAATGTTGTCCACATTATATTGCATCTGCAGCATTGTGAACTTTTGCAAAGATACGTTTAGCCATTAACTTTTAAATGCATTATTATATTCAAATTCCAAACACATGAGGAGAGTCTCGGCATGAAAGCCCCATGACTGGCAGATGAACGTGCGACAACAATTCTCTCCGAAATGGTAAGAAGTTATATTAGATTGAATGGAGGATTTTAACTGTGACGAGATGATTGACAGGGCGGCAGTTTACGGTGACAGGATGCACGCGACAGAGCTGTCCGTTAAAGATGACGAAGTAGTATGTCCCAAAGCTTGCCTACTCTTTTGCTACACACTCAAAAGTATGTACTTTTTCTTCACAAAAACACATGTTTTTTTTTTTTATTGCTAACAGCTTTAAATGCTCACACCCATGGGATTTAAAGGGGCAGGTCCATATTTTGACTCCCTAAATGTTTTTACATGCAGTTTACGGGTTGAGTTATATGATCATACCACAATAAAAGACTGGCCTAAAAATCATTTAACGAATGGTGTGGCAGGTTCTGTGAATGGGTGCACAGAAAGCACAATAAAATAGCAAAAATGTGCCACTAAACTAAGTTCATCCAGTCTTGGCAATTGTCTGTGGGTCTTGGCAAGAGTAAATGGACCAGACTTTGCAGACAGCCCAAAATGTGGCTCTACAATACACAACAGACCACAATCTCCAACCCAAGCTATAACCTTCTGAACCTAAATATTGTTTAATTCGTGATGAAATGAAAGTAGCGCCAGAAGTTTTTTTTTTATATTGTGACATTCAGAGAATTACGGAAGCCCTGAACCGCAATGTAAAAAAAAAAAAAAAAAAGAATAAAGTCGAAATATTTTGAGAATAAAGTCGTAATATTTCGATAATAAAGGCGAAATATTTCGAGATTAAAGTCACTAAATAAATGTCGTAATATTTTGAGAATAAAGTTACAAGAATACAGTCTTCCGTAGAAGTTCTTATTTTTTGTAAAAAAAAAAAAAAAAAAGCGCTTGTGAAGTCAAACTGCTTCTGATCGATCTATATATAATAGTAGCTTTTTACTTTTATCTGGGCTTTCAACGAAAGGAAATTCTACAGGTGTTAATCTAACAACATTGCACTACCATTTGTTTTAGGACGCCTTCAGACGAGCACGAAGACTCCTCCAGAGTAGCAATCCTGGTCCAAACTTTATGTGGCACGTTGATTCGAAGCCTACTGTAGGCCTACGTGTGCTCGTCTATAGGCAATGCCATCTGGGCCGAGAACACTTAAGTTTCTGTCTCCCTCTTCACCGTAAAGCCTTTCTGGATACATTGTAAGTGCATCATTCTGTATCCAATCATTTGGCCGGATCCCGCAATTTCCTCTATAAAGCTACTATTTTGTTTAGATCCATGTCCGAGGCAGTTCCACTTCAGGAGCGCATTTCTTTACACACACACACACACACACGCAACTTCTACGGAAGACTTCTCGTAATGTTGACTATATTCTCAAAATATTACGACTTTATTCTCGTAATGTTTCGACTTTTTTTTTACGGATTTTTTTGTTTTGTTTTTACATTGCGGTTCAGGGCTTCCATGGAGGATAAAAGATTATCGAAAAAGAAAAAGAAAAAAATCTAGATGTTGAAGACACACTGGAATAGATTTGTTGTTTCTATTTACCGGTTGTTGATTAGATGGAGGCAGATCTGAGTACAAGGCACATACGTAGCTAACCCATGTCAGTTTTAAATGTGGTTTAGTCTGTGCTAAAGTACTCATCTGAAGCACTATATATACACACTTCTTTTTTGGCAACAGATCATTTTGACAGCTCTTTTGTGTGTTTATGCATTGAACTATGAGCCTTGCTTGTCAAATCTATGTTTGATATTTTCAAAGTTAAGGCATTAAACACCCAAGAGCATTACAAAGCTTTTGAACTTCTCCCTGTGTCTTCCCTTTCATTGATTGTGTGTTGTTGTTTCTCAAAAAAAATCTACATTCATTCGCAGGCCACTTGATCAATGAATCGTCTTAGTTGTTTTATTTTTCCTGCATGTGGGTTTGTTAAAAGGACAGCAGTAGGCTACAATGCAAAGCTTAGATTATTTGTGCTGGAAAGAGGGTCCACCCCATGTTGAGCCTTTTTTGTGTTTCGTGACACAATGTCTAAGAGGACTGGGAATATAATACATAGTCAAAATCTTGCAAATCTGACAGTGTAACCGAAGTAGTGCGCATTCAATTGCTGAACAATCCTCAAAATAAGGAACACCATTATATAAACATATCTCAGTCAATACTTTCAGAAAGTTGACGGTTTTGACAAATATGGTTATGCATTTACACGCACACACTTTCCATTGTCTTACAGGATGAATATGTTGTCCTTGCAGTCTTTCTTGCAGTTTCTTTGTTCTGCCTAGGGTATAAAGGACAGCTCTTTAAAAAAAAATAAAAAAATTTAACAGAAGATCCTGCTTTGAAGTCAGGCGATGATGATTCCCTTTCCAGCTGTTATGGTTTCCAAGATCCACCTTTTTTGCATTTCTACTGGAACCTGAAAGCAAATAACCAGCATTCTCAATCGACAGCTGAGCTATTAGGATAAACTAACACTTCCAGCGCCCATTTCTGGCTCCATCTGACACGTGGACACCTAACACCTTGCCTCAAATAATGGTATATGCTGTACAACACCTCATTTGTGTAAACCGCACACCAGCAGCTGAGAAACATCCCCATGCAGCAAAATTACACAATCCGTTGACTGATTTAGCATACTTACATTCAGAGGTGTTGCTAAGGAGGTCTATACCTGGAGATAGAGGTTGGACCTGATGCAGGACTGGTTCACATGTGCATCGAGTTGCACAACAAGGGTTTTCTGAGCCAAACTCCTGAAGCATAAATGCCATGTGACTAATTCCTCAGCTTGGGTGTTGCCTTCAACTGATAATGCTGCAAAAACTAGTGAAACTGGAATGGAAATGACACAAAGCAACGAAAACATTCCAAAATCAGTGACTTTCACATTAATAAATACATTAGACTTGACCACCCACATTTACTCATCAGCGAGATGCATCTCTGATAAGACTATTTTTTTCTCTTAGCTCCTCTTGCAAAAATTTTGTATACTGTATGTAAGTGGATGTTGCTGCCCCAAGATTTGTTGTGAACCACTCACCATTGTGCTTGGAGGTAGCTTTTTACTTTAAAGTTCAAAAAAGAGTGAAAACCCAAATACTTATTTCAACAAAAGACAGACTAGACCATAAGCAAGACTCGCCACATAACCACAGGTGCATGTAGACACTGAAGGCAAAGCATGGAACAAGAACAATGAATAAGACTATATCAAAACAAAATACAAGACATTCAGTATAGGGGCCCCTAAAGGGACCTTTGCAAAAATAAAAATATACACTTTCACATGCTCATGAGAAACTACTAAAGCATGCTAAAGTTTCATCGTGAGCACGAGATACCTTTATGGTGAGCACTTGAAAGTCTGTATATTTTTATTTTTGCAAAGGTCCCTTTAGGGGCTCCGTTCAAACAAGACCATGCAGTCCCAAATATGTTAAAGTTCTGTCTGTATTCTCTTGAGGATGGCAAAAATCTCAAAATTCAACCCATTTAAAAACCTTAAAATTTTACTTTCAACTTGAACTCTTGGGAATACATTTGGAAAAAAGCAGAGATTTAAGAGGTCTTAAAACAGCATTTTGATTCAGTCTCCTTAAAGGTTTGCATACTGTTATTTTATCAGTTTTTTTTCTTGCAAAACTCAAGATTCCTCTTGACACCAACTTTGTGAATATTACATTCAAATCCACTCTGACAGCCTCTATCAAGTGTAACAAAATTGCACTTTTGTTTGACAGTCAGATGTTTCATTATTTCTGTCCATTTATAAGGACCGACTGATCTCCATGGTGATGGTGCTAGATATTTTCTGCAGACTTCTTTTGATTTACACTTGTATTAGCACTATACATGTTGCTCCTTAGAAGAACTGTTTCTCTTTATGGCAAACGTTCCCTCTAATGATGCTGAATGGAATGAATGCAACCGGGTCAGTCCAGAAATGTAACATTTAAGCCAGTTAGATGGAAGTTTTGATATGAAGTTCATAGTTTTTACTCCCAACCAAAACATCTCAAAGGAAAGTACAGAAAATTTTTAAAATATTAATTATGCGGTATGTGTTTTATATAGTTTCCAATCATTGAATCTCACTTCAGGAGCGTCTCACTTCAAGAACATCTGTTTTACTTATGTTTTACACTTAAAAATATTGGGTTAGTTCCACATATGAAACTGGTGTTAACAACTTACACATTCACACACGTCATGCACACCACACACTCAAGGAGTGTTAAAAGGCTGTAAAATTATAGTGAGAGTGTCTAAACCGAAACTTTCTATGACAGTACTGTGTTAGCTGTGTGTTACTTAGAGATATGGCCAATATAGTAACACCTGTTCTGCCTCATGTTTGCAAAAAAGAAAGAAAGAAAAATCTCATCATCTCCTTGTTTTTGAAAATAGTTTGAAGATAAGGCTTTATTTGTATCTGAATGCAAAAAATAATCCCTGATGCTTTGGAGCAAAGACAAAAAAAAAAAAAAAATAGAATAAAGTCAACCTAAAATATACTAAAATAAAATAATAGTAAAAAAAAAAAATACATTATTTAAGCAATACTGTGCTGGATAATCACACTCTAAAAGGAGCATGAAGAGCCCACAGATAAAAGAAACCCTCTACCAAGTCTCTGTGAGCTGAACTAGACAGATTATGCAACATCGCCATGCATACAGTACAAAGCAATGTTCATGAGCTTTGACCAATAACAGAGATCGGACCACAGCACTGTTCTAGCTGATGTGGACTAACCATAGCCTGACTGACAGCAGGAAAGAGCATTTCAATAAGGTTCACAGCAAGGTCAATCTCTTCACCCACACTTGAGTTATGTGCATTACAAAGCTGACAGGTTTTTGTACAGTATTCTGCAAGCTACCTGCATTTAATACTAAGATACCTGCATTTAACGACTTACCAAATACATAAATTCATTCATAAATAAATGGACATATTGGAAGTAAAATATATATTTGAGTTCAAATTATTTGAGTTATTTTTCTTGTGGAATAATACAAGAGACAAAACTAGTGTAGCTACATATGAAATCAGTTATCTGGGAGAAAGGTCAGTTATTGTCAATGTTATGTTTAGTTTCTTTGCATTTTAGGGACTGTTTACACAACACCGTTTTCAACTAAAAACTTTTTTATGCAATAATTTACATTTAACATACATTTAACAACGCCATTTAGGCAGCTTGAAAACAAAAACTTTTAAAAACGTGCAAGTTATTGAAAACGATACCGTTATTGTCTCCGTGTAAACTACAAAAACGCAGAATTTGGGAAAAAGTGACATCTTTACAAAGTGACATCGCCAACTACTGGTCTGGCATGTATAACGTCTCGGTTACGTATGTAACCCTCGTTCCCTGAGTACAGGGAACGGAGACGTGTCGTCGGGGGAGTTCCCTGACGAATTGGGATCACGCTAGGGAGCCTATTGCTTTTGAGAGAATTAAAGAGAGCCAATGGAATTGGCATGCAAAATTTGCATTCCGCAGCCCGCCCACCAGCGCGGGTATAAAAAGCGGAAGTAAATATTGCGTAATGCTTTTCGCTGAGGAGCCGAACAGTGTCCAGTCCCCCGCGAAGGTACGACACGTCTCCGTTCCCTGTACTCAGGGAACGAGGGTTACATACGTAACCGAGACGTTCCCTTTCGTCCTGGGAACTCCGACGTGTCGTCGGGGGAGTTCCCTGACGAATTGGGATCCCTAACAAAACGCCATGGTGCTGACCCCTTCCAGCGCCCAGCTAAGCTACCCAAGCAGTTTCACAAATTACGGGAGCTAGCAAGGGAATCACACTGCTGTTCCGCAAGACCCACACAGTGGATTGGATAACACTGGGAAAGCGTGCCCAACCCGTAGACAGGGGAAGGGAACGCTGCGGAAGCCAGATGCCTGAAGAAGGCCTGGAATACACATATGTACTAGCCCAGGGGGATAGTGAAACATATGGCAGTCCCTGAGGTAGTCCCCTCCAAGGGGAGTGGGAGCGTACTCAACAGGGACGACAGAACGAGTCTGTCAAGGGGAAGACACGGCTGGACTGCACGTGGCATAATGGGTCACCGAAGAGACCACTGGACATAACACCCAGTCTACACAACAACTCCCTAAGAGGTAGTAGACCTGGCGCCGGCGGTCCGCCACGCCTGGCACCGAAGGGGTGATGGAGGAACTCACGAGGCTAACCAACGTAGGGCGCCAACGGAGCGAAAGACGCACGTATCCGGCTGAGGCACGGAGTGGCGTAGCAAGCCGACACAACCTATTCCCTCACACCACTGGCCGTAGCGAGTACTCGGGAGGAAATAGGTTCCACACGTAGGCTATATAATCTAGCGAACGTGTTCGGTGTCGCCCAGCCCGCAGCTCTACAAATGTCTGTCAGCGAGGCGCCTTGAGCCAATGCCCAGGATGCGGCAACACCTCTCGTAGAGTGAGCACGCAACCTGGGAGGACAAGGCTCACCCGTAGCTTCATACGCTAGGGTGATAGCATCCACTAACCAGTGAGCTAACCTCTGCTTGGAGACGGCCTTCCCCTTCTGCTGGCCTCCGTAACAGACAAAGAGCTGATCTGAGGTCCTGAAGCTTTGCGTTCTGTCAGTGTAAACCCGCAGGGCGCGGACTGGACAGAGAAAAGCTAGGGCTGGGTCTGCCTCCTCCTGGGGCAGCGCTTGCAGGTTCACTACCTGATCCACGAAGGGAGTGGTAGGAACCTTGGGCACATATCCGGGCCGGGGTCTCAATATCACGCGAGAAAGGCCCGGCCCGAACTCTAGGCACGATTCGTCGACCGAAAAAGCCTGCAGATCCCCGACCCTCTTGAAAGAGGTCAATGCCAACAAGAGCGCTGTCTTAATGGACAGGATATTCAGCTCCACTGTCAGCAAAGGCTCGAAAGGAGGACCTTGAAGAGCTCTCAGTACCAGAGCTAGGTCCCAAGAGGGTACAGAGTGCAAAACACGAGGTGGATTTAACCTCCTAGCACCCTTAAGGAATCTGATGATCAGGTCGTGCTTCCCCACGGACTTACCTTCTACTACATCGTGATGTGCGGCTATTGCGGCAACATACACTTTGAGGGTGGAGGGAGACAGCCTTCGCTCCAACCCATCTTGTAGGAAGGAAAGCACGACTCTGATCGGGCAAGTTCGGGGGTCCTCCTGGTAGGAGGAACACCATTCGACGAATAGGTTCCATTTCAACGCATAGAGGCGCCTCGTAGAGGGGGCTCTAGCAGAAGTGATGGTGTTTACCACTGCCTGTGGTAGATCACCTAGAACCTCCGCGTCCCGTCCAGGGACCAGACATGGAGTTTCCAGAGGTCTGGACGCGGGTGCCATAGAGTGCCCCGTCTCTGAGAAAGGAGGTCCTTCCTCAGAGGAATCGGCCAAGGAGGGGCTGTCGTGAGGAGCATGAGTTCCGTGAACCAAGTCCTGGTGGGCCAATACGGCGCCACTAACAGGACCTGCTCCTCGTCCTCCCTGACCTTGCACAGAGTCTGTGCAAGAAGGCTCACTGGGGGAAACGCATACTTGCGCAGGTCCCGGGGCCAGCTGTGAGCCAGGGCGTCCGTGCCGAGGGTCCCCTCGGACAGGGAGAAAAACCACTGGCAATGGGTCGTGTCCGGAGAGGCAAACAGGTCTACCTGTGCGAGTCCGAAAACACTCCAGATCAGCTGAACCGCCTGGGGATGGAGTCGCCATTCTCCTGGCAGGGGAGGCAACCGTGAAAGCTCGTCTGCCACACGGTTGAGCTCCCCTGGAACATGAGTGGCGCGAAGCGACCTCAGATGCTTCTGACTCCATAGGAGGAGGTGGGAGGCGAGTCGCGACATGCGGCGGGAGCGTAGACCACCTTGTCGGTTGATGTACGCAACGGTCGCAGTGCTGTCCGTACGGACCAGTACGTGCTTGTCTTTGAGGAGCCCCTTGAGGCGGCACAAAGCCAAGCGTACTGCTTGCAACTCTAGGCAGTTGATATGCCAATGCAGCTGGGGCCCCGTCCACAGACCCGAGACTGCATGCCCTTTGTACGTGGCCCCCCACCCCATGGCAGAGGCATCTGTGAAAACCACAGCATGCCTGGAAACCTGGACTAGGGGCACTCCGGCCCGTAGAAACGCAGGATCCGACCACGGGGAGAAGGTTTGGCGACAGTGCGGGGTTACTTTGACCCGGAACGTGCCGCTCTGCCACGCCCACCTCGGGACTCGATCGTGAAGCCAGTGCTGGAGCGGTCTCATATGTAACAGGCCGAGCGGCGTTACTGCGGCTGCCATATGCCCCAGGAGCCTCTGAAATTGTTTCAGTGGGACCGCTGTCCTGCCTCGAAAGGACCTGAGGCAGGTGAGCACTGACTGGACGCGCTCCTCCGTGAGGCGCGCTGTCTGGGCGACCGAGTCCAACTCCATACCGAGATAAGAGATCCTCTGCACGGGGCAGAGTTTGCTCTT
Organism: Tiaroga cobitis; assembly: GCA_030578255.1. Lineage (NCBI taxonomy): Eukaryota > Metazoa > Chordata > Actinopteri > Cypriniformes > Leuciscidae > Tiaroga > Tiaroga cobitis. The sequence goes on along the minus strand of CM060611.1, from coordinate 26,369,357 downwards.
GTCCCAGTTGACCTGAAGCCCCAACCGGCTGAGGTGCCGTAGCACTATGTCCCTGTGATCGCACAACACATCTCGCGAGTGAGCCAGAATGAGCCAGTCGTCGAGATAGTTGAGAATGCGAACGCCCTGTTCTCTCATGGGAACAATGGCCGCCTCCGCGACTTTCGTGAAGACGCGGGGTGACAGGGCCAGCCCGAAGGGTAGGACTTTGTACTGATACGCTCGACCCTCGAAAGCAAACCGTAGAAATGGTCTGTGTCGAGGAAGAATCGAGACGTGAAAGTACGCGTCCTTCAGGTCGATCGCTGCAAACCAATCCTGGGGACGGATGCACTCGAAAATGCGCTTCTGCGTGAGCATCTTGAACGGGAGTTTGTGCAGGGCCCGATTCAAAACTCGCAGGTCCAGGATTGGTCGTAACCCACCGCCTTTCTTGGGTACAATGAAGTAGGGGCTGTAAAACCCGGACCTCATCTCGGCAGGAGGGACCGGCTCGATCGCGTCCTTCGCCAGCAGGACATCGATCTCTTTCCGCAGGACAGGGGCATCCACTGACCGCACACGGGTGAAGTGGATGCCCCTGAACCTGGGAGGCCGGCGTGCAAACTGAATTGCATAGCCGAACCGGATGGTGCGGATGAGCCATCGAGACGGACCCGGAAGCGCTAGCCAGGCTTCCAGGTACCGAGCCAACAAGCCCACCCGAACCACCGGCGTACCCGCGGAGGGGCAGCGAGGTGGAAGGCAGGGACCCGGCTGCAGTGGCGATGTAGCCACTGGAAGCGGGGTCTGGGCGTGGAGTTTGCCAGAGACCTGCTTCCACCGAGGGGCAGACGGCAGAGAGAGCCCGTGGGCTTTCTGCTGCGGGCTGCCCCGTGGCGAGAGGAGGGGAAGAGACGAGGTACGAGGCCCTGCCTCCTCGTGAGCTGGTCTCTGCCCCTCTGGGCCCAGCCGCCGAGAGGAGCGACGCAACCGAGGAAGCATCGCCGCTCTCTGCAGACTGGGAAGAGGGGAACGGGAGCGATGCTGCTCGGTGACAGCATCCACTGCCATCCTGACCCTCTTGGATGGAGGAGACTGCGTGCCCACCAGTCTCGACCGAGGATGACCTGAAGGAGGAAGGAGAAACTGCTCTTTTAATGAATTTTTGGGTACCGCTGACCGAGTGGCCAGCGGCGGAACAGAAAGATTTACAAAAAACAAAAAATTCTCCACCCGGCCCTCCCCCGGGGGAAGGAGGCGTGCAGGGGCACCCTCCCGAAGAGCAGTCGTCCGGTCCTCCTTCAGGTCGCCCGTCTCAGGGCCGCTTCCCTCCCTTCCTTTTACGGGAAGGGGCCGGGGGCGTCTGAGCGGGCTTGGCCGACCTCTTACGACCAGACTTCCTCACTCCAGGGTTGGAAGGCTGCGCTGGAGGGGGAGCTGGCGCCGGAGGACGGCCTCGGCGACGGGAAGCAGCTGGAGGTTCTACAGGAGCAGAAGACGGACCCGCAGCAGCCCGTCTCCTGTGCAGGACGTGCCGTATCGCCTCCGACTGCTTCTGGGCGGCGGAGAACTCTTGGGCTAAGTTCTCCACCGCGTCGCCGAAGAGGCCGCCCTGGGAAATGGGGAAGTTGAGAAGTTTGTTCTTCTCCGCTTCCCGCATCTCAGCCAGGGTCAGCCACAGGTGGCGCTCCTGGACCACCAAAGTGGACATCGCCCGACCCAGCGAACGTGCGGCGACTTTCGTCGCCCGGAGGGCGAAGTCCGTCGCCACACGCAGCTCCTGCAGCAGAGCCGGGTCAGGACCACCCGCCTGCAAGTCATGGAGCGCCTTTACTTGATGGACTTGCAAAAGCGCCATGGCATGCAGGGTGGAAGCGGTGTCTCCACACGCCACGTAGGCATCCTTGGTCAGACCAGAGGAAAACCTACAGGCGCGGGAGGGGAGTGAAGGGGCACCCCGCCAAGCGGAAGCGGTCTTTGGACACAATTGCATCGCAACCGACCGCTCCACTGGGGGGATTCCCTCGTACCCATGCGCCGCTCCACCGTCCAGGGTGGTGAGGAGGGAGGAGCGAGGATGTCTACGCCTGGTCGCCAGAGGGGCCAGCCAAGACTTCCTCAACTCCTCATGCACTTCAGGGAAGAATGGGACTGGAGCAGGCCGTGGGGCAACAGCACGGCCCGCCCCAATACACCAATCATCCAGCCGCGAAGGTTCGGGACCCGGCGGAGGGTTCCACACAAGCCCGACATTCGCGGCCGCCCGTTCGAGCATAGCGGCCATTTCTGGATCCGGCTCAGGCTGAACCACCACACCCGAAGGGGGCAGTCCCGCCGAGTCATCACCAGAAGATGACCGCTCCTCCTCCGATGCCGCGATCGACATCTGCCCAAGCACGAGAGGCAGTATTTGTGGCCATCATCCTGAGGGAGAGATCGACCGCATCCAGAAACGCACGGGTGAAACGTCATCCTGAAAAGGACGCGAAACACCCGTGTTGCTCTTTTAGAAGAAAGAAAAAAACTCTCTTTAATGTGCCGAGGCACAGAGGAACCACCGCGGCAGACAGACGGGGAAACTGCAAGCCCGAGTGCTGCACTCACCACCCAATACCAGCCGTTAAAACAGCTTTTTTTTTTTTTTTAAAGCCAGCCGCGGGAAGCGATGGTCGCTCGAAGTGCCGTCACACCAGCAGCAGAGGATTTTTCTCTTCTCCCAAAGACGCTCGTTCTTCTCTCTTCTCAATTAAAGCTTTCTCGAAGGACACAGCAGCTCAAAGAGACACACTGGAGGCTCCGAAGCTAAAAGCATTACGCAATATTTACTTCCGCTTTTTATACCCGCGCTGGTGGGCGGGCTGCGGAATGCAAATTTTGCATGCCAATTCCATTGGCTCGTTTTAATTCTCTCAAAGGCAATAGGCTCCCTAGCGTGATCCCAATTCGTCAGGGAACTCCTCCGACGACACGTCGGAGTTTCCAGGACGAAAGGGAACACCGGATTTTTAGTCGTTTTCACAGATCCTTGTGAACGGGGATCATTTTCACAATGTTGTCATCTGTACGGGGAAAACCCTTAAAATCAAACTTTCATGTTTTTAGTACATCGTTGTCGTGTAAGCATACCCTCAGTTTGGTTTTGGTTCTGTTGCTGTTTGCCTAAGTTCTCTGTCATTGTTTGTTTGTTAATTAGCTAAACACCTGATCCCTATTTTTTTGATTATCCTTCCTTGTGTATATACAGTAAAGCCTTCGGTTCATTCAGTTCTTTGTCCAGTATTGTCTATATTTTAACATGGTTGTGTTTTCCTGAGTTTCTCTCTGGATTTATGATTATATACGGTTTATTTCTCTGAATCGCCTGTATCATGCGCTTACTAATGCCACACCTTACAGTTATATAGTTGTGCAACAAAATGTGTTTGAACTTATTCACCTATTCGCCAAAGAATCCTGAGCAGCATGTGAGAAATGTTCTTGAGAACCAAATCAGAATAAAAATATATGTTACATTTATCGCTTTTCTGTGTACTCAAAGTGCTATATAAATGGAAGAGTGAATCTCCTTAACCACCACCATAATATAATAAAATAATGATTTGTAAACGATCATGTGACACTGAAGACAATAATAAATTACACTGCAAAATACATTAAAATAGAAAACAGTTATTTTAAACTGTAATAATATTTCACAATATTATTTATGTTTAATAATTGCAGCCTTGGTGAGCATAAGATACTTTTTTCAAAACATTTGAATGGTAGTATACTACAATGAGCTGAATAGCCACAAAACCTATCTTGCAATATCGAAAGACTGTTTCAAATCATAACATGACAATCAATCATATCGGAGTTCTCCTGTTTAACATAAAAAAAAAGAATTTACGCTCTTAGTAAAAATGCCTAGTTCTGTCGTGAAACTCTTGATGGCACAGGCTGATGGGTCCTTAACAAAGCTGAGCATTAACTAATTGACACAAGCTGATTGGTTTATGTCACATCTGCAGCCAATGAGCTTGCTTGCTCAACATTTAAATGGCTGGTTACCTTTCCCCTCCACCTGTATAGATCTGCTATGGGTAATTGCTGCTGCTGCACAAATTGCATCATGTCTACATACTCACAGCAACATATCTGCGTATTGGCAGCAGGAGCATCATTTTCAATAACAGCAATAATCAGCATCAGCATAGCAAATCTATCCAAGACCAAATACATTAACATTGTCATATGCATTAGCATGCTAAAAATATCCAGAGAGTTGTTATGATAGAACTATTACAAGTAAACAAAAATCAGAGGCAACATATGTGCAATACTTGAGCTTTAACCCATGGGGTCTAAGGTGTTTTTGGGGTCCTTGAGATGTTTGGACATGCCCTGATATTTGTGCTTTTTTCAGTTGCTTACCGTATAAACATATTAATGGCACAGGTGAAATTACACTCTATTTAGCACAAACGGGGCTACCATAATATGTGAGCAACATGTTTGTATTTTTGAGTGAATATTGTTTATGCATGGTTATTGAAAAAACAAAATGAAAGTTTCTGAAATAAGGCCACAAAACACATTAGTTTGTGTGGTGGAACATGCTATTTATTGTTTTTTTGTATTTTCTCATCATCTACTATGGGTAAGGCTGTGCCACCCTCATCCTTAAGTGACCCATGGTAAATTAATACCACACTGCACTCTGATATTCAAGTTAAAACTCCACAGTAAAAAATGCCTTTTTGAGTATAGCCACCTGATAACTTGAGTGCTGTAATCAGTTAAAGTGAATGCAAAATCTTGAATGTAGTGATGGTCTCACTGGGAAATATGCATGCCTGCTTGAAGAACAAGGCCTTTGACATATATGAAAGCCCTCAGAGTCCATGTATACGTATTTCCAGGTAACCGTGTTTAAGGCATGCATAATGCATATGCAATTGAAGTAAATAATGTGGTCTGTTGTGCATTTTACAGGGGTAGCGTACACATTCACTCACTAACTTAAACACACACACACACAAACACCACGATATAATAAAATCATCATCTCAAACCAATATCTTGCTGTGCCAACGCAATATATTAATAAAAGACAATACAAGCCTGAACAAAATAAGGGGGCCTGAGAGACTGAAATCACACAGGTAAACAAGGGACAGATAGATTACATTCCTTCAAAGTAAAATGAGTTGTGTTCTTTTCTCACCCAGCCTCTCTCCTCCTCGCCTCAATCCCTTCCTTTATTCTCCATCTATCTCTCGTGATTCAATCGCCCAGGCTCTTGCTTTCCTTTCTGTCACCCCCTCTCTTTAACTTGATTAGCCTATAGTGCAGCAAAGACAGCTAAGTGGGGAAAATACTGTATTTTTTCTGTCGTTTAAGATAGTTTCTATTTTTCTGCGACGTCGCGGCTGAAACAACAGACGTATGGCAATGTAAATCTAGTTTATGTGCTTTATTTAATGTTAAAAGGGTGTAATGTGACTTTGAATATCATTTAGTGCTCCCAGCTTTGTTGCCGTAAAAGCAACAATGGATAATTCAACTATACCTCAGATCTTGAAATTAAACAAATGGAAACAAGAACGTTCTGTGAACAAATAAGCGTATTCTTTGGCAAAGATTGTTTTAGTAACTCAGTGTGTATTCTTAAGGCGAGACACGGCAGGCAAAAACATAGTTTTTTTTTTCACTGGTCAATTTTGAGATTTTGGGATATTTGTCTTCAATAACATGTCTTCTTTCAGACTTGTGGTGAAAAAAAAGTCCAAAATACACATTTAGGTCTTTATTTTACGACACTTTGTCTGTTTGCGTCTGTAGATTTCTCATAAATTCGTCAAAAGTTGGCGATCTCAATCCTCCCGCTGCTCCGCGATCGCTGTCTGCACCCTGTCACACACTGTTAGAAAGCTCTCTCTCTCTCCTGTACAATGTTGTCTGATCCAAATATGGTCATTTCTTTTTTATCAGCAACCAATCATGAAAGTAAAAGGGCGCAAATGCGCAATCTCATTGGCTGATGCTAAATCTTTAAAGCCCGTTTTCTCAAAATGACCTTTCTCTCATACTCCAAGTCCGAAATCTCCACTTCAGTAGCACCTATATACACCAAACTTTCCAGTCTTACCTAGTTATATTATGAACACATTTACAGAGGGATTTGTAAATATATTATTCCTAGCCTGATTCATATAACATTTTATTCCAAAAAACATGGCAAAAATATATTTTTTAAGGCTATTAACAGTATATTCTGATTTACAGGATAACAAAAGTAGATATCCATAAATCCCTCTGTAATTTTTTTCCCATTTATGTGAACACAATGAAAAAAGAATTTTGAACCTGGCTTTATCCAATACTTAGATTTCATTTTTTTAAATATATGCAAATTAGTGCATATTTAATTAGATAATGCCTAATTTGCATATTTAAACATTAAATTACAGGAAACTTGTAATACATTTTTTTCTCAGCTTAATGTAGGTAATCGACTGGGAAAGTTTCATGGTGATATCTGCTAGTTAAAAAATTTACCCTATTCACCTGTAGTGTCGCGCCTTAATAATGTTTAAAGGGCACCTATTATGGCATTTAAAATGTTCCTAATATTGTCTTGGGAGTCCCCAACAACAGTTTTACATGCATGCAATGACAAAAAACACTTTTTTTTGTCTTATAATATGCATTTATTTTTACCAGATTTGCTCACCCAAATTTCGACTCCCAAATGATTCGTTCAACGACTCATTTTTCCAAACCCCTCCTTTGCATGACGCTAATCTGTGGTGATTGGTCAGATGCAATCAGTTATTGTTTGCGTTAGCCCAACGCATAAACATATTGATAAAGCACTGCAGTACTACAAGGTTTTGCTCTATTCTTTATGACAAATCCAATAACAACGACATACATTTTCACATATTTTAAAAAAAAATTGACATTGGATACCTAAAGCTGCGCTGAGCGTAACTTACACAACACACACAAATACTTATTGAGCATGCTACAAAACACATAAAAGCAACAATCATTAATAATACTTACAGGTTGTGATTCGGAGGAGGAAGCTGATCCAAATAAAATTGGTACTGAACCTTCCTTCAGTATCAACCGGCTCGCGAATCCACACTTGAAAGCATTTATGTTTGTAAAGCAATCGTCATAAAAATGACGCGAACACAGCACAAGGTTCGGCCTATACTTGTGTGGTATAGTTGTAAATATGAACTCTAGCCACTGATTCTTCACATGCTCCTCCCTGGGCAGTGACAAAAGGTCGCTTTTGATTCGCACTTCAGAACACAGCGTCTTGTTGTCGCCATGATGTTTTTAAGTTTACCCTGGTGTCTGCGTGCGCAATGAGTGGCCGTTTCTTATTCAAATTACTTGTCAAGTTGACGTCATCTAGATAGAGAAAAAGCATCGTTCGTCTATCGATTCATATCAGCGACTCAGAGTCGACTCTTACTTTTGAGAGACAATAAATTTGTATACGGTGAACTTTCATATTTAAAACTTTGCAGGAGAAAACAAAGAGGTGCAGTGATTAGGGCATTACGACCGCTTCTACGGTTCACCCTTAAGACTCTTGATAGTAGCTTTCTCAGTGGGCAGTATGTATCTATGTTACACACTACATGTAAGGTAATTTTCAAAATTCCATAATAGGTGCCCTTTAAATTGTGTAATATTTGTGAATTTGATTATGTACTTATCCATTTTCTTGCAAGTCCCGTCAATGTTAATCTGGTGCCGTGCACTTGCCACGAGATCCCGCCCTCACGCTGTTCTGATTGGCTGTGGGTTTTGATTGATTTGACGCATCTCGTAGTCGCGTCGCATCTGATGTGGACAGGCAAATAGCTTGTTGCTGGAATCTTTGGCCCTGTCCCAAATGGCACACTCCGGACTTGTGGACTTACTCAGAGTCCACACTTCGGTGACGTCATGTAGTGCAGACCTATAGGGCCCTTAGCGCGAGTCCGCGAGGGCGCATTGAGAGGTATTTTTGGGACAGACTCGATCGTCAGGCCGGAAACAGGAAGACGGTCTGATTGTTGTTATGGACAGGAGCTACAGGTTCGGGGAAATATGCTGCCTATTGTTGTTGTGTTTACATATGACTCAGTAAAGCCTTGACATTCTGTTCTATTTATTTAATGAATCCTAGTGCGATCGTATTATTCAGCTCGCTATTATTAGCCTATGTTTGAGACATCAACCACTGGTCAATGATCATAATGTTTGTATAAACTTGTCATAAAAACCGTAATGATAATTTCACTTAAATGTTTTGTTCTCAGCCATGTTAACAATTGTCCGTGAGCGAAATCTCCTCCCATCCGTTGTCTGATTGGCCTTTCGCAAGGATTCCTGTGTAGTGAAAGTGCGTGGAGCCTGCATCTATGCGGGCTTCACGGAAGACTGCTTCAAGGGTACAAAGGGGGCGCTGCTGAGCACACTTCAGAGCGTTAACATGCTAAATGGGACGGCCTACGGTCTCGTAGACTCGGCGAGCACGCGCAATTTAAGTCCACGAGACCGAAAGTCCGCATGAAGTGCGCCATTTGGGACAGGGCCAATTTCGCATCGCGATAAGCATTTGATTGGACAGAAGATGTGATGAAAAGCTGAAGTCCGCGGTGACATCATAATCCGTGATCCATTTTAGCGGAAGTGAGAGACTAAGTTTTGAATTCTTAAATCTCCTAAATGCGAATTTTGTCATTGTTTTGGAACACACCAGCTTATTTAAAACAATAAGGCTAACATATTCATACTAGGAGATTAAAAACGTAAATTTTGATTACAGGGGGCCTTTAAATAGTGTTTAATGAATGTTTATTTAAATGTTTATTGGTACTGGCAGGCTACTTTTCAATTTCAATAAAAAAAAAACAATTCTTAACTAAAATTAACTAATTAGATTTCTCAGAATATGCAATAAGAAAACACAATGTAAGGCAACCTCATGCAGTGCATGAAGGTCAGAAACAAACCCAAAGAGACACTGCCGTCTGGAGAATCGGATTTGACCCACAGCTTATGTCAAAAAAATGAGGAAGGAGCAGAACTGGTTTGAGAGGGTGTGGCACTGAGCTGAGGTTCAGCCATACACTGTTAACAAACCGCTGCCTCTTAGAATCACAGACTGTCAGAGTGTCTCACAGCCTCCCCAACACATGCTGCTGTGTCGCTGTCATATGGGAATATGTCAAGCTTTATCACAACAACATAGAAACCTCTGTGACATGTGTGTCAATGAGGTGACAGCGCACATGCACTTATGTCAACATATAACAGCGATATGATTGTTAGAGATTTGTATGACGGCTAGTGCCTTCAGAATAGGTGATTTGTGGCTTTCTTTGAATTAGGCTAAAGATTTGTGCATCATGTAAAATATTTGATGGTAAAGAATGACTGTTCTCAAAACCTGTATTTTTACATTAGAAAACAAATTACATGTTTGGAGTTCTGGTTTCCCATGCATCACCAATTGATGATGTTTTTGTAATTATTTTTGTCTATTCAGGTGGATATGTCATGTCTCTGCTAGCTGGTTTCCCAGACTGACCAAGTTTGTGTTCAGCAAGGAGACGAACCACTTTAGGCTTGTTTAGGCTGTATTATTAGCATGAGTGCTTTTGTTATGCCATGCTACTAATATCATAGATAAACATAGAAGCCTATGTTTCTAATAACAGATCTTTTATAAAATTCATAAATTCTCACTGGATGAGCCACATGCAAAGCAGTTTTACAATAGCCAATATGCTAACAACTTAGCACATAAATATGCTAACAGCATATAGCACACAAATAACTAAACATATAGCCACCATAAAACTCAATTTAGGCTAATTAGCAATGTTACTAAGAGGCAGCGATTTTACCACAGTCCATTTTGCTTCATGTCAAACAACTTTCCTTATGGCAAAATCACAGCAAAAAGGGGTTTACTACTCTTAATTTCTCAATAAACAAGCATAAACTACAATCTTATCAAACAAATGCTTGTTTTCGGATGCTTGCTATACTAAATAAATCTGTAATTTTATGTTGTTTCCAAAAATTAATTTGTATGTATCTCATAGGCCTAAGCTAGTCCAGGACAAGAAGCGGGCTGAAGCAGAAGACGTGTCAGTCAATAAAAGGACAATATTCAAACAAAATTATAACAAGTATTATGGTTGGCTAACAACTTAAAGCTTTTTTCCTCCATGAGGATCTGATCCTTACGCTCTTGAGAAATAATACTGCAATATCTAACTGCTAGAAAGAGATCTGCGAATAAACACCTCCTCAAGGAAGTATGGTAGGGAGAGCAGAAGAGAAAATCTGTTCTCTTCCTTCACACCTGTGCCAAGTGACGAGGGTCAGAGATGCACATTGTTATTCATGAATGCACACATGCAACTTCACATGACAGCTGACTCCAAGAGGAACTTTTAAAAGATGGTCATGTCAGCCAATTAAATGCAAGTTAAGCATTTATAACATGAAGGGAAAATAACAAAAAGGGAATTTAGAAAACTCAATGAAACCTGATGCATTCTCAGATTCTCCCAACTATTAAAATTGTCTTGAAATGGTTGTAAAGTAAAACTACTTTTTGTCAATTTAAATGTGTTCACTAAATGCAAAAGGCCTCATTCAGTCAATAAATTAAGCAAGATAATTACAGATTACGTGTTCAACAAATTTTTAATTAGTAAAACAATAAATTATCCTATCATTTTGGTAGCCATATATATATACAGTATAGCCTTATATACTGTAGGACGCTTAATATGAGAAGTGAACTAGCTGTCTGTTTCTGAAGGCGCAATCACTTTATTAATTAAACATCTGAAATATAGTTTTAGAAGGTTGCTCAACACCTCAACACTGGACACACAAACCTCAAGAACAGTGACAATTAACAAATGTAAAAAGATGAACTCTCAATATCACAACACAACAAATATACAATAAAAACGCAACAACAACCATTAACATTTTAGCAATATTGTTTAATTTGAAGTTCTTTATTCAGACATATGTGTTTGAGTTGGGACAACATTTGGGGAATTCTGTTGGTCTAACATGGGTTCTCTTACGAGAGGTTCTCTCGTATTGCGTAAGCTAGCTTACGCTACGGGAAAGATTCATCTTTGCTGAGATATTGAAGCCAAAAAATTATTTCATAATTTGTATCCATACACAACGCAGTTCCTCTGCGGCAGACCTAGAGCGGGCTAGCTAGCAGCTCATTGGTTCGCTCAGAGAGAACTGCTTAAGCCTATGGGAGAGCGGGGCTGAACCCGCTTCCAATGAGAGGCGCCCGCGCGTCCATTGCGTCATGGCCCGCCAGAATGGGCGTGGCCATGGTGTATATAACAGTCTCTCCCAGGCTTATATGTTGATTCATTTCATCTTCAGCGAGCTACACGCTTCTGCTGTCCTGAGAAAAGCCGCCGTCGTGGAAAAGGCACCTTCTAGCGAGCATCTGGGAGTCTGAGGAAGCCGGCCGTCTTCGCCACCTTCAGCCGTCCTGCAAGCTAGCGCCATCCGACGGATTCATATCCTTACAAAAATCTTCTTGTATTGTGTGTGTGTATCTAAAAGAGCAGCGAGCGTCTTTTTTAAGATGCCTCGCACACCTGCGGCTCATGCCGCGTCCCTCTCAGCGCCAGAGCCCGCCTTCTTCTGCGCTCTCTGCCTGGGACTGGGACACGCAGAGCTTTCTCTCGCCAACGGCGGATGTTTCCTCTGCGATTGGGCTTCTGTTGTTGACCCTGCGGGCTCGACTCGAAGCGTTACGCCGCCTCCCCCTCTCACCGCCAACGAGCGCTGAATGGGGGACGAGCTGCTTACAGCTGTGCCAACCGCGACTAGCTTTCTTTACTTTACAAGAGAGCTAGCCCGGCCGTCACCGGCAAGTGGGTTTATAGTGCGTTAAGTTCCGTCGAGGCCGAACTAGTCACTGCTATCACACCCTCTTATCTGCTCGCGCTATTGAGCCTGTGTCTTCCCCCTAGCTCAGTGGTGGGACACAAAGTCTCTCGCGCCAGAGACCCGTGTTCGATTCCGGCTCTCACAGATAATTTTTTATGCAGCTCTGAGCTCTCGGCTAGCTTTCTTACGTTACAGAAAGCGGCCGCGCTCTCCCGCCTGCATATAACGCTACATAAAGCGTCTATTCCGGCTCTCGCAGATAATCTTTATGCAGCTCTGAGCTTGCGCCCGGCTCTCTTACGTGACAGAAAGCGGCCGCGCTCTCCCGCGCTCATGAGAAACGTTCTCATTTCCGAGCATAAAGCTGGACAAATGGGTTATAGTGTGTTAGTTCCGCTGAGGCCGAACCTGTTACTGCTATCACGCCCTCTTATCTGCTCGCGCTACTGTGCTTGTGTCATTACCCCTGTGAGTGGTGTATCACAAAGCTTTTCGCGCCAGAGACCCGCGTTCGATTCCGGCTCTCGCAGATAATTTTTATGCCGTCACAAGTCCAGCCTCTGCAGGCTAAAAATAGTCTCGTGCCCGCTTGCAGCGCTCACGTTTCTAAGACGCACTTGCACGCGACGCGCGTCACAAGTGCAGCCGATTTCATGCTATATATATATCCCGCTGCAGGCCGCTCACGTGACCAGCCTCAGCTGAGAAAAGGACGCCTATTTCTCACCATGGCTGAACCGCCATCAAGGTTTCGCCCTCTGTCAGTCCCCGTTCACACGGCTACTGCAGCAGTGTACACCGCCATCAACAAGCCGGTCTCTTTTCCCGCTTGCATGTGCACAAACGCCGTTTTCACCGCGTCCCAGAGGAAAAAAAAAAAAAAAAAAAAAAAAGTGCATAAAAGCCTCTTGTGTAGAAAATGTGCCCACAACACTGTGTTCACTCATACACAAAACACTGCAGGTGCACAAACACCGTTTTCACGGCGACCCAGAGATATCTCAAAAAGAGCATAAAAGCCTCACGGGTAGAAAAATCTCCCGCTGTGGCCGGACCGCCGTCAAAGCTTCGCCCTCTGCCAGTCCCCGTTATTTCGCCGACTGCTGTAGTGTTGACCGCCACAAACAAGCCGGTGTCCCAGCCCGCTTGCGAGCGACAATAAGCCGTTTTTGCGGCTACCCAGAGAAATCTCAAAAAGAGAAAATTTGCCAGTTGTGTAGAAAATGTGCCCACAATCATGTGCTCACCCATACACACAAGCATAACATATCTCGTGTCTCTATCAGAGCCCCATCACATGAAACGGGCACAGCCCGCTCTAATATCAGAGAACATAAACACGCCCACGAGCTCGTGCGCGTGTCCCCTCTCTGCTCGCTCTGTTTCACGGCCCATAGACTCCTCTCTGAGTGCAAATCCCGTTGCCACACACATTCAAAGCGCGCCCACACACTGTGTCCAGCCCGCTATGTGCAGCAATCAGGGCAATATAGCCATTCGGCCGTTAGCCGCATGCTCCAAAGCGTGGGAAGCCATTCCAGGCATTTCCCCGTGGGTGTTAAGCATTATAAAGAGCGGCTATCTGCTACAGTTTCGCCGCCGCCTGCCTCGTGCGCGCAGCTCGAATCTACTGTCAGCCCGCTGGCCGCCGGCACGCTCCGGTCAGAAATTGCGACGCTGTTGCAAAAGGCGCGCTATAGAGAGAGTCCCGCCATCTATGACCGAGTCGGGGTTTTACGGCCGTTATTTTCTGGTTCCCAAGAAAGACGGCGGCCTCAGACCGATTTTAGATCTCAGGTCTTTGAACAAAGTGCTCATGAAGAGACCGTTCAAGATGCTCACTACCAGGAAACTCCTCGCGCAAGTGCGCCAGGGGGACTGGTTCATCTCTCTAGACCTGAAAGACGCCTATTTTCAGATCCAGATAAATCCCTGTCACAGGCCATTCTTATGTTTCGCCTTCGAGGGTCTTGTTTATCAATACGCCGTTCTCCCGTTCGGCTTATCTCTGGCGCCCCGTACATTCACGAAGTGCATGGATGCGGCGCTCGCCCCCCTGCGAAGCCAGGGGCTGCGCATTCTGAATTATCTGGACGACTGGCTGATTTTGGCCCAATCACAGACGGAGCTTCTGTCGCACCGCGCAGTTCTCCTCGACCATCTGGAAACGCTGGGCCTCTCTGTCAACTGGACAAAGAGCTCCCTTCTTCCCAGTCAATCGATTTCCTTCCTAGGAATAGATTTGAACTCGGTCACAATTACGGCTCGCCTGTCTACACGGCGCGCGCGCAGTGTTCAGCATGTAGCCGCCTCGTTTCAGATGGACACCCGCACACCTCTGAAAACTTTTCAGAGGATGCTGGGTTACATGGCCTCAGCCTCCGCTGTACTTCAGCTGGGCCTTCTGCACATGCCCCCGCTTCAGCTCTGGTTAAACAGCCGTGTACCCCACCGCGCGTGGAACACGGGCCGCCAGCTGATCAGGGTTACGCAGACATGTCTCACGGCGCTGCAGCCATGGACAGTAGCAGAATGGTTTCGACAGGGCGTCACGATG